>OZ020248.1:1213072-1813072 GCA_963971285.1 Astropecten irregularis | reverse complement strand
GAACTTGACTGACAACTGTACTGCAATGAAAGACACTGAGAGACATATCTTTAGTTATATTGGCACTATATAAAAGTTCTATATTTGATTTATTTCTTTGAATTTGGTCGCATGATGCTGCAGTGATACTGTATCATTTTATTTCTTAAATATTTTGTTTTTTTAACCAAAACCAACAGCGATAGAGTCACCATTTACAGGATGACAGTATAATACTCATTCATGGTGTAATTGATAATATAATCATACAATAATAATAACAAGGCTTATTACACAACAGAAAATTACTGAACACAAACTTCAGAGGGAAGATGAATTGAATTAAGCAAACTGAAGGTCTTTTATTGATGCATATTGAAATCAACCCGGATCCTCCTCGGTTTAATAAAGAGACGCAGCATTCACACTTCGTTTTTGGTGAACCGGCTTATACGACACGGACCATGCGACAAATGCATGCAGTTAGGAACCAGGTTGAGATTTTCAACCCCAGTCCCTACCAGGGTTGATTTTGATCCGGTTAGGACGTCCTACGGTCCTACCCAGGTCAGCTCGAAGTTTTCAAGTGTGAAAATAATTGAAAATAATCTTGGGGTTATAAATTTGATCTGGTTCCAACCCTGAGATTTTGGATCATGTGGAAAGCCCTTAAAATGACACATGTAAAATTGTTGCTAGGTGTTATTGCATGATAGACTTGGCTCCGAAACTTCCAACATGTTCAAGGCTTGCAGTTGCAACGCCAAACACATCAAACCTCTTGTAGTCCATTGTAGATTCTGGAAACAAAGCCATGCTTTGCGACCTCGATGCATGGGACGTGTAAGATATATCCTTTAGTTAGCTCCATGAATTGTACAGTTGTCCTCTTTTTGAACGGAAAGTCTAAAAAAAAAAAATCTTGTATTGATTTCTCCAGGATGCTGACGTGAAGACTAAGTACGGCCAGACGCCGCTGCACAAAGCCGCCATGAATGGCAACCTAGACTGTGCCAAGTTGCTTATCAGTAGAGGTGCTCAGACACACATGCAGGATGAAGCAGGTAATTGAAGATGCTCCAATCAAAGCCCTCGGGCAGAAAGGTGTCTGGTTGTTATTTTGGACACCCCTCTTTTCTTAATTGCAGTTTTTGAAACGTTGGTTCTTTTTACTTCATTAGAAATTTTCTTTTGCGAACGTTTGGCAGAATTTGCATATGGGCAATTCCACGGTTAGTTACGTTACACTTTTAGCTGCTTAGCACACTTCTGTGGGCTCTAGTATGAAGATGAAAGCCTATCAAGTCTCCATTTTTGTACCATTGATACATCTTGTCTAGACCTATTACACAAAATATTAGCAAACTTTTACACACATTTTGTCAGTTGTTATGAGTACTTTATTTTTGGTTAGTTACGTTACAAAAATGGGACATGGACAAAAAATTAATATCTTTACACAAAAAGTTTCCTCAAACTGGATAAGGCTGAAACAAAGTTTACTATTTCTATAATTGCCTATGTACTAGTAAGTATTTTGGAAGAAAAAAATTTGAAATAACTCTAAACAGTTCCAAGCATTGCCCCCAAAACATGGTTAGTTACGTTACGGTTAGTTACGTTACACTTTGTCCGTGACCATTATTTATGGTAATACTCCATAATTATTCGAACTCTCTGCTCTTATCTGGTCTTATTTAGTAATTAATCTGCACAACTACTACATATCAACATCAATTCAGAGAAAAAACAATAGAATGAAGTATGTTGTGGCCAACAATGTACAAAATGTTATTATATCATTAACATTCAAACCTCCCTTTGTACATTATACGACTTATACAAAAAATCACAATGAAATGATCCTGCAAGTATTTTTTTCTACTACATAAAAACTTAAGACAATAAAACAGTAGAAAGGTTTGTCAAATTAGGTCCATGTATGTTCTGCCTCTTCTTGGTCATGCTGTTCTTTAAGTTTTAAAGTTCAAGAGAAAAATTCAAGTGTCCGCGATTGTTGACAACTGAACTTCTGGTGCATAGCTACATGTACATGTAGCTTGGAAATCAGTTTGTCCTTTGTGTAGAAGGTACAATCTTGTTGAGTGGGTATTTTCCAATAATTGCCTGCATACTTGGAATTCTTGCTTCTCTTCGTTTGCCAATGGCACGATTGATCTAAAAGGACATTAAAAGAATAAAAAATCAATCCAAACTTAAAGCAAACAATTTGCATGTAACGGTACATGTAATTAAACATGGTGTACAGTGTAAGAATTTATGGTGCAAATGTACATTACATAACATTGTATCCTTCCATCACATGGTGTATAGCATTAATTATTTGAAATAAAAAAAAACTCTCATTCATAAAACTCTCAAAAGTAAGATGAAAATAACTGAATATTTACATGTATAATACATGTAGGTTTCATCAAACTTACCCAAATTTTCTCACCACTATAAAAGTTGAAGAAGATTTCAACTTGCAGTGCAGGCTTGTTACACATGGATTGCATGTAATCTATTGGTCTTATGAAAAAGGCTTGATGCTAGGCTTGAGATTTATTTTGCTACCGCCATTTCAGGCCCATGGGAACACATTTTTGTCAGGGGGTGCTGGGATTCGTAAGATAATTTGCGAGCACGGAACCATTTTGGCATGGGGTCCGAGGCCCACTTAAGGGCTCCGCTCTGGGGTCCTAGATGCTCTGTGGTGCAGTCTCAGCCATTTTCTGACACTTTCACATCTTCTCTTAAAAGAATGATTTAATGTGTACACCAGAATGAACCACAAAAAATTGCACAACGCATCATGCTTACTGAGATGAAGTGTAGGGGTGATTCTCATATAAACACTGTGTTTCAAAATAGGGGGTGTTATAGCATATTCCAGCACCCCGGTCATAAACATTGGGGGTGGTGCAGCCCCCTCAACACCACTATTCCTGGTATTTATTTTGCTACTGTCGTTTCATGTCCTGTCTGAAATGAAGGACTTGAGATACATAGCAAAGCTGAGCCTTTCTTCAGTTTCATCATGTGGCCCAATCCCTTCATTTCGTTTTGTGAGCCTCAAATGGTGGTAGTGAAATAAGTCCCAAGCCTAGCCCTGAGCCTGGTTTCATAAAGGTTGCTTAAATATGAGATGAATTGAGGGTAAAGAATAGTATCATACTGTCCTCCTTTGTTTTAACTAGTAACATGTACCTAACCTTTTGTTTATGTGGTCTTTATGTTGGTTAGTTACGTTACACCTCGGTTAGTTACTTTACATGGTTAGTTACGTTACAGATTTCAACTGCTTCTATTTTCCATATGTTACAGCTTTCAGGATTTTACTTTCCTTTTTTCAATTAAGGATTGTACAAAGAAGGAAAATTCAAGATATCAACATTTTAAGTAATTGCATTCTCTTGAGGCAAAACTTTTTTGATTTTTTGGTTAGTTACGTTACATTGGCTTCAATGGGTACATGTTTCGCAAATCTTTGGCCAGAATCCATCACAATCACAAAATCGGACTATTACAGCCAATGTGTAGGTTCAATCAATTAATAAATATGATTAGATCTATTTGATATAATGAAATCTTCCCCATTCTTTGATGAATTGAAGTTACACAACTTTTTATCACATTATTTCAAGATGTAACATTGATGGCACCAAATTCAATTTTTTGTATACTTCCTGCAAATCCATGGCATAAAAATCTCTTTCCCATGAAACTTTGATGTATATGCTACCACTTAATGCAAATTTTAACTTAAAAAATAGAATTTGAAATTTTGAGGTCATGTCCACTCCTTCATGGAATTGCCCATATGATTATGTTACCCAATTTTGAATGGGAGATTTTGGAGAGCCGGTCTTCTAGTCAGCAGCGCACGTACACGCAAAACAACGTGCGCATGCTCACAATTATGCATGCGCGTGCGCTGTTGACTTGAAGACCGGTTCTCCAATGTCTCCCATTGCCATCTCCAGATTGCTAAAAGTTTTCCTTCCTTCCCTTTGAACCAAAAATTTCAGATTAAATATATCTACTGTAGTGTACGTGTATTGTTTTAGAATTTGTGACTTGGTTCAATGACTGTTGACTTGCTATTAAGTGTAAAAAGGCTTCAATGAAGCAAAAATAGACAACCAACCAAAGTTGGGTGTTGGCCAGGGCAGGCAACATAGCTGAAGTTACAGTAACATGCAAAATGTTAAAATTTTTGAAATTTCCTCTACACATTTGATATTTCTCTGAAAGTGTCATGGAAACCTAAGCATGCCACGTGTTGCCACGGAGATCGTGTTACTGCCACAGGGATATCCACATCTCATCACTTACCCTCAAAATGGCCTTATGGTCTTTTGATTTATGAGGACTGAGATTTTTTGCTCAAATATTTATTTTGTTTTAAAGTTTCTATCGATTTTATTGTAAACTGCCTTGAGTGTCAACATTTGGCAAAATTTGTGCTATTATTGATTTATTATTCATATTCTGATTGAAATATGCTAATTTAGAGAACCATAGTTATCCCCCCCCCCCCCAGCACTGCCAGTTTCCCATACTTGAGAAACCCTCCTTGAAAAATAATAGAATTAAATTTCAGTAATTTCCGGTTGTCATTCACTCCACATTCACCGTCCTTGGATCCCTGCATTTTCACCTGGAATAGTGTAGTCTTTATATCGCGTAAAAATAAAATCCTTTACAATCACTTTGCAAAAAAATGAGAAAAGAATATAGTAATCATAAGCTGACTTTAAGATAAAAACTAAAAGAATAATGAAAGTCTTTGTGTCTCTTTCGCTCATAATATCTTTCCATTTCCGATTTTCTTACAATTTTCTTTTTCATTTGCCTCTTCATTTTTCATATTATCCGGATGCGGCAAATCTATGTACATTTCATAAGATGTAAACATCTAATTGCTTACAATTTACAACTAGAATGACCCAAAATGCATGGTTGGGTTGTTGCCCATCGGACAGTAATAAGTTCCTGTTATTTATCATCATAAAAATTCATTGAAATCTTCTGAGATTTTGAAAATACGACAGGTTTGAAATTTGATATGCATTTACATGTATATATACATGTATCACATGCAAATAAAAGATACGTGTAGGTATTGTCCAGTGTGGCTTTGGGATATATCGCCAATTATACAGTATCAACTCGGTTTCCATGGTGACGCTGCATTTCAATGTTTCAAGGTATTTGGCTTGTTGCTAGGCAGCTCCATGTAATTGCTCTGCCTCCGCGCCGCAGGGAAAACCCTTGTATTATAATGGAAAAATATACATCAGCCTTTTATTGACCAAAACAAAAGAGATTAAAGTTGCATTTTGCCTTCGTAGTTTCAAGCGTGAGAATCAGTCTTCAGTTTAAGCATAGGTGTCGATTTCTTTTCATGATTGGGGGAACGATTGGTGATTTTGTGTCTTAGGCTATGTGAGGGAGCGAAGCGACTGGGGGGGAATTCGTGGATAGCCCCTTCCCACACCAGGGAAAAACAGACTTGGAAAGTCACATTTTAGAGCATTTAAAAACGATATTCAGAAGAATTAAACATAGTATAAATTCACTACGAAGACACAACAAAACTAAATTTATTGTCTTTCTACATTTCAAGCATGCTATTTTTTTCATTATTCTGTTGGTACTTCAGATATTTTGTCAGAATTAAAGAATATTATTCAACCTCAAAATATTTTTTTTTGGGGGGGTGATAATACATGCCATCCCCCCCCCCCACCTCAAATATCCCCCCCCCCCCGGGATGGACACCCATGAATTTAAGATTTGTCAATAATAATAATAATAATAATAATAATTCAATTGTATAGCGCCAAATCTATTTAAGAAAATGCTCTGAGGCGCTTTACAGAATACACATATCAACAATTTATTCACTTTAGAAAACAACAATAATAAAAACTGACTACGAGATAAAAAAAAAAAAAGAGAAATATCTTTAAAAAGTAGGCCCAAATCAACTTAGAATGAATGTCCAAAAGAGTCAAATTGTAAACAAAGTCAATTAAAATAATGGATTAAAATTTATAAAAATTAAAAATTAATAATTATACAATGTACAATGAGGCTATCAGTCATACAAGACACGATCTTGACTAATATAATCAAAATCATGTCCTGCACAACCAAAAACAACGCTGCCCCGAGCAGCCCATCCCACAGTGTGCCGAGTAATACAGCAGGATAAAAAGATCAATGATAAACTTTGGGGGGGGGGGGGAACCATGGGATGTATAAATGCAAGGACAGCAATGAATTTACCTATGAATCAAAGAGCTATGCACTACAATGTTCCAGGGGGCAATTTCACAAAGCCCTGTGATCAATCGTAAACTGGAGAACTTTACAAACGATAACCCATCGTATCCTACGACTTCTACGTGGGGCTGCAATGCAAAAGTCCTACGATTGATAGTAAATTACGATGAGCTTGGTGAAATTGAACCCAGGAGTATCATGTGCGTGGTTGCTGTGGCATTTCCTCTTAAAGTCTGTGCAAAGCTTTCCTGGGCATACGTGTGGAAGTCATTTTGCTCTCGAGAGCGTCGTAAGTGTGTATATGCATGCAACCAGAGAACATGATGTAAATCCCACGGGCTCGCATGACGTCTTGCAAAGTGGCAAAAGTGCTCTGCAGGCGTCTCTCGTGGGCTCATTAGTTGCTTACATAGGAAACAAACATCACTGTGGAATCAACAGCAACCATGCATCCAACATGCATGATTTAGTCGATGGGCGGAATATTCAATTCAGTGAATCTATAAACCCCTCGTTTTATTGCTTTTGCTGACCACTGGATTTGAATCTGAAAATGCGAGACTTTCATGATGCATGCAAAAAGAATCCAGACAAAGTACATGTAGGCCTATTTGATGAATGTGTATAGGTACACGATGTACTATTTTTCGACTCTTCACTATTAACAAGTAATAAACTGCTGCAATCTGCTCATCAGCCAAAATAATGACCTGAAATTTATGAAATGCTATGAAAAAGGCAGTATCATACTTTGGTTTTTATCAAAAAAATAAAGATTCATGGGCAAAAATACTAAGACAGTTTCTAAGCTATACAATAACAGTCATCTGTGAAAATTTCAGTCCCAAATACATTGCCCACTTTTTGAGAAAACAGTGACACAGTATTTCTTAAGTCTTTTCTCTTTTATTTTTGATCTTTTAAAAGATCAACAAGATTTTCGGTCGTTGTTTTACTAATTTCTGGATAAATACACCATTTCAGGCGGAAAAAATTTAAGAGTATGTTTCTACCACCACCATCTTCATACTCTGTAAGATACGTAAATCTGTGAACATTTCTGTTTGGGTTTCTTACAAGTATGATACTACCTTTAAAGTTAGGAGGGCCTGGCACATTTTGATCATAGCAGAATCTATACCAAAGGGTAAATGACAAGAGGACAACAACATGCAAGTAAAGATACACATAAATGGATGAGAAAAAAAAATAGATTGAAATTAGAATACAGGATGTTTTTCTCCACTGGCATGACTGGTGCTCAATTTCCGTTTTCCGAATGGAGTATCTACTTCAAAACCATAGCCAAAGGTCTCTATTTTGGCATTATAATGTCAATTTGTAATGATACATGTATTACAAAATTTAACCTGCGTGTATTCTGAGATTTTCAAAATGTCCTCAGCACGTGCAGTAATGGAACTCTTTTAAAAAGGAACAAATGACTAAGAGAAAAACCTGAGAGGAAGAAAGAAACAAACATACAACAACAACAAAATTAATAAATTAATAAAGACCCAGAGAAGTGAGAAAATAAGAAAATTCAATTAACGTAGCCGCTCTTTGCGATTTGAAAAAACATGAATTGCCATGGAAACAAAGGCCCCTCTGTACATTGAATGGCCAAGGGCAACTAGTCATCTGATTGATGAACACAATCCAGTGTGCAAATTCACCGATGAGAATAAGACTTCCATCCTTTCGCCGTTCATGTTTATACAATTTTTTTGTTCTCACAAATTCATTCGCAGGACTATGTTGTGATTGCACCACATTTAGTGCATGTTGAGCTTTTCTTTTTTTGAGATTTACTATGTTTTTTTTGTACAGCTTTATTGTCCTCCTATTTCTTCTTCAAGTTATTTTTTGCATCATAACCACTTGGATTTTCACCTGCGTGTAATGCAATATCTCTGGCAGTGGTTTCTTGCAGCATTTATTAGTTTGAAAAGGATAGCGGAGAGAGAAAAAGTAGTGAGAAGTTATTATTATTATTATTATTATTTATTTCTGGTAATGACACCAAGGATTCCTCAAAAGTGCCCTAGGCACTGTAGCTCGAAAGCCTGATGAAACCTTTTATGGAAAGATGATGAGAAGAAGATACAGTTTTAGAGGTGGGGGAAAAACCCCAGAGTAATATTCTGGGTAAAACCCACAGAATCGGGTAGGGACTGAAAACCCAATCCACTTTTGGACTGAGTTGGGCTTGAACCCGGTCCACAGAGTTGAAAGGCGAGGAAAGAACCGCTATGCCAACCTGACTCCCCAATTCCTTTTTACATTTGATAAATGGCAGTCTAGAAACAGCAGGGCCCTGCTTAGCACAGAGGTTTGCTAACCATGAAATTTCTGTCTTAATAAAAACAGGATTAACAACCAAATTTCCATGTTTTGTGTATCACTTGTGATTGTTCTTTGGCTGTTGTTCACTGGCCATGAATATAGTTCCTTTACAATCCAGTTAATTGTGATGTCACATTACAGAGTTGGAAAAAATTTTCTATTGAATTGAATTGGATTGAATATCAAATTGAATTGTTAGTGGTGGTTTGTTTTATTGAACAAGACATTTTGTGCTAAGCAATTGTTTTGTGCTTAACAGCTCAATGAAATTGGCCCCAGGTCACTCATTTAAAAAAGATCTTTTATGTTATTCATGTTTTATTGTAGGTTGCACGCCCTTGCATTACGCAGCAGGCAACGGTCACCTCACCCTGGTCAAGTGGCTGATTCAAGAGGCCGATGTAAACCTTACTCCCCAGAGCAAAAAAGGCCGAACGCCTCGGACATTTGCCAAGAGAAACGGACACCGCAAAGTCGTGATATTTCTGGCTGAAATGGGTGAGGAGAACATGGGTTTAGAATGTTCTTTTGATCTGATCAATCAAAGTAACTGCTCTTTATCCATTTAAAAATATCATGCTTCATTCTATTTTCATTTTTTTTTTCAGTTTTTGTTCTCAGGTCGCAGCATTGCTAATGCTGCATGTACATGTATCTTAGATGATCCTTGGGATGGGGGTAACAGTAATGTACCAGATGTGAGTGGTTTCATGGCCTTTATAACTGCCAAATGAACAAAGATAGTTGACTATTAGGGACACTGCCAATGTAGGGCTGGATAGCTTATTGGTAAGAGTGCTGGTACGGTATTTTTGGGGTCACTGGTTCGAATCTCACTTAAGTCAATTTTTCTTTTCAATGATTCTTATATTCAAATATTAAATAAAAAAACAATTCCTTTTGCATGCAGTTCAAGCCAAAAATTACCTTAACATTTATCAATCCAAACCACTTTTATAAAGAAAAATTCTGATTTATTAACCAACCTCAACAGTATTTTTTCTTCTATTAATCTTTTTGTCAATATTATGATATTTTATGTGAATTGAAATTATCCGAAATGAGACTTTTTAATTTACATGTTTGTGTATGATAAACTCGGGTACATACACTTTCCCAGTTGTTTGCGCTGTTTCATTTTAAGCCATTACATTCATGAT
This sequence comes from Astropecten irregularis, assembly GCA_963971285.1. Lineage (NCBI taxonomy): Eukaryota > Metazoa > Echinodermata > Asteroidea > Paxillosida > Astropectinidae > Astropecten > Astropecten irregularis. The sequence continues at coordinate 1,803,293 of OZ020248.1, read as the reverse complement.
CATAAAGGTACATGTTGTACAGTTTAGTTCATTAATCAACAACAGACACGGATTACCAGCACGGCGCACATTGCTAATTAAGACTGTGGTTACCGGTTACCGACGTCGTTCAAATAACAACCAGAAATTTCATTAGGCACGGAGAACATGCACGATTCTCTTGACATTCATAACATATGTGTACATAAATGCCCCTGAAATGAAATGCATTTAAATTTCTCATTGAGTGTAACCGAAGCAGACAGGAATTGATCAGCTTAAGTAATTTGAAATTAAAAACTCCATTTTAATTCATTCTGTTCGTAAGTTTGGTTTAAATTAGGGTATTTTAATTACCATCACAACGTCCCCAGGCCTTGAATTTGGTTCAGAAAGGGGCAAGGCCACTTTTCCATTGCAAGGGGCACTTCCATTGGAAAATCATAATGTCTATGGAAACATTTGAAGGGGGCACCAAGGCCAAGAACCAGCTGGACAATGAAGGCCATGGCCTCTGTGGCCTCCAGTTAAATTTAAGCCTTGTGTCAACATGTTGGCTCATGATAAAAAGTAGCTTCATGATTTTATAGGTAATGGCTGAGGAGATATTTAAAAGAAAAGGTATAGAAATCAATCATTCATTAAAGGTAGTATCATACTTTGGTAAGAGATCAAAATAGAAATGTTCACCGATTTACGTTAAACCTAAAAAGTGGGCAACGTATGGGACTGGAATTTTCACAGATGACTGTTATTGTATTTGTATGATACTACCTTTAAACTTTTCATTTATAAGCTTCCGTAGCAACTACTACTTCATCAGATGCAACAAATTATCAAGCTATATATATACATGTATAGGGGACTCTGTTTTTTTGTCACACTACATCATCACCTTTTGTCTCTACTTCAAACTGGGCCATTATGCACAGTTTAACTCTGAGCCAGCATGTGATTTTTTTCATGTGCTCTCAAAAGCACTGAGTATACAGTGCTCATCCACGTCGGTGAAGGGCAAGCCTAATTTGCATATTATATATTTCCCGACCAAAATCATTTAATATTCAAGTTTTACTCTAGTTAGTCATTAAAGTGCTACTTGTATTTTTCTATTAATTATTGTAATCGTGAGTGAACACTGCTACCCACCAATGCATTGAGAACAAGCATTGTACATGTGCACATCAACTTTTGAATAACAGTCAGGATTTCTCGCTCACATACATGTACATGAACCGTTACATCCCAAGGATCATTTATTAAGATGCTTGCAACTTTTAATAGCAATGTTGCAAAACTGATGAGAAGCATTATGTCAGGGATCACTGAAAGAAGATCTGCAGCTTGTATATAAATTTCAATTCTGAAAATTACCACACTCCATCCTCCCTTCTCCCCACCCCTTGTCCCCTCCCCCTCCTCCTATACGCCTCCCTCATGGGCTGGTAACTAATTCTCACTGGGGCCAATTTAATTTAGCACAAAATTTGCTTTTAAGGTTGAAAAGTCTCCCTTGATCAATCAGGATTACCAACCAAATTTTCATGTGATGTTTAGGCCTACTGCTTTTGACTTGTATTCGGCCAGTTGTTTGATTGAGCATATCATTTAGGAGTTTTGGCAGGCATACTGATTTGATTCACCAAGGTTTTGGATGCTTACTCAAATTTTGGTGCTTAAAGGTAGTATCATACTTTGGTTTTTGTCAAAGAAATACAGATTCATGGGCAAAAATATCAAGGAAGATACAGTAAAAGTAATCTGTGAAAATTTCAGTCCCATAGGGTGTCAACTTTTTGAGAAAACAGTGAAAAATTGCCACAGTATTTCTGAAGTCTTTTCTCTTTTATTTTGATCTTTTAAAAGATCAAAAAGATTTTCGGTCGATGTTTTATTAATTTCTGGATAAATACACCATTTCAGGCGGAAATATTTTAACGGTAGGTTTCTACCAGCATCATCTTCATACCCTGAAAGTTATACGTAAATCATTTCTGTTTTGGTCTCTTACCAATTGAAAGTATGATACAACCTTTAAGCAGCTCTATGAAATTGGCCCAGGTTTGTTGTATTGTTTGTATTCCTTTTGCCTCCTTAGCTTGTCATTTAGAATTTTAAGGATGATCACTCTCTCATCACGTTTCTGTTTTCCCTCTGTATTCCCACTCATTACAGAGAACAGGCATGAAGGCTTTCCCTGGCTTGCTAGCTCCTGAGTCTATAGTCACAAATAACGAGTTTGAACCTTGGAATCGGATAGTGACACGACTACAGCCTGCTGTAACATCCGTATCATGATCACACCATATGGGCGGTCTCATCCCAGGGCTATACATCCGACATGAGATTATTAAAGACAATCATCTCCATGGGAACAGGCTCCAGCTGGCGGAACTATATACTCCCCCCTCCCCCCTCCTGCTTTTAATAACGAAATTCTGGGGCAGATTGATGATTCTTTCCTAGCTTTGCCTCATCATGTGGTTCCCAGTGAGGCATGTATGATACAGCCTTCATGAAAATATATATCAATGATGGACGAGGTTGACGGTAACAAAGTAATAATCAATTTAAATCAGATGATGCTGTTATCTGACTTATTGTCATCTATAGCCTCCATGTGACCTTAAGATTTTTTTTTCCTTTGCATTTTTTTGCTGTTTTTTTTTTGGTATTTTTTCATTTTCATTTTTTCTTCTTTTTTTCTCATATGTCAGCAAATTGTAATTGAAGACCTTGGAAAATGGGGATTTTTCTTTTTCAATTTAATTCCCGGGCTTCTCATTAATTGGTAAAAGACTGAACAGTATTGACATTTGTAGACAGGTGGACAACCAGCTTGTCCATGATTGGTCAGGTATAGTGGCCATCTGCACCTGCCTGAAATTTACGGAAAAAATGGAATTTGTTTTTGTTTTATTTTTTTACAAAAATGAAGTCAGTGGTTGCTATGGAAACCTATGTCAGTAGAATTGGGATGCGCCTTTTGGCCAAGTGTGCATGCCCTCAATCATGTCACTAGACAATTTGAATCCATGTTTACAAGCATATGAACGTTGAGGTCGGCCCGACAACAACAAAGTCAATTTCCTTTGTTGCTTGATATTTGTTTAGTCGCGGCCACGTACAGCCGTGGTCGAAGGCTGACAATCGAGATGCTGCAGCAAAATGGCTGAGCTTGGCCAATTGCCGCAGTTGTACTCAGTTGCAGCCTTATAGTTGAGTAAGGAAGGTTCTTTACATGCCTACAGGCTGCTTACTTGCCTCTGATGGGCTGTAAACACTATTAAACACGCTGCATTTTAATAAATCTTACCACGGACCAACAATGTGCTTATTCCTCATCAGTTCTCACTTTAAAAAATCCACCTTGATATATATGTCACCGAATACATGTCATATTTGTCTTGTCTTAATCTTGTCTGTGCAATAGCGCTCCGCACTTACGCTAAAAATAGCACCGGATCTCTGACAAACATTGCAACCATGCACGTGTGTGGGTGTGCGCGTCCATGTACACTACGCGTGTTAGACAATGTTTGTCTGACAGCCGGGTCATTAGTGCGGAGCGCTATTGCTGTGTGAATTAACAATTGATGTTTACTGAAAACCAAGGAATCGGTCATTGCAATCTGAAACAGGCAACTTTGATAGTCGCAGAGAAAAACAAAAGGTCTATGATGATAACGACAGTCTCAAACTCTTAATTGAGACCATGCAAGTGTCTTCATCCGTACTAGCTCGAAAAAGGCTAGCAGTCCTAGGGTCGATTTCACGAAGACCTGTAATTGATCGCAGCTCCAGTTACAAATATGTGTTGTTATGTGGCCTACGTAGTGGTCTGGCTTGTCGAACTCAAGATCCTGTGGTCAATCTGCAGATTGTGGGTTCGAATCCAGCCGTGGGCTAGTGGTGCTTGCATCCTTGGGCAAGACGCTTTGTCACATATTGCTCCTCTTCACCCAGGTGTAAATGGGTACCTGCGAGGGTAGAAATGGCTTTGTGGTTTGATTTGCCTCAGTGCGCCATATGGTTGCCAGGACTGTATGCTCCCCAGGGAGTTGAGATGGTTTCAGGAATGTAAATTATGACCCGATGACTAGGGATAATAATAATGTACAGGGCTTTGATCTTCTTGGAAAGGTGCTTCATAAATGCCCGTTATTATTATTATTACGAAGGGTAACCCATTGTAGGGTGCCTATCCTACGTAGGGATGCAGTGCATTAATAAATCCTATGACTGATACAAAGTTACGATGAGTTTGGTGAAATCAACCCCATGACAGCTGAAATGTTGCTACCTTTCAGGTAACATCTTGAACTATTTAACCATTTGATTTGTTGGTTGTTATTAATTTCTGTTGTTGACACAGAGGAAGCAGTGAAGCTTCCAAAAGTGAAGAGAGGAGCAAAAGTGGAAATGTCACGTTTTACAGTTGGATGATATGGTCAGTGTTTATTTGTAGGAATTGTGGATACCTTTAATAATTGAGTTTTATAAGTATGATGCTAAGAATAATGACGTCTTGTGATTACACCAATATCCACCCCTCATGGTGCTTGCTGGCTATTAAAGGTATAATACATGATTGGTAATGGTCAAGGAACAGCACTCACACTTTGTCTGATCCAATATGTGCATGAAACAATAAACCTGTGAAAATTTTAGCACAATCGGACATCGGAGTCACGAGAAAACATTGAAAAACCGACGTCATTTTTCTTATAAAACAAAAAGAATGGTTTATGATCTTACCCGAGATGAAAACTGTTTTTAGTTTTGGTTTTACTAATATCTGGAGAAATACACTATCTCAGGCGGAATTTTTTTAACGGTATGTTTCTACCAGCATCATCTTCATATACCCTGAAGTTGTATGTAAATCCGTGAACATTTCTGTGTTTGGGGTATTTTACCAATCATGTACTGTACCTTTAACATCCATCACCAGATTACATTGTTGCAACAAGCCTCGGGTAGTGGCCCTTGCTGTGCACTTAATAACCAACGAGGCCGAACAAACATGGTTTGGAAAAATTGCGCGAGGCTAGTATCTACGTGTGTCAAACGCACTAGTCAGGAAGTGTTATCTTTGAATAGCCAATGACAAGTGCTTATGCAACATTGTCAAGTAGCTGCTTGTCAGCTTATTGCATTTTGGCAGCCAACGGTGAGAAAAATGACAAATAATTTGAGGTGACGTCTTACGAGAGCAGGCTGTTTGTTATTTGGTAGTTGTTTTTTTTTTCTATGTTCTGGAACTGATTATAGCATTAAAGGTAGTATCATACTTTGGTAGCATACCAAAACAGAATTCTTCACAGATTTACCTATAACTTACAGGGTATAAAGATGTTGAAGGTAGAAACATACCGTTAAAATTGTTTCTGTCCGAAATGCTGTATTTATCCAGAAAAGAGTAAAACCAGTGACCAAAAATATTTTTGATGTTTTAAAAATCAAAATTAAAAGAGAAAAGACTTAAGAAATACTGTGGCCCCTTTTCACTGTTTTCTCAAAAAGTGGGCATCGTATTGAACTGAAATTTTCACAGATGACTGTCACTGTATCTGTCTTGATATTTTTGCCCATGAATCTGTATTTCTTTGACAACAACCAAAGAATGATATTACCTTTAAGCACAAAAATTTGAGTAAGCAACTGAATAACTGAATTCTGTTGTTGTTGTTGTTGTTGTTACTGTGTTGTTGTTTTTTGTTCAATTTGTTTAAATTTATTGACATATTTATCATTTCCTTTTTGAAATGTTTTCTTGTAATTGAGAGGCATGTAAAATGTACATGTATGGCGTATGTATCATCTGCATTACTGGGTACATGTACTTCATTTGACACTTGTTATGAACACAATAATTCAGTTATGTGCAAGAAAGAATATTTAACATACTAATATAATTCTTAGCATTATCTTAGCTTACTTAATACCTCATGAAGCTCCTGTATTCAAGTTCATTGTAATTGTTTTTTGTTTTGGGGAAAGATTTTTTGCATTTTGTTCTCTACTCGGTCACATTTTAGTTGAACTAAAAGTCCAAACAATCATCCATGTTTTTTAATAGTTGCTGCACTTTGTTATTCTCATTTTATTGTCTGGGAATCTTGGAGGTGCATTGGTCTGTAAAATTAACCTTTTGAATGGAAACCTCAGTGGCAAATGTGTGTATAGTATCCGCTGATCTTGTCAACGAAAAAATCATTAATATTCATGATATATTGCGGTACCCGACGCGATATTGGATTTGGTTCACCATGCTGACCCAAGCTAGCCCGGTGGCCTAGTGGTACGGCATATCTGCACAATTAAGGCCAAATCTTAATACATATACCGGTAATTCCCAGGGAATATGAAATGTATAACAGGCAAGTTTTTGCAAGTTTTCCTCGGATCAGCTGATTTCCTCTTTTTTCACTTAAATCTTAATTATGCCATTAGTGAAAAACACTGTACAAAGGAGGGTTAAGATTAAACACAACGTTACTTATGACGTGTTGGCAAAGCTGGTATCTTGAGCTATACGAAGTTTGAAATAGGGCTCCGCGCTCGTTACGTCACATTCAGAAGTTCGCTGGACAAACATTGCGCACGTTGCCCCATTAACTTACACGTAAACATTGTGATGTTTGTCCAACCATCCGCGTAACTATAGCTGTTGATAATAATGGACGTATTCTATAAATAGCTCGAGCGCGGAGCCCTATTGTACCAGTTAAAAAAGGTTCATGCAGTGCTTTTTTCAGTCAGGGTATTTTATTGCCTTCATACAGAGAATAAACTGACAAATAATGAATGGCAAGTCTTATTTTGGTTTCAAAGCAGCATTTGGTTTTCCTTTGAATGGCTTTGTAAAACGCGGGATTTTCACGCATACTCATGTAGGGAACCAACAGCAAAAATGTAATGAGAAAACCTAAGAAATGAAGAGGCAAACTTGACCTACAGAAATGGTTTAGTAAAAAAATTACACCACCAGTTGAGTGAAAGGAACATTTTTGGCAAAATAAAACCCATTGAGGAGGAAAAGGTCTGTCAGAAAACCTATAAAACAACTGCAACTTTTTGTGCACAAATCAATTGGGTTACTGCTCTCAGTTCCCCAGATGACACGTACTACAGTTTTGCTCATGAATATGGAAATGCTAATTAGCATACAAACCAAAAAACCTGTTTTTAACCCTGAATCTTTGTGTGGAAGTGGGTAAAATCACAGTCCCCATGTACAGTTTTTGTATTGGCACATGTTCAAGCCATAATATTTCCATTGCAGAGACCCTTTAACATGTTATACTAACACAAGTAGAGAATTGGAACACGTTGGTATTTCTTTGTGTTCTCTGTCAATGTCTGTATCTAGTTGTTCATATCGAATTCATTTACATGTATTTATAAACATTCCACTTGTGTGTTGTGTGGTAAATATCTGCAAAATATTATCAGAAATTATATTTTTATTTGTGGGCTTGTAAGAAAAAAGTTTCAATAAAAAACTTGACAAAAGAAAACAACATGTGGTTTACATTCACTTGTTTTGCGCAAATTATAAACTCTTTATTGATAGATTTTTCCAATTACATAATATGTATATGTAGACATCAAAAGGAACATTTTTTTAACAAAAATTAAAATTGCAAAATAAAATCGTCTATTGATTCGAATCATTACATTTTTCATCAAACAATTGACTTGAGGGCTTTTTTCACAACAGTTTGTGAAAGATTGCAAAAATAATGGTAGAATAAGAAGGCTTTTATTTCTTATTTTCACTCAATTTTCGCAACCCACAGTCAAGTTATACTAAATGTGTGACATTATGAACAAATTTTGAGCTGAAATGAATGCTACTTAAAAATTATCATTTCAGTTATTCAGCAGGCGTAAGGAGGAAGGAACGTAATAACCAATAACCAATTCTCTGAAGAAATCTTCCTATGGTTACAGATCACAAACAGGCATCAAGCCCAACGCTTCATCATTTCAACTTTCCTTGCTTTTAAAGTGATTCTACAGGGCACCAACAGTTAGAGAAAAAGTTGCTGCGTCATTCAGCCTTTGGGAAAGATGTGCCTATGTTCATAACATTAAGCACTTTTTAACATTTTACTTCATAAGTATGCGTCATCTTATTACTGTAACCAATCCTAGTAATAAACTGCTGCAAAATTTAACTGCTCGCCAACCAAAATAAACTGAAACAGACCTTTTCTTTTTGTTTACAAACATTTGCTGGTGGTTGGCATGGGCGGGTGGCCAAATGTTGTAACAGTTTTGCAAACTTTCCATAGCTGTACAAAATACATATACTGTTAATCATTGCTTGTGGTATTTCCATTTAAACATTCAGCAATCAGCAATGTCTTTCAATGTTTATGAAATGTGTACAAATTGTGGTTATGTTTTTATGCCCGGCTTTGACGGCTCACCATAGTTTCCGCCATCTTGAATGGCAAAAACCCAGGCTGTGACGTTGCAAAAGAAAGGTCTAAAATGCTTGGAGTTTATAGGAGGGCCTGTTAATTCTACCTTTCTAGCAGGATCTTTAAAGCTAAAATCTTATTAATGAAATAATAAAAGCATCACAATTTGAATAACTGAAATGTGAAATTACATGCTGAATTGCAGAACTATTTTCAAAGGCAAAAACACAAACGAACAAAAGCAATCAGAACATGCTCCAGCAAATTTTCATGATTTATCAAAAGCAATAGTCTGGTCGTCAAATGCAAAAAGTCATGCAAAGATTATGAAACAAACCTTCTCTGAAAAAAGTTTGCAACCAATGTTTGTAATTTTAGAACCTGGCATCCAAATGTCATTATTTCAAGTGTCAGAAAAAAAGTTTAAAAAATTCCCAGATACATCTTCTGGCTAAAATCTTGCACATGGGCTAGAATGCGTGTGTGCTTCTTCTGCAATGCAAAGAAATTTCATTCATCCTGGCCAAAACCCATGTTGTCCAAAACTGTAAAAAAAACCAGAGTTGCCAAAAAAAATACCCAAAGAGCTAAAAAAAAGCTTGCCCCGTGCTTCTTCTGAATATTTTGTATTTCAGTTTTTGTTTTCTGCACCATCTATTTAAGATAATAGATTTTAAAAGCAAAGTTCAGGAAATCGCCATAGAGAAAAACAAATCAAAGCTCAAATCATGACAGATAAAAATTGTATACTGACTCATTAATTTTAATACAAGAGTTGTCTGGCAAGGCACACTGAACAAAATTTCAATAATTTTCTGTAAAATATGTGAGGGTTTTCAGCAATAAACTTCAATTTTTCTGCCTATTATGTGGCCTGTTTTTTTTTCTGTTCAAGTGACAAAGAACCAGTGTCTGGAATGCTCATATATTAATTATGTATGTCAGATGTGTGAAGTTTGGGTACCAGACAAACAACAGTCAAATTAACTTTCACAAGGCTTTTTATGTGTATGAGTAACAAAAGCCATAGCTAGTATGCTTCACAAATTATGCTACTGAACAATGCAACTGTGCTATGATGGCAATTTTGGCATATGTGAGTCACTGTGTTGTCAACTCAAACACTATTTTCGCTTCTTTTTCTTCGCACTTGGTCGATCTCCTGGTTCACTGGCATCTTGCGATTGATGGCGACGACGGTTGCTGTCAAACCAAACCAAAGAGAACAATAAAACAACGATGAGGATTTGAGGCTTGACATGGTAAACATGGTAAAAGTACAAATAATACAAAAGCTAAGTTGGATGCATATGGGTCTTTAGGAGTCCACTTGTATTAATAATAGGCACTGTGACCTCCTTTGAAATTGTGGTTTCCGTAAGCTTCCACTCTGGCTTCATATGACAACAGATGCTCTTGATTTTCATTTTCAAAATTATACTCTTTTTTATTAAAAAGAAAAAAAAGGGTTTCAGCTTTTCAGGATGTGAATAACCACTTTTGTGCTCTTTGTTAACATATTAATTTCAGTGTCTTGGCATTCAGTGCATGCAGATCTTCACAGGTCACCTAAGACTGTGACATTAACAACTGAAGATGCCTAAGCTGTGGCAGACTACACAGCCTCCACTCGCTTGATTTTGCTGTTGTTCACCGGTGACATGTCGGAGCTGAGTGAGACATATTTTGAAATCTGTTTACTTGAAGATGGTGTTTTTAGGTCCCACTGCATCAATGCATCTTTGGTACACATGTACATGGGTTTCTAGGGTTTAAAGACTAACCTGGTTGACTGTTCTGATGTCTGTGCTTCCTCTCTTTGTACGTTCCTAGCTCCAGTCGCATCCCCTCCAGCAGTGTCTCTCGATGTACCAGGTCTGTCTACAGAGTGGCTCTCCAGCTCTTCACCTTGCCTCTTTCTCTTCCTAGAAGCTGTCCTTCGGCCGATGGTGGCAGGCTCTTCTGGAAGCTCATCTCCAGAGAGATCATGTCCATCATCATCGCCGGGATTCTCGTCGGATGATGTAGCGTTAGAATCACTGGTGGAATTCACGTTTGTATCTGGTTGCCATTCACTATCCTCTGAGTCTGTTTCGCCGACGGCTACCCCGTAGAGGGATCCAGATACCACGGCATCACCCTGGGAAGAGGTGGTGGGTCTTGTCTCTTGGTTGGTGGCACTGTCTGGCCTCTGCTCATTACAAACCATGGAGATGGCTAACGGGGCCACCCTGTCTGATGTAGATGTACTCGACGTGCTGGCTGCTTCTGGGTGGTTCTGGGTCTGTTGCCGATTTGCTGACTGGCTTGACGTGCTGACATGATGAGCAGTGACACGTGTTTCATTGGTCCTGTTCTCGGGCTGACTGAATATTGTAATCCGAGTCCTAGTGTGTTGGGTTCTTCTTTCAGAGACGTAGACAGGTTCGGGGTCCTGACGGTCATAGGAGCTGGAATCTGGGCTATCATCTTCCCAAGGAGAGAAGGCAGCTTCTGCAGGGTTGTCTTCATTCCGTTCCTCTTGGTGTTCGTCCATGTCATCCTCCGGCCAACGTCCATCATACCACTCGTACTCCGAACGACTTGATATGCTGTAAATGGGGCTAGCGTCCGAACTATCGTAACTCCTGCTCCGACTTCTACTGCTGTCATAGCTGCGGCTCCCGCTGCTCCTTCTGTCAGGGCTACTGTCCCTCCTGGGGCTTCGGCTTCTGCTTGACTCAGAACTCCTGTCTCGGCTAGAGCTACGGCTCCTGCTACGACTTCTGCTGCGACTTCTGCTGGGGCTGCGGCTTCGACTGCGGCTTCCACTACTCCTGGAGCCATCATAATCCCTCCACCGTTCGTCCTCCCTCCTGCGCATCTCCTCGTTGATTCTCTCATCTTCTCTGTAACTCTGTTCCAAATCCCCTTCAACCCGGTAGACACGCTCCTCTAGATCGTAGTAAGACCTGGACATCCTGTCCTCCAGGTCTTTCAGTCGTTTGTTGAAGCTGTCTTCCATAGCTGCAAAGTTGAACAAAAAATCTTAATACTACCGCAGGACATGGAAATTTAGAGACCATGGGCCAATTTCATATGTAGAGCACAAAATTTGCTTAGCATGAAAAGTCTTCCTTGATCAGACATCATTACCAACAAAGTTTTCATGTGATGTTTACTGCATTTGACTGCATTCAGTCATTGTTTGCAGAGCATAATATTCACAAGGAGTTTTGGCTGGCATACTGATTTTATTTACCAATGTTTTTGGTTCTTAATCAAGGTGGAATATAATATGTGGAGGTTTATTACTTTTGTAAAGGTTTCTTTTTGATTCACACCTTTTCAGTTTTGGTTATAATTTGTAAAAAATGTGTTGTCTGCTTTTCCTTGCTAAATGGAGCACACAATTTTCTGTTGTCAGGGAAATTTAGACCGAGTTCTGGAGACTTTCTTCTGTTCCAATAGCAATCTGCATCTCCCCCATGCATGTGTGACAGTGGTCATCCATGAGGATGTTAACTTGTTAAGCCCCACCCCTTTTGTTCCTGACCACTCACCCACAGCTGTGATTTTTGTCAGACATGTGTTTACTCAAGTGTGTCATGCATTCAAAATTGTAAGAAGCACAACGACTGGAATGGGAGGAACTTGGCATTTTTGAAGAATTTGAAGCATTATAAGTGAGGTGGGAAAATGGTCAGTGTCCTGCTCCAGGCCTTGAATTTTGTTCTGAAAGGGGCAAGGCCACTTTTTCATTGCAAGAGGCACTTCCATTGGAAAATCATAATGTCTATGGAAACATTTGAAGGGGGCACCAAGGCCAAGAACCAGGGCAACGAAGGCCATGGCCTCCATGGCCTCCGTTGAATTCAAGGCTTGCTCTTCACACAACTACTATGTACCTGAACTGTTCAAAACAGGTGCAATATTGAGTGTGAATTCCAACAAGATGAAAACAGGAGCAAACCTTGGCCTCACCTTGCATGGAGTTCTTCAAACTCTGAATACAGCTATGAGTCCTCATTTCTGCCACGGTAATTGGAAGTTCACATCCCTTTTTGCATTTCACCAGTCGATGCAAGCACTCCCTTTCGTGTTTGATCATGTCCTTGCGGAGGATGTTCTTGATGCAGCCCGAGTTGAGACAGCCGACCAGGGCATGGTCGCACTCCTTGATGTGCCTCTCGTAGGCCTCCAGCTTGATGCCCTTGTTGCAACCTCGGAAGTGGTTTTCACACTTGATGAGCAGGCGGTTGATCATGTTCCTGACGATGGGTAGGACGGGCTTCAGGTGGGAGTTGCTGAGGCTCTGGCGGCAGTTGGGACAGCTGCGGTGGTCGTTGAGCCACGTGGTGATGCAGTCCTTGCAGAAGACATGCTGGCAGGGGCTCTCCATCGGCTTGTTCAGGACATTCCGGCAGATGCAGCAGATGAGGTCGGGGTCGGGCGGGGTCACAAAATTGTCCACCTCATACTTAGACATGATGCTCAAGTTGTCTCCAATGCAGGCTTCTCAACTAATGCAAAGAATAAGAAAGAACTAAGTTTTTGTGGTCTAACGGTAATACTGGACTTTTACTTGGAATTTATCCCCAAGAACAGAACTAAGATACTGGATAGTATCCTTTGCACTCATGACGCATGGAGCTAGTGACCAGAAAGATATTGTTATTTTGATGACACAATCAAAATGAAAGTGATGAAGACCAAAGTTCTACAACTTTTAAGCACTTTATTTCCTTCACAACAGCAAATTCCTCTTGACATCTCTTGTTAAATCAAGCCAAAGCTCAGCAGCCAGTGTTGCAGGCAAAATTGCAGGCTGATCGAACCTCCAAATGACAACATGTTCAAGGGCCGGCAAGGCCAAGTTCAAAGTTGCTACAAAATCCTTGAACACAATTAAGATTTTACGTTGCGACTAGTACCAGACATTTAGCTGCAGCCACCATGGTTTTACGTAATTTTGGTTTACTTTTACTACAAATGCTACATTGCTAGGTCTAATGTTTTACACTACACAGTACATACAGTTTTTAGCCATAGGTCCCATACAAATTATATAGAGGGCGCTATAACTTAAAACAGTTACATGATGTTGTGTACATGTTGGCATGGTATATGGATGATAATGTTGTACTAATAAGTAAAAGTCTAAAACCATGCCGAAAGTCCGAAACCATTGTGAATCTGGGTTTGAAATTAATGCTCCAATTAACCTCATCTTCTCAACGAGTGCACAAAGCTAGAAAGTGAAGCATAAACCCCTAACAAATAAGCAAACATTTACAATGAAATTCCTTACCACACGATGAAAATACCATGCCATCCAATACTGTAGCGGTAATCATTACCCTTTTGTTTATGCATAGCTAGCGTTCAATATCAGGCAGGGTACCTGTCTATTTCCTAAAATGAATTATTCATGAGTAAGATGTAAACATGGACGTGATTGGCGCTTCCAGAAAGAGGGTCAAAGTTCATCTGTGTTTGGCGCCATGGACGATGTACTTGTTTTCCGCGAAATCCGAAAGGTATGACAGCTTTGAGGGGGAAAAACTCATGATTTTGGCGACTCCTGACATTTCTGAAGTTTGCGGCCATTTCCTTGCATTTCTTCAGAATGTAAGTGATGTTTAGGGAGTTGCCATAGCTGTTAATATTTGAGCGATCATTCAGAAAATGTAGGGTTATACAAGGTAACGTTAGACATCACATTGACATTCACAATGTTGGCTGTTTCCTTCCTCTATGGTTTACTAAACTGTTTTACTGACTAATTAATAATATATTTAATAAACCAAGAAACCTACTGTGAGTTGTGAGTGGGACTGGGACTGAGTTTTCCATTCCTTCCTGGGCACTTGGGCAGACCTAGATCCAGTACTGCACTGTCCTGACTGTAGGCATGGTAGGGAGTTTAGGCTAGGCTAGGTTTTGGAAATTGTAGCAAAATGTAGGCCCCCTATTTATTATTTTATTAAATTAAACTGTAAGGTGACCAGATGTCCCCGATTTGACAGTGTCTTCCCTGATGAAAAGTTGTCCCTGAAAATGTCCCCGATGCGATGAAATGCCCCCGTCCTAAATAAAAAAGCTGAAGAACACAAATGCAAATCCAATGGCTTTGCTGAAGAAGATCCATTCTTCAGAGAAGTATGCGAAGACAACCGCCTAAGACATGTAAGTATGTAACCCACTCATGTCAACTGGACAAGATGTCCATAGATGCCACCATTATCATATGCATGTAGGCACCATCTGAATTCAGAAAATTCTCAAAATTAATCCCCTCCCCCAGGACACGGATCACTGTCCCCGGATCATCTCAACAAAATATGATCACCTTATATTTAGGGAAGTTGAACTGGAAGTCAGCATGGTCAGAAGATTAAGAGTGACTCCAACTTCCAAGTCTAAAGTTAGACTAGATTCAAAAGTACAAATAGGCCTACTCAACTGTGCAGGCAAACTTTGAATTTTGTATGAAATCTGTACATTAAAGAATATTAAAGAAAAAGGCATCTTGTCTGGTGTACATGTAGCTGCATGACTCCTCATTTTACAAATTTATGTTAATTATTTAGATTGATCCATTGGATCGACTGCCAAGGTATCAAAAGGACACAGACGCAAGCTAGCCACCATCAAGAAGTGACTCCATCATTCGTTTCTTTGTTGTATGACATTTGACCTCCGAAGATCACTGGCTCTGCATCCAGATAGTTTGGACCAATGATTGGAATTATGAGCAGCACGCCACAGCAGGCCACTTCTGGTCAGGTAAACGGTCAAATTTCGCAGAATATTTAAAGTAAAATATATTTAACCTTAATCTCTGCATCTAGCAGAATATGATGAATCATTTTAGGGGAAGAGAGATCGGTCTTAAAATTGTTTATTTTTTATGTTTTGAAAACAGCCAAACAGCTTGGGTGAGGTGGACTCCAGTGTGAGATCACCGACGAGTGGTGCTTTAAAGATGTCCATGATAACGTCCTTCTTCAAGCCCAAGACTCCGAAGCTGAGCCCCCAAACCCCACTCAGTGATTGCCATCAAGAAGACGCAGGAAAAAAACCTCCTGTAATCAAAAAGGAGAACTCTAAAAGTGACCTGAATCCTCCTGAAGTAGACTCTTTCAAGGCCAGAGGTCAGGGTCGAAAATCAAAAGCCGAATCAGCTTCGAAATTGGGAGAGGATTTCAACAATGGTGTCTTGGTTTCAGAGGAGTCGGAGACTAGGTCGGATGGAGGAAGTGGTGTCCGCCTATCAAAGCCTGAAATTCATGATGGCCAACACAGGAAGGAAGCTGAAGAGAAGTCTGTCGCAAACAAGAAGGCAGA
Organism: Astropecten irregularis; assembly: GCA_963971285.1. Lineage (NCBI taxonomy): Eukaryota > Metazoa > Echinodermata > Asteroidea > Paxillosida > Astropectinidae > Astropecten > Astropecten irregularis. The sequence continues at coordinate 1,787,550 of OZ020248.1, read as the reverse complement.
CACAACGTCCAAAAAGCGCAAGAAGGCTTCAGGGCTTGATTCAAGCTCCGACGACTTTGAAATAGACAAGCGGACGAAAATGCCGAAGAAGGAAGTTCACAAGGATCCAGAGAATGACTCTCTTGAAGCCTCTAAGTCAGTTATCTCAATCTTGGATGAGTCGCAGGATGATGGTTCCATTCAAGACATTTTTGACATTGGCGAAACCTCCGATAACCCCAAAGTCATTTCCTTCATGGACTTTCTCAACGAATCCATGGGAGAAAACACAGCTGACAAATGTGAAAGCCAAGAATCCGACACAACTGGAACAAAGCAAACTGAAGTCACTGAGATTCATGACGTTGAAGAGAATCGGCACATTTCAGCGGATCTTTCTCAAAACAGCATAAAAATAACAACAGAGGAGTCAAACCAACAAAAGGACACAAAATCAGTGAAAAAAGCTTCTCAAAAATCAAGGAAGCGGAACACAGCGAGATTAGAAAAGCAGATCCATTCAAAAAAGTTGTCCGAAGATGTTCCTTTGGAGGAGAGCTCAAATCAAACAAACAGAATTCAAGAGGAGCAGATTCCTTCAAGTCATGTGTTTGATGACACAACAGGAAATGACAGCGTGCTGACAGTTTCTTATTCCGAGTTTCTTGAAGACAAAACCTGCAGGGATGAGCAGCGACCGTCACCAGCAACTGATTCAGCAGCACCGCTGCAGCTCACCAAACCCAAAAAGAAGCTCATCACTATTGAGGCTCAAGTCCACATTCCTCCTGTTGCCTCTCCTGGCCAAGTGGACTGTGACAGGAGTTCTCCGGTCAGCACTGATCCTGTGACCATTGATCTGTGCCATTCACCAGAGGACCAGAAGATGAGCCCAGGGCAGGCAAAGAGGACGTCAAATGTTGTTGTGAACATGTCTGATCTTGACCTGATGATTGTCAGTACAGAGGACGCATCCTTAGCAACAGAGAGTAAGAACTCCAGGACAGTTTACAGCATCTTCCAAAAGAGAGGAACCATGGAGAAGCCCACAGAATCAAAGAAGCCCAAACAAACAGAGGTTTCACAAAATGAGCCAGAAGTGTTTGCTCGTAAAGCTAGGCATCCAAAGAAGCAAGCTAAAGAGACCGTCTTGAGTCCGGAGAGGGTGCAAAAAAATTCACCACGAAAGGCATCAAGAAACTTGAGGACAGACAAGACGAAGACCCAAAACCCACCGAGGGCCAAGAGAACTTTGAAGGCCGCATTTTCTCTTAAAACTGAAGATGCTGACACCGAGGAAGAGTTTGAAGAAGAGGAAGTCAGCGACGTTACCTCAAAGGTCTCCAGAGGGAAAGGCAGATCTCGGAGACTGCCCACGAGCAGCAGTCAAGAAACCCATAAAGATGTCGGAGGTAGACTTCCGGGAAGGTCCTCCAAACGAGCGGAGGCGGTCGTCATGACATCTACGCCAAAAGCTAAGAATAACAAGGTAAAAATGAGCAAGAATGCAAGTTGTTTAATGTTCATGATAAAACATTTCTCATACATCATCAAAAGCGCCAATCTAGCAGTGAATTATAAGAGGTATGCTATTAATTAAGAAAGTAACCGCATTCCAAACTTTTGTTGGTTCATTTCCAGAATGCCAAAGCTCAGAAGTTGCTCCGACAAGCCAAGTCCCGACAGTTGAACCGGTCTTCTCCAGTCCCTTTTCAAGACAAAGGTTCCAAACGGGTTGCCAAGGGAACAGGAGGTCAAAAACTGGGTGACGGCAAACGAGCTCAGTCCTCTCCTCAGAGGTCAAAGTCTGAGTTGAGAAATCCAACCAAAAATCAGAGAGATCTGACGAATGTCCTGGGAAAGAAAGCCACTCCTTCAGAGACGTCTGTTGATAGGAAAAAGAAGACAACAGAGGGGAAGGGACCAAGAATGGGGGAAAAGATCGAGGAGGTTGAATCAAAGAAACGTAAGTTTCATCACGCTGTATTAAAAGTAGCATCATCATACTTTGGTAAAGTTGATAGAACATCTGTGGTCTGTTCATAATTTTATTTGTCATGAAATAAAAACAAACCTGTGAAATTGATCATGAGAAACAGTAGAAAACAGCTAAAAACTGTCGCAATTTTTACGGGAAATTGTAAGGTAATTGTTATTGTGAGGTTTTGATCTCTGATCCGATCAAAACATTTCCTGTCTTTTGTTTTACTCGTTTGTGGATAAATACAGCATTTCAGGCAGAAAAATTTTATCAGGTCCATGTACCAGGTCCATCTTTATAAACCCTGCATTTTTTATACGTAAATCTGTGAACATTTCTGCTTTGGTTTCCTTCCAAAGTATGATAGTACCTTTATTTAACTGGTTCATGTTTGCCAGTGTACATGTACATCCAATAAAATGTAACCCTATTTGAACTGTGATCTTGCTTTGCCCCAACAGCAACTAAACTAGCTCCAATGTTCACGGTCGAGGGGCGACTCGCTCTCGCTAAGAAGCAGAAACCGCCGGAAAGACTGACCAGCGACCCATGTGCGGTGACCGTTCTCAGTGACGATGAGACAAGCAGGGACAGCGTGCGGAGTGAAACGGGCGGAGACATGGGCGGGACCAAGCTGATGGGTTCTCTCTTCGCTAAGTTCAGAGGGAATGAAGTGGAGTTAGCCTTCCCTCCATTCCCTACTGTCAGCCATGTTCTGCAGATGAGTAAGTTCTTCGGTTCTTTATTAAACAAAGCCACCATGATTACTTCTCTCTTTCAATGTCAAATGTAGAAAAGGTGATTTGTTCATGCTGGCTGCACTTTACAATGCAGCGCTCTAACAGCATCTGTTAGTCAGGGAACCAGACAAGATGGCCGTAACATTGTCTTGGTACATATAATTGGCTAAATCTCATTAATACACATCGACACCTAGTTCTGCCACAAATAGAAAAAAAAGCCAATTTTAAAATGTGACAATTCTGATGTATGCTGTGTTGAAACTTTTATACTCAAATTATTGTCCTTTGACAGTTGCGTATCTAGGGGGGGGGGATGTGCCCCGGGCGCCACTTTTTAGGGGACTGCAAAAAATGCAAAAGAAAAAAAAAAAAAATTAGCTGTACTGTTCAAGTTATTGGAAATCCAATCCAATGAACAAACAAAGATTTCAACTTGTCATATTTTCCTTTACATTGACATCAGAAGTTGGGACTAGCAGGGCTCGGGTTTCGTGAAAAAAAACACTGGACAGCAGGTCTAGTAATTGAAGCATTTTACTAGACCTGAACTTTTTTCACTAGACCTTTGGTATTGCATAGGAAAACCGTAATTGTATGCAATATTGTGTCAAATATCATCAATTTTAATAAGCACCATTTTAATTGTGCAAGGAAAACAAAATCACTAGACAGTCGGACTAGTGCAGTACACACTTTACTAGACCGACACTGAAATCACTAGACTCGGTCCAAGTTCTAGTGGATATTTCGAGCCCTGACTAGGCAGCTAGGGGCGCATTTTAGCCCTTGCCCCGACGCTGTTTCCCCTAGATACACCGCTGTTCTTAGAAACCTAAAACTTCCTGTTTACAGTGAAAACAGGAGAAAACATTTGGCCGGAAGCATTTCAGCACAGGTCTCATTGGTATACAGTTCACTGCAGTTTGCCCTGATTGTATCATCACTGAATGAAGAATGCCTTGAAAAATAATGATTATATTTGACCTCATTTTCAGCCCCAGAAATGGAAGGAGATGCGGACTGGTGGAAACTGCCGTCTCCTTTCAATTTTGGAAAATTCTGTGTGAGGCCGAGAGGACCCGGGTCGCTACCCGGCAAGAATTTCAGAATGGCTGTCTGCCTTACACGGCTTGGAGAATTCACCCTTTGCTCGAAGGAGAAAGCGGAAAGAGTAGATGCTAAGGTAACGAGTGATTCCACATTCTAGTGTATGGAGGGATACGGTATTCTGAATTAGCGTATTCTGAATTTGTTTATTAAGCATTGTGCAGCACCATAAGTGTATGGATGTAAAAGGATTTTGTGTGAGTGACTACCAAGACTGAATTTCTTGAAGCTAGTTAGCAAAAACCCAATTCCAAGTAGATTTTATTGCATAAAAACATGGCTGATGACCTCTATTTAGCCCCATCCCTACATCCTTTTCTATTTTAGGCAAATTTTATGAGTAGCAGCTTGTTTGTTTCTTCCAGCCCCTTATTAAACCTTAATCTAATCCTATAAGTTGGTGATTGGTGGGCGGTACCACCAAACCTATTTACCAACTTGCTACCTTCACCTCCTTAATCCTTCTACAGCACTATGATTGTGGTAGCAATGCATATTGGATATATTTTGCTTAAAACAAATAATAATAACTATTAAGTAGAAATTTGTGGGGTTTTTTTTCTTTGCACAGCAGATGACACGCTTCACAGGATATCCAGAGCTTAGCCATGACACCCAGAGGATAATCCTAGATCGGATTAAGGCGGCTAATCCTCGCTTTCCCGTCAATCGGGTGTTCAAGCGCTACCTGGCCAAGAGGAAAGGGGAACCTCCGATACCGAGACCCAGTCAAGGTAGGAGAGAGGTGCTTGGAAGAGTTTGTAGAATTTCTGGAAAACATGAATAGGTACCAGTGCCTTACCCAGTCATTTGGAAATGAGGCATCCCAATAATTATCGTCACTGGGTTTTGGGGGGCCATATTTAACTTTATAATGGTCAGTTTGATATTACAAACTTTTTGGTAAGAGGGATCCATGTCTATGACCTCCTGTTGTGCCTGTACTATGGGCGTTTATGAAACTGATGCTCGGGCTCCGTCTCGGGCTCTGGTTCTAGTTCGTGAATCCATTCTGAAATAACTGGTATCAAAAATAGAGGCTTTTGGCTGTGGTTCTGAAGTAGATTCTCTGGTATGAAAAGGAAAACAGGTTTAGCTTCAGTGAAAAACCACAACCTATATTTTCAGCATATGGAGCCTGAGCCTAAGCCTCTGTTTTGTAAACGCTAAACTTTGCTGATGCATTGAGCATTAGTCATTGGGATCCTTTCAACCTGATGTTAAAAAATCTAAAAAGGAGTTCTTGAGGGCGGCAGAGCAACCAGTCAAAGAGATGAACTTCCTTCAACTCTTGAATATTTTTCCTCATAGTGGAAACAGCAGCTGAGCCGAAACCCAAGCAGAAAACAGACTCCAACTTCACCCAGCTCAAAGAAGAGAAGCTGTCCTCAGCCAAGCGCAAGTCGGAAGTCTTGGAGCAGCATCACGGCACCAAGAGACGGCGGGTGGCCCAGGAAGGGCCCGCTGGGACTAAGGAGGTTAAGTTCACCAGCAAGATCCGATTGAGGAGGAAGAGTAGCAAATGGGCCATCCAAGGTGGGTGAACCCTCTCGCTTTTTGAACCTCTCAAATTAGTTAGAATTTACTCTCTGACCAGAGGGTTTGGGAGTCTGACATAGACTGTCTACTACCAGTAACCTTCGCTGAGAGTAGGATGGTCATTCTCTCCAATTAACTCCAGCTGGAGGGTGTGGGAAGTTGACATAGTCTACCAGTAACCTACACAGTAACCTTCACTGAGAGTAGAAGGGTTTGGGAATTTGCCACAGTCTTCTTGTGACCATAACCAAGAGTAGGAGGGTTAATCCCTCCAATACACTCCAACTGGAGTGTTTGGGTGTTTGACATAGTCTGCCAGTAACCAACACTGAGAGTAGGATGGTCATTCTCTCCAATGCACTCCAGCTGGAGGGTTTGGGAGTTTGATGTAGTCTGCCAGTAACCTTCACTGAGAGTAGGAGGGTCATTCCCTCGAAAACACTCCAGCTGGAGGGTTTTGGAATTTGCTAGTGGCCATCACTGAGAGTAAAAGGATCATTCCTTCCCTTATACTCCGACCAGCTTGAGAGTTTAGGAGGCCAACATAGACAGTCATTATTTTTCATCACGTGTAAGGAGGTGCATTCCCTTGTGAAAAATACTCAAGTATTTCTTGGCTCCTCAGACAAAGGAGATGGGGAGGGGAAAGAATCGGCTGAGCTGCCAAAGCCAAGAAGAAGCTTGAGACAGTCAGTACAAGTTGCGAAGAAAGAGAATGATCCAAAAGAGGCCCCTGAAGGGAGGACACTCAGGACAAGAAAGGTGAAGAAGGCAAGCCATGAAGAGCCTGGAAAAGATGGAGAGAAGGAAGGATCTGAGAGGAAGGCTGATGATGATAAGGCGGGTGAGTAACTCTAATGAACGTCTGAAAGGATCCATAGGTTGATCAGAGCTCGGTTGGGTAGTTGGTTGCCAGGTTGACTACCTGAGAACCTGGAACCTTCATTATATGCTTGTGAGGGTAGATTTATCTTCATTGGAAGCAACAAAGGTAACTGTACTCCCTCTCAATGCCTAGATGCCCCTATTGCCTTGGTGCCATTGCCAGTTGCCTTTTTGCCGTGGTCGTTGCCTTGGTGCCCTGTTCTTTGCCTTTTTGCCCGGGTCATTGTCTCGGTGTCCCTGGTACCCTCGCTCAATGCCTAGATGCCCTGTTCTTTGCCTAGGTGTCCCCTGTCATTGCCTTGGTGCCCCTGGTCGTTGTGTTGTTGTCTATGGTCATTGTCTTTGTCCCTGATCAATACTAGGTGCCCCTGGTCAATGCATACATTAAATGCCCTTGATCCGAAAAGTGCCCCTGATTATTGCCTTTGTGCCCCCGGTTTCACAGATGTCACAGCATAGTGGTTACTTCACATGCTCATGCCAGTTTCTCCCATTTTCCTGCTAAAAGAAAATTACCGATGTCCTTAGCTTCATAATCAAAGTGCCCATCTTGTATTTCTCAATTATTAAGCTGCCTTGGTAATTTTGCATCTTTATGCTCTACTTAAATAACAATTCTGTTTTGGTCACCAGCCAAGCTGGCCGGACTCCTGTGGACAGACAAATACCAGCCCCAGGCCAGTACAGAGGTCATCGGTAACCCTCAGGCCATGAAACGCCTGGCCGGCTGGCTGACCGAGTGGAAGAAGAGAACAGTCCGGATGAAGAAGATGATCAAGAGGCAACAAGGAAAGCAGCAGAGCAAGACACTGACAGGTAAAGACTGAAAAGATGCTACAGTCGAGGCTAGGAAGTTTTGCCACAGGGCCCAGTTTCAAAAAAGCTGCTTACCAATATTGCTTATCAAATTTAATGCTAAGCTAAAGATCAGCAGGGTACCTGTCAAAGGCAATTGTCATTCTATGTGATTTTCGTTGATAATTTTTATTTGTGCTTAGCGAAACATTTTTGTGCTTACCGGTAATAGCAAATGTTGGGACTTGGTCAGCTGTATGGAATGGGTTTCTGGTCTTTGCCTTTGCACCGGGAGATGAATTAAGAAAAAAAAATAATGAAAGACAGGGCCTTGGCATTCTAGAATGAAAGTTTATTAAAATGTTTATTTCAATTGCTTGGAATGCGCCTGAGAAGTTTTCTCATGACAGGTTATTATGTAGCTTAGAAACTAGCAGAATCAGCTCTTTTCACCGTAGTTTGTGAATGTGTACCAAAAAGCCAAGCTCATGTTAAAGGTAGTATCATACTTTGGTAAGAAACCAAAACAGAAATGTTCACAGATTTAGGTATAACTATGGATATGAAGATGGTGGTGGTAGAAACATACCGTTAAAATTGTTCTGCCTGAAATGGTGTATTTATCCAGAAATTAGTAAAACAATGACTGAAAATCTTGTTGATCTTTTAAAAGATACAAAATAAAAGAGAAACAACTTTAGAAATACTGTGGCTGTTTTTCACTGTTTTCTCAACAAGTGGGCACCGTATGGGACTGAAATTTTCACAGATGACTGTTACTGTATCTGTCTTGATATTATTGCCCATGAATCTGTATTTCTTTGATAAAAACCAAAGTATGATACTACCTTTTATTTGTTCTTTAGCCTTGCCAGGTGAGGATAGCGACAGTGATTTTGACATGGGTAGTGACAGCGATAGCAGCGATAGTGACGATGATGACGATTCACTAAGCAACGCCATGGTGATTGTAGGACCCACTGGATGCGGCAAGACGTCAGCAGTCTATGCATGTGCTAAGGAGTTTGGTTTCAAGGTAACGGCCATGTGGGGAGTCAGGACTCCAAACTCTCTGGGTTTCATTATTGTCACTTTCACTATCATAATTTGGCACAATTGCAGAATACCCTGCCACTCACCTCTCCCACCTCGTAGCCTGCTACACAGACACGCTCCACTGATCACACAAAAGGCCTGTAAGTGTAACAGCTTCTCTTCGTATCCTCGTTGCCGAGAAGCCTCTTCCCAGGACCCATATTAGACTTATGGTTCATCCATAGGGATGGTCTGTTCTCTAAAACGCTGTACTCAACACATGGGCCTAGTTAGTTTGCACAAGGTAGAATTCTTTGTCACCATTTGTGATTCGCTCGACCTCGTAGCCATTGAATTTAAGGGGGTATTTTCGCGTGGTAGGGTATTCTGCAATTGCTCCCCTAATTCATCTGTGTATGGATCGGTTTGTGGAAACACCATGTAATAATCTCTTGTACATGTACGTTTGCACTTGTTATTTTGTCACACTTCTGGTCGGGTCTCAATGTTTCAACTATAGCCTGCTCTAGTCATCATTGTCACCATGCAAAGCCTTAAATCTTTCTTAATTCATCTGTATTTATACTTAGGAATTGTGTGACTTTTTCCATTTCAATAGCTTCTAACATTGAAAAACTTAATGAAACAGTACTCATTGAAACGTAACTTCTCCCCGCCAATATGTTGTTCCTTGAACCAGCGTAGATTTTAAGATATAGGGCCTGTTTGTTTTATGCAAAGGATCCCATATTTAGGGATCCACGTCCTATGCAGGGTACGCTAAAATGGGATCCGGATCAGTAGAATTTGTGATTCTACTTATTAAACAAACAGGCCATGGTTTCCTCAGTGAAAAATATATTATGATTTGTATGAATTTTGACATCACAAATTACCGATAGCAATAGGATGTTTAGGCAGGTTAAAAAAAACTGCCCAATAATTTCAGTTTTTGAAGAGACTTGTTATTAATATTAATGGTTTTAAGTCTAAAAGCCAAAAGTTTCATGTAAAAAAGTTTTGATATTAATGCATATTGTTTTATTTTTTTTGGCATAAGATATTTGAAGTGAATGCTTCATCAAAGCGCACGGGCAAACAGATACTGTCGGATCTCGGAGAAGCCACCCAGTCACACCATCTCTCAGCACATCACCACGGCAACAATAATAATAATGGCGCCCTCAAGAGTTTTTTTACGGCCAGGTCACCGACGAACTCGGCCTTCAAGCCTGAAGCAAAGAAGAAGGCAACGCCTGTGCCGAAAGCCTTCGCCGCTTTTTACAAAGCCGGGGCAGACGCAGCGGCTAAAAAGGACGGGAAGAAGGTCAAAGGTGAGGAACTGACCAGTGGGTCATTAAATATTCATTTGTAGTAATGTGGCTCATTCTGCAATTTGAATAACAGTTTCTGGTTTTATGTGAATCTAATTCAGTTTAAAATTCCGGTTTTGCTAAATTTGCTGAAGTTAGTTTCAGCTGAAATAGTTTTCTCGATGATGACAGCATTTCAGAGTAACATGAGTCACATAACTGGATTCCTTTCATCCTGCGGACACATTCTGTCACTTTTAGAAAAAAAAAGAGAAAAATTTAGAAATATCGGCTATGAAATTTGAATCCTAAATATCATTGCAAGGGGGTTTTAGATTTTAATTCCACTGAAAAAACTCCAGAACTGTGTGAATTTCATGTTTTTATGCTACCACCCTTTCAATTCAAGCTCCTCCCACCAAGAGCCCCAACAAGTCTCAAGCGAAGCCGGCCAAGCAGGCAGCAAAGGCTCCCAGCTCTGCCCAACCACAGCAAGCCCCTGCAGCACACTGCAGCAGTAAAGACAGCGGGTCAGCACAGCGGTTAAGCAGCTCGTCCCTCATACTGTTTGAAGATGTAAGACAATGCTTCTGTGGACATTGACAACTGGCTAAAACTCCATATAATTTGTAGTGCTTTTGGTTGGTACTTAATAGCTGTTTTTTTTTCTGAACAAAGTCGTTATAGTTTAGGGAGAGAAACTTGTAATACTGGTCAGGCCAAGCCTTTCAAAAGCCTGGCCAAACCCAGACCTTCGGCTTGTAAATCCTCCCCATGTCAGCTCCAAACTGACAACGGTTGTTTAAAATCAATAAATGTTCAAGCCTGGCACCATGGCTTATGAATACTGTTGTCGCAATCTGTCAATTGAGTATATGCCAACCATGATCCTGGACACATAACAGGGGCTTGAAATTGATAGTTCAAGACGAGGGATCATAGACGCCCAAGACCCCAGGCAAAGACCAGGCCTAGCCTTGCTTTTCACTGGGCCTAACCAATATTAACATTTCTCTCCCATAGTACAATTTGTCAACTAGTTATACATTTAACAGTTTTTCTTTTTATGAATAACTATTAATAATAGCTATTAAAATCACAATTGTTTCAACATAACAGTTGTTTTTTCTTTGCATTTTTTTCCTTCTCAGGTGGATGTTGTCTTCGAGGAAGACAAAGGTTTCCTGTCTGCAATTGCGACATTCCTGAAGACGACAAAGAGGCCCATTATTCTCACTACCTCAGGTCAGAATTCCCATTCAGACTCTAACTTCCAGCTTTTTCACATCCATTTCCTCTTTCCGCTTACTTTAAGTTTCAGCTCCAATTCTACTCACATTTCCTCTTGTGTCAAATTTTACAGATGATCGCTTTCTGGAGACGTTTGAAGAAAGATGTGAAACGATCTCATTGCGCAAACCATCTTCCGTGAGTATCTGCATATTTTGTTGTGAATTCCCTATTTTGTTTAGATTTATGCAAACAATTTATTGCCCTTCAACGACGTAGACAAGCACTTCACTTCAAGTGCCTTTTGAGCACACATGAAAAAAATCATGCGCTGGCTCAGGTGGGATTCGAACCCTCGACCACCTGCTTATTAGTGCAGATGCCATACCGCTAGGCCACCGAGCTAGCTGGGGTCAGCAGAGTGAATCGCATCCCTTATCAGCGGGTGGCGTAATTAATCTGTTATTATTTATTTATTTGTCAAGGATATTGTTTAGATTTCTCTCTCACAACTATTGTTAGAAGGGCCTGGCATTTCAATCTTAACAGAATTTTTGCTCAAAAGACTGACAGTCTAGGGAGAGATGCAGATGATTGCTGTATGTCTTGCTTCTATGTAACACTTGAGATGTCGGGAAAATTAAGAAGACAGAACATAGGGATGAGCGAGGGTTATATTTATCATGATTTGAATCTTGATCAGTATTTGTTTCCTTTGTGAAAACAATTCAAATAATAATAACCTTTTGAATCTCTTAAACTTCTATGCAGCTTCAACTGGCGACCCATCTTCAACTGCTGTGTCTCGCTGAGAATTTCTACGCCTCGCACTCCGACCTCCAACGTGTGGTGTCGCACCTCGACAGGGATGTCAGATGCTGCTTGCTGGCTACCCAGTTCTGGGTGACGTCAGGGGCCGGGCAAAACGCCCGCCGCACTCTCGATCAAAGAACTAACCAATTGGGAATCTGTCGTGATCTCAAAAAGAGCGTAATGGCTCAGGAAGCAAAACTGCCGGTTGGAAGGTCAGAGGTCCTCGGTGGTGATGATGCGGTGAGGGACATTGGTGATGATTCAGAGAGGTCAGACCGGGGAATATTGTCGCAGGAGAGGGGTTGCTTTGAGAGCACTTTGGGATTGTGCAATCTGTCCAGAGGCGGCCATGACATCTCATCATTGCTGAATGTAAGACAACATTAATTTCTGCCAGATTGATATCTATGGAATTGCATTTAGAACATGAGTAAAAAAAAATTAAGGGCCTGCTATTCCGCCCGGGCGGATAACTTGGTCGAACTCCTATGCTACAAACACCAAATAACACGTACCACGAGACATACATCGCGGTATATCCCAATTCTGCTGTTAATCTGTCCGGGCAGAATAGCAGGCCCCTAATTGTTTTTTTTACTCATGTCCTAAATGCACTTCCGTAGATATCTTCTTTCCGAAAACTTTTTCTTTTTTCATAAACTCTGGAAGAAGAAGATTTCAACCTATTTGCAAGATGATTACATGTTATGTTTATCGCAGGGATTTTGCATTTTAAAGAATGGGGTTTCGGAAAAATGTCTTTGCCTTTTCCTTTCGATTCAATATTTATCTTGATTAAGTGAACCAACTGCTTTGTTTATTGCATTCAATTGATGATCTGTAGGAGTCTTTGAGATCTGTCAAAGAAACATTGAAATCCAGATCTGTGTCCAAGAAATAACCTCTCGACATTTTGGCAAAACTTATTTCATGAAGCAAACCTCAGTGTTGAGTGGGGGGAGGTCACTTTTGATAAAATTGTCTAAATTTGAGATTGTTATTGTGTGTTTATCCATACAGGCCCGTGGCAACGACGGTTTCAGTATTCACAACAGATCCATCATGGCCGAAATGTTCCACAAATCAGACAACGCTTCAGTGTACTTCAGGAATATTCACTCACTGCTGCCTAGGATCAGCTCGGAACGTTCCAACCCTGCAAATCGGGAGAGTTCCGTCGACCAATCAGGGAAGGGCTTTGAATCGACGGCAGCCAATGGCAGAGGTTCTAAGTTGTTGAATCACAGGCTGATGACATCAATTGCCGGGTTTGCAGACGATATCTCCTCCTTGGATTCTCACACGTATTTTTCCCCTCGGCATGATGGGAAAGACCTTAGCAACAGTGGTTGGTGGACTGCGAAGCTCAGAGCCGGTCTTTCGTTGGATTCCGTCCGTGCAGACAATTACAATTTTGGCAGGCATGCGACCAGTTCATCGATAAGGGGCTTCGTCGAAGCAGCTAGCTTTGACCGTTGCTATAGAAACTGTGAAAAGACTGTTGAACAATTCAAAGCATTGCACCAATCAACAGAGGATAATGGTTGCCAAGGCGAAACAGATTTGACCAATCAAAAAGCAGATGAGGTTCCTATGACGATGGAGCTAACCGAGAGAGATTTTCTGGACTTCAAACAACAAGAAGTCTGCACTAAATGGTAAATATTAATTAATGATGTTCTAATTAAGGATCGGGATGAAAAAAATCCTTTCTTATTTTACTTCCAGGCTAGCTGCGCCTGATCCGGTACTTTTTCAGTATTTGATAAAAATTCCTTGAGTTTCTTCTTATCTGAAAGCTGAGCTTTGTCACAGTGCACTCTACATGTTCAGGCGTTGAATTTGGTTCTGAAACGGGCAAGGCCACTTTTCTATTGCAAGGGGCACTTCCATTGGAAAATCCTAATGTCTACAGAAACATGTGAAGGGGGCACCAAGGTCAAGAACCAGAGCAACGAAGGCCATGGCCTCTGTGGCCTCCTTTAAATTCAAGGCTTGCATGTTTCCTATCCTACAAGTCTTGAGCAGTAACCATTTCTTGGGGACAAAAAATATTTTTTTTTTATGTAGGTAAACTCTTTTAAGCAAAACAAGCTGTTTTATTCGTCTTTTTTATTATTCCTGTACTCCTGTAGCCACTTTCCCTGATTGGCTTTTAGCCTTGTTTGGGGAAAATATGCAAAAATAAAAGAAAGTTTTTAGTACAGGAGAAATTGGTTAGCTGTTCCATGTCTCCCATTCAAAAATGTTATATTCATTTTCAAATCATCTCATTAGTTATTGTATTTTTTTGCTTTTTGTCTGCCAGCCCTGAATTGTACTCAACACTCGTGAGCAAACTGCCGCTGTTGGGTCACTGCAACCACGCCGCGCTGGCCACGGAGTACCTCCCAACGCTGAGATGCATCTGTAGATCCGAGCAGATCAGGGAAGAAATGAAGATAAAGAGAAGGTAAAACGCAAGCAAGTTGTGACCCTTAAAAACAGAACTCACTCAAACTTTTGGAGTTTCTAAGGTACTAATTTTGCACTGGTGGTGTGTTTAATATACTGCCTTAATGGAATTGTACTGATTACACCTCATGCCATGTTTACCAAGCATGTTCGGGATTTTTCTCAAAAAAATAGTCATTAGTCGAAAAGCAAGATTGAAATGCTGAATTGTTGGTTGAAACCAAAGTCACATTGTTTTTTCGACTTTGAATGTTCCTGATTTGACAACTGAGTGAATTGCGATGGCTGCCATTTTCTTGTTGCCCTCGGAATGCTAAAATTTTTAAGTTGACATAGGCTATGTGTGGCAGGAACATGATATAGTATGAGGTTTGATACTGTGCTTCTTGTGAATAACTCCTTTCATGCTTTTGGAATAAGAGTCTGTTCAGAAAGTTTTGAGGTATTGAGTCGACATTCCAAACAACATTTCTTGGTCCTCTTCTGGAGAAAGATAAACAATTAATAGTTGCCCTTTTCATATGATACCACAAACTCGTTTTGCTCTTATTTCTATGCTGTCACAATAAAACATTGATGTATTAACAAACGCCATTGTTTTTATAATTTTGTGCACAGGTACTGAACATAATATTTGAATTTGTCAAAATTTAGTCATGTAATTTTCTCACTTTTTATTTTAAAATTTGCCTTTCCTTTTTAATTTTTTGCAGATTCCTCCACTATCTGGATTCCATCTCGCTGAATCTGAAGAAGACTGACCAAATTGCCCTGTGCTCGATACTGGAAGTCAGGCAAGATAAAGAAAGCACTAGATAAAATAGATTCCGAGAATGCATCAATCTAAGTCATGACTTTAAAGGTAGTATCATACTTTGGTAGCATACCGAAGCAGAAATCTCCACAGATTTACCTATAACTTATAGGGTATAAAGATGGTGATGGTAGAAACATACCGTTAAAATGTTTCTGCCTGAAATGCTGTATTTATCCATAAAAGAGTAAAACCAATGACCAAAAACTGTTGATCTTTTAAAGAGCAAAGATAATGGTGAAAAGATTTTTTAAATACTGCTGGCTGTTTTTCACTGTTTTCTCAAAAAGTGGGCACCGTACGGGACTGGGAATTTCACAGATGACTGTTACTGTATCTGTCTTGATATTTTTGCTCATAAATCTGCATTCCTTTGATGAAAACCAAAGTATGATATTACCTTTAAATTGTGTCGTTTTCATTCCTGAGTTTCCTCAGGCGGATAATCTCTCTGTAGTCTCTACCTCACTGGACCTAATCCTGGCTTGACCTTTATCTAGACGTTATTGTCAGAACTAGTCTTTTTTGATCTGGGTTGAATTGAAACAGACCTTTTGGTATTAAAAGGCTGGCAAGTAATACTTGTCCCTTTGATGGTAGTACTAGTCCCCCACATTGAGTTCGATGACCTGAATGTCTCCAGACTGGAGGTAGCCACCCATAGGTTTTAAAGGTAGTACCATACTTTGGTAAGAAACCAAACCAGAAATGTTCACAGATTTACGTATAACTTACATGGTATGAAGATGGTGGTGGTAGAAACATATTATTAAATTGTTTCTGCCTGAAATGGTGTATTTATCCAGAAATTAATCAGACAATGACCGAAAATCTTTTTGATCTTTTAAAAGATCAAAAATAAAAGAGAAAAGACTTAAGAAACACTGTGGCCGTTTTTCACTGTTTTCTTAAAAAGCGGGCACCGTATGGGACTAAAATTTTCACAGATGACTGTTACTGTATCTGTCTTGATATTCTTGCCCAAGAATCTGTATTTGTTCGATAAAAACCAATGTATGATATTACCGTTAAATCTGTTCTTGAGCATGCAGAGTGGTTCTGAAACTGTCCACAATTTAAGGAATGGAAATTTTGCAAAACATTGGTGCTATGATCAAAAAAGAAGAAGAAAATGTTTGGGAAAGCATTCACCATTCAGGCTACTAGGAACTGACAGATCTATGCAAATTTGTTAATCAATTCATAATTTTTTTGTGAAAGATTTTCATGAATTGGATCTTTTAAGATTAACACAAACTGTTGGTATTACTTGAACTTTAACACTAATCAGTGTAAATGATTGCTATAACTGACACCCCACCCTCCACTAAATATGAAAAAAATAAGGAAAAATAAGTGAGGTCAAATATTTTACGTGTACTGTGTGGTTGGGAGGGGGATGGTTTTAGTGACTGGGGCCGATTTCACTAACGCTTTGCGATCCGTCGCTAAAAGCCCAAATCCATTGCTAAACAGAAAATCGATCGCTACTTTGCTTACCAATTTTCCATTTAGCAATTGATTTGGGCTTTAGCAATGATCGTAAAGCGTTAGTGAAATCAGCCCCTGATCACTGTTGCAGAAAGCTGTATTTTTTACTAAAGTCATATCAGGGCATTCCAGAAACTAATCTGTGAATTAGTGAACGTTGCTAAAGCGACAGTTAATGTAAATAATGTGATTCAAAAGCTTGCAGATTTTTCTATATGTTTACTAATCACCATTCGGCACCATGTTGCAATGTTGATTCATAATTTAAAGAGTAACCTAAAAATATTTTATCATCCATAATATTTTTTACTAAGATTGTTGAACGTAAATATGTAATCCAATTGTTTGTAAAGTGAAATTTTTGGGATGTTCTTTAATTGCAGTTTCTGGATTTCAGGCTGAATATGGTGGGATTAATGATAGCACCATGATGTAATAAATTAAGGCCGTTTTGAAACCTTTTTGGCATTATCTTCGTCATCTAAACGCTGAAAGTTGCATTTTTTTGTAGATGAATTTCCGTTTTGTTTTACCAAAGAGGGTCTCAACTGCCAAACCACAGCCAAAAGTCTATATTTTAATACATATTAATTTAGAATAGACATAGAAAACTGACACAAAGCCCAAATCTAATCCAAAGTAGACGTCTCAAAAAGAGGCCTTGTCTTGATTTGTTGGGCTCTGAAAAAAAACCCAGGTATTTTATACGGCATTTTGAATTGTGTATTCTGTTGGTCATCTGAAAGTTCTCTTCAAACTGCCATATAATACTCTTAATCCAAGTAAATAATTCCATGCTAAATCTTATTTCAAAATGAAAGTATAAACCCTTTGTGTTATTATTGAAGTGGTAATAAAATGTGAGTCAAATCACAAATTGTTTTGAACGAATTCCAAAATCCACAAAGAATTGCATTCTTCCTTCCCTCTGTGTTTGGTTGTTCTACAAAATGGCCTGTGGAAATGTATTGAAAGTCGGAGACCATGATTTCAGTTGGTTTTGAATGATGTTATTCAATTAAAATACAAGTAATAAAATGCTGCAAACTGCTCATCAGCCCAGATGACTGTTATTGTATCTTTCTTGATAACATAAAACATAAAACCATACATGGACTTGTTTTGTTTGTTTTCAAATTTCATACTTAAAATGCAGATGTTGGAACTTCTGGAAGCAGTTATAAGTTTGCCTCATTAGGAGAAGGATGCCGTGTCCATACTTCCTGAGAATCCTGATTCAAAACAATTTTGGTGACGTAAAACGGCCAGTTTGTCCTATTGTGATGGAAGAAAATTTGTTTTGATTTGAAATTTGCAGAAAGAATAAAAACCTGGACCCAATTTCATGGAATCTGTTATGGCCTATTTTTATGCTTACAGGCACTGCTACGGGCTTGACTGGTGAAATCTATTCCATGAAATCCTTGAAATTGACTGGAGCGGGATTCGAACCGGCGACCTCCTGAATACCGTACAGGCGCTCTACCAACTGAGCAATCCAGCCCTATGTTGGTTGCTTTGTTTGTTTGGCAGTTCAGAAGCCATGAAACCACGCACACACCACCATACCCCATGAAATCCATTAGCAAACCTTCATCGCTTAATAATCAGTTGGTAACTTATTTTGTCTGCAGTCTGCAGAAAGTCATTGCTTAGTGTAACGAGAAAGAAAACTCCTGTGAAATACGCTATTAAGCAATGAAATTCTGCTATCGTAAGTGGACAATTCTTACAGTAATTAATGGATTCCATGAAATTGGGCCAATGCTTGAGCAGGAGAATGTGGTCGTTTGCAAAAACAATTCAGAACAAACTACCAATGGATTCTTTCTTCATTCATTGCTTTTTGAAATGAAATCTTTATTCACAATTCCGTAGTGTGTCACACAAAGTAGGTGTCACATATTAAGTGAATAAAATATATATTTCAAGATTCAAACGTCAAATATCCTAACGATTGGTGTCAAAGTCAAATCATCAAAATATTTAATGTTTCATAATGAATGATCACACACATTATATTGACTGATGCAAGATATAACAGTACACACGTGACAGCATCAAATATAGTTCAATTAAATTTATTTATTTATTAATATATTCTTTAAATAATTCCAAAATATAGAATTTATCTCAATATTTACGTCTATCATACAATATTCAGTCCATATTTTCATAATTATATAATACAATGTACAAGGTGTTCCCAAAACACAAAGTCTACATATAAATTTCACTGTTTTCTGCCACGACAGCAATTAAAATCTTCTATTTCCACGAAATCAATTTTTGAATCTCTTCGTTCTTTGTTGATTATGAAGAAAAATTGCCGTGAATACAGTAAAAGGAGAAAAAAATGACAAGAAAAATTTAGGCTGTGGCACACAACTACATGCATGGATTGTGATGCATTAAAAAAGCAATTTTGTTTCACTATTGAAAGATCACATAGGGCAGCCATGGAAATGAACAAATAATATCCAAAAACACAAAGTGAACAATAAATCAAAGGCGTTTTTTACCCCCCTCAAGAAATTAGAGTTAAAATTCTTGTTCTTATTGCAGCAACGACTTGAAGGACTTCATCTAAATTAAAGTTGGCTTTTTTTAATGTGTTGCATGTCTACCATGGACACATGTATTTGAATCAAATGTATATGAACAGATAAATAAATGAATAAAAACAAATCAATAAATACATGAATAATACCGGGTATTACAATATCGTTTTTCTTTGGTTTTCTACTTGTGCTACTGCAATTGCAATTCTTTTTCTGTCTCAAAATTAAAATACAATGTTTAAAGGATTAATTCATTAAACAGATAGATAAAAGTGAAAATACTATGAAGCTTTGTTTATGGGAAACACCTTGAACTGGAATGTACAAGAGGATTGAAGTAGGATTTGTTCTATGTGTCCCCCTCTCTAATCTAGGTAGAAAATAGGTCGTAGCAAGAATGAGGGGAACAATTTACATATGTACTATTAAAGGTAATATCATACTTTGGTTTTTATCAAAGAAAAACAGATTCATGGGTAGTGATATCAAGACAGATACAGTAACAGTCATCTGTGAAAATTTCAGTCCCATACGGTGCCCACTTTTTGAGAAAACAGTGAAAAACAGCCACAGTATTTCTTAATAAAGTCTTTTCTCTTTTATTTTTGATCTTTTAAAAGATCAAAAAGATTTTCGGTCGTTGTTTGACTAATTTCAGGATAAATAAACTATTTCAGGTGGAAACATTGTAGCGGTATGTTTCTACCACCACCATCTTCATACCCTGTAAGTTATATGTAAATCTGTGAACATTTCTGTTTTGGTTTCTTATCAAAGTATGATACTACCTCCAAGACCTATTTAAACATTCTGAGTGTTGACGTACAATGTACTGATCAATTTTTTTAGTTGTTCATTTTGTGCAAAAAACATTTGAGTGGTTCTTTGTAATTAATAGGGGACAAGTTTTATCCCTTGACTCTTAAAAAGACTAGTACAGTTAAAGGGAAATGGCCAATCTTGCCCTAATCTGGTGGAATGACCTACATAAATGCACAAATGATTATTAATTTAAAACACAATGGTGGTGTCACTAAAAAAGACAATCTCTTACTTAATTTTGGCTTAAAAGCATCCACAAATACTCCAGTGCACCTCTGTTTCAAGATTGTAATAAATCTGCACCATCACTGCGTTCGTGAACCAATAACACTGAAAATCATGTCAGAAATCACAGAGTTTTGAATTTTCAAAAAAAGATGTTACTCCAAAAGATAAAGAAAAAAATGTACCGTAAACAAGATTGAAAGATGATATGAGAAAGGATTTTGATTACAGTTTGTAATATAATCTTGAGATTTATGCAGCATTGAAAACTTGAAAGAACTCTCAGATTCAGATTATAAGTGCATGGTGCTTTGGCAATCCTCCTTTTTATCTATCCTTCTTTCCAATTTTTATGTTCATTTTTGTCCGACGGCAATATTATATATACAACAGAAATAAAATGCAGGAAGAGTTAAACTACCATAATGGGAGACTTTTGGAGAGTCGGTCTTGAGTCAACAGCGCACGCGCACGCACGCACGCGCAATACAACGCGCGCATGCTTACAATTGCGCAAGCACGGTTTGCGCGTGCACTGTTGACTCAAAACCGACTCTCCAAAAGTCTCCCATTAACATGATTAATGGAATTTGGAAATCTGGAGAGAGCTGGAAATCTGAAAACTTGAAACAATTTCAGGCAGTTTTAATAGCAAGTAATCAATTATTAAATTTGAATCATCTTTAACACTTAACGCTTCCCCTCTAAAATCGTAAACAGATTTTTCTTTGTACAACGCCTGAGATTAGGAGAGCGGCTTATTACGCTTAAAAAATTCCCAGAAATTTGATTGCTGTCAAGAATTGGAAGACTGGATGGGAAAAACTGGACGAATATCACAAGCCACTCTACAATTTCTTCACAGTGAAATTGGTACAAGCTACATGTATTGCAATTACCTGGCTTAGTTTAGGGCTTTTCTGTACAAAATTGCTTCCATTTGATTAATTTCTCTTGTGGAATTAGCACATTTGTGGTCTGCCTTGTAATACAAATTTGGGAGGATAATATCCTTATTGGCAGCTGGGGTGCTGAATTATGAAGGATGGTGCTACATGTGATCCAGTTGCAGGCATTCATGGGCGCCCTTAGCTGCCAGCCACATCAACCCATATTTAATCAAGGAGCACAGCCTGAGATCGAAAGTGTTTGATTTTTGTGGAGAGAGGAAAACTGGAGAACCCATAGAAAAACCCTTGTAGTATAGGAGAGAACCAACACACAACTCTACTCACATATGACCCAGGCCGGGATCGAACCCGTGCCACATTGGTGAGAGGTGAGTGCCTAATGCACTTGCCACCTATATTTGGTTCTTCGTCTCAATTCATTCCAATGCTCAACTCAGATTCCAGTTGATTCTATGTGTTTTATTTTTGCATTATATATAATTAGAGATAATTCCATATCTCAAATTGTGTCAAATTCCTACACCCCAAGTGAAATTTCAGTTTCTTGCAAATGTGTTGTTCCACCAAGTTAAGACACAATATAAGATGGTGTTCCTGTTACTAGTGTACATATCAGTGAACTCGCATCATTCATTATCTCTTACTTGATGGTGCACATTCCCACAATAATAATGGTATACAAATAATGAATGTTTATGAGTGGAATGGTAAAAATAATTTCATGAGGTGACAGATGGACTGTTCCATATCACGAGGCGAAGCCGAGTGGAATGGAACAGTCCATCTGTCACCTCATGAAATTATTTTTTCCATTCTACGAATGTGAAACATTCATTATTTGTTTTATATAACATCTAAGTAGATCTTTGTCATTTGATTTTTATTGGAGGATAACATTTTAAGAGTTAGGGAGACAAAAAAAGCTTAAAATCTTGGCAAACTATAATGCTCTTAAAAAAGTTATTACAGTAACGCGCGTTGCACTACCAACGCGTACGCGCGCACGCAGTGACAAATAAATGGAACGCCGCTTGACCAATCATGTATTAGAGTCCCTGGCGTGCAATGGTACAAATCGGATGGCACCAAAAATGCACAGTGGATGGAACAAATTTCAACGGTTGTGACGTAAGCCATGAATTGGTCTATTTATCAAATATCACGTGACATACAATCCTCCAATCAAATGACAAGGATCTACTAAGGTGTTATATAATGCACAATAGAGTCAATCTGCTCCTTGAACAGGGAGGTATACAAATCATAGGGCCTTTACGAAACCCGGCATGAGGCTAGGCTTGGTACTTATTTCGCTACCGCCATTTGAGGCCAACAAAACGAAATGAAGGGATTGGGCCACATGACGAAGCCGAAGAAAGGCTCCAGAATTCGCCATGTATCTCAAGCCCTTCATTTCATTTAGGACACAAAATGGCAGTAGCAAAATGAATCCCAAGCCTAGCCTCAAGTTTTATTTCGTAAAGGCCAATAGTAAAAGATAGTACATATAGATGGTGTGAGTTCACTGATAAACACAAACACCGTCAAAAATCGTGCCCAAACTTTGTGGAACGACCCAACACCATACTCCATCATAGAACAGTCGTTGACTCAATCGATAAAAACCAATACGTTGATAATTCATAGTACTTCAAATTTCTTCATATTAACACATACAGAATATTGTACAGTGTAACGCCACTATAACGAACACCGCTAAACCAAACATTTGGCTATACTGAACATCATCATTGACTCCCAATTTTGTGTACAATACATAGCGAATACGGTTCTTTGAATCATTATAACGAACAGCCACTATAAAGGACAATATCTATGCATCCTGTCATGTTCGTTATAGTGGCTTTCCACTGTACCTTGTAAATTAAATAGTACCGTCCTCAACGAGGACTAACCCATAGCAGCATACCTGCTACATCTCACAAGAATCTTGTTGGGTTGGTTTTTTTTGGCACAGCAAAATTAGCACACGGAGAAAAAACAATCAATAAAAAAATTCTATACTAAAAATCGGTGAGAATACAGTTTTTTGGGTTGCATAGAATCTTCCTCATCTTTCATTTCTGGAGTGCGTGCATTTGATTTTTCATGAGTACTCAAAATTCTGCATCCAAACTTCATCTCAGTTGATTAAAAACAAGGACCTCAAAATGAGTACAATCCTCCAACATTCGCTTGAATGCAAGGCTTGCTTCAGTGGTGATGACACAAAATTGCCTAAAATCTCGTACAAATTTTTTCACTTTTTTTGTCTACATGTAGGTCTAAGGTCCTTTTGTTTTTTTAACAATCGATTTTTCAGTATTTAATCCAGTAATGAAACAAGAGAATTGAGGATACCGTGATCATACCCAGTATTCCCCACACCAGGTTGTTGGCCGGGGGCGGCTTGATCGTCATGGCATTTTCGATGGCCGCGTTCAATTCCTGGACGGTCGTGAGGAGCGCTTGTCCGACGTCACCTGTATCGAGGCTCGGCTGGGCAGAATCGTAGATGGCATCCAAGGACTGGTTAGATAGAAGGGTCTGTAACACGTCTCCTAGAGAAATGTGAATCTTGAGGAGAAGGGAAGAGAAGAAACAAAGAGAACTTGAAATAATCGGCTTGAAATACTGACGAGTGGGATTCGAACCTGCGAACCCTGGAATACCATACCGGTGCCCTACCAGCTGCAGCTGAGCTATATCCAGCCTTATGTTGGTGGAGTCCCAAATTGTCAATTATCTTTGTTTATTTGCCACCTAGAGCCCAGAATCTTAAAAAAAAAAAGTCGTCATAGATATCTAAAAGATGTGTTATCCTTGCTCTGATCAGAGACACTGCGACATGGACAGTCCATAACTTGTCATCATCGGGGCACATCCCTTCATGCA
Organism: Astropecten irregularis; assembly: GCA_963971285.1. Taxonomy (NCBI): domain Eukaryota; kingdom Metazoa; phylum Echinodermata; class Asteroidea; order Paxillosida; family Astropectinidae; genus Astropecten; species Astropecten irregularis. The sequence continues at coordinate 1,763,957 of OZ020248.1, read as the reverse complement.
TATGTCCAACAACAACTTTATGCTACCGTGATGCGCTTCATGAGTAGCCACTTTCTTCACAAACTCTTAAGTTATCCAAACTTTCGCTATCTAAAGCTTTGTTCTCTTTTATAGTGGTGACTAATTCACTTTGAAAAGTTGAAAAGAGTTGGCCCTCAGCTAGGGCTGGGGGCCTTCTCTGTCTGGTCTGATCTGTCAGTAGGCTCTGCCTGAAGCTGGCAAACATAGCCAGCTACTGTACCATTAGGGACAGGTTTCATCAGAACTGAGATATGTTCCTCCTCAAGAAAGTTATAAGAAGACTTTGTCTCAAAAAGGTGCCAATATGAGGATATATTGTCTAAAGGGAATTTTAATTCTGCTTAATACCTTTGAGCACTTGTACATATACTCCGCAAGAATGAGGGCACTATCATCGCAGATTCGGTCAGCAAACCAGTCATGTCTCACCGAGTCACTGAATCTCTCAAGATGATACGTCCGATTAGCACTGAAAAATAAAAGGTAATTATATGCATAACTTAAGTTTAAAATATCCAAATTATACACCGACAGCAAAAATCCACCACATGTAAGCCTAAAATATTACTCCTATCCCACCCCATCCCAATACAACCAAATCTGACCAAACCAACCCAACCCAACCCGCCCCATCTCAATCCAACCCAAACACAACCCAATCCCAACCCGCCCCATCTCAACCCAACCCAACCCAATCCAAACCCGCCCCATCTCAACCCAACCCAACCCAATCCAAACCCGCCCCATCTCAACCCAACCCAACCAAATCCAAACCCGCCCCATCTCAACCCAACCCAACCCAATCCAAACCCAACCCAACCCAACCCAACCCAACCCAATCCAAACCCAACCCAACCCAACCCAAACCCAACCCAACCCAACAAAACCCAACCCATGACAACACAACCCAGCCCAACCAACCAACCCACCACAACCCAGCCCAATCCAACCAAACCAAGCCCATTACAAGTCAACCCAACCCCCCAACCCAAGCCCACCCAATCAAACCCAATATAAGTCAACCCACTCCAACCCAACCCAGCCTAGCCCAAACTGACCCAACCCAACCCAAGCCCACCCAACCCAACCCAAGCCCACCCAACCCAACCGAACCCAAATCCAAACCCAAACCCAAACCAACCTAACCCAACCCAAACTAACCCAGCCTTGTCAAAACCAACCCACCCAACCCTACCCAACCCCACCTAAACCAGCCCAACTCAACCCAGTTACCCAGACACAGAGCTTCTTACCTTGACATATCTTCTACAGGCAGCGTCCTCACCACAGCCACACCAAGCACATACGACTCATCAACTATTCCATAGGTTGCATTATTACTGCTACAGTTACATACACAGGAAGCATTGGTATTGACATTCACTAGAAGGGCATCAACATCATCCGCTACAAGCAAAAACAAACAAGACCATCAAATTCAAACTGATTTCCTTTAACATAAAACAATTTGGTTTAATATACATCTGAATACAATCTGGGCCCAATTTCATGGAATCCGATACGGCCTATTTTGTGCTTACGGGCACTGTTGTGCGTCCGTAAGTGTTGCAAGACTTTCAGCGCTAAATCGGTTAGCAAAGAATTTCTTAATAACCTCGCAGGACACGCAGTATAAACACATAAGGGCATAAACAACTCAGCGCACCGATAAAATAGACCAATTTTCATCATGCTGTGCGCATGCATGGTGTGACGTATCAGGACCTTATTGGTCCGCCACACGTAGTGAGACCGCTCAGCACGTGGACAGTTAATATCCCTTGACACCGGCTTTGGCAATGCCATATGTTTTCCATACTGCATGTGACCGAGTTTGACCGAGATATATGGACGACAACAACTTGTTAGCAACCGCTGTTAAATGTTTGCGTCCTCCAATTGGTCAATGCGCACAGATTGATTGACACTCCAAGTGTCCGTTAAAAGAGCTTGTTGCTAAAAATGAAGTTAAGAGAGAATCACTGCCACCCTAACTTTACCTTGTCCCATTGACAGCACACCATCAACATCACACAACCACGACTCCAGTGATCCTGTCCGCCTGCAACGATCTGGATCTTTCCAGGGGCTTGGGTAACTGTCCGTCATAGGCACGAGTGCTGCCACTCGATCTGTCACCCTATCTGTCACTCTGCCCTTCACTGCTTTTGTAACTCCTTCTGTCACCCTTTGTGTTACCCCTCCCGACACTCTCTCTGTCACTGTCTCTGGGCTGGTCGCATTTTCCGCGGCACAGCTCACAAGAAGGCACAGGAGGCATATTAAGCATGGGAGGGTGAAAGTGGCAGTCCGTGAGCTATAAGATGAAATTCCTGATGGGAGTGATGCTGCCATCGTCGAGATATATTGTAGGCCTACTTTGGTTGCTGGAAACTGCTTTGTGCATCTGAACCTGCACAAATTATAAGACCAAAACAATGAAAAATTACAAGAAGAAAGAAAAATGTGAATTTTTTCAATTTTTTGACAGCACAACAGCGCTCGAAACATCGTCCGATTTGATTAATCTTGGTGTCAACAGAAAGCTTATATTCTTCCCTTTACAATTATACCACGTCGCGAAATCACGAGGAAATACTTTCCAGACTTGGGCCGTATATTGAAACTGGTACCGATCGAAAGATGACTTCACGCTAATGAGTTGGCCGTAGTAGAAGTTGGGCGGTAACACAGGTTCCAGTTGGGATATAATCTTATTCAGGCTCCAGTCGGCCATGAGATATGCATGGCATTGCAAAATGGTACTCTAGTAGTGGTAGCGTGGGTCGAGGGGGTCGTGGGTTGAGGGGGTCGAGGGGGTTTTAGAACAACCCGACAAAAATGGCAGTTACTGAGTTAGTGTGCTTTAGTCCACAAGGATTATTTTCAGACCCCATATTAATTAACCATTCAAAGGCCTGCCTTCTTTCCACGAATTAAACCTTGCTCAAAAAGTAATATTATTAATGAGGATATTATAATGTAGTTGCGATGATCGTAACCCTAGCACAGTGTGCCCAGACAGCCCAAAATTGTCAAAAATTCATAACTCACTCAAAACTCAAGCTACAGATGTCAGTGACGGCTCATTTTGTTTGTTATTTTATCTACAATCCATTTCTGAACAAAAGAATTACCAAAAATCATTAAAGATGTTTTACTATTGAAAAAACAAAAAAAATCCCGTTTTCCCCCATTAAGAGTGTAATGTAGCAATGTGCATTTTCCTCATAAACAAATATTTCTAATTTTATAATTTAACCCTAACCATCTACACCTACCACACAAGTCAATAACTCCTTGCCACACGTCTCTACAGGGGAACTGGATCATAAACCACACATTACCATACAAACAACACAGTGGTGTATTGTGGTAGTCAGGGTACCAGACTTATCACAGGGGAGGATGATAGACTTATCATGGCCGTGTACAGTCATATTTGATTATTTTGAATGAATTTGTGCATGTTGATACAGGGACATGTATGTAAACTGTATCTGTATGACCTGATAGGTAGCACATTTGGCTGAACCACGTATTCTGAGAAAAATAGTCAGTAAAATGTGAGTGTCGTTCTTGGTAACAATTGTAAAATTCAAAATATCATGAAGCATTTTCTAAGGGTAAGAGGTATCTATCATTCGACCTTAACATGTGTTCCCTAATTGCAGTTACACTAATTATAAGCAATTTAAATGAGTTAAATACCATTAAAATGGGTGAAAATGGCAGATTTTAAGGTTTTCGCCAATCTTCACCGGTGCCTCGTTTGGGGCCTACTGATGGCTATTATAGCTCTCGGCATTACGGGGGCCCCATAAAACCACCTCACATCAACTCATAATATACTTGGCATCTCACCATGTCAATATGAAGCACCCCCCGCCATTCCAAAAAAGTGCAGGTTATTTCAAAGTTGCCCTACCCCATCTGGTTAACTCCAAAAAGGGGGGCGTCATGGCTGTTCAGGCAGAAATTCTGTGAAAGTGAGATATTTGGGTCTAAATGGCCTGGCTGTTTCATTTTCTGAAATGGGAATGTATACTCAGAGTAACTGTGAAAACCATTTGAGGCTGTCTTTTATACTTTTGGAGCAGTGACCTTTTGAAAAAAGGGTAATTTTTCTATTTATGTCAATTATTCTCCAACATCAAAACCAAATGTTCCAAATATTGGAGGGTCATGTCCGGTTAGATAGTTACCATTCGAAAACGGTTACAGATATCTTGAAACGGTTTTCACCATGATAAACTTTGACTTTCTGACTGTAAAACAATGTATAACACATCTAAAGGTTAAGATATGCCAAAATAAATTTTTGACAGCCCTGGGCACACTGTGCCTAGGTCTGACATGGGGACAGGGACCTTAGGGTTACGACACTTTGTTAATAAAAAGTGATCGAAACACTTTTTGGCCAAGTTGTGAAATAGAATTGTCCTTAATTTTCCACTTTCCAAAATCCCAACACAAAATCTGACTATATGGATGTGATTGGTACTTATCAATGAGTCATATAAAACCACTTTGAATATCGAAAGATAATTTTCTGCAGAAAAAATGACACAAAACTTACCGAAGGTGTCTAGATTCCCTCTGTTCGCCGTCAATCGGCCATTTTGAATAGCGCGCAGTGTGCCATCTCGACCAAAATACGTCACGCGAAATGTCGTTTTGGCTGTTCCACCTTTCAAACTTAAACTCACAGCCCTATGGAGGGTGTTCCCAGAATAACACGTGCGCTGTGATATACCGTGTACACGCATATCGCAACAGTTTGGAGGAGGTTTTTTTTTTAAGTCCGCATTGTTTGCCCATGTCAAGCTGCCGCTGACAATTCAAATCTTTCATCATGAAATGAAGGAAATTGCTAAGATTTTCAAATGATTTCCTTTATGAATGGTCCCACAAACAAGCAAGTCACAAACTCGGCGCCGACCCAATCCATGATCAAACAGAAATAAAAATGTCATCCACCTTAATTATCACAGATCGCGCAGTGGTCGGTATATCCGGTCTTCAATTACACCCAAAATGATCATACCCGGTAGGACTGTGAGGATATATTCCTAAAAATATCACCGGAATATTCCATCGGAAAAAAACACCATTTCTTACTGCAAATCTGTACCGAGCCGGCCGGCCGTGAGCCACCGTCCGTAACGGTGGAACGAAGTCAACGAACCCGGCCCCGATCCAAAAAGGTAGCCCTTCCGACCGAGCGCAACATGCACTTCATTTCAAGCCCACGGCACGTACACGTGTAATGTACTGATTGAGACTTTCGCTGGTGCACGTACACAATGAACGTTTGCTTTGAAACTGTAGATATATACGCGGATACCAGGCTGTCTGTCTCTGCGGTGTGGGCAATGTGTTTACGTCTTAATTTAATGCGATCGTCGTCGGTCGGTTTCGGAAGGATTTCGCGATTTTTTTTTAGATTAAGTATAATTATGAAAAGAGTGTTTCTACTTGCCCAATTGAACAAAATAACTGAGTGAAATTCAAGTAAGATTTATAAGCTGATGAGCCTGCGATTTGCGGTACTTTGGAAGGACGGTCGATCAGAATATTTTTATTTAGATCTCGCAACGATATAACGCATGTATACATGTTATCGTGTATACAAAAAAAAAATACACTCCATTTCTTCCTCCATGAACCGTATTTTCGCATGTGTTTGATGTCGGTGTTGGTCGGAAAAAAATCACGCCATACGTTTTCTATCACCTGTCATGAGCGGCGAAAAATAAACTTAATTCGGCAGTTTCGGCACACGTATAGGGTGTTTTGAGGGGTCTGGTCAATTCTATAACCTGTATTTTTTTTAACCCAATACACCGAGCATGCTGTGTGCTGCGCGGCGGCCGTACGGTTGATATGGAGTACTATGGACACACTCACACACTGTATCATGCGAGCGCACGTGATACGAGCCCTACATAGGGCTGTGAGTTTGAGTTTGAAAGGTGGAACAGCCAAAACGACATTTCGCGTGACGTATTTTGGTCGAGATGGCACACTGCGCGCTATTCAAAATGGCCGATTGACGGCGAACGGAGGGAATCTAGACACCTTCGGTAAGTTTTGGGTCATTTTTTCTGCGGAAAATGATCTTTCGATATTCAAAGTGGTTTTATATGACTCATTGATAAGTACCGATCACATCCATGTAGTCAGATTTTGTGTTGGGATTTTGGAAAGTGGAAAATTAAGGACAATTCTATTTCACAACTTGGCCAAAAAGGGTTTCGATCACTTTTTATTAACAAAGTGTCGTAACCCTTAGGTCCCTGTCCCCATGTCAGACCTAGGGTTACGATCATCGCAACTAATTATAATGAGGACATTTACAACTGTTCAACTATTTTAGGTGAGATAGTTTACTGTAGAAGCCATGTCTGAAAATAATCCTTGTGGACTGAAGCACACTAACCACCATTTTGGAACAGTAACGTTAGAACTTGAAGTTGTTATGATAGGTCCCCTACTTAAGTTATAGGAATAATAATTAGGAGCCTAACTTGTAATGTGTTTATTACAACAACGTTAGGCCTATGCTATTCCCTTTCGTGAGGGAAGATGAAGAGTTTTTTGACAATGAAATGTTCATGATCATGTTGTCTATTTCCAATGTTATTCAGCCTAGAATAGGCAGGAAATGAATTCTTCCCACTTTGAATAATTTCAGTGGAATTTTGATCACAGAATTGTGTTTAAACCAAAAAATGTAAAATAAATCCTTACCATTTCGTACGTTGAACAGGTTGAGTTGTACACACACGTATTACATGTAGTCTGGTTTCGATTCCGTTTGCTGTACGATCAAGGCGTAGAGAGAGAGGCGACAACCCGACAATTCTAGGAGTCTGGTGTCCTTCTCAGCAATAATCTAATAAACGTTTCGTAATATCGACAATGGGATCAGACTAATAACCAATAAGGGGGTGGAGTAGTGATTGCAGAGTAGTGGGTGGGGCGAGCTAGAGCAGCAACATAGCATTTTGATCAAACGAACGAGGTACCACTTGAAACCAATTTCAAATAACAGGTACAACACACAAAGTATGGAATGGCCCATGCCAGACAAATTTTCTGCTGCAAAGGGCCTGGAAGACGTCCCTATGGGGGCCCAAACAATTACCCTAGATAAAACATTGGAGGTAGGCCTACACTTGAAACCAATTTAAAATGAAGAGGTACATCACCCAGAGTACAGAATGGCCCATACCAAACCGGCAAATTATCTGCTGCAAAAGGCCTGCCAGACACCCCCAAAATAATAATATGACCTCTACCCATGTAGATTCTTAGCGTCTCAAATCAATTATCCCCATATTTTGTGACCCTCAGAATTACTTCAAAACTTTGTTAAAACAGTGTTCCAATGAGGTCCAAATAAACACAAACCAAAAATAAACTTCATGCGCCTTGGCGTTTTTTGAGATACGGCCATTTGAAATTTGCTGAACAATTCTAGGAATTGTTCGATGACACGATGACACGTTTTCGCGACTTGGTCTAAAAAAAAAAGGGGGCCCCTTTTTTTTAGACCGAGTCGCGAAAACGTGTCATCGTGCATTTTTGTTTAAGGCCCGTAACTTGATAAATGTTAATAGTTATAGAGCCGGAAATTTGTATTCTTACTGATCTTAGGCACAATATTCATAATCCGGCCTTAAATACATGTCACTTACTCACTTTTATGATTTTTTCATCTGAACCCAAATTTGGATGAATGCAAATCCTGAAGAAATGGATTGTTCATGTCCAATTAAATTCTGGTGGTAGAAATGGACTATAGATTACTTTTATCAGATATTGGTGACCCGTACCGTGTGGACTGTGGCCCCTGATGTGGTCACTGGGTGACCCCAAAAAATCAATAAAATCACTCTCTGTTGAATAAAGTGCTCATTTTTAGGGGCAAATAACTTCCAAAATAGACATAATTATCTACTATTTAAGGCCAGATAATGAATCTAGGGCCAAAAGTTAGTAAGATAGTAAGAAAACAAATGTTCAGCTCCATAGCTTTACCGTTATCAAGTTATGACCTCTCAAAGTTGAAAAAAGCACGATGACACGTTTTCGCGACTCGGCTGCTGGGGGCGGAGCTAAACAAAAGGGATTTTTAAAGCAAATTTCAAAAGGCCGTATCTCGGAAACGATAGGGCCTAAGGCGCATGAAGTTAAATTTTGGTTTGTATTTATTTGGGCCTTACTGAAACATTTTAACAAAGTTTCAAGTAATTCACATAAGGATTTGTGGTTGATTTGACACGCTAAGAATCAACATGGGTAGGCCTATTCATATTATTTGGGGGTGTCTGGCAGACCTTATGCAGCAGATAATTTATCTGGCATGGGCCATTCTGTGTGATGAACCTCTTCATTTGAAATTGGTTTCAAGTGGTACCTCCAATGTTTGATCTAGAGTAATATTTTGGGCCCCCTAGCCCTAGGGACGTCTGCCAGGCCCTTTGCAGCAGAAAGTTGTCTGGCATGGGCCATTCTGTACTCTGGGTGATGTACCTGTTCATTTGATGAAATTGGTTTCAAGTGGTACCTCGTTCGTTTGATCAAATGTAAATTTTGGGGTCTTTAAGAGGCCGCCCAGGGGCCGGCCACATGCAGCAGGGGGGTCCCGGCAGACATCTATATCTTTGTATGATACATTACACCATAAATGCTCATATGTTCAGATATTGGTACCTCGTTCGTTTGATCAAAATGCTCTGGGCTGCCGGTCTAGTCTACAGCGTAATTTCCCCAGGAGAAATTTGTCATTTATTAGCATAAACACGCGCTATTGGTTGGATTTTATCATGGTGCCGAATCCACTGGTGCAGATCAGTAAAAAGGTTCAAATCAGTCCGAGGAGCTCATAAATTTTGTGTATACCTCAAAATCTTTTTCTTTTATTATCATTTGCTGGGCCCTACATGGAAAGTCTTGTAAAGAAAATGGATGGAACCCGGTCACCGGAGTTTGGACTATCAACTGTGAGCTGTTTGTATGAAATCATGCCCTAAAGTCGCTCTATTTTAGCATGTATAGGAGAAGGGTAGCTACTTTATTTTTAGAATGGCACCATTCAACATGACCGTTTTCAAAGTATTTTCATTTGGATGAACTTTTTTCAAAAAGTAATTGGTTATCATTTAGAAAATATAAAAGAAAATGAAGTTTAAACAAAATTCACCTTCCTTTTAGTGTATAGCTTGTGTGTCTGATAATTGTCTGAGTATTTTTGATATATTTTTGTTTTAAATTGTCAACTAACTATCCACTCATATTTCAAGCGAGTCCGGGGTCGGATTTGATTTTTGGGAGTGGGAAAAAAAATCCGGTTCCGGCCGGGTCTTGAACCCGGGACGTCCGGCTCGCAGGTCCGGACCTGTCGGCAAGTGCCTCTTTTTCAGACTTGACGACGAGCTCAAATTTCGACATATTTCCAGCGAGTCCGGGGTCCGATTTGATTTGGGTGTGGGAAAAAAAATCCGGTTCCGGCCGGGTCTTGAACCCGGGAGGTCCGGCTCGCAGGTCCGGACCTGTCGGCAAGTGCCACTTTTTCAGACTTGACGATAAGCTCAAATTTCGACATATTTCAAGCGAGTCCGGGGTCGGATTTGATTTTTTTTTCAGTTGGAAAACCACCAAAATATTTAAGATGGTGATGACGCATGACGTTAGTTTTATAGTGGAATGATGATCATGAACAATTCACTATGCGTGCATAAAATCCAACCATTAGGCCGTGTTTATGCTAATACTTGATACATTTATCTTGGGAAAAAATTACGCCTGCGGCTATGTAAAGTCCATGTATACGGACGATAGTCGTCCATGAATCTAGTGGTAAAGACGAAGTGACATATAAACTAGGTTTATCAATTTATCATGGTTGGAGTGGGGGGAGGGGGAATATTTCAGAACAATGAAGAAATAGACAGAAAGAAAACCAAACCAAACAAAAGAAAACCAACAAAAGCATGTCTCTTTTAAAAAAAAATTATAGGGCCTACTAACTTACCATGAAGGATAAATGAAAAAAAAAGTGATATCAGTAACTTTTTTTCGACGTGATTTATAGTCAAAGATAGTTTACAAAAAGGCATGCTGAGAAACCGCGCCAACTCATAAAAAAGAAGATTATATAAATGTTTATGACAGCAAGCTTCAAAACATAATTGTTTTAATGGACGGTAATCACCATCAAACAAACACGTATAGTTCCGGTTTATTATTGACCTATACTCTCATAATTCAACAACATTATAGTCAAGATAAAAATCGCGCTGCACTCTATCAACTTAAAATTCTTCGTAGTCCAAGTACAAGTCATGCAGTGTTCACCATATCAACCCTGTATCAGTCGTTTCGTCAGAGGGTATATGGCATAATTTTGTATATCACACGCAAGTCATAACTTCGTCAATTGGTTTTATTCCTCCAGGATTTTTGTCTCGCAGCATATTTCTCTATAGGCTAATTATAGGTATGCTGCCTGACACTTTCAGTACTTAAAGGTATTGTAGCATCATACTTTGGTAAGAAACCAAAACAGAAATGTTCACAGATTTATGTATAAAATACATGGTATGAAGATGGCGGTGGTTGAAACATACCGTTAAAACCTTTCCGCCTGAAATTGTGTATTTAACAACGACCGACAATCTTTTTGATCTTTTAAAAGATCAAAAATAAAAGAGAAAAGACTTAAGAATTACTGTGGCTCTTTTTCACGGTTTTCTCAAAAAGTGGGCACCGCATGGGACTGAAATCTTCACAGATGACTGTTACCATCATGTTATTATCATCATGACTGTATCTGTCTTGATAATTTTTCCCATGAATCTGTTTTTCTTTGACAAAAAACCAAAGTATCATTACCTGGCAGGAATAAGTTAGTCATAGTGATGAAAGTATATAGTTGCTATAGAGGTGAATCGGGGGGCGGCCAAAGAACTGCCGGAAGAATAATTATTATTTATAAGCACAAAACTTCGATAAAAATAGAGTAAGAGGTAAAATGCCCTCCTGCTGTAGCCATCGGAATACAAATCTCGAGCAATTAATTAAAATTGATCAACTGTATATCAGATTGGCAATCATGCTGCTCTACCCAGAATCTACACAATCCTGATGCAGTCATAGCTTCGCTGGACCGGGAAGCGACTACCAAAAAAGCTGCTGTATGGGGAGTTTTCCCTCGGCAAGCGCTCCCACGGTGGTCAGAAGAAGCGCTTCAAGGATACACTGAAGGTCTAAATGAAATCTTTCGGAATTGACCCCAGCAGTCTGGAGACTCTGGCACAGGACAGAGCCAATTGGCGTTCAGCCGTCAAAAGTGGCGCGAAAGCCCACGAGACGTCTAGCATGGCAGCAGATGAGCATATCAGCGCAGGAAGGTCAGGAAAGGCATCGCCACGCCAGCCTCATCCCCTGTCCTCACTGCCCAAGACTTTTCGAATTTCGCGCACTGACCGGCCTAATCAGCCATCTGCGCACACACTAGACTGGTTCCCGTTCCCTACAGTAGTCTCCTGACGTCTATCGTCACTCGAATGTATATTTTATGTATTGGGACGGGAACCAGTCTATTTTATGTATTGGGACGGGAACCAGTCTACGCACACACAAACACCGCCCCCTACCTACCATTCGTTTAGCTAACACGGGTCAGCCCTTACTGGGAATAGTCGTGTTTTAGTACTGCACAAAACAAGCGAGAAAATGGGGGACGTGGTTGACTGGTGTCGACCCGGGGGAGCTAAACGAATGCACCCATAGGATGATTGGATGGTCATCGTCGACTCGGAGGACAAACAACACATCACTGACGTATCATGCCATAAAGCAAAATGCTTGCTCAAACAGCTATGAAATGTCTAATTAGCTCCGAGAAATTTACAAACACCTGAATTTTGTTATTGAGCGTCGTAACTATGTGCGTCACTATCTTCAATCATGCACGTATAGTGAAATTTGCCAAATTCATCTTTGGGAATGATTGTTATCACCCAGCAATAAAAACTTGTAATGCACACACTATGCACCATGCTGGGTGTTCAAGTAGTCGCAGCAAACTTGAAGACAAAAAGCATGGAAGTAATAGTGTCCTACAGATGAACAAAATTAGTCAATGAAAATTTGTGTTATAAAAATTTTTTTGAGAAGCGATTATAGGTCCTAAAGATTTAAGGAGGAGAGGTAGTGAGTTCCAGATGTAAGGAGCTGCCAAAGAAAAGGACATGTTACTATTATACAGTGGGCCTAATGAGGTATTCAAGCACAATGTCTGGTTGAAGTATTAATGGGTTAATAAAACACTCCCATAAATATCTATCTAAAGCTACTAGTTACAGCGTTACAGTGGTTCGGCCAACGCATGCAGATTAATAACACTCATGAACTAAAAATAAATTGTCTCTTAATTTACGCCTAGTCTGGCTTCGAGACGCTCGTCAATATCGCGTAAAGATTAGGCCTATCATCCAAGAGCGACACTAATAGTAGATCATTTTGGTTCTTAAAATCGGAGCGGTCTAGTGAGGCCATGGACCTTTTTTACTTTGACAGTTTTGTTTGTCTGCAAATTACCGTGACACACCTGGTGTCGCAAGGTCTCATTAAGACTAACATGGCGGTAATCAACCATCATAATAATGCATGCATAGATCTATGTCTTCATCCATGCTCTATGTAGGCATGATTGTGAACACCAGCCCCTTCAACTGTAGGCTTCATTTACTGCAGAGAGACGGAAACATTCGTTTTAACCTTGACTATAATTCGAAGTGGAGATGGATTGATTTTCAGACAAACCTTTCCATCACGGCTATGGAGGCAAGATGAGCTTAAAGGTAGTATCATACTTTGGTAAGAATCCAAAACAGAAATATTCACAGAGTTAAGTATAACTTTCAGGGTATGCAGACGATGCTGGTAGAAACCTACCGTTAAAATGTTTCCGCATGAAATGGTGTATATATCCAGAAATTAGTCAAACAACAACCGCAAATCTTGATGATCTTTTAAAAGATCAAAAATAAAAGAGAAAAGATTTAAGAAATACTGTGGCTGTTTTTCACTGTTTTCTCAAAAAGTGGGCACCGTTTATATGGGACTGAAATTTTCACAGATGACTGTTACTGTATCTGTCTTGATATTTTTGCCCATGAATTTGTATTTCTTTGATAAAAACCAAAGTATGATATTACCTTTAAAGTAAGAAACACATTGGAAAGGTAAAGAGGTGTATATTCGATGTATAGTATACGTCTTATGCATGGTTGGCAGGATAAACACACATGGATAACCTAACCTAACGACGTAAGCCCTGCATAATACAAGGCTATATGCACCATCGCCAGAGATTACCCCCAAGCAATGATAATTGACTGTTTCACTATACGGGCAACCATTATTGTTTTCTCCTTGATCAATACACATAAAGTGTGGACCATGTAATAATCGGCAGTTAGTTCAGCTGTCCTTTTGAAGAACAGCTGTTTCTATGGGTCCCTGACGTGTCGCAATCGATTTCAATTACCGTGCATGTGAGTTGGATAGGGGCATGCACCAACATCACAGAAAAGGGCAAAACATTTTTTTATTAGTTTGGCCGAAAAAAATACCAGTGCGATTTGTTTAAGAGAAAACAAACGAAGTGAAAATGGATAGTGAATCATGTATTACAGGGCCTTTGCGCACATCTGTGCCCAGAGTGGTTTCCGGTCTTTATACATTATTTTTGTAAAAAGCGCGAACCAGTCTATCGGGCCTATCCGAACTTTGGCTTCTGCTCCGGCTTCGTCTCTGTCCTCCAAAATAAAGGTTTTGGTTTTTAAGCTGGAGATCAGTTTTCTTGTCCAAGACAGATCATCATTCTATATACATGTACATGTACTTCCTAGCCGTAGCCAAATGCTTCGCTTGATATCCGTTACTTTAAAAATGGATATAAAATGGACAGGAGCCGGAGCCGGAGCCGGAGCCGGAGCCGGAGCCGGAGCCGGAGCCGGAGCCGGAGCCGGAGCCGGAGTCGTGCAGTTGGAAAAATCTTGGCCCTCTGGCTTTCGAAAGCGTCTTCAAATTACCTGGTTGCGGCTTGAAAGTACATACTCGTCTGTGAGAAGCGGCTACAGATACTCCATGCACTCGTGTATGCAAGCCATAGCCAAATTAATCACAAATTTCAGCCAAACGTGAGGTGATTCATTGTAATCAAGATTTTTGTCGTCATATTAATTGATATAATCATTTAAATGGGGTTTACCCAGGTCCAGTGACATCTGCATTACGGTAACCAGGATTTGTGAGTTCAAGTCCCACCAGAGGCGGCGCATGAAAACCCAATTGCAAATTAACAACATTTACTAAGCTGGTGCGTTGCTGAAGCAGCTCAGTGGTATCTGCAAGTCAGACGAGTTTCGAGTCTGGTTGCTAGGTTGGGGCGCCCTCATTCCCGCATTCACTGGATCTATCACGGAAGTCGTACAATAAAAAAAATCCCTTTAAAAGCACAGCGAATCTTTTTTATTAAAAACCTTGCACTTTAATGTTTTCTTTCTCTCATAGTGTAATAATATTTAATAATATGCATACGGTAATTACAATAATTAAGGAAATTGATGTACACATCAAAATGTAACAGAAACCAAATTAATATAGCAGAATAGTCTGATTCAAAATAATTATAACAATAATAATTGAATAACTGTGATGATCATAATACTAACTTTATTTAAATGAGTTTTGTACAAAGTCAGGAATCCTACATTTCAATTATTGTCATGTCAATTAATGTTACGTTAATGGTACATTTTAGATTCACTGTAAAAGTCTAAGATGTTTTCATTTATTATGTACAACACATTATTTGGTACACCAAACCATGGGTGCGTGCATGTGCCAGATTATACGGTAAAAATTGATGGCATTAAAGTTATTTTTCTCAACACCTTCACTTTAAGTTTGTTATAGGTCTATAGATATAACCAACAACAGTAACACGTGACAACACGTTAATTCGATCAATTAAAGTTTGTTCATTGGTAAAATGGCTCGATTGTAGGTGCAGAACATTGTAACTTCTATCAGACGTTCTACAAAGCAACTGCCCATGCAATTTGAAATCAAAGTAAAAGACTGATCAAGTGAAAGTTTTAATATCGCGATAGGCCCATACGATAATAATTTCTAGGGTATTTCAAAAATTGGAAAGACCCCCCCCCCCAAAAAAAAAAATAATAATAATAATAATAAATTAATTAATTGAATCTTCAACCACATAATGCATTTTTTTTAGCATACTGTACAATTTTTAAGGTCAGAGTTTTCATATAATTCAATATTTGGAGACTTTTCCCTTTTGTAACAATTTCAAATAATGTATGAAGACAGAATGCCATATACACGTACTTCCCTTTAAAATTAAAGATGAAGAGGAACATGAATGATACCTGTCACAATAATACTCACACAATAGAGGTATTTTGTGAGATTCTTTTCCCAGTTGTTTGATGCAATAATGATAACCATTGAGTAGGCTATTTATAGAAACAAGACGGGAAACAACCACGCCGTTGCACTGCATATGGATAGCTAGCAAGGAGTATACAAAGCACGTAATGCAAATGAAATTCGCCATTTTGAAAACATCAGAGATAATGTTACAGCCACTGTGCAAATAATCTCCATCCCCCGTCCACATACTACAGTGCTCATATACGTCTCGAATCGGGGGCAAACTGCATGATACATGTGTTTTCTCGAGTCTATAGGTCGAACATTACCCGGCTGGCATTTTACTGTATAATCAACCAAGTCTCATTGCCATGGATACCGTTGCTATGGAAACGCATCTGACGTAATTCAAGCGATCATAATGCAAGAAAAAAAAGTAGACTGGCTTTTTTTCCAAAATACACCATAGTTCCTCCGAGCAAAGGCTGCTATGCAGTGACCGTTGAAACAAGATGGATACATTCAAGAGCAGTTACACATTTTATGTTATATTGCCTTCATTTTACTTTCAGATGGCATTCTATAATGTTCGAGTAGGAAATAATGAAATGTTTTGTATTTTTGCAATTTGTCATGTATCAAACGCCTAGAGCGAGCGGATGTTGCGGCCCAAAGGTTGAACAGCGCCCTCTTTTTAATCTCTGCGGTCAATAGCAGTGACGTCAATATTTGGTAAAGTGCAGAATCAATAATACCTAGGTCAGTATGTGTTATGTTACACGAGTGACATAAAAAGGTGTGCAAACAAATGCAAACACCAACTGCATATTAACTGGAAAATGCAGACTTAATTCATCAGCCATTTTGAGTGGTAATCGCAGATTCGTGCACTGCTGAAGATTCTGGCGCGACTAATATATATCAGCATCAGTATTAAAATGCAAGATTGGCAAACATCAATCTCAATTCTTTGCCTAAACCAATATAGGCCTAGGTCCAAAATGAGCCACTATGTCGTAAATTTTAAAAGGAAAGTATCGCCACAGAATCAAGCCCACTTGATCATAATGGTATAGCCGGCCATTACCATACGCATGCACGTCATACACGTATCATGATCATCAATTTTAATAATGCCATTTACATGTACATTGTAATTATTGATCGCAGTAAACGTATGCTCACGAGTGAAGGGATCACGTGGTCGTAATATACGTCAGTTCTTTTCTTAAACGTAAATGTAATGATAATTATGATTGGTGTGTTATTTCTGTTAAAGGTAATATCATACTCTGTTGGTTTTGGGGTTTTTTTTCAAAGAAATGCAGATTCATGGGCCAGCAACAAATAATATCAAGAAAGATACAGGAACAGTCATCAGTGAAATTTCTAGTCTCATACGGTGTCCATCGTACTTTTTTAGACTGAAACATTGAAAAATGCTCACGGTATTTTCAAATCTATTCACAGAAGTTTTTATCTCACCCGAAATCAAAAATACTTTTGGTCGTTGGTTGTACTCTTTTCATTTTGTAACGGTGTGTTTTCACCATTGCCATCTTATACCCTGGAAGTTATAAGTAAATCTGTGAAGATTTCTGTTTTGGTATACTAGAACTACCAAAGTATGATGTTACCTTTAAGTGAAGACACCATCAAACCAGACGGTGAAATTATGACAAATGCTGGCTACGTCACCAACAATTGGAAATACAATATTATTCATCGTTCACAAACAAAACACTTCAACTAAGAATATTTGTATGAGGTGTATCCTAAGCAGTACCTAAGGTCCCCTAATCAACAAAACGATAAAGAAATTTTTAATGGATTTTCAATACAGAAAACACTAAATTAATGTATTTGCAATGGTTTACAACTATAATTGGCCATACACTGATAATTTACATATCCATATAAACCACAATCGTTTTTGTCTTGACAAAAATACTCAACGCATGTACATTGTGGTATAAAGAAATGAAATCAAATCAACTTTTTGTTCAAGATTTTGTTCGAAATGATTGTAAACGGACTTGTTCGATTTACCAAAATAATGTAATTATTTCTCGACCAGTGGAATTGAAGATGAAAAGGGATTAGTGACGATCATCATGCGAGCACAATGCGGCTTCAGAACATTAAAGGTAATATCATACTTTGGTTTTAACAAAGAAATACAGATTCATGGGCAAAAATATCAAGACAGATACAGTAACAGTCTCTGTGACAATTTCAGTCCCATACGGTGCCCACTTTTGAGAAAACAGTGAAAAACAGCCACAGTATTTCTTAAGTCTTTTCTCTTTTATTTTTGATCTTTTGATTTGCGGTTGTTGTTTTACTAATTTCTGGATAATACACCATTTCAGGCGGAAACATTTTAACGGTATGTTTCTACTACCACCATCTTCATACCCTGTACGTTATAATTAAATCTTTGAACATTTCTGTTTTGGTTTCTTACCAAAGTATGATACTACCTTTATAAGGGGACGATACAGTCGTGCATTGTCTAAATTAGAGATCACGGGACCGAGCAAGTTAGTTACCGAGTACGTCACAGGACTGGGGCCGATTTCACTAACGCTCTGCAATCTCGCTAAAGCTCAAACCCATCGCTTAACGGAAAATTGCTACGCAAAGAAGCGATCGATTTTCCGTTTAGCGATGGATTTGGGCTTTAGCGATGATCACAAAGCGTTAGTGAAATGGGCCCCTGGTCCGCCTAAAGCCCACCGCATATACGATCGAGCGCCAAGTGCGTACACCAAAGTTCATTCGTAAACTTTGGCGTACGGTTTTAGGCTTAATCGTGACGCATATACACTGTTAAGCGACTATCATACTAACTACAAACAGAGAGCTCTTGTTCTATACCAAACGGAAAATAAATCACCATACCAAAAAAGAATTTACAAAAAAAGAAATTCATCTTCGTAATGTTATCTACAGATGATACCAGATCACCAAATATGGACATGCTATTTCGGGTTCACTATAATAATAGGCCTACCCGTAGGGTTTGAACTGTTACAATACACGACGCACGCAATCAGAACAGATGGTATTTTCTTTTTGTCTCTCTAAATACCTAGCCTACATAATTATCATACAAAATAACGTATAAAAATAGCCCATTACAAACCATCTCAGTCCAAAAAATATTACATTTTTGCATATATACAAGTGACACTTTGGAATAATTATGCTGGATTAGAAATGAGTGTAATGACAAAATCATTCGTTGGACTAGAGGTTAGATGATGATTTATGAATCACAGGCAAAAATGCATTTAATACAGAAAAAGGGAAGGAAAAAACGAGAGACAAAAACGACGAGCAAAAACCGTGGACAATTATTATACGAAGTTTGTATTTGTCAAAATGCGTTTAGAAAATTGGTATAATAATGAGAACTGTCTAAGTCTTAGTGATCGGTTTAAAAAAATGAGTTAAATAAAATGTGTGCATAGCGAACAAGACTTCACGATCTATGGCCAATTTCATAGAGCTGCTTAGCACGAAAATTTGATACGCATTACATTTCTGTCTTAATAAAAACAGGGTTAACAACCAAATTTTCACGTGTTGTGTATCACTTGTGATTGTTCTTTGCCTGTTGTTCGCTGACCATGAATATCAAATGGATTTTTCAATGGTGATTTATTTATTGGGAGAGACATTATTTTTTGTGTTAAGCAAATTTTTGTGCTTAACAGTTTTATGAAATTGGCCCCTGTTGTGAAGATGTGAAATATGATATTGGTATGGAGTTTTGTTTCCTTGGGCTATTAGTGAAGGAATGGAGGCCGAATTTTTGGCCAGCCTACTTTTCTCTAGCGGCACTCAAAACCGCAACACCCAAGCAGCTGATTTTCTCGTCATGTACTAGAGGGAACCACTAGTCTTGTTTCGAGCCTCTCTTATATACACAGACTCCATGTATTAAATGAATGGGCAGCTACAGCTGTCGAAGTGATAAACCTACGGTACGTGTAACACGCTCTAGAATCAGGGGAAAGCCACATCAAGTTGAAATATGTACTGGAAAACAGGCTTTTATAATTTTGTGCACACATGCAGTGTGATTTTTTAAGATAACTAATTTCATGTCACAAGAGAGTTGCATTGTTTATAAAAAGACTCTTTAGGGCAGATACATACAAACTCTACTCGGTGGCTCGAATAAAGACTGGCGCAGGAGGTACACCAACAAAATTCATCAAATTTTTCTTATAATTATACAACTGTATAAATGTATGATTCTTGTTTTGTATAGTATAAACCAAAGAGTAACCGACTTCATCAAACCCTATAATACAAAGATACTGCAAAGTGGAGACCAGAGAAAATTCACATTACCAAAAAAGGGTCCGAACGATAAAATTTGAAGCACAAAAATGACACACGGCCAGCTTAGACGACTGGTGACAGTACTTTAACCACCACCTTCCCTCAACTTTACAATTATTACTATTATGTGAACAACACAACTTTGTTTTACCACAAAATCACACAAAATGGCCAGTGGAAGTTTTTGTGAGCTTTATCGTCCTTATAACATAAATTTAATGACAGGTTTCAGACTCATGGTGGCAGCAGATATCGCTATTTTGGCGCATGCTAAAAAAAATGGGGGAAAGCATTGATCTCCATTATGTAGGGCGTTTACGAAACGGAGGCTCGGGCTCCGTTTCAGGGTCCGGCTCGGCATTTCGTGAATCCATTCTGAAATAACTGGTATCAAAATACAGGCTTTTGGCTGCGATTCTGTAGTAGATTCTCGGGTTTGAAAAGGGAAACAGAGCTTCGACTTCAATGAAAAACCCACGACCTATATTTTCAGCATATTATGGATGTCAGAGCTGGAGCCTGAGCCTGAGCCTGAGCCTCCGTTTCGTAAACACCCATAGACTATAATGGAGATCAATGGGGAAAAGCCAGTCTGCTGCCACCAAGAGTTCGAATGGTACCTCGGCAGTTACTTGCACTTTTCACCCAAATTTAGTCTTTTTTTTTCGTCGTACATTGACCGCGCGTTGTATACCCTGAAGGTCACGGCATCTGAATCATCACCTGGCGGCGGCCTCGGCTTCGGACGATCGGCTCCTCCGGCCCTGCGACGGCTCGGGCACGCTAATGTCCTGGGCGCACCACAGGTTGGAGATGAGGCACATGATGGTGAGGACGATCAGTAAAAGCACGGGAATGGCGAAGGCGAAGACCACGTCCGAGGTGATGCTGGGCCCGTTGTTGATGGCCTCGTCGAGCTGGCCCAGCACCGCCTGCAGGCCGTCAAACACGGCGGCGTTGCCCGGGGCCACCGTCTGGCCAGTGTCCGCTGCTTCTCCATCGGCGTCGTCGGACGAGTCATCGACCGTGAAGTAGCTATCACCCAAGCTGTAGAGACTAGCTAGCTCCAAATCAGATACCAACTCTTTCGTCTTCTCCCCGATAGATATGTAGAGCTGATTGGAAGGAGAACAGAAAATCAATTACGATCAGTTAGAGGGGCCCTTGAGGGAATTTATATAATTCATCATCGCATGCCATATTTTTTCGAGAGAAGAGAAGAACTGATTTGGAAGAACAAACCTTGGAGCACTTCCTTGATTAAGTACACATTTTTTAAAGAAAAGGTTACATCATATACCAAGATGATAACCCACATAAACAAAACTATCCTTTGCCGGTCATCTATTCAAACATTTATATTAATAAGTTATAAATAAATATTAATATTGCAAAGAACAAACGGATTTCTAATATTTCTCTTCCAAAAATCGCACAGCGGCACGTAGGCAGGGCGCCTTTAAAATGGTCGTGCCCTTAATGTGTGCCTTTCTTTCCATCTGTAAACTCTGCAGTGCTATATACGGTGGCAAAACTAACATCAATGAATCGCACGGAGTAGTTTACATCCATGAAGCTTTATTGATGCTAGGCCTAAGTGGTCTGTATAATATAGGCGAAGGCATCTGAGATTTGTCTTATGGTGCGATCTGGTGTACTGTGCCGCGTCCTTGCAAAAGGGTAAATCACCTAATGTGGCGACGGTAAACCGGAGTAGCAAGATCTCATACGTATGTGCGTGCGTCCAAATTAAAGTGACCATGATGTACACGTTTCAGTCACATTTGATTCTATCAGCACAAATGTAATAGCAGGCCTTATTCTTAGATTGAAAATCAAAGCTAGGTGGCTTTCGCAATGTTCACATTTCTCTGCAATTATGAGCGGAACTAGCGTATTTCCAGGGAGGAAACCACCCTAAAAACCTCTCATTTTTGACGGGGAGCAGCAAAATCATTTACCTTTGAGAAAAAGTCAACGGAAAAGTAAACAATCCAAGTATCCACTAAATTCAAAATGAAGGTTTTATAATACATAATACACACCAACAAAGTTAATCAATAAGCTATGAATATATATAAATGAAGTGGGTGCAGCATTAGTAGAAGTGTTTGAAAAACACGACGGAAATAAGAAGTACCGGTACATTTACAGTTGCATTCGTTTAGCTAACACGGGTTAACCCTTACTGGGAATGGTCGTGCTATACTGCACAAAACAAGCGCGAGAATGGGGACGAGGTTGACTGGGGTCGACCCTTGTTAGCTAAACGAATGCACCCATTTTACTAGCCGCGTGAGGGCAGTAGATAGGACGCCATCTTTGGTCGTACAACGCTAAAAGAAATCTTATAATTGTACTTTCGATGGGGTAAAATTACAAATTAAGTAAATGATAATGAACAAGAGTGAATAGAATGTCAGACATCATTGCGATATTTTGAATTTTCGGGCTTTAACAAGCTGCTTTAATGATGGGGTCGATATAGGGCGCCCTCACTTGGCCGAAAATAGTCCCACCGCTGCCTTAGTTGCTATTAACTGTGGTGTTATCGTTATGGACAGCGTAAGGTCAGATACTGATTAGTCTGGTGAAGAATCGTGTATCGAGTTACATATAGGAAATATCATGGGCATCACCAATGCGTAAATCTTCAATGGAGGTGTGTAGTCTGTTCATTTCCAGCAACTGTTATTTTTCACACTCTTCCACATCGTAAATCACATGCTGCACCATACAGCCACTAAAAAAAAGATTGCCATTGGCATCTTTTTCTAATTTTACCTGAGGTCTTGTCGAAACTTTGGCTTAAAGGGCGTGTACAACGTTGGTAATGGTGACAGAACATCACTCACACTTTGTGTAATGCAACATACATAAAACTAGACATTGTGGTTGTGGGAACAACCACTAGGTGTTCGGGGTCTCAATTCGTACTGGAACTATTATGAGAATGTCTGTTGGAACGCATGTGGGGCGTTGAAATACACTTAAACTGTGTGACGGAGCAAATACTGATTTGTATTCGTATTATGTACACTGACTGATAGCGTATAGAAAATGGTGTCACCTTTAAATAATGTAAAATTGCCCAGACGATAACTTCCGGTTAGTTAATCACAAACAACTGAAAATTTGCAGAAATCATCGAATGCGTACGACGTAAACAATTTGCAATTTGCACTGATGTACGTCATGTAATTACTGAATAAACAGTATTTGAATAATAACATCATGTTTCCTTTAAAAACGCATAACTTCCGGTTGAATGACGTCACAAATTTCAAACTTCACACATAGGTCGAGGTGCATTAGTGCTTCACACTCACCAAATTTGGCGGAAATCCGTTGTTTACTTTTGGATTACGTAATCACTGTATAACTTTAATCCACCGTAGAGGGCGCTATACAGCCCGTATGACGTCATCGTTTATATTTTCTGAAAGCTTAAGACCTACTTTATCTTTTACCCAGAGAGGTTTTATGTGCCCAAATCCTTCCGTTTTCGAGTTATTTTGTGTCAAACTTCAACTTCCGGTAACACCGGAAGTGAAGGTCATTTGTACACAACACTAAATATGTTAATTGTTGAGATTCACGTGTTGAGTAACATATGTCAATATCAAAATCGTAGGTCATGTGGTTCTCAAGTTATAGACCACGAAAGTTTTTCATAAAAACGCGTGTAATTTGATACCCGATGACGTCATCATGACGTCAATCTTCTAAATACAACTTGACATCATGACCAAAGTTCCCACCAAGTTTCATGTCAATATCTTGTACCTGTGACCAAGAAGTCCTGCTGACAAGTTTGGGAAGAAAAAAAAAAAAGAAAAACTAGACATTGTGGTTGTGGGAACAACCACTAGGTGTTCGGGGTCTCAGTTCGTAGTTGAACTGTTATGTGAACATGTTTGAACGTATGTGATCAATTAATGGCATATTGTAATACACTTACACTGCGTGACTGAAATACTGATCATGCTGATTGCTTTATTCGTACACTGGCTGAACGGTACAGAAAATGGCTTCACCTTAAAAAACAATTATATGCAATGCATATATGCATCACAAACAAAAATCTAGTGGCCCTTGTGTCTTTTATTTCTACCTCCATGCTCTGATCCATAAACCAAAATTTAATTTTGTACATCATTATTAGGACTTTCCTCAAACAATTTGATTTATGAGGTCTGAAAGAAATAAATCTCTACAGTTATCATTGTACATCAGTCATATATCCTGAGTTTCTTCATCATTTGAGTCAAATGTCTGTTTAAAACTTTAGCTCATAAAATGATATGCTCCCCTTTGATTTTGTCTCCGTCATTTTCAAACATTGATAGTTTTACCCAGTTTTTCGATATTAACACTACTTGACCAGTTATCAAACGTGTCAGCACAAGCTTTGACAAGAGCACTACTCCCCAATACAAAGGATATTTCATGAAGTTGAACAACACTATCCAATAATGAAAATCAATGTCAAACTTTCAGTCCGATTCTCACGGTGGATGTGATAAAGTTAACTTTATAACAGCAGTCGCCTGTACATGCAACATCATCATTCAATTCGCAACGTGTTCTGCATCACAAGAGGGCGCTGTTGTAAGGACTCTATTCCAACAACAGAGAAACGATCATCGAGCTTTTGAACGTTAGGTGTTATGCAGTTGATATATCACACATTGTATATCGCCATCCATGCCATCACAGACAACCAAATTTAAGTTTTAAAAAGTTTAATTCATGAAATGGTTCGTATATTGTCCGGGATTACATACATTGAATCAATTTATTCCAATATTTGAAAAAAATTTCAATCACAATGGCGTACATCACCTTTAAAATATGCTTTATTGTCATGACGATAACTTCCGGTTAGTTCATCACAGACAACTCAAAGTTTGCAGACGTGATTGTATGCGTACAATGTAAACAGTTTGCAATTTTCATCGATGCACGTCACGTGATTACTGAGTAAACAGTATTTGAATAATGACGTAAGTTCTCCTTTAAAAAAGCATAACTTCCGGATGAATGACGTCACCACTTTCAAATTTCACATACATGTCACAGTGCATAAGAGCTTTACACCTACCAAATTTGGCGGAAATTCATTGTTTACTTTCGGATTACGTAATCACTGTATGTCTCTAAATCAACCGTAGAGGGCGCTATATAGCCCGCATGACGTCATTGTTTATATTTCCTGAAAGCCCAAGACCTTCTCTATCTTTTACCCATGCAGTTTTTTGTGCCTAAATCCGTCCGTTTTCGAGTTATTTTGAGTCAAACTTCAACTTCCGGTAACACCGGAAGTGAAGGTCATTTGTACACAACACTGAATATATTAATTGTTAAGATTTACGTGTTGAGTAACATATGTCAATATCAAAATCGTAGGTCATGTGGTTCTGACGTTATGGAGCACCAAAGTTTTTCCTAAAAACGCGTGTAATTTGATACCCGATGACGTCATCATGACGTCAATCTTCTAAATACAACTTGGCATCATGTCCGAAGTTCCCACCAAGTTTCAAGTCAATATCTTGTAACCGTCATATAGAAGTCCTGCTGACAAGTTTGGGAAGAAAAAAAATGGAAAAAAAAAAAAAAAAAAACTCGAACAATTACAATAGGTGTTCGGCTTGAACCCGAACACCTAAAAAAAAAGAAGTAAAAACTCGAACAATAACAATAGGTGTTCGGCTTGAACCCGAACACCTAATAATAAGCCTGTGAAAATTTGAGCTCAATCGGAATTCTGAGTCACAATAGCGAAAACCCGACTCAATTCTTCTTTCTTATAAAACATGAAGAAGGATTTTTGATCTTGCCAGGATCAAAAATGTTTTGATGTTTGGTTTCACTCTTTCTGGATAAATACAACATTTCATGTGGAAATGTTTTAATCGTTTTTACCAGCACCATCTTCATACATGAGTTCTCTGTGAACATTTTTGTTTTGGTTTGTTACCAATGTTATA
Organism: Astropecten irregularis; assembly: GCA_963971285.1. NCBI lineage: Eukaryota > Metazoa > Echinodermata > Asteroidea > Paxillosida > Astropectinidae > Astropecten > Astropecten irregularis. The sequence continues at coordinate 1,738,107 of OZ020248.1, read as the reverse complement.
CATACCCTTTAAGAACCGACTTAGACCTTGCCTCTGTGGTATTTAGCTGAAAATAAAGTTTATCTTTTAATAGATTCGTTTGTGCATAAAAATAGCATATACTGGCGAAGCCGTAGCCCCAAGCGTCTATGTTGACCCTTGTCATAGTATACAAATACATGTTAATCTAAAAGCTATAGCCGGAGCCCAAGCCGGAGTTTCGAAGATAAGCCATGCAAAGGTTTGGTTTTCATTCCTCCACCAGAAACACAAACTGTTATTCCATCAGACTTCTGCCGATTAAACACGGCGGATCTATAAGAACTCAATTCCAGGTCATTTCAGGAATTGCAAATCCGCACCTCAGTGTATAAGCTTCAACCATGCTTATTACCAGTCCGTCTGGTGCGTGCACGGGATTGACATTCATGCAATAATTCCACAGATGAATTGGCGGGAATCAGACGACCGCGGGGATGTTTTTCCCCCCTAAGATTATCAACTATTAATAGACTGCAGTTTCAGTTGAGATAGGGAAGGTAGAAAAAACTCATCCCGGTTGAAAATTCCTCCTGATTGAGTGTCTTGGCATATTTTCGATCGCGTGGCCATCACCATCCGCACCATCCACCGTCGATTCGATTGTGTGTAACAAGGAATTCCTCATCACACGCCAGGGCTAGAAAACTCGATCTTGACGCCGGAGATAAAGGGCTTAGGCCTGTATAAGCCCGCGTTATCACAGCGGATGACAACATCCAGAACAATCTCCTTCCCCCTGCCCGGTGTCACGAATTACTTGCCCTCAAAACACAACATCAAATTCTTGTTTTTGTTTTCATTGCCTTTTATCGCATGCATATCCCCTTGGCATTAAAATATATAACACAGCGGTGTTGTTGACAAGGAATGGAGCAAATAGCCACTCGCCAAAAGTTCATGGGCAATGCTTTTTTTGTGGGGGGACGCTATATATCTAGAGCGTTCATCTGGCCAGCTTCCTTAAAGGCCTATCGTGTATCTTCAACTTCCTTGAACCTATAGGCAACAGGAATGTGCTTTTGGTGGGAAAATATCAATCATGTTTGTTTGTAAGCATCCTGCTGCATGGCTCGGCACGTACTGTGTGTAGGTATCTCGTGTACAAACACGCCCGACTTGAGTTGTACTTAAAATAGCCGAACAACACAAACAAAAAAGGCGGGAAAGTTTTTATAGACCCGTATATCTTATTCAATGCCAAATTCTTGTTGATTTTGCACCGCCGAAAAGGGACGACCAACGTAGTATTTCGTGTCTCATAATTACGCATGCCACTGGGAATTGGAATTCAGCAATCTTTCCCTGTTAATATAATACCTCAGTTACAAGTTTGGGCCACATCTTAAAGTCACTCTGTGACTTCTTAAGGAACATAGGGCAAAATTGTTTCAGTGTTTACCAAACTAACTGCCGCCATAACTTTGGTCACTTAAATGGCTACGCATTATGTCAGCTTGTTGGCAACCTGCTCAATTTGTACATGAGTAAAACATGAGAGCAACAATTCAGAATATCGGCAAGATGTTGATATTATTTGGGCTTTCCTCGAAATTTTTTAGTCCAATCATTATTATTATATAGTATTGTAAGTAACTCAATAACATTTGCGGTCGATTTTCCATATCAAAATAAATGCTCAGGTTTAGCAGGGGGACACAAAAATGTAACACTTTTGCCCGACAAATCATCAAAATGGCCCACAAACACTTTTTTGAAGGGTATGATGTTTGGTGACTTTGGTCACACTGCGAACTGGCTCAGGACGGACTCTGATTGATTTAAAGGTCATATCATACTTTTTATCAAAGAAATGCAGATTCATGGGCAAAAATATCAAGGAAGATACAGTAACAGTCATCTTTGAAAATTGCAGTCCCATATGTTGCCCACTAATAGAGAAAACAGTGAAAGTTTTCTCTATTAGTTTTGATCGTTTAAAAGATCAAACAGATTTTCGGTCATTGTTTTACTAATTTCTGGATAAATACACCATTTCAGGCGGAAACATTGTTTCTACCACCACTATCTACATACCCTGCAAGTTATACGTAAATCTGTGAACATTTCTGTTTCTTACCAAAGTATGATACTATACCTTTAAAATCCCCAAACACACTTTGAATGGAGGCTAACGTGTAATGGTGGCAAAATGCATGCTGTTGACAGTTTAGGCGTCGAACAACGTCAAGTCGCGGTCTCCATGTACTGAATTAGGCTTGCTAACGAAAGCAGACAAATCAGGCTAACGCCGTGTCCAAAATCTCTGGCTGCGACCGGCGACCGCATAATAATACACAAGTCTACGGACGCGGCTGCAGTCACTGGCTAGTGGCTGCCATAGGTACATGCGTAATTTGCAGCCGCAGCCAGAGATTTGGGACACGGCTTAATACAGGAATCAGCCCATAGCCAGATTCTGATGGTCTGGTGCCCTGAACCCCACCTCCTTCTCAGTTACGTTTATCATACGGTGCATGCAAACCCTGATAGGTTGTCATAAGATATTCACGTCAGGGTTTCAAGTTCTTGTCTCGTTTTCTCTTCACATCCATTTTATCCCAAGCCATGCAAATTCCGATCTTGAGATTGTGTGAGAGGAATCATGACGTTCAAGTGGCGCAATCAACGTGTTTCGAAACTGAATTCCTCAACAACAACATCAACGTTGATAGAGAAGCGTGTGGTTGAAGTGGTGTGTAGTGTGTACGGACGTATGAGTACGTGTGCGAGTGCGCGGTTTTCAGGAGAACTAGGTTGGGCACGGTGGGTTTGTTTTCGGGAACCGTAAAGGGAGCAAAGCCTCTTCTTTCTCGTCAATAATTGGTGCGACTGAAGAAACTCTGAAGAAGAGGCAGGAAAACTGAGAGCGAAAAGTGTAGTAAAACTAGCACAGAGAATGACTGTGTAATTTAACATCACAAAATGAGTCAGGAAACTCACCAGAGGTGGAGATTCCCGAAAGGATGCTGAGCACAAAAGATCTGTTTAGCATCAATCAAAATTCGTGGACATTTGTCAATTCTGGTAGCCAGCTTCTACAGTAATGTAACTCAAGTACTCAACTTTTATACGACTCTTCATCTGTTTGGTCTGGGTAACAAACTAGCCAGAATGGACTAATGTCCACGAACGCTCAAAATTGTGTTGCTTGTGTTTCGAAGTTAACGTCTGCCGGGATGTATTTGTGTTGGCATGAAAATCGCAGGGGGAATCGTCCCCTTTTCGACACAGCAAGACATCTTCGTACTTAGCAGATTTAGTGTGCTTGGCATATCTACGAAATTGTCCCCAAATATTAGTGTAACCAGCCTGTCTCGCAATACATAGCCAACATCGTATTGATTTTTGGGCAATGTATAGGCCTAGCCTATAGCTTCGCACAGAAGTATACCAATAAGCTACCTCGACATCCTTTCCCCCATGTACTTCCATTCTATCAAACTACTGTACATGCCTGGTGCATGTTCCCCTTCAACCTAAACAATCCAGACAGTTTTAAGAGGAATATCAATTGCTATTTTGGCCTCCCTGAATTTGATTCTGCTGTAGCCTCTTATCTACCTACAGTGCCTTTCATCCTTATCATGGAGCAAACTTGCATAAACAAGAAAGAACAAAGAAATCACAACACTCGAGTAGTTTCGTGTAACAGAAGATAGGAGGAGACACCATCACAGTAATAACTGCCATCATGGAGCTATGCTGACATGTAATCCCTTGACAAGCTCTTTCAATGCTCATTCTAGATGAAGTATTATCTCTCTTCGGATCTCACTTTCCATCAATTTTCTACCAGCATTAAACCTCTCGTAGATAGAGTGGTTAATGAACACCTATTTGGGGCCTAAAGTCGCATAATTTTACACGTACCCCATACATTATGCTGACGGCAACATGAAATACAAGTAAAGCACATGGCGAGTGAAGTTTTGCAACAATATGGAGAGTATGGTGCTTTTGTAACTTCATAGACCTTATCGAAGATAGCCTGTCTTGGGCACTACGCATGCGCACGCAAAGGACAGCGGGTAATATTGTGGTAAACGTAAATCGTTCACCACGATCAGACTCCCCACCAACAATTTTACCCAGAATGATTTGAGCATACCCCATTTGGGCCCGTTTTGGGCTATTTCATATCGACTGAGAAGAATGGTAAAGCAGAGCCCTCAAATTAAGCTAAAAAAGGCAACCATTTTCATTTTATTGATTTCAACGTATGCAAATGTATGCGAAGTTCTAGCATGTGTTAATTGACTAACCTATGTTAAAACTGCCCACCAGTATAAAATAATATGCTGGGCGCAGCTGTTTACGTTCTTATGGAAGTATGAACTATATAGGCCTACACAGTCATGAGTGTATGAATAATAAATGAATAAAAGCCACCAGCCGGTCGGTCACACACGATGTGGCTGCAATGATGTAAATTATACATAATGAATGAATGGGGGCAAAATACAGGCGCCCAATAAAACCATTAAAGTGACACTACATTATTCGTCATTCGACAATTATAAACAGGAAGCGTGAAACTGTACTTGCCTGGCGGATTAATGAAGCAACTTTAATATTAACACTACTTTGGTGACGAAGATGGTCACGACAGGGCGCCCCCATTATACGCACTATTGGCGTCGATGAGATTAGGAGTGGGGGTTGCACCCACGTAAATAAACTCCCATAGACAAGAGTGATAAATCCGAATACTTCAAAAATCATTTTAAAATAGACAGAACTTTCACAGGTGTTCAAGTTGCACAGAAAAATGATGATGAACGTGTCACCTTTTATTCTATTTTCATTTTATGGTGGGTTGACCATTAAAAGTTTGGAGATAATACTCATTCCCAGCTGACCACCCCTAAAACAAGGTATGGATAACTCCAGTCAAAGAAGCCATTCTCAAAAAAACATCCCTCTGCAAAGCGGCTGAAATAGACCCTTGCACTTTCTCACTCAATTGCATCAAAAATGGTCACAAATGGAAGCCCAGAGTCCAGGAAGGAGGTCCAGTGCCATATTTCTTCAATCCCCCATCCAGTTTGATAGCTCTCAGAACTCTCTCATTTATAATAATATTGAGTGCTTAACTTTTATAAATGAGCTCGGCGGACGGATTTTGGAACTATTTACTTGGGTGCACTGGGGCTCTTTAAGCCAGGCACTATGGGAACTGATACATCGGTTCCTGGGTCGTGACGTCATACCTAGCCTGTAGCCACAGCCGAGGTAATGACTTGAAGTATGGCTTCCCCCATCCCAGACGCATTAATAATAGCAAAGCAAAACACTCAGTGCTATGGACCCGATGGGCAAGGCAATTTAGCCACGCGCTGTGGCCAAAACAAAGTACTTTATTTTCATCAAAACACGCGTGTTTGTGATATGAGTCGCTATTTTTGTATAAGTCTAATGAACTGCGGAAGTCATTATAATAGGCCTACTGCATGATTTCATCCATTTCCGTGATTTGGCAAAAACAGAATATTGTTATAGGTAAATAAAAATTACTGTTGTTTGTTATAAGGTATATTTTTGGCGTGGCAAACAGAAGAGGGGAATTAAACAAACAATCTGGTTCTACAACTTGGTGCAAATGTCATACGTGGTGACGTCAATGACTCATCATGAATATGTAAATAATGTACTCATGAATATGCAAATTTGATTTTATATAAAAACAACAATTCTATCGTTATTGTAGATGGAGTAAACATTGGCATTATAAAACTCGAACCCCTGTCATACGGCGTGAATATTTAAATTACATGTAATACCCGTGCATGGTAGGGACATTTTAAAGGTAATATCATACTTTGGTTTCTGTCAAAGAAATGCAGATTCATGGGTAAAACTATCAAGGAATATACAGTAACAGTCATCTGTGAATTTTCCAGTCCCATACGGTGCCCACTTTTTGAGAAAACAGAGAAAAACGCCCACAGTATTTTTCAAATCTTTTCACCGTTTTTTTAATCTTTAAAAGATCAACAAAAAATTTGGTCATTGGTTTTTACTCTTTTCTGGAAAAAATACAGCATATGAGGCAGAAAACGGTTAATAGTGTGTTTCTACCATCACCAGGTAAATCTGTGAAGATTTCTGTTTCGGTATGCTACCAAAGTATACTATATAGCTTTAATTTTGGGTATATTTATAATGGCCCACAGTATTATGTATTAGATATAGATGTAGCTAAGTGTTGGTTGGTAGGGAGAGGTTTATGCCTATGCCCACAATGAATCAATGCCCCAAATCGATATTTATAACACCCGTGTACCTCATTGCCACATTCAGCGGCGTGGCAGGGTAATGCATAAAATGCAACACATTCTCACTCGAGGTGTGTTAGATGCGGCACCTCTACGGGCCAGAAAATGATAGCCACTGAGAATTGAATAGTGGGAACATTAATGCTATTAGTCATATAGAGTTCAAATCCTCTGTAGGGGGTGATGACAAAACAAAAAATTAGGTCATTTTATTCTGTCAGCCGTGTAATAAACACAGTTGTGTGTTTCTTTTCTTTTTTTCCCCCGTGGTTAGATCATGACAAGGAGGCGGGAAAGGATATGTAATTAACTCCACATATTGTAATGGCGTGGAAAAATGTGAGAGCAGAATTCCATGACAATTATTCACAATGTTATAAGATCGAGTTTTCTGAGCTGTGTGGTTTCAATTTCACGTGTCACTGTAAAGATCTAATTATGTCCTATTCTTTTTTTTGTCAAACCTAGGCATTATACATTGATTTTGATCTGGATGTATTACAGTATATCACTCAAGACTTGGTTTATTATAGTTCAATTCATTGTATTAAAAACACCTTTTTCTATTTTAAATACAAGTAATAAACTGCTGCACACTGCTCATCAGCCAAAAAAAATGACCTGAAATTTATAAAATGCTTGGAGTTACTAAACTGTCTCATGCACTAGGCGTGTTATTTATATTTATCTTAATTAATTGGGTTTCTTCGTTCAATTTAACTCTAATTTATTTATTTTTTTATATAATATTTTAACTGGTTGATTACTCAAATGTGTTTATTTATTCGTTTATTCATGTCTACATAATTTCCTACTTTCTCAAGCTCTTTTTACTTTTTCTTTTTATCAAACTCGGGCGACAATCAATTTTCATTGTTGTTTCTATATTCATATATTCATGAAAAAAATATTATGTGCATTTATTTGTTTGTATTCGTTGTTGTTGTTGTTTTGGTTTTTTTTTTTTTTTTTGGGGGGGGGGGGTTACAATTGGAGGGGTAAGTTGGGCTCCACATCGTGTTTTGTATAGTCCCATGCAATTTCATTAAAAGCTTTCAGCGAGGGCATTTCCTATACCTCCACGGTAGAATGTACTTTGTGCGGTTATCGTATACGGTACACTCATGCAAACACAATGTTGGGGAGAAACACTGCGCTTAATGTGAAATTACACTGAATGTTTCATCAGCTTGAAATGGCCAGGGGTTCATAATAACTCCCAGCTACTACACCCGGTCATAAACACAAACAATGAGACGGTACTAGCCTGTTAAACCAACATAGCAGGGCCGACTGTACAGCATTGGGGTAACTGTTCTCAATGTTGGGTTATTTATTCATGTATCATAAATCCGATTGTCTCAGCTCTCATGCCATGCAGATGACGCATATAGGCGCACCATTGCGTGCATTGAACACAAAGATGTAATCGTGCAGACAAAAATAGCTGACACAAACGACGTAAATAAAATGGCCGGGTGAGCCAGAAACAGGCAAAGGCAGTTCAAAGTTGAACACTTGAGGCCGAATCTGACACATATAAATCATGTTTTCTTTTCCTTTTCATTTTTGATTAAATTTCGATGTTTTTCTTCATTTTTTCAAGGCTCGGCATTTTTGTGCTGTTTCAGCTGCCATGCGGTAGGCGTTCCACTTCAGAAGAAATTATGGTTGCTATATCGCTTGCGGCAAACTACGTCTTTAACATTCATGTGTTGAGTGTTGTTATTTAATATGTCCCGAGTGCGCCCAATATTTACTTTATAAGAGTGTACTGGAGATTCTGAACATTTGGAGTTTTTAGTGAGACCACATTATTGGTCGAGTGTGGGCGCTGTTCAAGACGCCATATTTGGGGTAAACAAGCCAGATAAAAGAAATCAAACGTAAATGAAGCATATTTTTTAATAAGTAAATATTAACTAAAATTGAAGCGTTGTTGTTACTAAATGCAATGAATGTAATGCAGGCGCGGTTCTAGAGTCAAAATTTTGTGGGGGGCTAGAAGAGCCATTATTTTTTGGGCCGGACTAGAAGACCCAATATTTTGGGTTCTTCTAACACTCGCTTCTGCTATGTCTTATTAGGGGTCGAAACCATGCACATTATAGCCCACACAACGCGTTTTTTATGTAATCGGCGCTTAATAACTGAACAAATCCAGTATTTTCAAGAATTTTTTTTCACTTGCATTCATTTGGGGGGGGGGGGGGGCTACAGCCCCCACCTAGCCCCCCCCCCCGTAGAACCGCGCCTGATGTAATGCATTACTGTTGTATTTTTGACATAAGCGCATATAATGTACCTGGAAGATAAACATGTTACCACAAAGATGGCGTCGACAGTGCGCCCTCTTTAGCTCGAGAATATCACAAATTTTCCAATGAGCATTATACACACATTAGGCCTACCCATCAGCACGTATCGCTTATCAAACAGAAAACAGCACTCATGAAACAAACTAAGCTGATTTTATGCTCTTCATACATTATGCTAAGTGCAGCATGCCCAAGCTAAGCAGGTCTGGACGTATCGAACGTCAACAGCAATAACACCGTACTTGCTCAGAGATATGTGAAGCTATTGGAAAATAAAATAGTGGGAAAGAAGCTGTCATAACAGTGTAAGAGGGAGAACGTGTCCCATCGGACACAAATTAACATTGAAACAGCGTCTTGTATACACACTACTCCACAGACAATTGTATCTAGGTCCTTGATATAGATTTTTGCTGACGGCCGTCGGTGGCTGGGCTCGCTGCTTGTCCTTTCACGAGGTATACAGCTGACGTCACGGTAGCCATATTGGCACACAAGGCTGCAGCCCGCAAATAGCACACGCGTCTATGGGGGAAAAGCTACAAATTGAGTGATGATTATAGGTCTAGTGGCGTGGCTGGCTGGCCTCGTGATGGATGGACAACAACAAACCAAAAGCGACAGATATTATAACCAACAATTTGCTAATAGTTCCCCCGTTCGTTTTCACGTATTTACACACTGCACCCATGATTGGTAAAAGCCACAGAACAGCACTCACAGGCTTTGTCTGATCCAGCATAATGTCCATACAATAATGAGCTTTTGTGAAAATTTGAGCTCAATCAGACATCTGAGTCACGAGAAAATAGCCAAAAACAATCCCCTTTTCCCTTAACATAAAGAATGTTTTTGATCTCGCCGAGACGTAAATTATTTGTTTTACACTTTTCTGAACAAATACAGCATTTCAGGCAGAAATATTTTAGCAGGGGGGTTGTATCATGTCCATCTGTATACCCTGTAAGTAATAGGTAAATCTGTGAACATTTCTGTTTTGGTTTGTTACTACCAATCCTGTACTGTACCTTTAAAAAGGGTCCGGAAGTGTGCATTGAAGGTGGACATAGCAATGCATGCAGGGATAACTTTAAATACAACATATCAGATACAAACTATACATATTGTCAGTTGGTAACATATCCCATGCATGGAAATCATGTCAAGTTATGAAGTAGCCGCAAACCGTTAACTGATACAGGATATCCAAGAAAAAAACGCAACACTGTGTGGGGAACCACTATGTTAAAATTAAACTGTTTATCACTTCAAGATTCAGCTATATGATACAGACATGTCTTGGCTATCACTATGTAGAATTTAAGCAAAATCGGGCTGAAATTGGCGAAAATATGACCAATTGAAAGAGTACTCTTTAAAAATAAATTTGCAGTATTCCCGAATAAGCGGTCAATGCACACATAATGGGTATTGAAAGAAAGATGGAAATCGGGTTTAGAGGTTGGGTAATTCAGTCTTAGTTTTTTTTTTCACTCAATTTTAGTCAAATTTTGCTCAAAATTTACATAATGATAGCCAAGACATGGGTGTATCACATATCTGAATCTTGAAGTGGTAAACAGTTAAATTTTCATATAGGCCTAATAGTTCTCGACACAAGGTGTTGCGGTTTTGGGGGGACATCAGGGTGCAATTATTTAAAAAAGAAATTGTTTTTAAATCAATCGATGGATTGTCGACCATGATCTTCGCCGGGAATAGGCCTGATCACACCCAATTAGGCAGGACTTCTTTGGGACGTATTGCCGGGCTCATTATAGCTAAACCCCCGCCGATAATAAGCCAAAGGCAGTCTGCCCACAGCTCACGGCCCAGACACAAAATCCGGGATTCAGTTTTGGATTGGGGCTAATCATTGATGGGTTAACGATTTAAGCGCGTTAAAAATGTCCACTACACCGTAAAGGTCAAAGGTCATTCCCATCAGGACGTCACACTTTTTGTGTACCCTTTACACGACTCTGACTTTTGAGAGACGACTTTTGAGACGTTGGCGGCAGCAGACTGAAGTCTCTTTTTTGCTAGCTCTGAGCATGCGCGCGCAATTGTGAGCATGCGCACGTTTTTGTGCGCTTGCGTTATCAAGTTGATAAAGACCCAGCTCCAAAGTCTCCAATTAAATTTGTTATGCATACTCTCACAGCACAAATATGGTAATGGTAGAAATGCTGATTTGTGTTTTTAGGGAAGGATGAAAAACTTCAGGGGAATCAAAGCAATGGTCAAGATTTATTTGAGAAGACTGAATGTTTTCTTTTTTAAGAAGGAAAATAATATGTTTACGGATCTGCCATCAAGAACAAACCGTCACTAAATCCAGCCCCAACCTCGGAGGAAGCTAACACTAACAGTCTACACAATCACTCTCGTAGCTTTGGTAATGGTCGGGCACACGGCCGCCCATCCCACGTAAACTTGAGCCTGTCCAGCCCAGGACTTCTGGTCTGAAATCCTCCTCTTGTCAGCTCTGAACTTCAGCTGCTCTTTAATCATAGACCTGGCTTCTGGATACTGTCCGCAATCAATTTGGACTCAATCTGTCAATCGGATTTAATAGTGCCAACTGTGATCCATCCAGGATACAGCAGAGGCTTGGAGTTGATAGTTCAATGCAGAGGATTACAATTACAGAAGCCCAAGAACAAGGGCCGCGAAGCCCAGGCCTGGCCAGGCTGCTCAACTATGATCGAGGACACAGCAGGGGCTTAAAGTTGATAGATCAAGGCTAAGCATAACTCAGAAGCCCAAGACCCAGGCAAAGCCGAGGCCTGGCCTGGCTTTTCAGTGACTGGGCCCGACCAGAGAGAGTCGATTTATTATAACTCACCTCATTTGAGAACCTAGAGTAGAATACCAGAGCGTTGTCGTCACATCCCAGCTCGGCAAACCATTTTGTCCTGGTCTCTCTAGCGAAGTTGGCTGCCTTAACGTTGATCGGCTCAAACGTCATCCTGCATAAGAGAGACCAAATACTATACAAAATAAAACGCTGCTGCAAAATTTAATTGCAAAAAATACAGGATCGGTAAAGATTATTAGGGACACCACCAACGTAGGCCTGGTTAGCTCACTGTTGGTAGAGCGCCTGCACCGTTCAGGAGGTCGCCGGTTCGATTCCCGCAGTTAATAGCAGTTAATAGCATTTACCATTTTACACAGTTCATACTAGAAACAATATTTTTTATGATATCTTCCATCTGAACTAGTGTCACATTCAACAAAACTGCATTTGAAAACGTAAAACATTCCACCACCAGATTCCTATTGCAGCAACAGATATTATGTATTTTATTACCCCAACCTGGCTATAATGTCACGGCTAATTTTTAATCTCTTCATCTTCAAACCGATGCTGATCAATGCAATAAAATGCAATGAACTTTTCTCAGGACATTAAACATTTTACATTTTTAAAGGGTCACAGAACAGCACTCACACTTTGTCTGATATCCAACATGTACATGAATTGATAAACCTGTTTAAATTTAAGCTCAATCGGAAATCTGAGTACGAGAAAATGACGAAAACCCGACTGAACTTTTCTAATAAAACATAACGATTGGTTTTAATCTTTGTTACCCCAAGATCAAAACTGTTTTCGGTCTTTGTTTGACTAATTTCTGGATAACTACATCATTTCAGGCGGAAATTTTTCAACGGTATGTTTCTACCAGCATCATCTTCATACCCTGAAAGTTATACGTAAATCTGTGAACATTTCTGTTTGGGTATGTTACCAATCCTGTACTGTACCTTTAAAGAGCAGGTGATACCGCGTCAGGGTATTGGTTTTTGTGACTAATTTGTGGTAGACCCATAACTTAGAAGCAGACCTATCGACATTTTAACTTGTCCTACTAAGACGCTGAATGCAACACTTGATATAACAACCGTCCTTCTAAGCGTTATTAAGTGGATCCTTTCTGAAACACAGCCCGGATGGACCTTGTGGCGTAACTGCTTTCAGTCTGTGTATTAAGGTATAGGGAAAAACGACACTTCAAGCTCTATCGATTTATGTAGGGCATGATCCAGGCGGTCACGTCAAATGGACAAAAACAAACCAGTAAACGTGTCAACACGCTGTGTGGAATCTCTTCTTCGACCGGTATATACCTGTGGCCAGAATTGCCAAATGCCTCGTCTTCACTTCGGAGGCAGATTTAGATAACATCAATGCCGGATTGACGGGCGGAGAGGATGGCGGTTGGGTACCGTAGGGACTGAATACTCGTTCATCGCGCATGCTGTACGGCACGGGTTGGTTTCCGTTGGTTGGCTGTTCACATCGTGTGCTGTGAGTGTGAGATTGTTGACAATGAGAGTGCTCTACATCTTTATTTTCTTCTGCCCTTAAAAAGTGTGATTCAGGATTCACTGCGGATGTAGAAGTGTTGCGACCGCTGTAGCACGTGCGTTCAAGCGGACTCGGTCCAAAGCGCTCGCCCTGCACGGCACGGCTCGCCGAGGCGGACGGATTGTCACGCTTGAAGTACGGAGCTTAACGTGCAAAGGCGATTCAAATTGGCGCACTGGCCAGCAGCTCCTATAACAGCTAACTAACCGAACTTGTTTGACCGTACTTTTGTTCACATTAAGATTAGTTCTGCCGGTGTAGTGGAGTTTGGCTTCCAGGACAACAAGCATTGCTAGCTCTTTTCGGCTGCAGTAAATTGGCAACCGTCACTTACTGATGTCATGCGTACGACCGCTATGCCCATAATGACCCCATGACCACGTATACATTCCACGAACACTACGCATTTTCCCATTCACACTTTGCATGCACCCCTGCAGAATTTCACGTCAAACTGAACTGCTTCAGTGCACTAACCGAGTTATTGCCATACGCGTTTCAAAATACGACCGTCAAAAAGGCTGTCGACACAATCAAGTTATCCACAATATGTTGTACAGGAGGAATCAAAAGCAACCGAAATAGAATATTAATTATTCAGATACGGGCCACATGCGTGATCTCATGAGGGCGCTATGTTGACGCCATATTTGAGGTACAAATACCAAATTATGCCCCAAATGACATATCGGAATCAAGATGTATTGCATTCTTGTACATTCCTATTCATTATGACTTATAACATAATGTAAATTAACTTCATTCAAATTGTATTCATGGGATTTTCTTTCCTCACTACGTAAAGATGGCGTCCGAACAGCGCCCCCAATAGACCAAATGCAAAGCCTATTCCTTATTAGCGACACGCCGAGTTAATATACATTCACACATTCCACGCCACCCAATAATGAGCGGTCCAATAGACGTCATGTCGTGGTATTCGTCAACCTTCCCACGACTTTGTCTGGAACAGACCGTACCGCCCCGGCACGGTCAGCAGGCCGTCGTGCCGTAACATGGGCCGGCATATCGGTCTGGACTCCCCGGCTGGTATGCCGATCGACACGCCCTGGGTTAGGCACAGCGTCCCATCTCACACTATCCTCACTCGAACACCTGGAGTGATGTAGCCTAAAATATACTCATTATTCAACATCACAACACCTGAGTCCTGTTATAGCCTTTGGATAACCTCCAGAGTTACATCACATAGCGAGGTATCCTACAGATGCTCTGTGGTTGCATCTTAGACGCAAATATCTCGAAGATTTCTCTTCTCGGCTGATTCGACGTCTGAATGTGACACAGGAATGTACACCGGATAATATAATCAGGAAATGATGTCATTCCTTTACATTCCAACGGTATAGTGCACTGGTAAATTCATTCGCATAGCGATTGAGCACATCAGTTCAAATGGTATTTTTGTTACCCTAACCTCTCCATGACTCATATTATTATGAGAAGTGCCTTTCACACCTGACTCTGAAGTTGGCACAAGGATCAGATTCATAACCATCAGTAACTAAAGGCCTGCACGTATGCTTATAATGCTGTTCTCTTTGAAACCTAAAACAGAACAGACATCAAGTCCAATCTTCTCTCCGATCACCTTGTCCTAAGAGGCCAAGAGCTCACTGAATAGATACTCTCTGGCGTTTGTAATGCATATTATTATGACAGAGCAAGTCATAGGCCGGATACGAATCACCCGGCTACGGCTTGAAATTACACGTGTGTCTATGTGAGTCGCCTGTTTAGTGGCTTCAGCAAAATTCCCATAGGCATGCGTGCTGTTTCTAGCCATAGCCAATTCTTTGAGTCAGTAAAGATGGCAACCGATAAAGCGCCTTCACTAGACAAATACATGTAATAGGGTCTACTAATTTCAATATCATAAGATCTGATTTTGAAAAAGCAGCACCATTTCAGCCCGAGGAGCAAGGAGAAAAAAGGAGCAGCAAGAATATGCCGGCGTGGATCAGGACAATAGACCTTATTCATGGCACCTCCATCTTGTTAACTTCCTTGTATACCCTTCGGAAAGAAAAACACCAATTCTAAATGGAAAACGGGTACCAGACTATTTTGAATCCAAGCCTCGGTTTGAATTGATTGCACTGCTTTGAATGCAGGATGACACACCGCGAATAAGGCCTATTTTCAAGCAGAATGCTCTAAGCCTAGGCACTTGAGTCAGTGTCACTAGTTCCCAACGGAGCGTGAAGACGACGAAGACAGAGGCATCAGGGTGTCGTGTTGGATAGGCGTCCATTTCACACTAGCAGACGTCACCTTTCGCTCGCTCCGGTGGCTGGACATGATCGTACGGCACCGCATCGGAGGGGGTATATGCCCTAATATAATCCCCGCCGTCGCGTGCACCCTCAGGGAACGAAAAACCTTACGGTACTCGCCGCCGGGGAAAATTGCACTTATACGGGGGAGGCCCCCATGGATAGAACTCGGAGGTGACAGCTAGCTAGGATATGCCTGTCTGGGCCAGCGGTATGTAGGGGGCATGTAACGGCTGAGAGGAGATTGAGATGGTCATGTCATCCATGGAGTCTGGAGCTATGAATCATTTACTTGACGTCATCATTATACCATGGAGTATGATTATATGTATACAGTACTCACGTTCTGTGCACTGTGCTGCCGCCACACGTCACTTTGACGCACCTTCAGTCAAACGTGACAACACTTATACACACAATTGAAAATATCTAGAGTGAAACCAAAGTCTCACTCCGAAAAAAAAATCCTCATTAAAACTCTGTTTTGATAGA
The DNA here is from genome assembly GCA_963971285.1 of Astropecten irregularis. Classification (NCBI taxonomy): domain Eukaryota; kingdom Metazoa; phylum Echinodermata; class Asteroidea; order Paxillosida; family Astropectinidae; genus Astropecten; species Astropecten irregularis. The sequence goes on along the minus strand of OZ020248.1, from coordinate 1,722,326 downwards.
AATGTCCATACTGAACAATCATGCAAGCAAAAACAAACGCTTCTTTGCAAAGCAAATTACCGGCTGTTCGAGCCACGGTGGGGGCGTGTCGGTAATGCTTAATGGATTCTGCAGACATTGCTTTGGGGATGGTATCATCCTTCACCAGTGACCTTGAAGAAGCAGGAAGTTGATACAAGCTAAAGACTACGTTTATAGCCTCTGGGCAGAATTACAGAATCATAAAACAGGCTTTGCCGCCATTTTTTGACATCATCTTCTGCGAACCATGCACCATCTGTCGTTATTTCATTACGTGGAAATGTAAGTGTAGGCTTTGCAAAGGCTGCGTTTGTGACATGGTAATATCCAGTGATGACACGATGTAGTCTGGTTCCCTGACCAAGGATTCCCTGACAACTCCTATTAAAAATCCGAGAATTGACAGAGAATAGTCTGAGATTCTTGGTCTGGGGACCAGACTAGTCACGACGGCAAAAATTGCAGAATAGCAAGAATCAATAACACTGGCAAATGAAAAACTTTTAGACGTTGGTGGCAGCAGACTGTTTTGTACTTTTTTCTTGTTTTGGGCGTACGCGTGCTGTCACGGTATACATACAATTAACCCATAGACGTTCATATACGTCCACCGTTGGTACAAGCGGTGCACGAGACCAACGGAAAAGACCACTCGCATGATTACATTTTGATACATTTTCTTCTGTCCAAAATATTCTTTACGAAAGAGTTTGCTCACTGCGTTTTATACAGAAGCTTTACATTCAGAAGTCTGCCGAGTGGAAAAAGGCACGATCTCAAAATGTGGCTTTGGCAAAATATTCAACAGCGGCCTTCTCAAACTGAGCTATATACCTTTAGGGTATACTGTCGTACATCTCAATTCTTCCGTGTGATATATGGTTATTTTCCAAGTATAGACTTAGCAAGACCATAGATCATTAATTTCTCCGTGGAATTCGACTTTCTAAAAATAGTCCGCCAGAACATTATTATAAGCCAATAATGTGCACGAAAAGACGAATAAAATGTAAATCTTCCCGCGATAAATGGCAAGGGTGTTGTTTATGTTTAAAATAAGTGTATGAAGAAACAGGGCATTGGGGTATCGGGTGTTCTAAGGAATATTGTCTGGGTTATACGTTTGATTGATCGTAAGAGCAACTAAGGAGCAGGAATGGTTCCCTGCTGCCTATCCCGTCGGTCTTAAATGTTCACTGTAATCAAATTTGGGAAAGGGATGAAAGTACTAATTAATGACAATATAAATTAATATTTGTATGCCAAAAAAAAGTCCCTCTTGGAACCGACCCACTCAACAATAGCCTGTGACGTCACCTACAGAACTAGTACAGGCTCGCACCGCAGTATACTGCGTGGCGTTCTACATGACGTGTGTGACGTAAGCAAGGTTTTTCGTCGCGAAAAGTGGGGTGCTCAATAAATTATGAGTCTAAAAATACCTCCTTTTTCTATATACAATATTTTTTTAAGCGTAAACAAAGATAGATTTGTTGAGTTTTATAACAGTAAAGATGTATTTAACTTCAGATGTGTTTTTATTACAGTGAATCTTTAAGCGTGCGAGATACTACACGCTATACACGCAACAGAACCGTCACCACATCGAGCTGAAAATAGCGCCCGAGCCAGAAGCACTTTTCACTGCCGCAGTGCGCAGTGCGGCAGCGACTACGGGGAGTTCCAAGATCTAGGACACGCTAACTTACACTCCATACATCCCCGGGTGGGTTTCCTCAAGGAAGGAGACACTGAGTAAAAAACAAATTGTGAAGATGAAGAAGAAGAAGATGTTTCTCGTAGCCAATCTTGACAGTGACGAATAGCGCTGCGACACCAGCAGCAGTAATAACGTCCGCGACGAAAATATCCGTAACCGGTAACCGGATCTGTGAAAATGTCAAAGAGAAGTTTTTTTCTGTCCTTTTGCTTTTTTTTTTGGCGCGAAACAGAAATTGCGCGACCCATCCCAAAGGCTCATCGTTTCGCGTCAACAAGTTAGCTTGATATTTTTTTTTTAGTTTTGAGGAGGGTGGGGGTGGGGGGTAGGGTTAGGGTTTATAGCCCGAGGGGCCCACTTGGATCTCAAGCCTTGGTGTATTAATCAGTTGCAAAGTGGTTAACACCGTGAATATTTTATGTGATAAAATGGCGAGGAGGGGGCTAGTGGTTACTTATGCCCGTCTTCGAATATGCCATGTAGGCCTATACCCCATCTCCCAATGTAATAAGGTTTGCATATAGTCCTTCGGGGTTCGTCATGTATATATAGGAATGACGTCATCGGTGCATGGTGTAATTTTTTTTCGTCACGCTTCGCTTTCTTCGTTTCAATTACTAATTTATACCCGCGAAGTTTATTAGCCATTTTTATTAATTTCCATAATTAATTGAGTAAATCCTTTCCACTTCAATGACATTTTTTTTGTGAACTGCAAAGGCGGATGACAAACTCAATTTGTCGGAATTTCCTCAGTGTACAGTCGTGGCGAAAGAGTTCGATAGATATTAATTAAATATTAATAAGGAGACTTGGGACATTTTGCAAAATTAGATTTAAAGGGGGCATGTGTGATTTCGACATGCTGATTAGGGGAGAAATATTCATTTGAATTGTCTATTTTTTCAAACAAATATCATAATAATCATCTGAAAGTTCCCATCAAAGAAGTGCCATTTTTGTCCATTGCGGGTAGTGGATTCTCATTTGAGTGCTATTCCATCATTGCTGTTGTTTTGTTTTTAGCATCCATCACTGGTACAATTCTGTTTTTTTTCTTCTCCATTTCGACATTCAATACACAATATCATGGTGGTGCTGGATTTGTATCACATGGATTGAAGCCAGGGACCGATTTCACTAACGTTTTGCGATCATCGCTAGGCCCAAATCCATCGCTAAACGGAAAATTCCTACACAAAGTAGCGATCAATTTTCCGTTTAGCGATGGAGTTGGGCTTAGCGATGATCGCAAAACGTTAGTGAAATCGGCCCCAGGTCTCTTGATTGACTGGAAGCCCCAATAATCAATGCTCGTGTGTGTCCAGTAATTAATATTATTAGACAATGGTAAATATAATGTGGAACAATTATCGCCAGGCTTCACAAAATGCCACTTGTCTAAACCAGTGAAATGAGCAAGGAAAACGCAACCGACGTGATAGCACGTGATGCCTTCCTTGAAGTATTACTGTATAAACAAAAAAGTCAGGCAAAATATTAACTGGAAACAAAATTGATAAAAAACGATCGATTTTGGGAGCTTGTTATACCAAGTCATGGGCCTACTGGTAAATTTCGAACCCAAACATTTTTACTTCTAAAAGACACCAACATTATTTTTAGTAGTTATTGCCCAACTTTGTTACCTGAGGCAAATTTCATAGAGCTACTTTAGCACAAAAAGTCTTCCTTGATCAAACAGGATCACCAACCGAATTTTCACGAGTGATGTTTACTGCTTTTGACTTGTATTCGGCCATTGTTCACGTGGAGTTTTGGCTGGTATACTGATTTTATTAACCGAGGTTTTTGGTGCTTAAAGGTTGTATCATACTTTGGTAAGAAACCAAAACAGAAATGTTCAGAGATTTATCTATATTTTTCAGGGTATGAAGATGATGCTGGTAGAAACCTACCGTTAAAATATTTCCGCCTGAAATGGTGTATTTATCCAGAAATTTATAAAACAACGACCGAAAATCTTTTTGATCTTTTAAAAGATCAAAAATAAAAGGGAAAAGACTAAGAAATACTGTGGCCGTTTTTCACTGTTTTCTCAAAAAGTTGGCACCGTATGGGACTGAAATTTTCACAGGTGACTGTTACTGTATCTTGATATTTTTGCCCATGAATCTGTACTTCTTCGACAAAAACCAAAGTATGATACTACCTTTAAGCAAATTTTGCAGCTCTATGAAATTGGCTCCAGGTGATATTTAGACCAGTGCTGGGTCAAAACTGCCCAACATTATTATGAAGTATGTTTGCTCATGCCATGGTTTGCTGAAACTGTAGATAGTATACTGGAGATTTACACTGTCGACAAAATCTTCCCCTTTTTCGACAGCATACAGCTAGATGTCTTCTTCTTCTTTTTTGAATGGATGTAGTCTGTATAATATACAGGCCAATGGCAGCTCATTTATGTGAAGCCACGAGCACAATTATCCCATTGGGTTTATGGTGGAGGAGAAAGAACATCGTCTTACCCGTCCGTATTCAAGTGATCGACCAGGGCCACGCCAATCAGGTAGCCAGTCGGCGTGGCGCCACTGCTGACGGGGCACTCCACTGCCAAATCGCAGTCGCAGGGCGACTCGTGGAAAAGGCTACCCAAGAAGTCACCAAGTAAAATTACTGCAGAGACAAACGAAATAGAAAATACAAATAATAAACTGCTGCAATTAACTGCACATCAGGCAAAATAATGCCGTGAAATGAATAAAATGCTTTGAGTTACAGGAGGGCCTGACGTTTCTACTTTTGACCCTAGCAGGATCTTTTAGCTTTCGAGAAAGATCCTGCTAGGATCGAAACGTCAGGTCTTCCTAACTCCAAGCAAAATATAAATACATGATGGCTCTGGTGGCTTGCATCAGGCAAAATAATGAGCTAAAATATATAAAATACGCTTGGAGTTAGGAAGGGCCTGACGTTTCGACTTTTGACCCTAACAAGATCTTTTAGCATTCGAGAAAGATCTAGCTATAGGATCGAAACGTCAGGCCCTCCTAACTCCAAGCAAAATATAATTACATGATGATTCTGGTGCCTTGAATATTATTGCATCAAGGGTATGATTAAAGTCAAGTCTTGGAACAACAGGAGGAAAAAAGACTTCATAAAAAAACAAATCACATCAATACCTCAGTCGTGGAAATTTCTGTTTGATTTGAAGTCCGTTCCGTCTTTAGTAAGTTAAATAGGTCACATGGGATAAGATACGGAGCCGTGCAGGCGCAAAAAGGTGTTAATATTAATGCATTGAAATTCAAGTCGGCGCTAGATCACACAGACTGGTACGAGAAAAAAAGTCACACGTACAAACCATATAGAGCAAGGAACAGAACTAAATATAGACCCTACCGACTAATATCACATGGGGCCAGACATTTGGCACTGACAAGCTGCCCGTTATACACTAATACATGCATACAGGAAGAAAGAAACTGTGAAAAATGACACTTTCCCCGTGGTAATGACCCAACAATGTGAAACGTCTCAATATAGTTTTGGCGGTGTCTGATCGTCTGGTTTCTGCGGGGCGTTGGTAACAGGGAAAAGGAAACGTTATGTAGTTATTATACTCTATTGACGAGGATACTGTGGAAATACTTGAATCGGATTACCGCTGCCGCCACGATGATGTTGTCCCTCCAAGCAATGTGTAATGACAAGGAATAGAGTGATCTTCCCTCACTCACTTTTAAAGGTACATGACAGGATTGGTAAACATACCCAAACAGAAATGTTCACAGATTTACGTATACTTTTACAGTATGAAGATGGTGATGGTAGAAACATAGGCCCAGCTATACCTTTTAAATATTTCCGCCTGAAATGCTGTATTTATCCAGAAATTAGTAAAACAAAGACCGAAAACAGTTTTTATCTTAAGATCAAAACCATTCTTTATGTTTTATAGAAACATTGAGTCGGGTTTTCGCTATTTTCTCGTGACTCAGAATGTCAGATTGAGCTCAAATTTTCACAGGTTTATCATTTCATGTACATGCTGGATCAGACAATGTATGAGTGCTGTTCTGTGACCTTTACCAATCATGTCTTGTACCTTTAAAGAGGTCGATTACGTTACTTCGCAATGGTGCGGATTTTGTGTAAATTAAGGCTTAAACTGTATCAAATTTCGCCATAACATGACGGGTATAACCGTAGGTCCGGGCAACGAACCTTGTTATAACATTGATGTTCATATAGTGACAATAAGATTAACAGACTAAAACCGGCTTTGGCCTTTCACGATTGGCTATTTTAAACAGGGGCCAATTTCATAGAGCTGCTTAAGCACCAAAACCAGCGGTAAATATAACCTTGTGAATGTTATGCTCAGCAAACAATGGCCGAATATGATTCAAACGCAGTAAACATCACATGAAAATTTTTGTCGGTAATCCAGGAAGACTGCTTAAGCTAATTTTTTGCTTAAGAAGCTCTATGAAATCGGCCTCAGAACTATCTTTTATTTAACGATGTATACATGTGATATACGTTACTTCGAATGCTGCTGTACTGGCTTATCATTGATATAAAAGTGAAACAGGACATGTTCTTCAATGCCATAACGTGTTTTCGTTGAAAATATGTTCTCTATAACTGAATCACACGCTTAACAGCAAACAATAAAATTGCCAGTGATGCTTGAATGAGCAATCCTGTCTCAGTTGGAAATATATTATTTGAGAGATGATGAACATACATTATACACGGATATGTCAAGGCCGCTGGAAGCACACACAAAATAAAAGTTGTACATATCTGCTGCGCTTATAGTCTGCTACTCAAGTAATTAGTTGGATTGAAGTGAGGAGAATTTCCCAACGAACTGCTGGCAATTCCAAATATATAAATAATCGACAACTGTTTGCTATATCATTGTGTCTGTGATGCTCTTTGGAGAGTAATTTCTGACGAGTAGTTGATGTCATGAATCGTTTTCATCTTTGAGAACGTTTCATACAGGTGAAAACAGCATTGCTATACATTTTGACCGGTTTCGGGATGTTTCCTGAATCCTCTTTCCACTGACAAAAGCGTGCCAAATATGATAAAACTACGCCATATTCGCAGCCGCATCACGTGGTCCTGGCTGGGACCGAAAATAACACAAAAGTCTATGGCAATGGCTGAAGTCACTGGCTAGTGGCTGTCATAGGTACATGCGTAATTTGCAGCCGCAGCCAGAGAATTGGGACACGGCCTTACTTTCAACCAGCTTGAGATTTTCACAAACCAGTCAGGAACTAGTGAGCTGTGGTCGACATCAAAGATGGCCGATGGTGATGTTAGTGCTCACTGCTCAATCCATCTATCAGTTAGATCCATACATTCATCTTTACTACAGCAATAATAAATAGCCACCATTAGCCTTTATAACAAAAGTGAAACTTCGTTGTAACCACATTCACCACACACAGCCATCACCACTTCGCAACAACTGCACTTGTTGGCACGGACAGCCAAATGTTAGCAAAACATCCAATTTGTCTTCCTGAAGACGGCCAGAGCACACTCGCCGAAACGTCGAGATATTATTTTTCTCTCACTGGTCAAGTGGTCCTTCTCAGTACCGCACACCTTTCGAAAAGAGTGTAATACTTGGGGCCTGTTTGTTTATGACAAATCCTGCAGGTCCGGATCCCATTTTAGCGTACCCTGCATAGGACGTGGATCCGAAAATTTGGGATCCAGTGCATTAAACAAACAGGCCCTATGTGTCTCCACAAGCCTTACTTAATAGTTCTAGTCTCTCCACCATGCAAAACTTCAAACGCGAATAAATATGTCTTCCGTGTAATTAATTCCGTAATTATATTGTGGCCATTATTCTCGCACTTTTTCTTTGAAAAGAGAATAAATACCATAATAATTGGTTGTTTTGTAAAATACACTTAACACTATTTTGGGCTACAGTGTATGTATTATGTAATATTTATGCAAATGATGTTTGTCTGTTCTTATTTTGAAAAGAGGGTCCATGGTTTCTGTAACTTTGGTTCGTAAGAGCTCGGTCTATGAGTGATGTTAGACAAAAGATGGATAGGTTTCCAGATTCCAACCTAAGTCACATCACCCAGGATCGCCATGCATCACAATCTATGCCTGCTATCACCACCATCACCATTTCACCACCACCACCTATTAGTCATCAAATTAAAATGAGAAAGAGATATGAAACAGTCGTCGGTTCCGCCCGAGGAAGCGATTCATCACCAACGGCGAATCAAAAGTGGAAACCCAATAGTCGGGATATCACATCGAGCAATGCGCGGTTAAACCGGTCGGTATTAATGGCAAGCTATGCCTACCACGCAATGAATAGTATATACCTCATGAGTCCAGTAGACCAGCTGGTTCATCTCAAGATGATTTCCAGACGGTCTTGGCAGGCAGACCGAGGCAAGCGATCTCCGGTCTACCCAACATGAAAACATCCTCCCATGACCTTCTTCCTCCGTTTTTTTTGCGTCTTCACGCTCAAGGTTTTCACCTGTCAAGCGTCACAAGCCGGCGTCGGCCCAATTCGTGATGCTCGGCCGAGCCAGGACATGACGCGCGCTATACCGGTATAATACTGAATGGTGTTTTATTGCTACGGATCTCCACGGGTGCCATTCCACTTAACAGAAAGATATCCAAACCATTTAACTCGCCAAGCCTCCATTTATTAAGCGCTAAGATTTGACTTGTTTTAGCGATACTTTATCCGGGCAAGATGACTAATTAGTGAAACTGTAACAGAAGTCGACACATCCTGGTAATATTTACCTCGCCGAGTCGCCTTATTCAACAAAATATGTCGACAATTATCCACATTTCCAAGACGACTTACTATAAGTCGACTTCTCCTGATAGTTTCCCTTGCAAAGATGACTCACCAAAACTGAGACTGATTATAAGGATAAGACGACTTCATAGATTCAGTTTATTCTAACTTAATCTATTTCTTAATTTATAGCTAGTCGAAATCCTGTTAGTTTCACAATACGTCAACATTGCAAGATACACTCTCAGGATAAGTCGACAAAATATAAGTTGACTTCCCATTTTCGCTATACAGATCGTCTTGTTGAGATAATTATTGATTTGGCCAGATATAATTCATATGCTGTTATGTGGATAAGTGGTATGGCATTTATGGAGCTCCGTATGATATCGATGCACATAATATAATTATTATGGATTGTGTTTGGCGACATGCACGAGCGAACCCGCTTTAATTTATGTGCTCAGCCAAGAGATGAATTTACCGTGTGTACGGTGATGTGAATTCAAAACAAAAAAATAGAACATAGACAGTAGATAGGAAATACAGATGATGCATGTCAAATATGTACACATGTATAATACACATGACTTCATAATTCTACATATACGACTACCAGAATCGGTAAAACTCTTCACCATTTTATTTTGTATAGCTGCACAAGTTTAATTTTACAACATGAAACCTGAATTTCCAAACAGCTCCGAGAGCGATCTTAAAGGTATGAAACGTGATTGGTAAATGTCGCAGAACAGCGCTCACACTTTGTTTGATCCAGCATCTGCATGAAAAAATGAGCCTGTGAAAATTTGAGCTCAATCGGACATCTGTGCCAAAATAGCGAAAACCTGAATCGATTTTTCTCATAAAACATAAAGAATGGTTTTGATCTTACCCCGAGATCAAAACTGTTTTCGGTCTTTGTTTTACAAATTTATGGATAAATGCACCATTTCAGGCGGAAATATTTCAACGGTATGTTTCTACCAACAACATCTTCGTACCCTGACAGTTAAATATAAATGTGTGAACATTTCCATTTGGGTATGTTACCAATCCTGTACTGTACCTTTTAACACGCTCTCATTTTTAGAGAAATGATTATGCAAATCAGCCATTCTCGTTAGGTTTACGGCAGCAGGGTGAAGACTGTGGCGAGGTCATCTTTTTTTCTCCAAGATGGAAAGATGAGTTCGAAACGCGGCTGAAAATCAATAAATCGCAAGGAGCGGTGTCCCATGTCTGCTATGACTAAGCACACGGCCATGTCAACCAGCTATGATTGAATGATGAAGAATATATACCTTTACGACTTGACACAGAAAAAATATAATGGATTGTTGGCGGTATAAATGTCAACCAGTCAGCCAAGATACTGTTTAGACGATAAATATAATTAGAACGCGTCTCATCAGGCATCAAAATATCAAGAAAAAGCTGAACATTTGTTTTCATTCCCAAAGCTGCTAAACATAATGCACAAATTAATGTCGTGCTTAGCAATTACAGGGTACCAACCAAAATTTTGCGTAATGTTTAATGATAGTATAATTTGGTTCTCTTGTGATTTTTGCTTAGCATTACAAATTTGCTAATCATCTTTTTTTAAGCTAAGCAGTTTATTGAAGTATGGTCAGATATTCAACACATTATTTGCCCATAAGCACGGAAAAAGGCTTCGGTTTTAGCCTGTGATTGAACGTAGGCTTACCATAACACCAAGAGTTTGGTAATTTAGAAAAAGATAATCATTGCACCGTCTCCACTCAAGATCTCAAATATTATAATGCAAAACAGATGGACAAGCCTTTAGCCTTATTTCGGTTTGACATCAACATAAGGCCATCCTTTGAATGTTTGCACAATAGGTCGCTTTCCATTAAAATCAAAAGCACTGAAATCGAAAGTGCAGATGTATAATGAAAGATATTTTGGCCAATGGAATATCGTTCTGGTTGGTTGATGAAAGGAGTGTTCAGTAGCAATAAAACTAATTACTAAGAAGTATTTGTATTTCGGCGAAAAAACTCTAACGTTATCCTTTTTTGCCCAAGTCATTTGGCCTACTACTGATATTTGGTACCTTGATGACATCATATAGTTCTGCTCATAAATATTCAAATTCAAATTTGCGTATACCAATACCGAATTTGTGATTACATTTCGAACCGGTTGCTAAAGGGGGTAAAACTTGCCGGTATTTTAACAGATGTTTGCGTGTATTTTTAGTCTGAATTTTTCTCACGACACATAGGCTACCCTTCATTTCAGGACTGGCAACATACCAAAACAGTGTTCACAGATTTACGTATAACAAATGAAGATGATGCTGGTAGAAACATACTGTTAAAATATTTCTGCCTAAAATTGTGTATTAATTTTATCCTAAACTTAGTAAAACAAAGACCGAAAACAGTTTTGATCTCGGGGTAAGATCAAAACCATTCTTCATATTTTATAAGAAAAATCGAGTCGGGTTTTCGCTATTTTCTCGTGACTCAGATGTCCGATTGAGCCCAAATTTTCAAACGTTTATAATTTCATGTACGTGTTTGATCAGACAAAGTGTGAGTGCTGTTCTGTGACCTTTCCTATCATTATTTTATACCTTTACAACCATTTGAAGCCAAACAAGAAAGCAGTGACGCCACTTTGTGCCTATTCTCATTCCTGCATGGGAATTACAAATATCTTAATTTGTGCTCCCAGTGCATTACCTCCGTATACTCTCAAGACAAAAACATCTGAAATTGTATCGATCGAGCGTCAAAGATAAGGTGTAAATGATTTACGGAGGGGAGGGGACAGCCGAACGGGGTCACGGACTCCCCAGGCCCCTGGAGCAAACGCGAATTTATCTCCCCTTCTAGTTCTACATCCTCCGTGGCTATTTGACCGCATTACCTTCGTGAAATATGTCGTGAATTCCGAAATCTGTTACAAGGTTGCCGTGTGCCAAATGCGCCCGTGCACATGCGACAGTCACTCTCGATTTAATATTGGTACAGTATTATCATACTTTGGTAGCATGCATACCAAAACAGAAATCTTCACACGTTTACCTATAACGTGCAGGGTATAAAGATGATGATGGTAGAAACATACCGTTAAAATTGTTCAAAATGAAATGCTGTATTTGGCCAGAAAAGAGTCAAATCAATGACCAAGTTTTGATCTCTGAGGGATTCAAAACTCTTGTGAATAGATTTGAAAATACCGTGAGCGTTTTTTTTTTCACTGTTTTCTCATAAATTGGGCACCGTATGGGACTGGGAATTTCACAGATGACTGTTTATGTATCTCAGTTTCTTAATATTTTTCCAGTGAATCTGCATTTCCTAAAGCCAAAGTATGGAATTACCTTTTAAGTCGGTATAAAAGATAGGTCGAAGGTCATGCCTTGATGCTGTCTGTTTGTTTGTTGGTGTCATTTGTTTGAAGGGAGCAGTCCATTTTGACCGTCTACTATATTGGAAACTATGATTTGATAATCACATAAAGGATCTGTTTTCAATTTTCAAAGATAGTAACGAGTGACAGTTTGTTATTTATATGAATCTGCACGTTTAGTATATTCTTTTGTCTGTCTGTTAAGGTTTTATTGGCATCAGCAAGTATATCAATTTATGGTTTTAGGTAACTTACGTTACAACTTTGTCCCAAAACCGTGGAAATGCCCATATTGTTCCTAACATCGCCATTTACGAACCATTCTGTTGCTCAATCCAACGAAACAGTGGCCAATTTCATGGAGCTGCTAAGCACAAAAAATTGCTTAGCACAAAAATGTCTTTCCCAATCAAACAAACCACCGTGAAAAATTCCATTTGATATTCATGGTCTGTAAACGACAGCAAAAGAACAATCACAAGTGATACACAATACATGGATATTTGGTTGTTACTCCTAGTTTTATTAAGACAGACATTTCGTGGTAAGCAAATGCTTGTGCTAAGCAGGATCGTGAAATAGGCCCCATATGGCGTCCCTTAAAGTACAAATTAAGACATTCCGTGTACTTTTTTCAATGAGTGACCTTTTTATAAGGTCAGCTAGATATCTCGCCGTCCCCAAGTACGTTTGCACACTTGCACTATTCCATTCTTGCGCACACTGTTAGGTATAATTGTTTTGATGCATTAAAGTGACGAGTGACATCTCACACCAGTGGGATATGAGGCCTGTATAATAACGTGGATTGAGGACACGGGGCAGATCACTCCTAGCCTCTGTGACCAGACGTAGAAACCATTTATCCCATTGCCAGGTGTGTATACAAGTACAACACCAGAATTGTGTTGGACAGCTTGCGACTATTTTCCAGACCATAATTATACCCAACGTTATTTTTATGTACATAATTATGTACTCCACCTTCATCATAACGTATACCATCTTACTTCCGCATACAAGTCATTCCATATAATAGGGGTAAGACCACGTGACAGTCATACCATGTTGCGTAAGCAAACCCGCACCTTTTAATTATTAACGATATGCATTCAACACCAACATCATACAGTAGTATGATGAAATGACATTATACATGTAATAGAATGGTACAAGTCTGCTGATGCTACATGGACACCATACAAATCCTGCCCCAACCTGGTGGAATGATCCAAATAATGATATCCACAAGTGATTATTTGAAACAAAATCAATAAAAGGGCTAATAATTAATAATAAAACCAAAGTATGCAATTGTATTTGCTAAATGATAATATTGTGTACTCACGTCACACACGTAACAGTAATTTCTGTATCAGTTATTTACAAAACCAAAAAACAAACAAATTGCATCAATTTATTTTAGCGAGGTTCTTTTAATCCTAACCGGCTAATCAAACAGGAATTATTAATAGCAATAAAACATTACAACGAGGTTCGTGTCCTGGCTCAGACATTTCTGGATGTTTGGTCATTATTCACGCTGCAGGGGAACGAGTATGTCTAGCAATCGAACATGACAGGCATAAGTGCCCTGTGGTATCAAACCGCGCCAAATAGTAACTGTAGGTTTTACCACTGTTTATAAATAAGAACGTAATTTGGGTGTACATTGTGTATAATGTACACTCGAAAAAATTCGCACGCCAGCTGCAGACACTATTGTTGTTTTAAATGTCAGTTGTTTGTTATGGGCATATGGGCATTTCCACGGGTTTGGGATGGGCATTTTGTAACGTAAGTTACCTCTTCAATTCAATTGAATTCAATTTAATTCAATTCAATATTTTATTTCATCACATTTAAAAAACTTTTAAAAGTGAACTTCTTTTTCCCTATGTGCACAATATACATTGCAATATAATCTTTTTTTCTGGAATTTTTTTAATGCATTTCAAGGAACCATAAGTGGTATACTTGCAGATTCCAATCAAACCTTTATGGAGTCTTTCCTGAGAATAATTGATCAAGGAATAGGTAAAAGTCACTTAACAGGTAACTTAAAACGTTGCACGTGCAATTGCCCATTATACATGTACTTGCACATACATACGGTTGCCAATGTAAGTACAATATACTGGCACCCCAGGGTCCAAAGGTTGTGGAATGCAGTGCGTCTGAACACAAATTTATGTTTCAATACGCGAAGTCGTCATTGCAGTAGTATTTTTCCCCCATTGGCGTGTACTACCCCGTTTTATATGCTAATTATGCATGCATGCAATGCAAGACTGCCCATGAAATAACATTGTCAAGGTTATAGTTTTTAAAATGGTGGAAAAGATTGGTGTTAGTTGTCAGTGTGGCGAATGCTACTACCCACATTTGTGGCTCCAGTTAGTCTTAATTGTAAATCAATAGGCCACTTTTCCCCCACTAATTCCCACTTAATGCATATTCATAGAATTGACTGGTATTTTGTGGGCAGTAAAGGGCAAGGTTTCATAGTTCACGATAAACGATCTAAAAAAAAATACCCAAATGGAGGGAACGAACCAAGAAGGTATTTTGCATAATTATTGGACGAAAGGTTACTAACCATTTACTGGTCTATATACAAACTGCATATCACGTGCAATTGTTGCCACAGTGACCTTCAATGCATAGAATTTCTTTCAAAAGAAAAAATATTATAGGCCTATCAATCAGCATCAGAAATGGCAGTTTTTTATCCTCACTGTTTACTTGGTTGCTTCACTTCAATATTTAATACAGTGCCTGTTTCCCATGGTGATTTTCGGGTAGTGGTGTAAACAGTTATGGACACTTCATACTTTGGTAGCATACCAAAACAGAAATCTCATGATCCACAGATCTATACCTATATAACTTACAGGGTATAAGGATGGTGATGGTAGAAACATTACACATTTTCTGCCTGAAATGCTGTATTTATCCAGAAAAGATTAAAACTAATGGCCAAAACGATTTTTGATCTTTTAAAGATCAAAAATAAAAGAGACAAAACATAAGAATTACTGTGGCAGTTTTTCAGTGTTTTCTCAAAAAGTGGGCACCGTATGGGACTGGAATTTTCACAAATGACTGTTACTGTATCTCCCTTGATATGTTTGCCCATGGATATGCATTTCATTGACAAAAACCAAAGTATGATATTACCTTTAAGATGGCGTATAACTATAACGCACAGTATATTTTAATACTAGCAATTTCATCACTCTTCCTCAATGCTATACACAACCGGCGTTATCATCAATCTTGTCTGATTATTTTGTGTGCACGTGCAATCTGACATTTTTTGTAACTGTTCGACTTCGAGCTCCTGTGGGAATTATGAGCCTGGAATTAACTGCCTGTATTATTTCTGTCAAAATCTAGTGCTGCACGTGGCACGATCTTTACGGCTCAGTATAAACTGGGACAGCCAAGATTCATGGGTTGATACAATGGCTTTGACTAGGCCCAGCCCCCTCTGTGGTACCCTTTAAAGTTTGGCAATAACTATAACATAGAGATGGAGGCCTTCGAAAAAGATCCTGCTAGGATCGAAACGCGTCAGGCCCTACTATAACTCCAAGCATTTTATACATTTCATTCAGGTCATTATTTTTGGCTGATGAGCAGTTTGCAGCAGTTTTTACTTGTAGAGGTGAAATTTGGTAGATTTTCCTATGATATAGGTTAATGCAGACGGCTTCGAGCTTCGACGGTATTGCTCACGTGTACTATGGGGAGCCATGCACAGTTTTTATAATTATTTAAAATATTTAGGTCTCACATTAATTGTGTCAACATCATTATTGTTGGGACTGACCAAGTTCAAGTACGGAGCCAAAGTAGAGGTCATCATTTGGAACTGACAAGCATGCACAGAATTCCGGAAGTGGGGATATCACAAACCACATGACTAGTACATGATGATACACGATACAAGCAAATGTTAAGTGGAATATCATGGAGGTAGAAAATACAAATACATGTAGACATAGAGGTAGGAAATAAACACCATGGACATACCATCAGCAACTGAGTCAGAGAAGAGCCTTAGGGCGTCTTCTTCTTTAGTTGCGATGATCGTAACCCTAGGTCTGACATGGGGACTAGGACCTTAGGTCCCAATCTCCATGTCAGACCTAGGGTTACGATCATCGCAACTACTTCTTTTTAAGAGCTGCTAGGCCTAATTTGAAAATGAAATGCAAACACACCTTCGTCAAGTGAGAGGATCCGATCCGGGTCGCATATCCAGATGGTTCCGTTGCTGGTTGATCCGGCGCTGCTGCTGAGCGTCGCCGAGGTGGACTGGTCCGAGAGAAAGCCACAGGCTTCCGGTGGCTGGGTCCGAGGGTCCGGATAGTCCGAGGCGAGCCAACCGGCAGGATTGATGGAGCCGGTCACCGACTGGACAAGGGTACTCAAGACTAGTACTAGCAGTAGCAAGCACACCAGCACTGGGCCAAAGGCATCTGGAACAGAGAAAGCACGCTGTGGCATAGCAAAACCACACGGACAATGACGAGGAGGGAACTTTTGGTGGATCCGATGGCTTCTCCTGATTTTAGTACATCGGTATCAACAGAGCAATCCTGTTTCTATATAGCTCCACTAGAGGACACAGTCTCGGAAGAAAACAGATTCACGTGGCCGAGCATGAGATGAAACTCCACTTCGCAAAAACCTTCCTCCGATGACGGCTGTTGTTTATATGTTTCCCTTGAACTATCGGTCAACTTCCATGTTAATGTGTGTGGCCCATGGGATCCTATGTACACCATGCGCTGTTGATGCTAGACGTGTGAAGCCTTTCCCTGGTTATCGGTGATATTATTGATATTATAGTGTCACAACACTACACGTATAATGTCATTTGATAACTCCGTTTACGATCACACACTGAACCTATCGGCAGCTACATTTGGAGTCCAACCTGTCGCCCCAACGATGTAGTGTGCCCAGCAGCTAGGGGTACAGCCCAAAATCCAGGTGGGTGTTTTCAAGCACGAGGCTCGCGATCGACACCCAGTGAGGCGGCTCCGTATTCCAGCGGTGATCTTCCCGTCGGCTGCTCAAGCCGTGCACGGTCGTGCCACTATCACCACCATTATTATTACATCAGGAATCCACCGAAAAATGGCAGTCTGTGCAATTTGGCTAAGCTGCCGCCGCCTCTATTGCCTTGAACTTTGCTACACGGCATTGTACTGGTAGGTCGGCAACCAAATCGCGTGTGGTAGACGACAAGCCCTTCCATCTGTTGCTGTATTGGAGTCCCAGAATAAAAATGTAGCCGGGCATTGAAGCCTGACTCGAACAAAAAACTGTGGAACGCTGTGCGGTCGCTGGATACACAGTGCACTTGTTCAATATTCACTAAATGCACTGTAGTTTTATTAATATGCGCATATAGTTCCTATAGCGATCGTTCCATGGAAAAACAGGGCAAAGGGGTATAATCGTTGATAGAGGGGGCTATTATTTTCTTCTTCGTCTGTTTTTAAAAGACCGCTCTTTCTAATTCTTGTAGTCTGAGGATGTACGGTAATGCAAGAGGGCGCTATACACATATCCTGTCTCAAGACTTTTTCGAAAACCTTATTTCTCAATCTTCCATCTCAGGCTTCGTCCACGCCCTCCAAAAATGAAACTTAAAATAGAGGTTTTAGTTCTTCGTTTGAACTCCTTTTTGTGCAGTGTGCTCGGAATAGAGAAGCTGCATTTCCTTGGTTAATTTTTTTCAATGAAATCAAAATTACAAACAAACTGAATTTAACCTTTTAAATTTTATTTCAACCAAATTGCATTCAAGGCTGCATCCGGATCTGTTGTCTAGAGCTAGGTCTAGGTCTTCGCTCCATTGAAAATACGCACCTAGACAATAGACAATAGACCTAGCCGTAGCTTTGGAAGCTCGTTTTAGACACGGCCTAATTAGCTGGCCTTTAGAAACAATTGGCCATGTTAAAAAGGAAGTAAAATGGGTAACATCAAAAGTAGTTGCTGGTGATCGAGATTGCCGAAATGAGTTGTTATCACTTTTTACATTCTGAACTGTTCCCGTTTGCATAGGTTTTCCCGGACGATCTTGCATTTTCTCCACCCAACTTTGGTAAACTCGATTTCGTGTGATTTCTAACAACAGGGTAAAAATGGTGTTTCTTTTCGCTATTTTTACAATTCAATTGGCAAAATTGCCTGTCTGCAATAGTATGCAGCATTCTGTTGCCTGTTTTCCGAAAGCATGATAAGTGAGGGATTTCATGTTCACACGCTCTAATTTTGAACTGGAAGAAGTAAGCACAACCCCTGAATAAATCATGCCAACAACTCCCGGCAATTATCATTCTACACTTAAAAATCAAATTCATTATCGAACCCTTTGCCGCACGGTGTCAGCAAACTCAATCTATCGCTCTTTTACTTTGGTTGTCGATAACAGCAGTAATAAAAGTGAGTTTTTCCATTTTTCGCGAATAAATGATCTGGTTTATGATCGGATTGTGAATTTTCCAATTAATTAAGCAAACTATGATCGGATTGTGAATTGGCCAATTAATTAAGTGAACTGTAAATGCTTATTCAGTCTTGAATGATGAAAACGATGCAAATTTAGATGTATAATTTTCGGCACCCTTTTTTGTTGGGGAGGGGGGGGGGGGGGCTAAACCTGCCAGTGCTTCCAAACTCTAGAAAGAACATCTAGCTTTTGTGGAAAAATTAGCCATACCACTTTTAATTGCAATGGTCTAGCATTTATAGAGGGGGTATTTGCAGAGGGACCGCTTTTTACGTGAAACTTGGCGGTACGAGGTTGATAAGAGAGGGCGCTATACACGATTAACGGAGTAGAAATGTGCCTTGGTGTACTGGGGCTACGGCCAGTCTGAGAAACTGACAGAAAAAACGCACGTCTGAGCGAACCGAAATGTTCCTTTAATTTGTGCAGCAGACATTAATTTTTGGTACTGATCTCTACCATTTCCATCATATATCAAACCATTCACATGTCAAAGATCTAAAGGACCACACATCAGAAACAAATGATACTTAAGACTGACATTTTATAATTATAGATTTATTGAATTCTATTATATGTAATTTTATACTTCATTTTCATCACAGAGTTTGAATACATAACCAATCCTATCCATTCATTTGGCGTCATCGAACTGTACAAAACATCACACACAGATTCTGGTTTGTGATTGGCCAAAAGTCTGTCACCTGATCATCAACTTACTGTTTTACCATGATGTTAAGGCATACTTTATGAATATTTATGTTGGTAAAGGTTGGCATGGACAGCCAAATGTTGCAAAACATTTACTGTAATCTTCAAATCTGGTGACCAGACTCATCACCATACAACCATTCGGTAATGGTTCACAATAGCACCCTGTACCTATTACATGATCTGAAAAACAAATAAATAAATAAAAAAAAAACGCCAATTTTTTTACCATTCGAAAATTACTTCCTACAATTAAGCAACCCTTCTTCTGTTAAATAGAATTTCATAGTTTCTGGAATTTGGAACGCTGGTTTAATTCACAGAGAAAATTGGTACAATCTCAAGTTCTCGACCATTTTTGTAGCGAGTTGACAGTTTTGTACAAATATGTTCACCATTAACTTTCAGATTCATGCTGTCAAGTGATGTTGATTGTGATGTGCCTTCATAATTTTCCTAAAAACTCAAAACCCTGCCAACTTCCCAAACCCTTAGCTTGCTGACATCAAAATGGATATCAAAATAAAAAGTAAGCCATGTGAGTTTGGTAACCGTGAAATGTAATTCTCTTAATAGGACAGGGTGCTATTGTAAACCAATGCCAAACTTTCTAGCTTCACAAAATAACTACATCCCTTTTACTGTTTGCTTTCTTCCCATTCTGTTCAAATTATCTGTTTACAATAATAGTTTCCCTGATTTTCTGCCATCCAAGTTGACAGGCAAAAAGTCAGATAAAAGTTTAAACCATTGCAATCTATCAAATGCATGGTACCCTGACTTCAGCATGTTAAGAATCCATATGAGTGTTGTTATGGAACATAATAACTGACTGATTTCTCTCACTTGTACAAATAGAACACCTTGTGAAACCCCATACCACTAACCAATCTGTAAAGTAAAGTTTGGGGTTTTAATATAGGAGTTTCAAAATGTTTTACTGAAGCTGAAAAGTAAACAAGCTTATTCTTTAAAACTTCCCCTTTATATGGTCACCAACCTTTTTTTCAAATGGAGCATAAAGTTATGTGTGAAATACCTGGCTACAGCTTGGAAATCCACACAAGTCTATGGGAAGTGGCTACAGCCATCACCATGAGATTCAAGTGTTAACTTATAAAGCCAAAGCCTGAGCCTAAAACTTAGGCACAGTTTGTGCAATGAATGCAGATGGATAAAGGACACAAGAGGGCGCTATATAACCAAATGCAATTTGACCAAACAAACTACCAAAGCGACAAAACAATCACTTGAGAGCTCAAAAGGTCACTTTATCTCCAAAGACCACTAATTCTGCATGTGTAACTTTCACAAAATTGGAAATACAAGATATTATGAACAAAACGATTGGTTTCAAAATACAATTCCAAATTAACAAAAATACCAAATCTAGTCAAATAGTTTTAAGAGCGTCCATGTTTCACCAAATCATTGTCCATAATCCTGTCCAGGGGCCAATTTCATAAAACTGTTGAGCACAAAAATGTGCTAAGCATGACATTTCTGACTTAATAAAAACAGGATTAGCAACCAAATTTCCATGTGTTGTGTATCGCTTGTGATTGATCTTTGGCTGTTGTTCGCTAACCATCAATATCAAATGGAATTTTCAATGGTGGTTTGTTTTATTAGGCGAGACATTTTTGTGCTAAGCAAATTTTTGTGCTTAACAGTTTTATGAAATTGGCCCCAGGCTCGCATCATCATTTCCTTCTCAAATTTATGAGTGAAATTGAAAAAACTGACAAGGTCCTATCTAGGCATAAGTATTTATATTATTTCATATAATTTGCATAACAAATTGTTTACCACATAATTGGTTACACATGTGACCATATTAGGATAGAAAGATAGATATTGGGAGCAAATAGAATCACATTGAACAGAATTTATGTAATTTTTTTAGATTATGAAAATATTTGAGGGTTAATATGTGATCCTAAATCTATCATTGAATTCACATCAAAATCACCAGTCAGTATATAACAACTAATTCACCCATTCATTATTCTGGTAACAAAATAAATTATCTCAATGAAATGACAAATATTTCTTCTCAAAAAGAAATTGTAAAGTAAATTGAAAATAGGATTGGACATATTTTTTTTAATAAATCCTACAAGAATGGGTTCTTGCCAGTTAGACATTCTGTTTACAATGGCAAAGGATCCATGCTTACCAGGGGTCGATTTCACCAAACTCATCATAACTAAACTCAATATTATACAAACTCCAAAAAGACTAAGGGAATAAAAAATGAGTTTGTATAATATTGAGTTACCTGAATATTATCAGTGAATCAACATCTGGTCATCGTAACTTACTATCAAGGGACCGATCCAGTAGGCAACGCCCACCATAGCAATGGCCAAGCAACTACGCACACGCGCGCGCGTAACGTGTCACGATCGCCAACACGCGTTGCACGCCCATCACCGAAAGCAATATCTCTATGGGACTCTGGTTTTGGAAAAAGTCACAAATGTACGTTTCGTCTCTTACCAGGCCATCGAGAGTCAGAATTACAATGAAAATACAAACACCATCAATTTGTAGCAGAAATATACTGTACTTGTGAAGTTGTGCTGCATTTGCAGAGGAAGGTATTTATTGTTTTTCCAGTTCATAAACGTAAACACTACTGTAATCAATACCGCGATCTCCAGCATGAGATCACCAAAATGGCTGCTGCAATTGGTGATCCGATTTTCGCGGCTGTGATTGGTCAAGCAAAATAGGGCGGGGCTTAATGGATCTGTCTATTGTAAAACTTATGCATTGCAGCCCTTTGTAGGATACGACGGGTTATCCTCCTTAACTTAAGCTACGATCGATCTCAGGGCTTCGTGAAATCCCCCTCTGGATGGGAAACAGAGTCTGCGACATGTTTCCATTAAAACCTGGACAAACGCAAGTAAGATTTCCAAAAATAGCCTGACAATGTGGTTAATCTCTTCACTTGATTAAAAAACAATAGTACTTAATCCCTTATAATCCCTTGATAAGGATTATAGGCATTGTAAACTGCGGATTGTGATGAGTTCTATTTGACTCTATGAGAACAATGAAAATAAAGCTCAGGGTCATCGAGAAGGTAGGGACGACTTCCCTAGCAGATCCGGGTCTTAAAGGATGTAAAAATTGAAGTTTTGTCAACTTTGTATTCTTAGAATTCTTATAAAAAAATACTTATTTCCTGCCTCGACGCCAACAAATGTACAGTAAGTCTTTACATGAACTAAGTTTTGGATTAAATACAATTGTTTATGAGTGGTAAATAAGTGGCTTGCCGCCTGAGTGCGATAAAGAGTTGACTACTGTTTTTACACTCCAGATGCTTTCAGATTGATCATCATCAAGGCGTGACCGACTGCTCTGTCGGCTCTGGGAAGTTGAATTTGAACTCCCGGTCAGCCTCGAGCAGCAGTTTCTGATTGTCTCTGACCGTCGACTGATGGTCAGCATCAGTGGCTTGACTGTCCACCTCTACTACAGCCTGGTTGTCTGAAACCGCAGCCTGATTGGCAGTGATCGACGCTTCCCTTTCCAGAATCAGTGACTGCTGCTTCTTCTTCCCCCGATTCCGCTTCCGGCTTCCGGGCTTCTTCTTGAGGGAGCCGGGACCCTTCTCCGGGGTGCTGTTCTCGCTGAGCGAGGCGTTAATGTTCTTGTTGGAGCCTCTCCATCTTGTGTCGCTCCGGTCCAGGTCTCGCTCCTTGATGTCGAAATTGAACGAGAAGGACTTGTTGAGATTCAGCGAAAGGCCTGACCGCTTCCCGGTGGCGACCTGAGCCGAGCCTGGCTCTCCGTCACACCTTGAGTGTCTCTCATCCTGATTCTCTGTGACTTTGGCGTTCTCGCTGGCTTGATCGCGTTGGCTTGCATTGCTGCTACTAACAGTCTTGTTTCCCCTCTCATTTTGATTCAGAATGTGCATCCCCTCAGTGTTCCTCTCCAGTTCTCGCATCGATGCATCCGGTTCCTGACTCTGCAACCGGCCGTCGTCAACTGGCTTCGGGTCGCTGCCAGAAGAGCCTGCCTTTTCTGAGAGGTCATTGCTGTCTGGGACTGCAGCTGTTGAGTTGGCCACTCTGTAGAATGTGCCGCTAGCCTGCTTTCCAGGACTAACTGGCTCAAGACACATCCTCTTGCTCATATCTACGTATGGTTACAAATCAAAAACAACAACAAGTTGATTAGCACATTGACAGCCTCTTCTCATGTTGTACCTTGCTTCTATCCTTCCTAAGGAAGGCCCAATCCCTCATTACAACTGTAACCTCACACCTCTTTCTTCCTCGTCACCTACCAGTCTTGTACATGTACTTCCTCTCCTCATACTGCATCTTGCTCCTAATGTTCCTAATCTGGGGACCTAATACCTCATTACAACTACCGGTATAACCTCACACTTCCATCCATCCTTCATCCACCTATCAGTCTTGTGCATCCTCTCCTCATATCACATCTTGCTAATCCCTGACCCTATCCCTCCCCACAACTATAACCTCACACTTCCCTCTCTCCTCCCCCACCTACCAGCCTTGTACCTCCGCCCCTCACAGTGCATCTTGCGTCTTATGTTTCTAAACCCTGACCCTATCCCTTATAACATCAATAACCTCACACCTCTCTCCCTTCTCCATCACCTACAAGCCTTGTACATCTCCTGTCTATTGCTGCATATTGATTCCCGAGTTTCTAATCCCTGGCTCTATACCTCTTAACAACTATAACCTCACACTTCCCTTCTTTCCTCATCACCTACCAGCCTTGTGCTTCCTCCCCAAATCCTGCATCTTGCTCCTAATGTTCCTTATCTCAGGACCTATACCTCATAACAACTATAATCTCGCACTTCCCTCTCTCCTTTATCACCTACCATCCTTGTGCCTCCTCCCCCTCATACTGCATCTTGCTCCTAGTGTTCCTAAACCCTGACCCTATCCCTCAAACCAACTATAACCTCACACCTCCTCCTTCATCACCTACCAACCTTGTGCTTCCTCTCCTCATGTTGCATCTTGCTCCTAATGTTTCTAATCTCGGGACCTATCACTCACAACAACTACAACCTCACACTTCCCTCTCTCCCTCATCACCTACTGCTAACAGCCTTGTGCCTCCTCCCCTCCTAAACCCTTACCCTATCCCTCAATACAACTATAACCTCACACCTCCCTCTCTCCCTCATCACCTACCACTACCAGCCCTCCTAAACCCTGACCCTATCCCTCAATACAACTATAACCTCACACCTCTTCCTTCATCACCTACCAGCCTTGTGCCTCCTCCCCTCCTAAACCCTTACCCTATCCCTCAATACAACTATAACCTCACACCTCTTCCCTCCTTTATCACCTACCAGCCTTGTGCTTCCTCTCCTCATGTTGCATCTTGCTCCTGTAATCACCGAACGTGGCCCGCATCACTTGCCTCTTCTTGGCCATCGGGGCTTTCGGGGACGTCAAGATACGTAGAAGTCTTTGGGCCTCTTCAGCTGCAAAAACACAAACAAATACAACCAAAATATTACACAAAAAGCCTTAATAAATTTCAACCTGCAACCCCTGGAATACTGTACAGGTGCTCTACCAACTGAGCTATCCAGCCCTGTGTTAGCAGTATAGCAACAATGCACACGTGCATGCACACAACATGTCACGATCGCCCACACGCGATGCATTGCATACCCTCAATCACCGAAAGCGCCTTTCTCCGGTGGACTTTGGTTTTGCAAAAGGCCAAAAATTTACATTTCCTCTCAGCCAGAGCATCGAGAGTCAGGATAACAATGAAAAAATAAACACCACTGACCATATGGTTAAAAATAACACTCGGATTTGTAAAAGAATTGCCTTATACATACAAAACAAAAGTAAACTCAACGAAAAATGTGTAGTAAAGAATACAAAATTTAAAACATTATGTCGGACAAAATGGCTGCAATTTGTCGGACCTTAAATAACACCTACTGGATTGGTGTATAGCCAGTCTGAAAATGGACAGAGAAAATGGTTTGGAACATCAAGTTCATCAGACAACTGTGCCAGCAATCTCTACACACTCACAAATAGAGACAGGGTTGTTGGCTAATTATGCAACCTACTTTCCCCATGATCATATTTGTTTTCTTATTGGTGTAAAAAATTCTTGGTTTGGCTTCTCTTTGTCTGGTTTCCCCAGCAGCTGTCTGCTTACCAGACTGAGAAGCTGTTTTCTAGCTGTCAGATTTAATACAACCCTGCACTCGGACGACTTTTAAAATGGGTGAAATCTCCTTGATTTGATACAATGTAGGTCTGGCTGGCATTCTGATGGACTGTGGAGGATCCAAGTCTCAGCAATCTCAGGTCCGTATATTTAATTATGCAGTCATACATCAAAATGCCTCATTGCCAAATGCATCACCATCAGGCGCAGTTCTACGGGGGGCTGGGGGGTCTGTAGCCCCCAAATTTTTTTGTCTAGCCCCCCCAAAAAAATGCAAGTGAAAAAAAAACATTCTTGAAAATACTGGATTTTTTTCAGTTGTTAAGCGCCAATTACATACAAAAAATGTGTTGTGTTGGCTATAATGTGCATGTTTTTCGACCCCTAATAAGACATAGCAGAAGCGAGTGTTAGAAGAACCCAAAATATTGGGTCATCTAGCCCCCCAAAAAAATAATGGCTCTTCTAGCCCCCCCCTCAAAAAATTTTACTCTAGAACCGCGCCTGATCACCATATGGAGTCTGGCCTATGTTAAAGGTAGTATCATACTTTGGTAAGAAGCCAAAACAAAAATTTTCACAGATTTACATATAAATTTCAGGGTATGAAGATGTTGATGGTAGAAACATACTGTTAACATATTTTTCCTGAAATGCTGTACATATTTATCCAGAAAAGAGTAAAACCAATGAGTGCAAAA
The DNA here is from genome assembly GCA_963971285.1 of Astropecten irregularis. NCBI lineage: Eukaryota > Metazoa > Echinodermata > Asteroidea > Paxillosida > Astropectinidae > Astropecten > Astropecten irregularis. The sequence continues at coordinate 1,696,245 of OZ020248.1, read as the reverse complement.
AATGTTGATCTTCGGTAGATCAAAAATCTTGTGAAAAGATTTTAGAATACCGTGGGCATTTTTCAAGGTTTTCTCCAAACGTAGGCACCGTGTTGAGACTGGGAATTTCATGGATCTAGAATACAAAAGTCTTCTGACTTACAAACCACTCCCCCAGTACATTTGTCAACACAATGGTAACAGAACAACTAATCTGTTAATTTGCAATCTGCCATTTTATGGGGATTTTCTATTTCACCTCCAATATTAACTGCCCCTCTATTTTCTTTTAGTTTTGTGTCAAACTCAAAAAAAAATTTTGGAGGCCTTGCAAATCCTATAAACTCCCTTTAAGTCATTGAAAAGTGAACAAAGAAAAATTGACTGGAGCGGGATTCAAACCAGCTACCGCCGACCCCAATAGTCAATTATATTTGTTTGTTAGGCAGTCAGAAGCCATGAAACCACGCACATGTACCACACACCACAACGAACAAAGATAATTGACTGCTGGGGTCACCACCAACGTATAGGGCTGGATGGCTCAGTTGGTAGACTGTACGGTGTTCTGGAGGTCACCGGTTCGAATCCCTCTCCAGTCAATTATTCTTTGTTCAATTTTCAATGACTTTAAACTTCAGTCAGTTTCCCTTGTGGTTATTTGATGATTGTATTAATTTAATCTATTAAGATATTTTAAACTATAAGAATGCAATGCATTACAGTGGTCTTACAGACATCAGGGGTAAAACTGGAAATGAATGATATGTGCCAGCCACATTCAGTGTACCTCTGAAGATGGCCACCATAGAGCACACAGAATCATGAAAAGAGGAACTACCGGTACATATGTACAAATTATTCCCAGCGAGACCATCACAAGAGAATGAATAATAAATGAAAACAGGCATCAATGGCACATTGCCTGTCATAAAAAACATAACCTCCCCTTTATTCCCTAACTCCCTAAGGGTTGACGCTAGGGAACGCGGAGACACTACACAGAGAGAGGAACTGATTAACAATCCAGTGGATGGGTGACGGAGCTTGAGGACAGGAGCAGCACGGGGAGTGAATTGGAAGGAGACAAGAGAGAGAGAAGGGGAGAGGAGAGCTCCAAGGAGGCAAACCTCTTTAAGATGCCCATCACATCTCTTGCAGGACACTGTCATAAATGAGTGAAAATCCCAGCAATAAAAAACCCAAACCCTGACCTGAGTGAAAAGATTGTTAACTATAGATCTCCTTGGCATGAAATGTGAAGCGATTGCCATTCATTGTCAATACCCGTCAAAGTTTCAGTATTGCTGACAGTCGTCAAAATTGGACATTATCATCCTCAATATCTATTCTTGGGCTGTGTTCGCAGACGACCATCAATATTGTGAAACCTGAGATTGCCATGCATGCTAAATTAACATTCCACTGATCTGGGAGATATGCTGCCAAAACCAACATTCACACGGACTATGCTTAATAATGATTTAGTCAAAATGGCATACTAGTGCTGCCACGACGGCTGAGTGATGTAGTCATACCATACAGTAAGCAAATACTGAAATATTGAGATACTGGGTGTTTTCTTATTTTAACATCTAAGAGCTGTACTAACAATTGAGCTGAGCTAGCTCCAGAGACTTTGCTATGAAACAAAGACCTGTTATAAATAGGAAATCAAGCTGGTCCCAATGGCTGTTCTGCAGAAAAACAGATATCTTCGATAAAGATCCTGTTAGGATCGAAACCCATCAGGCCCTCCTAACTCCAAGCATTTGATACATTTCAGGTCATTTTGGCAGTTTTCAGCAATTTATTACTTGTTCTGCAGAAACAACAGGACTTTTGGGGAACTGAGATTTTGTGTGTGTTAGCGCCCTCTATTGGTGGATAAAATATAGGTCTGTAATGCAATACGAAAAAAGGTCGGAGTAGTGAACAGGTGCAGCCTCTTTGGCAGAGATCATTACTACTAGTCTCATCAGGTACAGTTTGCTACAGCTGTAGTATGATGGATATCTAGGACTCATTGTGGTCCAGTCCAGTCAAGTCCATTCTTATTTCAGTGTGACTGTGTGATGAGGGACTGATTTAGTGTGAAGGCATTCATTGCTGCCTTCTTGTGGAGGTCCTATTTATACTTTGAAGAGACCACCAGTCTTGTTTTAGTGTGAAAAAACTGTGAAGGAGTGGTTTCACCAATTGTTGTTGTTATGTTACTGTTGTTCATGTTGTAATTTGCTGCTGTTGTTGTTATTGTTGTTGTAAATTGTTCTTGGTGTTATCGTTGTTGCTGTTGTTGTATATTGTTGTTCTCCAAATGGGGGAGGGAGTAAAGTTTCATCTGCTACTAGTAAGTGGCATACCTTGTGACTTAGCCTCCTTGGAGGATGGTTTCAAGTTGGCCAGACCGACCTGTGTCTGCTGTATACACCAACATAGCTCCTTCTTAAACTTCTCAGCAGCACTCTGGAAAGAGAGACCAAGAAAAACCAAGACACAAACATTAACATTTAGAAATTACCAGTATTTTCTCGAACAAAAAACAGAGGTTATGAGTGTGAACCCCCCTCCCCAATCCAAAAAAAAACAAAAAACGCCCCCAAACAAAAACCAACAAACATTTGTCCCAAAAATTTGATTCATTCTACTTGTCATTATGACTTTGGTTAACCTTTTAATAAATATATTAGCTTCCTGAGCTTACTTGAGCCTGGACATTTTCAGTCAAAGTTTCAAATGAAAGGTTAATATTGCTTTGATCTTGTCAAATTAATTAATAACGATTTGAAAATGTCGAAGTAAACAAAGAGACTAACTAACTACTGACTTGATTTTTGTCATGTACACATAAAAGGGAACACAGAAAGGTGACTGATGTGAGATTCGAACCTGTGACCTACAGGATACCAAACCAAACCACCATCCTACCAAGTGAGCTATCCAGCCCTATGTTGGCGGCATCCCGATTTGTCGATAACCAGTACTTTTACATGTCAGCAAGTCAGAAAACATGACAACAGATCAGACACAAGATGCTAATTTCAACTTTAACCGCCAGGACATATCTTTAATACACAAATGGCTTTTAAATCAAATTGCACTTAACCACTCATTAAATCACAAACCATTTAATAACGACGTTACACTCTGAATTAATGTACCAATCGTACCATGGATGTAATATTGATGGCTTTTAAATTTATATGAGAAAACTTGGGACTGTGTAAATATGGAATATATGCTGATGGGATGTTGTGTCACATTGCAATGTGACAGGCATGGCTGGCTGCATGGCAACAGATTGGCTAGATCCATTTGTATCAAATTGATCTTGTATGGCGTCTGGGTCATAACATTGGATTTAAAATGACAACAAAAATGTGCACAAAAGTCAATGACTGAAAATACTTTGGTATATGAATCTTCATTTCACTGAATATTGTTATTGTCATTCAGTGTCATTATTGGCCTTGAATTTGGTTCTGAAAGGGGCAAGGCCTGCATTTTACCATTGCAAGAGGCACTTCCATTGGAAAATCATAATATCTATGGAAACATTTGAAGGAGGCACCAAGGTGTGCAAAATCATACTAAAATTTGAGGATTTGGGAAAATTAGGGTTTTTAATGCTACAGTATTGTCATTATTTGGATTAATTTTGCTGTCTTCATGTTCTTTAAACCTGTGACTTCACATACAGGCCGACGCAAAAAAGTGATATATTCTCTGCTGCCATGCAATATTTTGACCGCAATGTTTGAGCAAAGGAGGTACAAATCCTGCCACTATTTTCCAAGAGTGACACAATTGGTCAGTCAAGTCCGTATACGTACTTCATGTACTTGGTTGAAACTACATGGCCAGTACTGTTGATAACAACCAATTTCATCATGTCATCATCAACATCTTCCGTACTGGAGATAATTCCTGTAATATCTACAACGGCTCTGTTGCAGTCGAAGCCGTACCATACTAAAGCAACATCTCAAACTGATTAAAAAAATTCATGGAACGTCAGATTGAGTACCCTTGTCTTTCCCCGGGCCCGTCCTTGGATAGAGGCCAAGGCAGTTTTTGTGCGTATGTATATGTGTGAAAACCTCGGAGCCAGACTAATCATGATGGAATGTGAACCCTTGATGACAGATGAATCGATTCCCCTCTGCCTGATGAGAGCTCGAAGGCAAGAGCAAGCAAATCTTGTGAAATGTTCCCTTCTGTTTTTCCAATTAACTTAATGGACTTTTTTTCTAGGACTGAGGAGTACGTTTTTATAATTTTAACATGTATGCTTCAAGAAAAAGTTGTTTTTCTTGCCGACTCAAAATGAAATTGTAAATATGTGTTCTCATGCAGTCTGCCTGTTTCTGTTCCAAGATTCGCTTTAGATTTATTTTGTGAAAATGGCTAAAAACAAATGAGCTACAGCAGTTGGAAGTTAAACTTGTTATGTGCATTAAGCATGGGTAATTAATATTGCATGTTTACAGTCAAGAAATGGGCTTTATGACTTCGGACTGGCACCCTGAGCTGAGCTGGACTGTGGAGTTATCCATTAACCTTACCCTTCCTGCATACCACTTTACCTCACATTTGTTCCTGTGGTGCGTGTGGTACAGTGTATCTTGAATACCACAATACACCTGTTTACACAACAGTGTGGTTTTATGTGGTAATGCATTATTTATGGTCTGGTCCTCCTGTGGTGACTGTGGTAATGTGTGGTAATCAGCTCTTGTTTTTTGTGACCAGTACATGTAGATGCAGAGGGTTAGGGTTAAGATCTTTCACACTAAAGAGTTTCATACCTTACCACTGGACAACAACATTAAATAAAAACTGCCATCCTCTCTCAAAAACAATATTACTGTCCAGAACAACAAACATTCTCATGTCATGATCCCTTTTAAAAACAGATCGATAAGTGAGCCAAACGCATCGATTCAATCATCTCATCCCTCTCCTCCTCAAACAAATATCCAAGATGACTGTTTTTTTATTGCCTGCTGTCATGACAACCAAGGAGACTATGGCAGCTCCTGATTAAAAATAAAATGGCTCAACGCTTCTTTTTATTCACAGGATACCTAGCGATAGAATTATGCTACTCGTTGAGGCCTTGAATGTTGGGAAGGGAGGGGGAGGGGCAGGAGAAAAAGGAGGTCAAATCGATGATCTATGTTAAGGTACATCAGCGACTAACAGATGGTTCTATTGGGAGTATAAGAGGTGGAAAATTGCCAGCGAAAAAGGGGAGAGCCGGAAGTACAACATCCGTCAAAACACCGGTAAGAGGCCGAGCAGTAAAGTGCATCTTTAGACAGGAAAAGGAATTACACAAGTATAATTATTGACAATGATCTCAGTAATTGACTAACTGACTGATTTGATTAATTCATTTATTGGTTGATTGATTTCAACTCTTTGTGCACAAATCAATTGGGCTACTGCTCTAAGGTTCCCAAAATGACACCACAGGAATTAGCATACAAACCAAAAAACCTGTTGTTAACCCTGAAACAGTGTGAGGAAGTGGGTAAAATTACAGGCCCCAAAAAACAGTAATTTTTTTGCCACATGTTCAAGCTATAATATTCTTATTGCAGAGACCCTTTAATAGAATTCATTATCATATTGTGAATGCATGTGTACTTTGTGTCATTTATGATCTCTCATCAAAATTTGGCACTAACAAGGTCTCCCAATGATGACTAAAGGTTGCGACCTTACGAGAAGTGTGAACGAAATAGAAGTGCGAAAGTACATTACAAACGATTCTTACATGGTGTTTCTGCAAACCGATTCACATAACAAGGTGAGTGAAGATTGAAGAATGGGAAGTACGGAATGCTGCAGCAAATTTTAAGTATTTTGAAAATTTCAGAGGGAATCATTTCTCAGGGTGGTGAATAGCCTACAATATCCAAAATCAAGTATTACATGCAATATCATACTTTAGTTTTGTCAAAGAAATACAGATTCATGGGCAAAAATATCAAGGAAGATTTAGTAACAGTCATCTGTGAAAATTTCAGTCCCATACGGTGCCCACTTTTTGAGAAAAGCGTGAAAATTGCCCACAGTATGTGTGAAGTATTTTCACCGTTATTTTTGAGCTTGAACATATCAAAATTGTTTTTGGTCAATTGGTTTTACTCTTTTCTGAATAAATACAGCATTTCAGGCAGAAAAAAATTAACAGTATGTTTCTTCTATCACCATATTCATACCCTGTGAGTTATAGGCAAATCTGTGACAATTTCTATTTTGGTAGGCTACCAAAGTATGATACTACCTTTAAACTTTCATAGCTAATACGCAATCAAACTAAGGTTTTATGACGCATACACTTGAATACTTGTTTCATGGAAACAATGTCTGGTGAGAAAAATCAATTCAAGTAGAAATTGATGCATGCGATGTTTACATGCCAGTCCAGCCTAGCACCTGCTACAGCTGAACATTATAACCCTCTAAATGGACATAACAATTAATTTAATTTGCTATCGACACCGCTGATAAATTTACACCTCCGTTCATATCCCTTCAAAAACATGAACGTGACAACTGACAAAAGACCTGCAACCAAAACTGCCAAATTAGACCCAACTGTAGTTTGTGTAGGAAGCGGTAATTGGATAAATTGGATAGGTATACACAATTTTATATTTTTCTAATCTTTACAGTGGCAGAATGGCCCACTGCACATGCATCTGAATGTCTGACGTTATCACAACGACTTATGAAAGCATCATCTGCATCAGGGTCAGATGTTGATGTACATGTACGCGTAAACGCTTGCGTACTTAATCATGTTAATACATTGGCAGCATGCCAGACGGCTTGCTCTCCGGAGCTACGAGACCGACCCGAGTGTCTGGCGACAGGTATTTACCGAGGCAGGGGCCGAAACGTGCTTCCAACTGACATTTCGGGACTTCAGAAGAAGTGTCTTAAAAATAATAAAAATCAATGGTGTGAGAAGTATGGCAGATGGATGAGATGGAGATGAAGGGGGGGAGGGAGGGGGGGATGGGAGGAGGTGGCATTCAAATGTTATCATAAATTCATGAGATGAAGTGAGGCGAGTGAATGGTGGGACTTGTGTTTTTTATTAGACGGCAGGTGGCCGACTGGCTGTCTCTCTTTTATAATGGGCGCAAACGATGAACAATGTGTCGATTAGACAATTCCAATAACCTATATAATGAGGATATCGCAACTGGAACATATCCATGTGCATGTATAATACCTGGGTCGATTTCACGAAGCCCTACAATCGATGGTAACTACAGTTTATACGAAGGATAAACCATCGTATTCTATATAATGCATCACAAGTTCAACAATTGACAGTATAAGTTAGGACAGGTGGTGAAATCGACCCATGACAGATGTTTTCCTTTCTCAAAACCCAAGACGTCTCGGGCAAATTTGATGGAACATTGATGGAACATAGAGACAAAGAATTGTTGCCTTTGAATGGTCCAGTGAGCTTAAATTTAAGAAGTTCTTGAACGAAGTCATTCTCAATATGATACCGGTAATCATTGACCACATATTTTCTAGGTTTTAAACAAATTGACATCTTTTACATCCCTCATTAGGGCCACTCACTTCTGGCAAATAAATAAATAAATATAATGATATGGAAACAATAGATGGCATTATTTAAAGGTATACATGTAATACATGATTGGCAAAAGGTTACAGTACATCCCACACACTTTGCCTGATCCAATACACTGTACATGTATGTGCATGAAATGATAAACCTGTGAACATGTGAGCTCAATCGCACATCTGAGTCACCAAACAATAGCAAAAACCCGACTAAATTTTTCTTATAAAACATAAAGAATGGTTTTGATCTTACCCCGAGATCAAAACAGTTTTTGGTCTTTGTTTGACTAAGTTTTGGATATAAACACACTATTTCAGGCAGAATTGTTTTAATGTATGTTTCTAACAGCACCATCTTCATATCCTGAAAGTTATACATAAATCTGTGACCATTTCTGTTTGGGTATGTTACCTATCCTGTAATGTACCATCAGTGAAGAAAACATAAACAAAAACACTGTGAATTTGAAAAAAAAAATTTCAGTTCTTGAAACAGAATCTGAGTTAGCCCGTACTTCAAATGAGTATCTGGTGTCTATTAATCAGTCTTGTATTTCACAGTAATCTACATTCGTCTTGATTTACTGCGAGCCATCGTTTCCTGAGGCCGTACGTTCCTCCTTCCACACATATCCCATCCTAATGACACCTTCTTCCTCAACCCAACTCTCTCTCTCTCTCTCCCCCCTCTCTTATAGTCCCAAGTCCAGAACATCAAACGAAGCAGCCTCTATCTATCTGTCATCCAGGATCGCCTGATGAAAAGACTGCCAGCGCCAATTTCGTGACCGACAGTTGAAATTGTTCGTTATCTCCCTAGCCTCGATCCCGCCTGTCCTGGTAACCAAATATTACCAGGCCACACTCTTATTTTTTTCGATAATCTGCATTCTCTGATACCGCTGAGCAATTATCCGGCGCACATTCTCCAGAGATGGATGCGAGAGGAGAAGAATGAATTGATGATGGTTTCTGTGCTTGGGCATTTTACATTGTTACCTGCATAATGGAATGACTTCTTTCATCAGAACTCACTCTATAATATGTATGCAGCATCCAACTGAACAAAATTATTCACAGGAACAAACAATAACATCTGAAAAGGAACTGGATTGTGGGAATGGAAAATTGAAAATGAAAGAGGAAAAATTGGCAAAACTAGACTTCAGAGACAACAATGAATAGGAATGAGTTAATATTCGCATCCTACACCTATCAGCACATGTACATGTATGTATTGTAAGTTCATTACTTTCTAGGGGCCTTTACGAAATAAGGCTTGAAGCTAGGCTTGGGATTTATTTTGCTACTGCCATTTTGTGTCCTAAATGAAATGAAGGGCTTTGGATACATGGCCCAATCCCTTCTTTTCGTGGGCCTCAAATGGCTGTAGCGAAATAAGTCCCAAGCCTAGCCTCAAGCCAGGTTTCGTAAAGGCCCTAGCTAGAATCAGTATTTTTCAATTCAAACTCCCATGGTCGTTCTTACCACAGAGCTACAAACCTAGATATGTTTTTACCAAGACCTTTCCTGAATATACTAAATTGAAACACTGCAAGAAAAACCTTCAGTACTATGAAAGGAGAAAGGGAAAAGGGAAGAAAAAGGAGCTCTAGCAGTGTCCTATTACACATCAATGGCAAATTCAGAGCCTTTTAGGGAAGGAAGTGAATACAGGTAACCAGAAATCCTTTTTTGTAAAAGACCTTCATGAGCAAGCTATCAACACCTGCCTGTGGATCATGCTCCTCCTTTGAAATTGGAAAGCCCCGTCTGTATCAAATTGCAAAGGCTAGTTTTACCGGTAGTCAAACTCCCATGTGCAAATGTACAATGAGAAAAAATTAGATGCATCGAACTTCAGTTACACAAAAGAGCAGACCGTTCTTCTGAAAATTTACATGTAGAGGAAATAAACACCCTCTGTGGTGTGGTTTTATATTATATATTTTATGATTCTATCTTTGGTTTTGATTATTTCCCCGAAGGGAGTGGGCCGAATCCCGGATGTAGTGCAATACCGGGCCGACCCGTGGCCAGGACGAGGCAAGCCCCTATTCCATGGCCCAGATCCAAAAATCAGTTTAATATACTGGCTGCTCAATGAGCAGCGTTTCAGATATTAAGCTGAAAAGAACAGATACTACACATGATCTTAGCCAAAAGGCCGAGAAGCGATACTGATTAGCAAATTTTCGGGGATATATATCCGTCCCCAGTGACCAGAAATCACACAGTCAGCCATCAGCATTTCACATCTCAATTGCATCATAAAATCATTCCAGCATCCGCAGACAAACGTGTACAAGTCAAACAAAGCACCCCATCTACTTCTCAAAAACAATATCCATATTTCAGGATATCGATCATTTTACAGAATATGGACAAAAAATGAATATGCAGAGAGTTGGGGCAAGACCTGCTCTCGGCGCATGCGCAGGACGTCCTGTATTGATTGACGGCACAAAGGTCAAGGCACAATCAACACACTGTATGCCATCTCCCCACAGACCACCGTACGTGTACACACGTACATGTACAGTACATGTGTACATGAACACCCATGCGCCTCACTGAGCAAGCAACACACTATAGTGAACCAACAAGGGCCACACTGAACACACATTGTGTCCATTTGCACAGTTAAAACCCGGATAATTACCCAACAATGCCCATCGTTTGGGCACTGATCCACTTAACGAAACAAAATTGACTTCGTTAAATCTCCATTCATATCAGAATCCTTTGTTGAGTTAATCTTCATTGATGCACGCAGTTATATGCGAGGCCTAGCTGTCACATGTGGGCTCCTAATGCAACCAACTAAAATTACTTCCTAGTATAAAATCATACTGCAAGTATTCCAATTTGTCAGTCTGCTTGTCTATTTGTTTGTATGTGTTTTACAAGCCTGCTTGCAGAAACTTGTGGTTAAAGATGATTGATATTTTGAATGAATGTTGTCAAAGATTGTGTATATTTGTAGCATTGATGCACGCAGTTATGAGAGGCCTGGAATGCAACCAACTAGACAAACTTCCTAATAATACATAATAGTACATTATACTGATCTGTTACACATGTAAGTATTCCACTTTGTCAGTCTGTTTGTCTATTTGTTTGTATGTGTTGTACAAGTCTGCTTGCAGAAACTTGTGATGAAAGATGATTGATATTTTGAATGACTGTTGGACAAGATTGTGTACAACAAGCCTTGAATTTAACGGAGGTCACAGAGGCCATGGCCTTAGTTGCCCTGGTTCTTGGCCTTCGTGCCCCCTTCAAATGTTTCCATAGACATTATGATTTTCCAATGGATTAGTGTCCCTTGCAATGGAAAAGTGGCCTTGCCCTTTTCAGAACCAAATTCAAGGCCTGTACAATTGTAGCATTCCAGAGGAATGGTAATTTCTACTTCGGCTCCAGGTATTCAACAACTCATCAAATATTCATCCCTGTACATGAACATAGACTTACATTTAAGTGGCTTTTTACCTTTATAATACCTTTTAAATAATCTAAAACTATTCGCATACCATACAGTAGATCTCTTTCCCCCAAAGTATAAACTGCCTCATGTCTGGACATGCATCGTGTGAAGAAGCAATTTGCACATGTACAGTATGTAATCATCTCAAGTACCGGTACTGTATGTGTTTACAGACACAGGTCATTGCTCCATGTTACTTCATCACTGCGTGTTGATATTCATGTTACATCAGCGAACTCATACCATCATTAATCCTTCAATGAGCGAGCAATCACAGGCATTTTATCATCAAGTAGATGAGTGTACATTATAAAGTAATGTTTCTCAAAGTCAAATGGACTTGAATTTTCAACTGCAGCTAGAGTACACTTCATTCCATCAGGCTAGGCTTAGTAGCTAAGTATGTGTATGTTATACATAGGTACAGTTGGATGGTACAAGTCTGCTGATGTAACCGTACAAATCCTGCCCCAACCTTATGGAATGACCCATAATAGAATGGTACAAGTCTGCTGATGCTACATGGACACTGGTACAAATCCAGCCCCAACCTGGTGGAATGACCCGTAATAGAATGGTACAAGTCTGCTGATGCTACATGGACACTGGTACAAATCCAGCCCCAACCTGGTGGAATGACCCATAATAGAATGGTACAAGTCTGCTGATGCTACATGGACACCATACAAATCCTGCCCTAACCTGGTGGAATGACCCATAATAGAATGGTACAAGTCTGCTGATGCTACACGGACACCCTACAAATCCTGCCCCAACCTGGTGGAATGACCCATAATAGAATGGTACAAGTAGCACTTAATCTAAACATATGACACACATTCAAAGGCGAGAGTGCCATATAACTCTCGCAAAACAGAACTTGTCCTCTTGAAGCATTCGTAATTTCCAACTCTCTTCATCAGAGCTTCAAACCCGAAGAAATATCATCATAACCTGTTATTTACAGTTGATACAATGTACATGTACCCTGTTTTTTCACATTAATGTTCTCATTATTTTGACATTCCGTGGAGTGACAATTGTTTTGGAGAACATTTTTTGTAACCTTTGAAATAATGTGCTACCAGAGAACCAGTGCAGTCCTACCACTTAAAAAAAAAGATTACAAATACTTGGTCACATAATGTTGAAACTAACAAGCAGCAAATGAAAGTTTAAATGATACAATTTACAGTACATGTTTGTACAGGGAATGTCTTCAATTATGAATCAGGTGGTTCAATGACATTCAATGACATTCAACAACCTCAAGTGTCAAGTCCACTATCATGCGCTAAAGATGAAAAATGAAAATAAAAACCCAAACCTAGCCGAACTGACACATGTCTGACATTAATGCAAGCGCTGTTATTTCCAAGGAGGTTCACGAACTATTAATAATCTACAAAGCCTGTCATTGCACGTGGCAAAACTTTAACTACGAATCAATCTCCAATTACTCCAAGTCTATTTCCCTCGGCAGCGACAAGGTCCTCAGTCAAAGATGATAGACTGAAAGGCCTTGATCAAAATCCCTCTAGATAAGCATTTGTCAAGGAGACAAGGTTATTTTCCTGAGGGAATTTACGTGGAAGATCAGCTAAGCCCGGGAACACCGACGCTTCTCTCTTGATCAAAAAGATGAAGCAGGAGGGAAGATCTGTGATTGGATTCTGGAAAGTGAATCCTTGCTCCTTGGGTCAACATCGTTCTTCTTTTTCCCCAAGTTTTTGTTTATGCAGTACCGTATATAGAAATAGGGGCATCGTTAGATGTTTATTTTGGGCTATCACTCAGGCCTACATTAAATCCCGACACCGTCTTTGGGCATGTTGGGGGTGAACAAATAGGAAATTCCACCTGATGTGCATTGTGCAACAGATTTTAAATGGTCTACGGCTCAAAATTGGCTTTAGTATAAACTTGTGACGCTTTTTGACTTGGTTTGGTTGCATGCGTCCAATCGCTCAGATTTTTGTATCAATCAGGCACTGGGAGAAATACATTCTGAAAACCTTTCAACATTTGAGTAAAAAAAAAAAGTGACCAACATCACTGAATATTCCGCATAACTCAAATTGCGAAGTCCATCCTTTTTTTATTTTTTTTATTAATCATCAAATGACAAGAAGGGAAAATGACTGGTTAATTTTGCAGTCATTGAAAAGTTAACCAGTTAAAAATGACTGGAGCGGGATTCGAACCAGTATGATCACCTCCAGAAAACCGTACCAGAGATCTAACCAACTGAGCTATCCAGCCCTAACTAATAATCAATTTTTTTTTTTTTAAATAAGCTGGGAATTAGTGAGAAGTGCCAATATGCTGTTAAATATAGGGCATTTACGAAACGGAAGCTAATTAGGCTCAGGCTCAGGCTCCAGCTCTAATATCCATAAATGCTAAAAATGTAGATTGTGTTTTTTCATTGAAGCAGGAGCTCTGTTTTCCTTTTCAAACCAGAGAATCTACTTCAGAACCGCAGCCAAAAACCTCTTTTTTGATACCTGTTGTTTCACAAAATGTAGCCGCGGAGCCTGAGACGGTGCCTGAGCCTCCGTTTCGTAAACACCCATAGTCTGTGCACTTTCACCCCTGACCTTTGACCTTCAGGTAGTCTAGAGCTAAATATAGAACCCGCGCTTCAGCATAACTGAGTGAGAACGTTTTTACCACAAAAAAGCACACTCTTCTTAATCTTATGCATAAACGCCTATTGCACGATAAATGAACGCTTGTAACCTGCCAGCAAAGGAATTCACAAGAACGTACATTCCCATTAGGGAGCATTGAGTTGTACATGTATTGGTCCAGGCGGCCCATATGTCATCTCCATAGCAACAGGACGAAAGAACCACCATGGCTGTTAAACACATGAGTACATTGGAGGTAATTCATGCAATGGTGAGCCTTGAGTGGCAACCAGGAAGTTGATCTCTGAGGATCTTTTTAATTGTCGCGCTTGGATAACTCGCGCAGGTCTTGTGGAATAGATTTTTGGTTGGTTTGTTCATTTTTCTAAGTTGTTCAGGGGTGTGTTTTGGCGGAGGTGACCAGGAAAGTGTTTTTGACGTCACTCTCGAAGGAACAGAAACATGGTTGGGGGAGGCCGGCACAAGCTTTTGCAAAATGTAAACAAAAATGGCAGCGGACATGGCGAAAGGAGTAAGACCTGTGGGACATGTTGGAGTTGGACCGAACGTAAACCAATCGATCCCTTCCTTCGGTTCTCGTTCGGTGGAACCAATTACAGTACACCATTGAAGCAGAACCATAGTCAGAAAAACGCTAAACCAATAACATGTTCAAGGTTCAGGCCGCCAAAATGCGCCCCAGGATTGCATTTTTTTTAAAGAAAGAGTCTGATTTATCTCAAACAACATAATAAAATGTTTCATCATGGGTTCGAAGCCAACCTGAACAAGCGCATGACTTTTTTCATGCGCACTCACAAGCACCTGAGCAAGCCTACCTATAGCATACATTTATAGTAATTTGAATAATTCTGTCACCCTCTAAGAGACAAATCTCAAATATGTCAATACATGTAACAATTAATACTTCACGATTATATCTATACAAATTTAAGAACATGAAGAATGTAAACTTAAAAAAACATACATTGAATGGATTGTATTGGTGTGACTTTTAAGGGCACAATCTTTACATCTTCCCTCATTTCACAGCCTCTAATCTTACAAATATCATCAATCTCCCAGTGGATTTTTGAGCAGTTTTATAAATTTGAGCACACACTGTACTTAGAAAAAAAACATAAACGGACCATTCCACAGAGCAATTAAAGCAATTCCTGCTGTCAGGAGACAATGCTCCTTACAATTTAAAATAGCAGACACTCTCCTGTGTTCTGGTCTCATTTTGCTGTGAAAAGGAGACCAAAGTGATGATTTGATTAAATTGCTCCCTTCATTTTAGATCCTCTTCATGTACTTCATACTGTGATCTATCATAAACATTATACACCAACAGAGAGGACTTGCAAAGTGACAGACTGATGGTTCCAAGGCGCTTAAAAGCAATTTGCCAGTTATCTTTTTAAGATGTGAGTGAATCAGACTCAGTCTTGGGACACTCATGATGAACAGAACTGTCCTTGACAAAAAATTGTATTCACGATCCGAGGACCAAAGTATCCCAATCTAGCAAGTATTGAAAAGCAGGATGTATACAAATTTTTCACCTGAGGCAAAAAGACACTGCAGATGGATCAGGTCACATGAAACAGGAAACAAATTTATCCAAAAAAATTGCACCCCTCTATCTGGGATTTTGAAAAAAATTACAAATTCATTGAAAAGTGAACAAAGAAAAATTGACTGGAGCAGGATTCGAACCTGCGACCTCCTGAATACCGTACAGGTGCTCTACTAACTGAGCCATCCAGCCCTAGGGGATGCAGTCAATTTTTCTTTGTTCACTTTTCAATGAATTTATTATAATTCAGTCAGTTTCTCTTGTGGTTATTTGATGATAAAATTACAAATTATTAACACTTCTGCTTGCTCAGACTGGAAAGTTGGCAAGAGTAAAGTAGTTTGTTCCGCCCTCTCCCTCAAAAAGAAAGAAAATGTCAAAGGTAAGACTGACCTCCTGAACTTCCTCCATGTCCTCGTCTCGTTCCAGCTCGTGATCAGCATTCTGCTCCTGACCGACGATGAAGCGTTGTCTGTCGCGCTCCAGCGCCTCCTAGTGATGATGAGAAGGAGACAAGAAATGCTTATATAAATACATCCCAGCCAAGAAAACAAGTAACAACATAACAAACTGGCAGAGGTCTCACCAAAAGTAGGCTCTGTGTTTATAGCTCTCAATGCTTGATTTAAACTAGGTTAGGTTCAGAAATGTCTTAAATTACAGTGGAACGCCGCGATAACAAACATGCCGGGATGCACAGAGATTGTTTGTATAGTGGTCGTTCGTTGTAGTGAACAATGTTCAGCAGGCTTGGGAGGCAAACAAATTGGGAGCCAAGGATGATGTTCGGTATAGCCAAATGTTCGGCATAGCCAAATGTTGGGTATAGCCAAATGTTCGGTATAGCCAAATGTTGGGTATAGCCAAATGTTGGGTATAGCCAAATGTTGGGTATAGCCAAATGTTCGGTATAGCCAAATGTTGGGTATAGCCAAATGTTCGGTATAGCCAAATGTTGGGTATAGCCAAATGTTCGGTATAGCCAAATGTTGGGTATAGCCAAATGTTCGGTATAGCCAAATGTTGGGTATAGCCAAATGTTGGGTATAGCCAAATGTTGGGTATAGCCAAATGTTCGGTATAGCCAAATGTTGGGTATAGCCAAATGTTCGGTATAGCCAAATGTTCGGTATAGCGGCGTTCCACTGTATGTTCAGAGTTAGAATTTTTGTAATATTCTGATCAATTTACATTCTGGGGCCAATTTCATAGAACTGCTTAGCACAACAAAATTGCTTAGCACAAAATTAGCGTGCCTAATAAGACAAACCACCATTGAAAATTCCACGTGATATTTATAGTCAGCGAACAAAAGCCAAAGACCAATTGCAAGTGATACACAACACACGAAAATTTGGTTGTTAATCCTGTTTTTACTAAGACAGAAATGTCACGCTCAGCGATTTTTTGTGCTAAGCAGCTCTATGAAATTGGCCCCAGGGCACAATCAAATGATTGATCTTTCCCCGTTTTGTGATGTTTTCTTAAATCCCCTGGGGATCTCCCGACAGGAAATTGAGAAAAATTGTTTTTTCCAGTTTTACCCGTTTCCATGGGGCTGTAAAAAATGACAGGTTGTCCAAAATGATGGCACAATCACTTTAAAATCAATCAATTAAAATACGTAGTATATTTTGCATCTCTGTATTGAATTTAATGTCGAAAAGGGAAACAAATTTGCCCATGTTCTCCCTGCAGACTTAGCACGATGGCACTTAGGCCATCTGCAGGCCAAATCTGCATCACCATTGAGCTATGTAGTTACAGCTAGCACAAATAAAGTCTTTTGGGGCTTTGTCCAATCCTCGGCTCCAGCTCAGGCTCCGGCTCTATTTCGTGAATCCATTCTAAAAATATCAGCTTCTTAATGAAAAACCGCAACCTGTATTTTCAGTATATAGATGACAGTGAGAGACAAATCCGGGGGCCTGGGACAAGGATTGGAAAAGGCCACAGGTCTTCCTCCACAATAAAAACCTGGATTACCGTCCAGCACAATCCGGGGTATGTAGAGTATTCATTTTCATTTGTCTGCTGAAGCAGTCATGAAATTGGCCCCAGCAGGGTTGTTGTTGACAGTAATATTCGGGATGACAACTCCTGTTTTTCTGTTGACTGCTCGCTCGATGTGAAATCCAGGACAATATTTCTCCTCTCGTCATTTATTTAAGCTTGTCATTTTTGTATTTTATTCAAACCTGAACTCATCAACTGTACTGAGGTTCTTCCCCGGAGGTGATGGAGGCAAACTGTGAAGGACCTGCATAGGCAGCACCGGGGACGATTGTGCAGAGTCGATCCAGCAACAAAATATGCCGCACGGGCAATTCTATGAAAACAGCCTGGACATGACCTTAAACATTTGAAATGGCATTTCTCATTCCAAACATCATATTAATACTTGTACATAACCCAATTAAGGTTATATGGAATAGACATTCATAAATTATCCTGATGAGGACTAGAGCAGGCTAGTCGAAACGTTGAGACCTTACGAGAAGTGCTAATGAAATAGAAGTGCAAACGTACGAACAATTCTTACATGTTTCTGCAAACTGATCCACAGGGACATTCATTTGTCAAATTTATTTCCCATGATACAAAAATTCATGAATACCTTTGATACTCCCCCCACATGACCAATATTTTGTTAAAATAGTGCAAATGTAACAAACACTCATTTGCTTCATTTTCCAATCAGTATTCGATGGAATGATTCACTTTTCTATTGTCAGATGTGTAGGGCCTAATTAACCTTTCATAACCAAGTAACTGTATTTTAATATTCATCTTGCTTACAGAAGTAAGCAGGAAATCTTAAAGCATTAACAACACATCGCAAAAAAAAAAGCAGGGGCCAATTTCATGGCGTTGCTTAGCACAACAATTTGCTAAGCATGACATTTCTGTCTTAATAATAAAGGATTAACAACCACATTTCCGTGTGTTGTGTATCAATTGTAAGTGTTTTTTGGCTGTTGTTCTCTGACCATGAACATCAAATGAAATTTCCAACGGTGGTTTGTTTTATTGGGCAAGACATTTTTGTGCTAAGCAATTTTTTGCGCTAAGCAGCTCTCTGAAATTGGCCCCAGGTTGCTAGACAGGATTACATGTGAACAACTCAATAGCACAGTGTAGGTGAAAAAGCAATCTAAATGTCACTGGAAATTGGAAAATCTAGTTCGCCATCGTGATATTAACATTCTCGGCGAGTATAAGGCCAGCGCTGTCTCATTGAGATCATCAAACACTCCACATTTCTCCTCATCATTCTTACACGGTGAACTAAAGACAAAGACGGATAGCTCCCTAATGCTTTTAGCCATTAAAAGCAAAGCAATCTTATGACTGGTGGTGGTTAATATTGCAAATACTGCGGAGCCAGATTGTCTGACTCCCAGATGTCATTTTTATAATGAGTGATTTGCATATTGATCAAACCGAGTAAATCGAGCTGGAAGTTGCACGAGCTGATAATTTACAATTCTAACATACATGTACATGGAGTTATCAAATAAAGGCGTTTTGGAGAAATTATGTACGAGTGTATACCCTAAAACAGAATCATGGCCTCATTTTTACAACATGTCTGTAAAATAGACGGAAAATCTCCAACTGCTCAAAAGATTTTTTTTTCTTCAATGCATACTGTACTTGTATACACTTGAAATGTGGAAAGAAAAAACTGACATACTGTATGAAGACGTTTGTATTTAATAAGATTTGGTCAAATCTACATCAATTTGGATAAATATAATCAATCATTAGCCATGTCAGCCTAGCAACAGCCATCAGTATTATAACTGGAGTGCAGGGCACCAGTGAAAGCCTTCTTCAATGCACCAGTTAATCTCAACATCTTGCTGTGGGCGCCGTCCGGACTGCAATTAGATATTGTTCGCGAACATGACCGACCACAGTTGAGTTCTTGGACATGTAGAGAATGACCTAGCCAGACTTCAAAGTAATTACACACATGTCACTAACCCCCTGTCAATTCCATAAGTCCAAAAGATGCTAACAATTTCAAAACTTGATCAATTATCCAAAAAAACTGAAACTGAAACTGGTCTTTTGATGATGCTGAAGCTTCATTTTCTTGTTCAAAGTATTAACTTTGAACATGTTGAAACCATTTGACGCTGAGGTGTTTGTGAGAAATTTACTTTAAAAATGGATGTCAATCATCAAATAACTACAAGGGAAACTGAATTTTAAGTAATTGAAAAGTGAACAAAGAAAAACTGACTGGAACAGGATTAGAACTGGCGACCCATAAAATACCATAGAGCAACGTTATGGTTGAAATGAATATGTACTGTTCAAAGCAAAGACGTGAGAGAAGCCAAAGAGAATTGGTTTGCAAAAGAGCACAAAATACCAAACGATGAAATTGTCTCTTCATCCATCAATATTATTAAAAAAAATCTAATTTAATAAACTCATCCCTCATCCCAAGAGAAAAAACCCCCAATATTTACCATCCGTCTCTTCTCCTTTTCCTTCCTATTCTTGTCTTTCAGCATCTCCCGTCGTTTCTTGCTCAGTTTCTGGTTCTCCGAGCGCGACTTGCTCATTTCCATGGTAACCCTCCAGATGGGGTTCATGCTGACCCCGCGTCGTCGTTTCGTTTGCCGCCTCCGGCTCGCCAACTAATGCATCTGCTGCAACACCGGGAGGAGGGAAAGGAAAATACAGTGAGGGAACGAAAAGAGGAAAAGAAAGGGGATAAAAAGTGGTGAAATCGTCCGAGATCGGGTTTCAGGTGCAAGTGCAATTTTCCAATGATATTTTTTTTCTTAAAAGCGGTGTATAGGTCGAAGGCTCATCGAGCCCGACTGTCTGCTGAAGATCTGAGGTATGTCCAATAAACGGCCCGAGGAGTTTTACTGAAGCTCCCTGGGAATATGAAGAGACATGTGCAGTGATGATGTGTGAAGGAAAAACACATACAACGAGGGTTAAGAGTCCAAATGTATCTCACCGTGATCAGGGATTAGGATGCACATGTACAGTAGGAGGGGTAACATCATACAAGTAGTAACGATAGACTTGCAAACACCTACACTCTGTAGATGCACAATAATTGATTTGAACTATTCAACCAGCAGGTTGGTGTTTGTTGCATGCTAAGCACAAAACAATGCTAAGCACAAAAATAGCTTGCTCAACAAAACAAACCACCATTTGAAAAATTCTATTGCATATTCATGGTCAGTGAACAACAGCCAAAGAACAATCACAAGTGATACACAACAAATGGAAATTTGGTTGTAAATCCTGTTTTTATTAAGACAGCAATTTTATGGTTAGTAAATCGTTGTGCTAAGCAGGGCCATGAAATTGGCCCCTGGTCAGAAGACTTGAACCACTCTATGCACAGTGCATCATGTAACACTTTATTACAACATCATTATTTTTCAATAGTTCATTATGTAATCTCCTTTCATTTTTAATAACATGACTGCATATATGTAGCCAAAGTACTGAATAATAATATAATAATTTGGGAGGCTAATCATCCTTACTGGCAGCTGGGGTGCTGAATTGCGAAGGATGCGACTTCAACGTAATCGAGTAGCAGGCTTTCATGGGCGCCTTTGGCTGCCAGCCACATAAACTCATATATGATCACGGAGTACAGCCTGATTTTTGTGGAGGGAGGAAAACCTGATCACCTGGAGAAAAAAAACCCTCGTAGCATAGGAGAGAACCAACGCACAACTCTACTCACATATGACCCAGGCCGGATTCGAACCCGGGCCACATTGGTGAGAGGCGAGTGCCTAACGCACTTGCCACCTATGCCCCCTGCACCTGAAGAACCGGTACTAACTACTATACATGTACCTGCATTTTACACAGATACTGAAGGCCCCAATAATTGCGTTGGTAATTAAATGATACCCTTGACTGTTTTAGTGCCTGTATATGTTATGGTATGCACATTCAGCAGTATTATTCAACTGAATACAAATAACATGCACTAATTATACATGGCATACATACATACATGTAATGAAATCTACAATTTTTCCATTAATTGCAACATTTTCTTTATTTTCTTTCATTGGCCTGCTTAAAGGCATTGCATACGTTTGGTAATTTGAGCCTATTGTTTGTTTCAAACCAATATAATTGTATATATACATGTACCATAAAACTAACCTGTGAAAGTTTCAATTCAAAAGGTGGTAGCGTTTGTGAGATTTTGGCGACAAACTAGAGCGGTTATTTCACGCCAGATAACAGTAAGTCAATAGCTGAGAAGCGTTACGGCCATAACGCTTCTCAGATTCATAATTTTTGGAGATAAAAAGTGACATATTTTTCCATAACCGCGATACTTCGAATTGAACGTTTCACAATATGCATTATACTATCCAAAGCAGCTGTACTTCTCACCAAGTAAGTTTTTATTGCCATAAATTTTCAGAGTCATTACCAAACGTATGCAATGCCTTTAAAGAAACTTTTTCTGAGGAAAAAGCAGCATATTTTTTACAGGTTTTTTTTTAATTGCTGGGCACTATATGTATAGTGGCACAAAATACTGTACGTGTACCGACTATGTACTTCAGGAAAGCATGGGCTACAATGAGGAAAAGTAAAGACCACGCTGCATAATGTATTGTAGTTGTACAGTACGTGTCAGTTTTGGTCCGAAAAAATTTACAAACTGAAGATTATTCATCATTCCATTTCTGCCTGCATGGTATTAACACTCCACGCCCAAGTGACACAATTACATTGAATTATGCTTAAAAAGCGAGGGTATAATAGCTATACATATGTAGCTATCAGTTGCATGAAACAGACCGATTAAATATCAACAGAGTCGTAGATGTATGCAGACCCGTATGAAATTGCAAACTGGGCTCAATTTCATGGGTGCTACCTGTATTACTGCACAATTGGCGCTCACAAAAGCAGAAAATTCTCTGCTTAGATCTACAAGATCCTGTTTCATGGATTATGGAGGCATTTTCAGATGTGCGTGTGTGCGGTTTGCATATTATAAACTAAGGTTTTCTCACTTGCCTGACTAGCGTCAGACATTTTACATGAGCCATAGTTTTTGTTTTGAATACAGTGCTTTAAATTACATTGTAAATTTGAGACACATGGGTGAAATTTCTTTAAAAATTGCAAATTTTGCTGAGCATTTTCCATGTCATCATAGCTCTGCTATTAAAATGTACCCCATGAAAAAAGCTGTTAACCAAATGGCCCTCATGACTGCCATTAAATGAGTGACGTAATAATGAATTTTGCAATTCCATGATGGATGTGTGCAATTATTGCACTCTGTGCCTCACTCACTCGCTAATTGCTAACACAATGCTAATTACACTTAAACAAATAGTTGAGCTGCACATCGTCAGCACCATAATTAGCTAAATGCAAAAGAACCTTGGCCTGGGCTCTTACTTGAATAATTAGTTTTCCATTTTTAAGTAATTACGGCTAAAATTAGAGGCTTTTAGCTACGGTTTTGAATGTATATTATATACGTATCTACAGTGGAACGCCGCTATAACGAGCATGGCGGCGCGGGATGCACAGATATATTGCCCATTATAGTGTTCGTTTGTTAGGCATATAGAACAATATTGGGTATTGTATTGTACACAAAAATTGGGAGCCAAGGATGATGTTCGGTATAGCCAAATGTTCAGTATAGCAGTGTTCGTTATTGGCGTTCCACTGTTCTGTGTTCTGAACAGTTTCATGTACCATATAAACCATGGAGCTACATGTACTGTAAGGTTAAACACAGTTTACAAATTATAAAAGGAAAACTGCTGAATTTTCAGCTGATAACTTGAGAGAAGATAAAGCCAGAGCCAGCTGCTGCTGTGGTTCAAATATGAAATTGGTTTGATGTCGTGATGTTGATACACTATACACTGAGGTCAGTATTAATTATTGTAGGCATACATCATACATGTACTGTACATAGTACATGTACTAGTAAATTCTATCAAGACGAACATAATTGCCACAACATACATATGTACAGTGTACATGTACCAGTGGCACACATACAAGGTCTTTATTAAAACAGCTAATTACGTTATGGCTGTTCCCTAGTCCAAGAAGATTTGAAGCATACTTGAACAGGTACATTATCATGTTTGTAGCCAACAATGAACATTGTATTGTACATGTACTTCTTCAATACAACATGTACAAGAAAAACAAATGATAATAAACTAAAAATACAACACGATACCCAAAAGCAATGAAACGTTGAAAGAAACAGAAAGAGGAAAAAAAACCTTACATCCATGATATCTCTCAGATGTTCCTCGGAGCCGAGTTTACGACGGGCTTCATGAAAATGGGAAACTGATGATCGGGCATATTGATGCCAGCTCAGTAGACTAGCGGTAATTGCGGCCGGCGCTTGCAGAGAGATGCACGACTGTCCAACAACAACGAGCTCTATCCTCCCTTTTGGCGAGAGACAGACCGATATGCCAAAGGGTTATTACCTTCCGATGATGATGATGAACACATGACATTGCTTACAAAGTACAGTATCTACATGTATACATGTACCATGTATACACACTGCAAGTGCGTGACATTGTAATGCAGGCCAATACATACTGTAGTTCAGGTACTACTGAGTACAAC
Source organism: Astropecten irregularis (assembly GCA_963971285.1). Lineage (NCBI taxonomy): Eukaryota > Metazoa > Echinodermata > Asteroidea > Paxillosida > Astropectinidae > Astropecten > Astropecten irregularis. The sequence goes on along the minus strand of OZ020248.1, from coordinate 1,672,292 downwards.
AGAGACCGCGCATCCATCATCAGGGGACCACTGTCAAGTGTCTTCACACACAGACACGTACTGTCTGATTGTGACGAAGACACTGTCAGTGCCTTGGAAGAATCTGGCTTTTCAGCCATAGCCGAAACTGCTCTTCAACAAACTGACAATCTTCAGCGCAGCCCATTGTCTTTTGAGACACAGGGGATTTATGAAACTGAGGCTCAGGCTCAGGCTCTGGCTGTGGCTCCATTTCGTGAATCCATTCAAAAGTAATGGGTATCATAGAGACTTTTGGCTGCGGTTTGGAAGTTGATTCTCTGGTTTGAAATAGGAAAAACAGACCTTCAGCTTCAATGCAATATATTTTCAGCATATACGGATGACAAAGCCGGAGCCGGATTAAAAAACTCTCTCCCCACATAACCACCCCCCTCCTCTCCCGATGATCAATCTCACTTTGAAATCCTCTGCACCTCCGCAGACTCTTAATGACTTGTTGACGCGCACAACTCCCCCCCCCCCTTCTTCTCACTTTACCCCTGAACGATGCCATCGCCAGCTCAATGGCACCTTGCTTGAATAAACCCTCGACAACTTATCAAATTAAATAAAATGAATTATATGATTGATCAAAAAAATTAATTAAAAAGAACAGCAGAGTGGAATCGAAGGAGAATGAAAAGATCCAGAAATATCAGGATTTGTTGAGGGAACTTGGCAAGGTGTGGAATGTTTTCCCCATAGTGGTGGGAGCATTAGGTACAATTCCAAGGGTAGGCTGCTGGATAAACATCAGGAAAGAATAAGGTCAGCAGTATAAAGATGGAACTTCTTCAGAAGGCAGCTTTTCTTCTTGGTACAGCTAGAATATTAACAGTAGTATCATACTTTGGTAAAAAAAAAAAGTGTTCACAGATTTACATATAACTTACAGGGTATGAAGATGGTGGTGCATGTAGTAGAAACATACTGTTAAAATGTTTGCACCTGAAATTGTTAACACATTTATCCAGAAATTAGTAAAACAATGACCGAAAATCTTTTTGATCTTTTAAAAGATCAAAAATAAAAGAGAAAAAAGTTTTTAAAAAACTTAAGAAAGACTGCAGCTGTTTTTCACTGTTTTCTCAAAAAGTGGGCACAGTATGGGACTGAAATTTTCACAGATGACTGTTAAATACTGTACCTGTCTTGATATTCTTGCCCATGGATCTGTATTTCTTTGATAAGAACCAAAGTATGATATTACCTTTAAGGAAAACTCTCAAGATCTAAATGTGGGATGGCTACGGGACGTAGCTTGATCCGAGGTGAATCAGACAGAAATAAAAACAAGATTGTGTTGGGTTGTGCGCATTTGAAATAATAAATGATAATTAATAAATAAATTAGACCCCCCCCCCAACAAAAAAAAAATATTGAGAAAATAAACAATCCCCAAAGTAAGACTCAATTGCAAGACAATTCTTGATCCAATTTCAAACATTTTGACTGCATCCAACGAGCATGACAAAATGAGTCATATCTTTGTCTTTAACTTTTCCTTTGTAGACATCCACTTTGAAATCTTAAATCTACATCCTTCACAATATAATGTGACATATTTGGGGCGAGTAAAAGAAACGTCAGTTTCCACTGGGTGGGAAGAAACATCAATTTTCACTGGTGCATCAGCATTTTACAAGCCTAAGTACTACATGTACATAAACAAGTTGGGTGTATATGATTTATTTTGGCCATGTGAATCACTTAAGGGCCTGTTTGTTTCAGGCAAGCAATCAGTGATCCGACACTCCGAAGCTGCTCTGGATCGCATTTTAATCTATCCTGCCTGTGACGTGCATAAATTGCAAGATCCAAATAATATGGCGAGTTGGCAAGCAAGATGTGCAGTGAAATAAACAGGCCACACGCTGTACAGGTAGTCCAGATACAAATCCTTACAATCATCACAAAACTGTCATCTCAAACCACAAAAACTCACTGCAAAACACGACTGGAATTTGGTGCTAAAAGGGATCATGTTTCTTTACATTTTTCCTCTCTAATTAATATAAGGTGCACATGCATTGGAAACATTTGTCTATAGAAAAAATGTCTGCAACATGTACTGTGCAATGTGAAAAATTAGTCAGATCTCATGCAGTGTTTTGCTATGGATTACTCTCAAAAGCAATTAAAAATGGAGAGGGTTTTCATACAGAAAAAATGAACTGGCCGGGTATGATAATGTCAAATTCAAGTTCATGATACAATGTTTATATACTTTGTACTATGTACAATGTACTCTCACAGTACACAGTCATGAGAGTAGGTTAATTTATTTGAGTCAAATTCAGTGACTCGAATTTAAGATTGACGTACTTGTTGTTTTTTCACAGAACAGTTCTTATTTGTTTTCAGAGGTCAAGGCAGGGTTGGGTTAAATGCATGCACTGTGGTAGATTAATTTAAAAGAAAAAAGGAATCCTCAGAGGAAGGTCTCTTAGGATGGACTAACAATAACATGTCGACTACTAATGGTCTTTAATTTAAGGAGTTCTATTTCTACCTCCATGCTGAAATGAATGTCAGAGACTTGTTTTCATTGGGTTTCTAGTGTGTTCTAGAATCAACAAGTCCGTGGCTCTTTCTCCGTAATAAGACCCTAGCTTATAAATGGTACCAACGGAATTCAAACTGTAACAGGCCTACACTATGTATGTACACTTCTCAGTAAAAGTATATTATCATGCACACATTCAATAGAAAGTCTTGTTTATATGTACAATAACATGTACGCTTTACATTATACCATGAGGGAAAGAACATACTGTACATCTAGCATCCATTACCGTTAACAAACATTTTTTGCAAACGATAGCAGATTTTTTTTGCTTACAGTTAGCGTATTTCACGGATGTGTTCTCTTTTTGGTAACAGTAAGGAAGGAATTTCTTCGCTATAGATTCTTCTTTGCTTACAGATTCGATGAAAAAGATTTCAAGCGAAGCAGTGCCTGTAAGCACAAAAATAGGCCATAACAGATTCCATGAAATTGGGCCCTGATTACATTTTCTTTCCCCATATGAACAATGCACCTGAAACGCATGAGAAATGGTGAATTTTTTAAGGCACGCATTTTTTGCAATCTGATACAACTACAATAATAATAATTTAATAATTTATTGCACTTATTATGAGCTCCCTCCAGTATCAACCTGTTGGAGAGCGCATTACATCATTACATAAAAATTTATATTTAAATCCAGTGTGCAGTAAAATAAAGCAAAATGTAATTACTTGTAATTAGCGAAAAATACAACAGACATTGAAATACTCATTATAAAAATAATAAAACAGTAGGGAGATAACAGTTACATGTACATACCGGTACTCAATGGACCAAGATATACAATGTACAGACTTCAATACAGTGTATACTGTAGATACACGTAAATTATGTACCGGCTATACACTCATGTATCCATTCATTTAAATGGCAGGATCTTGGCCCCTGAGGCAATTGTAATCTTCCAAGTAAATTGCATTTAAAACACAGCTAGCCTACAGTATGTGCCTGCACATGTAATGTCAACAGCGCATTGATTTAAAATTTGATTGAAAATTATTGAAGTGTACAAATTATGGAATCAGACGGAAGATGGGGGAGATTCGACGCTAAATTTTCATCATTTTGATTAAATTTCAACAATTTCAACAAAAAGCTCAGTATACAAACATTATCCACTCAATGGATTAGGTGCTTTCCTGGATTATGACTGGCATATGAACAAAGATAATTGACAATTTCAGACACTGCTGAAAGAGCAAATAACCTTGGTACTTTGTAAGTTGTAGGGTGCCTGTACTGTGTTTCGAACATGGGTATAAGGTTTGAATCCTGTTCCACTAAATTTTTCTTTATATTTTCCATTTTCAGTTTCTCTTGTGGTTATTCGATGATTATAATGAATGGAACATGAGCGAAGCTTATTTAACAGAAAAAAAACAAATTTGGCATTGTATTTTCTTCAGGAATATCTTTTATAGTACGTGCAATATTACATAGTTTAGCTTTTAAAATAAAACAATTGTTAACAAAGGAAAGTAGTGTCCCCAAAAACATTCACATACAGTAAGTGTACATAAACACATAGGGGTCTGCAACTTTCCATTCAACTCTGGCTCAGACATCATTTGTGAATAGGCTGAAATGCAATTTGTTTCCTAAAATTCAATTTCAAGATGGGTCATGGGATCACAAAAATTGCATCGTGTTTGTATAAAAAAAAATTACATGTATACACTGTACTTGGGAACAGGCTGTATGGATTAGTCTAGCTCGATGGCTCCTGCCAAACTAACAGTACACTTGAGACACTACAAAAAATAACACAGCACTTTATATGCAGTGCAGTACAAAATGGGATGTAATTTAATGGTCTGCTTGTTTAATCATCCCTGGGCATCTGGCCTAAACATTGTTTACTTCTGAAAACATTTCAGCTTTCTAACATACTGTATGTATTTATATACATAGCCCCGGCTGCCGTAACATGCGCAAAGGCTAATCAAGCACGAAGATACATTTAACTACATCTTACTTTCCTCACAGGTACCCATGGTGAAGATGAGCAATTACATGTTACAAAGCATCTTGCCCAAGGACACAAGCATCACTATAGCTAGCCCATGGCTGGACTCGAACCCACAAAGTTGACTACAGGACCTTTTATCAGTTTTATGAAATACCAGATGAGGCCACGGTACTCCACAATGTCACGTCCATTTTGTCCCAGTTTCACAAGATGTGTACTGTACGAGACCTGTTTCATTATGAGTGACCTGCTCTTACAAAATGAGTCTTAATGTCAACCTTTGAACAGTACATGTTTTTAAAAATGTACGTTCAATTGTATATAAAATATGCATCATTTATACAAAAGTCCACCTGTTAATTATGGGATATCAAAATATAAACAAGTACATGTATATACACTTTTTATGGAATTTAGAAATTCCAATGCGGGAGACTTTTGAGAATCGGTCTTCATGTCAACAGCGCACGTGCACGCAATTGTGATCATACACGCGCACAATTGCGTGCGCGTGCACTGTTGACATGAAGACCGATTCTCAAAAGTCTCCCATTGGTTTGTTACAAATTAAATGTAAACTCAAAATCAGACTCATTTGGCCTTCGATGTTGGCATGGTTTGGTTATATTGACTTGACAAAACAAGCAGAGCCTCTATACCTCTATCAAAAAAATAAATAAAATAAGTTACGGAGCTGTATTGACCATCCATCCGATGCACAAGAGTTGTGCCAGAGCTCCGATATATAACAGCACCCAATGAATAAGCATCAAATGGTTTCTCGCTCCTTGACATTTATGGCAGTCAGACCCCGATTGCTCCGAGGTGAGAACCCCCCTCCCCCTTCCCCCTAGCCACTTCAACTGAAGAGAGAGAGAGAGAGAGCGACGGGGCTGAGCGTGCCTGGATATGGGTGCCTCATGGTCTGTATCGCAATTCATCATCTACGGGCCAGAATTGCCCTGCCAGTGATGAAAGCGTCAATTTGTTCTCTTGTAATATTGGAGAGAAAAAATTAAATCCAAAATGCTGGGGGGAAGAAGGAGATGAATCCATATGCACAAGCTGCAGGCTGTCCTGAGTATACTGCTTCAATATAAATGTTAAAGCATACTGTACATGTACACAGGTGCAGGTGCATTCTGCAATGTACATGTATTGGAATGCATGTCACAGGTTGGCATGGGATATGGCTGGGTGGAGTTATCCTCTACCTGATAGTGTCATATGTACATATACATGTACATACCGGTACAAACAGTAAATTATGTTTGTTTGTACATCGTACTTCATCATATTGCTGGCTCTAACCATCTTTGCATTAGTTACCCAGCTTGTCTTGATAGCTCAGAAAATCTACACATTCCCACACAGGCTATCCAAGCTAGGGCACGAACACTGAATTATTTTTTAATAAAGCATTCTCTTAAAAAGAACTACTAGAAAAGAAAAAGAAACAAAACACAGTTTCGCAAGTAATTCACATATAACATGTACATGTATAACTACATGTAAGGGTTGGGTCCGCAAAAATTGTTGGTCTACGTATTGCCAGTACCGTAAATCTTTTGTAAATTACACATACTGTACAGTATACATGAACGTGTGTTACATGCAAAAAGGTTGCCTACAGTAGCTGCCACAAATGTACAAGTACAATGTGTAAATGCCAACATAGTCAAAAGATTTCATTTACATATCATTAAACAATGCCAGTACAATAGCAATAAAAGCACATGTCCACACATACATGTACATGTACATGTGCAGTGGCGTAGCCAGGATTTTGAAATAGGGGGGGCCAACATGTAAACGATCAAGGATCGACTAATTATTCATTTATCCACCATTCCTACTGAATATGTGTGCCAGCATTGAGGCACGTTGGTGTTGTCTTTTTTTTTTTAGGGGGGGGGGGTAGGAGGAGCCCTCAGACTTTTTTTACTTCTTTCTTTTTTTTTTGGGGGGGGGGATGAATAGTAAAAGGCTGTACATGTACATATAGGCATAATCATCGGTTAACTGGTTTTAAAAGTGAACTTAACATGCTTAATATTAAAACAGCAAATTATTTTACAAACCTTTAACACACACTGTACTGACATTCCCTCTCATTGAAATATTTTCGCCTGGAATGTTTCATGCTTCATTCAAAGGTGTGAAAACTTCATTCGCATGTAAATAAAGGCGGATTTGAACCTGCCACCTCTGGAATACCGTACCAGTGCTCTACCATCAGGGCAATCCATCACTACTGTGTGTCACCTATACATATATGTTGTGGTGTCCCAAATTGTCAAAATCCCTTTAATCATTTGCAAATTAGCGCAAACAAAATGTCATATTGAAACAGAGTTGCACTTTGAATTCCACATTTGAGAGGCTCCACGTTTTCTTTTAGACAAAGTCCACTTTCCCAGAGGGGTAAAAAAAAAAAATGATGCATGACGCACATCAGAGTTAAAATGGGATTCGCTTCCTTGCTCAAGTGTTCATATTATAGGGAAAGTAATTTTGTATTAACGATCAAATTGCATTTTTTTTTTTTGCCAGCATTTAATAGCTCCTGGCTATTAAACGAGCTCAGTACATCACACATGTATGTATGCAATAACTCAGGCTACCCTGGTGCACTTTGCCCTTTTTGGCAAACGGTCGGCTATGAAGTCAATTTTAAAGAAAGCATTATATGAACTCTAATAATCTAATTTGGAGTCAATCTAAAAAAAAAGGAAGCTTAAAAATTACGTTGCACTTGAAGGTAACAAGGAACTTGGTCAATTTCATGAATTGGTAAGATTACTATTACGGTAAATTGTAAATCCATCTTACATGCAAATGCTTTAGGAGCATTGTGCGATTGTCACAATACAAATCACCAAGGTGTATACATGTATATATATTCACGTATTTAATATTGAAAACAATACAAATTTAGTTAGTTTCCCTTGTGGTTATTTGATGATTGTATTCATTAAAAAGCAGTATCCTCTTTGAGTGATTCCCCATGTACCATTCCCAGGTAGTGCAGCATTGCTGCGAATATCGGTGAAATGATCCTTGGGATATGCATGGAGGAAGGAATATGGTGGTGTGTGCGTGGTTTCATGGCTTCTGACTGCCAAATAAACAAAGATAATTGACTATTGGGGTCACCACCAACGTAGGGCTGGATATGGCTCAGTTGGTAGAGCGCCTGTACAGTGTTCAGGAGGTCGCCGGTTCGAATCCCACTCTAGTCAATTTGTCTCTGTTCACTTTTCAGTAATATTGAAAAGATAGAATCTCAAGAAGTTTCATCAAACTGGCCCCTCTGGGTCTGGATTTAAGCACTGAGATTAAATTGTCAGATAAGCAGTGAGGATCATTACCATCTACATATTTGCATTTTGACATCAGAAATTGCTTTATAGCAAAATTTATTGATTTACATTATTCATACATTCAAGATCAATTGTACCATGCAGTTTGTGAAATTGGAACCAGGTGTCAGAGCTACATGTACTTTTACAATAAATAAAGCCTTATGCACTTTTCTTTTAATCTTTTTTTCAGACATGTATCAGAGTGAGTGGGATATTCATTAGTTTTGAGAAAGTCTTGGGGCAAGACTTAAATGTATTATAAAATGTGATGGCTGATTTAAAGGTAGTATACCAAAACAGAACTTTTCACAGATTTATGTATAACTTACATGTTTTGAAGATGGTGCTGGTAGAAACATACTGTTAAAATTGTTCCGCCTGAAATGGTGTATTTATCCAGAAATTAGTATTTAACAACAACCGAAAATCTTTTTGAAAAATAAAAGAGAAAACACGAAATACTGTGGCCCTTTTTCGCTGTTTTCTCAAAAGGTGGCTGGGCAATGTATGGGACTAAAATTTTCACAGATGACTGTTAGTGTTTCTGTATCTGTCTTGATATTTTTGCCCATGAATCTGTATTTCTTTGAAAAAAAAAACCAAAGTATGATATTACCTTTAACAGCCTACATGTACATTCTTTTTTAATATATTCAAATATTCTGTATACAAGGCAATAGCGCTCTGCACTAATGACGTCACAAAATCCCCGGATGTCAGACAAACGTTGTCTCACACGTAGTGTACATGCACGCTCGCACCCACACACATGTGCATGGTTGCAATGTTTGTCTGAGATCCGATGCTATTTTTAGTGCCAGTGCGGAGCGCTATTGAGCACAAACTGATATGATACATGACTGCACACTGTACTGTACACTGGACTTGTATCCTTACCAAAATGAATGGATCATGCATTATGTGTATAATATACATGTAGTCCCGGCTACGTGTCCGAAGGCATTAAGCAGTGGATCCGTGCGTGAACTAATATGCGTTCTTTATTTGTTTGTTTACACTGCGCATATATGCCGTCATTTCCCATTCAAAATTATGTCCCAAGTTTATAACAGACAATTTGAGTAACACGGGCAGTGAGCTGGCAGTCAAGATGACCACTGACCAGCAGGCCTCATATTTCATCATACCTGTAAGGGTGAAGCCACTTTTTTCAGGGGGAGGGGAAGGGCACTCAAAGGTAATATGTTCATACATGTACTTATAATGATCATTGTCAAAAGTATCAAGATACAGTAACAGTCATCTGTGAAATTCCCAGTCCAGTACAGTGCCGACTTTTTGAGAAAACAGTGAAAAACGGCCACGGCATTAAACAAATCTTTTCACCATTCTTTGTTATCTTTAAAAGATCAAAATAGGTTTTGGTCATAATTAGTTTTACTCTTTTCTAGATACAGCATTTCCGGCAGACAAATTTTAACGGTCTATATGTTTCTACCATCACCATCGTTATACCCGGTAAGTTATACATGTAGGTAAATCTGTGCTACCAAAGTATGATAGTGCTTTTAAATGGGCATTTAAAGGGGCATAAAAAGGGCATTTCCGTTACAAAATAAACACGTACATGTAGGCCCATCATAATGAAATGACAGCATCTCCGAGATGTGCCACTGCCAAGGCCACAGAATAAGCCACTGGCTTGAAAAAATGGATGTAATCTAATTTACGTCACTTTGCCTCAGGAAGGTATGGACGGCACACCTCTCAAACCCTTCCAAATATTCACACACACGTACATGGGATGATGTTTGTTATGATACTCCAATGCAGCAGATCTTTCCAGGCTAACTGAGGTGAATGCGGAATTGCCACGCAAACTTAGTCTGATGCCTAAAATCTGCAGGCTGTTAAATCCAGGCTTAGTATTTCGGTACTCTTCTTTTCAATAAAAACGTGCTTAACATATATAACATTGTGGATCGTTTTATGGAAACGCCATGTGTAATATTCGTTTGTGTGTTCGCACTTCTATTTTGTTCGCACTTCTCGTCTCAACGTTTCGACTAGCCTGCTCTAGTCCTCATCAGGAGATCGCAAACCGATCCACGTACCAATAGGGCTCCGCGCTCATGACATCGCATTCAGAAGTTCGGACAAACAAGTCACACCTGGCCCCATTAACTTACACGTAAACATTGTGATGTTTGTCTGAACATCCGGGTTCAAAGCCTTAAATCTATGACATATATTGTATAGTACACCATATTAATACGTGAACTGTATGCACTTTTTGTACTGTGCTCAATGTGGATCAACTGACATTTACCAGTGTTTGCATTATTAATTAACAGCGCAAGGTAATGTACACTGTCTGACTTTAGCAGCTGGACGAGTTTCTCCAGGTTTATACTGTATACATCTTCAGGGACATCACAACAGTTGGCTATTTTGGACACATTTCCTGTTTCTGTTTCGGGCACATGAACTATTTTGGGCAACCTGTTTGCTAGTTCCGGACAAATTTTCTATTTTGGACAACCTGTTTGGTGTTTCGGAGAATTCGGACACATTTTCTATATTGGACAACCTGTTTGTAATGTTCCGGACAAATTTTCTATTTTGGACAACCTGTTTGGTGTTTCAGAGAATTCGGACATATTAACTTTTTTGGGCAACCTGTTTGGTGTTTCGGACACAGGGACAATTAACCTGTTTACAGTTCAGGACACATTTTCTATTTTGGACAACCTGTTTAGTGTTTCGGACACAAATTTCCTATATATTTTAGACAACCTGTTTACAGGAAGCATTCCTATTTTGGACAATCTGTTTACAGTTCCGGAGGCAATTCCTATTTTGGACAACCTGTTTTCTGTACAAGAAACTACACAGTACTCATGGTACTAGGAATTTCTGAAGCCGACCTCAATTTTTAAAAAATTTCTTTGTACCACTGTGCATATTGTGTAATATAAAACTGAGCATTTTTCCATTTGACTACCCCCATCATTAATGTGGGGACTCGTAAGTTACTCACCATACCCAACTCCCCAGATACAGTGCTATATTTAGAATGGTCCCTCATGAATATGCATATGTGTACAAGTTTACACACAAATCATTCCGCCTCATACTTGTAAACAATTAGGCCCAAACTAAATGTCAATGGATATTCTTGATATTCCACTTATATTGTATTTAAAGTACATCCATGTGATGGTGGAAATTGTATTTTATAGTTACTGTTAAATGATGATGATCCCACGACCTTAGTCCATATGCGGGTGTACTAATATTTTAAAGTTGCTTGGTGATGTGTCCACACGAGGTGAGCGCGCGCGGAAAACGGACACTGTTCGTTTTACGATTCGGCGACAACAGTCATGTAATTCTCCTCCGGAGAATTCCGGGGTTAAACCAGCCTCCAACCTGGCTGGTCAGCATGGGCATATGCCGATGTAGGGAGTGCGGACTCCCCCGACCATTTTGGTGAGTTTCTGGTTCCTTTTATTTGCAAGCTTGGCTTGAAACGCGCATTTTGAGTGCTCCTACTTAAAACTTTTTGACCTATGTCGTGTCGCCATTCATGCATTTATAATGCATGCATGCCTTCTGTATGTGCCATACTTTGTACACAGCACAGCCATTATTGTTGTGTCTGTGCTGGCATTGCGCGTGGTGACCTTTCAACCTCACTGTGTACACATTCACTGTATTTTGACACCCTGCATACTGTTTACTGTTTTGTACTTATAGGTCGATGTACCTGTAGTGTAGCTGTAACCTGCCTTGCATCCGGGGATCTTTTTGTTGGTGATCTTTTTGTCTGGTGATCTTTTTGTTGGTGATCTTTTTGTCTGGTGATCTTTTTGTTGGTGATCTTTTTTGTCTGGTGATCTTTTTGTTGGTGATCGTTTTGTTTGGTGATCTTTTTGCTTGGGGATCTTTTCGGTGATCTTTTCGAGGATATCTTTTTGGTGGATCTTTTTGCTTGAAGTAGTCCTACTCATCATTCATCATCGGGTTAACTTATCTACAACCGGGCTAATAATCACTCTCTACAAATTATAGACTGGATTCCATCTTCAATAACTGAACTGTTTGTGATTCGTTGATTGTTTATTAATTAACTTGATTCTTCAACTGATTGGAATAAATTCTACACTTCGACTGATTTTCTGCGATTCAACAAGAACTGGTCTTCCCTTGTTTTTATTTCATCGAGTGCTTGGGATACACTTATCCTAATTAATTTTAGGGTCTTGCTCCCTTGTTGGCTGCGAAACCGCAGCACCGTAGTGGAACCACTACAGAAAAATGGCGACGAGGATGGGATGAGTGTGTCACCACTACAGAAAAATGGCGACGAGGATGGGATGAGTGTGTCACCACTACAGAAAAATGGCGACGAGGATGGGATGAGTGTGTCATTTCTACTGTGCAAGATTTCTTCATGATCTTCAAGCATCAGAACTGTTTTTTTTACTGTCTTCAAAGATCCCCGGGTGCAACAGCCGAATCTGACTGGAGTTCTACACACTGGAGCATTGGGATTCCTCATAGCGGCGTCGTGAGTCAACTGATCCTGTAAGACTGAGGCAGTCATCTGTACTCGGCAGTAGACGCTAACTCCATTGTTCTTATACAATTATGTGACTCCAATTTCATGGTAGGCCTACATGTAATGTATTTTGTATTTTATTGTCCTATGTAAATTGTATGTATCTGTGCGTAACCTTGCATAAGCAAATCATGGTATAGTTAAGTGTCTGAGGACATAGGCCTACATGTTGTTTTGATACATTGTGGCATAGATTGCACATACATACATATACATGTATATCTTTGGTATACACTGACTGGGGGAATCTTCCATCTTTTCAGTGCGTATATACTGGAGCATGTTTGTACGCTTGGGCAATTCATCCAACTTGTGGACGGTTTGGATTGTTTTGTGTTATACAATTATTTGTACATGTACTTTTTCAACATGTCTGTATTTGAGGAAGGTATAATAAGGCCCTTAAAACATTGGGCAATATATCCTTCAACTTACGCTTTCAGCGGACGTATCAGTGCTAATTATGAACGTTTTCGTTTTGGGAGCACCATAAAAATAGTTTAATTTAAATTAGCTGTTTATTGAGTTGTAAGACTCTTATAAACTGGGAAAAAAGCAGGGAAGTGCTTACCCATTCTGGCTCAGCACTTCCTAGTACTACCCCAGAAGTGGTTTTCTGTATGAAGTGACTGGACACTTTGAAATACATGTTCAGCTAGATTGTTGTGATTCCGATTATGTATATCACAATTTTGGATTTTGACTGTACAACAAGTAAGTACTTGTTTGTAACTAGCTTGGTCTAGATGCAACTGGATAATGTAATCTGATCCTTCTCGTAGATTGAGACAGAAAGTTATTGTTGGAAAATCTGCTGTTATGGGTTTAAACTGGTCTTACAATGCATTCCAAATATTATGCCCATGTACGTTTGTGACGGCTTCTTGTTTGGCTCTCGGTGTGACTGTTGAGTGCTTAACTGTCAGCATTTTTGTTCTCACCATTTTTGGGCATACTGTTATGACCCCGTATGTGAGGCTTTTGGTCTCACCATTAATGGGCATACATGTACTGTTTTGACCCAGTGTGTGAGACGTTTTGTTCTCACCACTAATGGGCATCTTGTTATGACCCTATTTGTGGGACGGTTGTTCCCACCATTAATGGGCATTCATGTACTGTTATGACCCCGTATGTGGGACGTTTGTTCCCACCATTTTTGGGCATACTGTTATGACCCCGTATGTGAGGCTTTTGGTCTCACCATTAATGGGCATACATGTACTGTTTTGACCCAGTGTGTGAGACGTTTTGTTCTCACCACTAATGGGCATCTTGTGATGACCCTGTTAGTGGGACGTTTGTTCCCACCATTAATGGGCATTCATGTACTGTTATGACCCCGTAAGTGAGACGTTTGTCTGACTTGTTCGCTTAGCGGTTTATCGTGATGCCAATTTGTACTTTCTTGGGAAAATGCATATGTACACTCCGTTTACAACAGTTTCTAATAATAGCAATTGTATTGCATGCATAGTGCAGCTGTATTGATTGTGAGGGGTGATGCTCCTCTCAGTTTGTCAGCTTTGTAAGGGATAGTTGATGTTATCTCCTTGTTCCAACGCTGCTCAATCATTGAGAAGGATCCAGGAAATATGTAATGTAGTGGATATGGATAAGTCTGTTTTTCTGACTCAGCAGCATTCATATTTGGTGGAAACAGGCTGGTTATGCCTCATAATGCCTGTATTTCCCTAGGCTGGTTTTTCACTTAGGGATATTAGCGAAATGTTCTGTCAACCGCCTCTGTCCCTGCTGGTTCGACTGCAGTTGCCATAAATCTGAGGATTAGAAGGTAGAGTGTTTGGTCCACCAGAGGTTGCCCCTTCAGGGTGTTGGTAATTCACCGGCCTTTGCGTCCATTCACTCAGGTGGTTTTGTAATCTAATCCTGATTTTCTACTGTTAATATAGAGATTTTTCTCTTGCTCAAGCATCTAGCGGTGTTAAACCATTGTTAATGGTTTTATAGATGTAAATTGTCATTGTTGTTGTTTACTTAAGAATTGGATAGTTCGGCATGTCCGGACAGACATCAGTCTTCCTTTTTGGCCATTCCTTTCCTGCCCGCTTGATGAGGCAGGCCTTAGAGCATATATGTACAGAGAAGGGTGAATTACCCTAAGTACCTTGTAGATGGATGTCACCTCAATCCTGAAGGGATGCGTAAATATTGCATGGGTATCAAGGAAGCAGTGTATAAGTGCAAATTGTGATTGTTATGATGTTCAGTGGTCATTAAAGTGAGAGTAATTAAAGCGTTCCATTGCCTACATTTGCTGATGCAAATTTTGATTGTATAAACATTCATTGAGACATCTGTATCTGGTCGTACTTTATTGTTCTACAGTAGCCTGAACAATGACATTATCTGTTGTTCTTTCTGGGCACTTGTTGGTGCATTTACTTGTGCCAAGTCATTATGTTGTCAGAAAATTAGGAAAAGACTACTCTGTGTTATCTGAATGTATAAATTGATTACCATGTGTTTTTGGTAATCAAAAGCTTGTATTTGATTGTTGTAAAAAAAAAACAAACAAACAAACAAACAAACAAACAATGATTGTTGTAAAATTCCATTTGATATTTTGGATAGAAGGGTTCCTGTGGCACTAAGTGCAGTGTTACTTTTATAAACAGACCCCTTTAAAAATGCCATGATTTAAATGATTGTGGTCAATATGGTAGAAGGCAGGAAGTATTATGTCTTGTTTAAGTCTTGTGAGAATACTTCATTTGATGGTGTATTGGAAGTATGAGTGTGTTGAGAAAGCAACTTTTCATCTGTTTTTGATGATAATTGTGCAGGAGCCTAATTGCATGGCATGTTCACTTGTATTTACTTAAATTCAAGTGTTGTTAAGAGTTATTGTTAACATTCCAGTATGATCACTGGGATTGTTGGATTAGATCTTGCCAATTTTGACAATGTGATGTGCTAATTAATGAAACGGGTGAATTCATTTGCATATTAATTATAGACCACTCGGGTCGCGTGGTTTTAAAGCGGGGAAATTGTGGGGACTCGTAAGTTACTCACCATACCCAACTCCCCAGATACAGTGCTATATTTAGAATGGTCCCTCATGAATATGCATATGTGTACAAGTTTACACACAAATCATTCCGCCTCATACTTGTAAACAATTAGGCCCAAACTAAATGTCAATGGATATTCTTGATATTCCACTTATATTGTATTTAAAGTACATCCATGTGATGGTGGAAATTGTATTTTATAGTTACTGTTAAATGATGATGATCCCACGACCTTAGTCCATATGCGGGTGTACTAATATTTTAAAGTTGCTTGGTGATGTGTCCACACGAGGTGAGCGCGCGCGGAAAACGGACACTGTTCGTTTTACGATTCGGCGACAACAGTCATGTAATTCTCCTCCGGAGAATTCCGGGGTTAAACCAGCCTCCAACCTGGCTGGTCAGCATGGGCATATGCCGATGTAGGGAGTGCGGACTCCCCCGACCATTTTGGTGAGTTTCTGGTTCCTTTTATTTGCAAGCTTGGCTTGAAACGCGCATTTTGAGTGCTCCTACTTAAAACTTTTTGACCTATGTCGTGTCGCCATTCATGCATTTATAATGCATGCATGCCTTCTGTATGTGCCATACTTTGTACACAGCACAGCCATTATTGTTGTGTCTGTGCTGGCATTGCGCGTGGTGACCTTTCAACCTCACTGTGTACACATTCACTGTATTTTGACACCCTGCATACTGTTTACTGTTTTGTACTTATAGGTCGATGTACCTGTAGTGTAGCTGTAACCTGCCTTGCATCCGGGGATCTTTTTGTTGGTGATCTTTTTGTCTGGTGATCTTTTTGTTGGTGATCTTTTTGTCTGGTGATCTTTTTGTTGGTGATCTTTTTTGTCTGGTGATCTTTTTGTTGGTGATCGTTTTGTTTGGTGATCTTTTTGCTTGGGGATCTTTTCGGTGATCTTTTCGAGGATATCTTTTTGGTGGATCTTTTTGCTTGAAGTAGTCCTACTCATCATTCATCATCGGGTTAACTTATCTACAACCGGGCTAATAATCACTCTCTACAAATTATAGACTGGATTCCATCTTCAATAACTGAACTGTTTGTGATTCGTTGATTGTTTATTAATTAACTTGATTCTTCAACTGATTGGAATAAATTCTACACTTCGACTGATTTTCTGCGATTCAACAAGAACTGGTCTTCCCTTGTTTTTATTTCATCGAGTGCTTGGGATACACTTATCCTAATTAATTTTAGGGTCTTGCTCCCTTGTTGGCTGCGAAACCGCAGCACCGTAGTGGAACCACTACATTAATTTATTAATCATTTAATAAATTCTAAGAAAAAAACCTTAATATTGCTCACAGTTGATTTTATCATCTAAAATTGTACATATTTTTTTTTCAGAACATGTGCTGTATTACAAAAAACCAAAACAATGACAAAACAAAGCAAAACAAAACAAAAACAAAACAGAAAAAAAACTCAAGATGAAATTATTTCCCTACCTAAGCCGGATATTAACCTGAACTATTGTCAGTCTCCAGATGATGACTAGAGCAGTCTAGTCAAAACATTGAGACCTTACGAAGTGACAATAAGTGCAAAAAAAATAGTAACAAGTGCGAAAGTACGAACCATTCTTACATGCTGTTTCTGCAAATTGATCAACACATTGTCAAGCTGGTTGTAATGATAACCAAATTAATATTAAGGGTTTACCACAAATTATGTGTTTAATACAACTGCACTTACAGTTAAAGTCAAGTGGACGCAGTTACATATGTATTTCTTCACTTTGACCTTGTCCAAACCCCATTGTAATAAATCTTTGATCAATCTTTCAGTCACGGTCGGTGGACTGAGGAAGCCGATCTGATGATAGCAGGAAGATAAATTGAACTTGCCAAATTATGCAGTCTAGAAAGAGTCTGCTTTTAGTAAAATGGCTTTACTGTAGCCTAATCAATAATGCATACAAATACATGTAAACTGACTAGCACAGGTACACACACATAATGTACATGTATGATACGGTACTTATATTGTATCTTTAAATTTGGACTTTCGATTGTACTCATGTACTGATCAAATGCACAAATTCAAACCATTGGAATTTGAACTGGTGTGTACCCATTCTTGTCATTATGAAATTTGGACCGAATATCCCTTGTTTCATGAATGATAAACTTCAATTTGCGACTGATAAAGACACATTGAAACTGTCTCCTTTTGGCCTTTGTGTTGGCATGAATTAAGCATTATGCGGACATCCTCTGTCGTGAAGTCCTACATGTATGACCTGCCGTGACTGTGCAGTACCGGTATACACAATGGGTTCAATACAGTAAAGGGTACGTATTTTTCGCACCTTTTTCAGTAAGGCTCCAGTACATGTATATCATCAGTTTAATAGTCATTAATTTAATGAATGCGTCGAGCGAATTCTCCATCGATCTGTATGTTGAGTAACATCATTCTGTTCAAAGCCTTCCTGCCATTCTCATCCATAGTGATAAATGCCTTGACCTTCCATCCTGTAACCATGGTCACATACATATTTACTGTACATATTACTACAGGTGCATGCATCATGTATACATACAGTATGTTAGTTGTTACAGAATATATACACCAATGTACAGTGTTCAATGTACACTGTACATGTACAGTACATGGTTCAGTAATACATCACAGCCCCCAACATCATATGCACAGGTGTACATTGTACACTGTAGGTCTGGCAATAACCCCAAGGAAATCCTTCCAAAGTACACGTGTACATGCCATACATGTAAATGTAGAAACAGCCTATGTAGGTACAGACCCTGCCTTGGGTAATTTAAGTTCCGTTCTGTTAGTACATTGTATCCCTCTGCATGCTCTGGATTATGAATATGATACATGAACATTGTACATTTGAGGTTTAATACCAAGAATTATTATTATTTAGTACACTGTACAGTGAACGTGGTGTACATGTACATACATCCCATGTCATGTACCGGTATGTTACATTCTGTACACATTATGTACAGCAACATGTAGGCCTACTTGCCAGTTGCCAACAATATGTTTACAGTCAAACCATGGAGAAAGAAGACACACCTATATCTCCATGGTCATGGTTAAACCAAGCATGCTAAGAGGTCCTTTGGGACTAATTACATGTATGTATGAGCCTTATTAAATACAAACTGTAATCACTGACAGGGTTCTAGCCACGGTGGGCGGCGCTGGGCGGGCCAGCCCGGCACTGGAAATTTGCGCCCGGAACGTAGGTCTGAAGTAAACTCTGCCGCCCAGCATGAATTTCCTCAGAGTGAATAAAAGCATTGCCAATATCGTGAATTTTGATCACATTCCTGAATAAAAGTTCACTCTGTTCTGTGTTTTGAAATGTGAAGCACTGATTCTCAATGTTTACAAGACGATATAATTTCCAATTTTTAGCGTAGGCCTACCGTATATCTGTCATGTATGTACTGTAGCTAACTAGGGCTCAACTTCATTTCTAGAGCCCACCACTAAAATTGGTCTGGCTAGAACCCTGATCACTGAATGTAACAGGAACCTTGAATGATCAGCATATATCAGGAATGAGAACAATTTCATCGGAACCTATAGGCCTTTTGATAACATTTTCCTTATTATTTACATGAATATGTACAATGTATCTGAATGTTGTACTCACAGTCACAGTACCTGGTACTCTTATTGATGAGGCTCCACTGCAGAGTTTGATAGGCCTATTGATCAAATCAAAGGCTCAGGTGAAACAGGTGACTCAAAAGAGTTCTAAAACACTCTTGGACTCCTATTAAATTACCCACATTACATGCCACGAAATAAGGAAGGCTTTACATTTTATGTACAGTGCCCAGCAGAATTCAAGCTTAACTCGCAGTAGACTTGTCGGCCCACGTTTGGGATCGCTTCTACATGTACAAATGCCAAAAAAACGTGTCCATTTCAATTGATTTCTCAGTAACATGAGCTCTCCATTTGGCAGTGTAACTGCCAGTTTTACAGGAAGCTTTCAATGAGTGGGCAGGGAGGCCCGCCAGGCTAAGTGGAAATTGGCATTTTGTTGAAAATCAAGAGGCAGCTCCAAGACCTACATTTTAAATTGTAGTAAAAACGATTTTAAGTGAGCACTGTAATTTATCAATTCAAAAGGCGTCTTGTGTCATTACTTCAAGAAGCTGACCTTGGCTGTTTTCACTCAGTTTTCCTTTCTTAGTCCCGTTATTGGTGACCTAGAAGCCGAGTTTAAAAGTCAGCCATAATTATCATATCATCCTTCTTCAATTCAATCAGACAAGAAAAGGTGAACCTGTGGCTCTAGTTCATGTAGTTACGTGTACATATCAAATGACTACATGTGTCCACATGACGTACAGTAAACAAATAATTTAAAGACATCATTCAAGCTCTGAAAGCAAACTTGTGAATGACCGACTCTCAGACTAAAAACAAATTAAATAAACAGACTACTCCTCAAAACAGTTCTGCAACAAGTTTGAAATGTAATCAATACATTTCTTATTGCTCCATCATTGTATGTGATAATGGTGTCTATTGTTGGAAAGCGTGATTATCGCTCTTTACAATGAAGTCTCACATTTATGCTAATGAAATTTTGGTATGCACAGTCCTGATAAATTCATACAGCAATGTCAAAAATGAAATGTTGCAAAATGTGTTTTCAGTAGTGAATTCTCAATCGTTTTGAGGATAGACTGAGTTTGATGAATAGTGTTGATGCCCTGATGCGTGAAAGCACGATCCAAACATGGTGTATTCTCATAATTTGCATTTTGCAACATGTCACTTCTGACTTAGCCCTTTATTCAGGAGAAATGCACATTCCATGATTACATAATCACAAGAGATGGCATATCATTGTAAAGAGGAATAATGAAGCTTTCCAATGATACCAGTTTCACCATTCATAGATTAGTAACAAACATGATAAACAAGATATCATCCCTCTAACTCGAGTTACAGAACCTTTTTGAAGGATGTGTACCATTTAGCCTATATTCTGAAAATTGTTCAGGGTGAACATATGTGTACGTGTACAGTATTTACCTACATTCCATGATATTACAATTTAAATTGTAATTATCAGGGAATGTGTATGTGAATTGCATTGCCACAACTACATTTTACTGTATTCCACTCTTGTGAGGCACACTGCATACTCAGGGCTTATTGAGTGTGCATGAACAAAATCATACACATGTCACAGTGTGTAGCAGGAGGTTGTGGGTTCGAATCCCACCTGAGCCAGCGCATAATATTTTCAATTATCGTGCACTCAACAAGCACTGAGTATGCAGTGCTCATCTACATGTGTACATCCCATGTACAACTGTGCGTCGGTGAAGGGCAAGCCTAATTTGCATTTATTCCAACTCCCTGATGAAAAAAATCATTATAACACCATTACATGTACACAGTACCGGTAGATGACAAACATACATGTATGTACGCAGCGGCAATCTGAATTGTGCGGGACACATTGATTCATACTTACTTCATATGATGGGACGTGAATGACCTGCATAGCGTGACCTTTAAGTAATTTCAATACAACAACGTGACAATAAATTCCTTCATATAACTGCAGTCACTTGGGTGATAGGGAGGGGGGGGGGGGCATGGGACGGAGGGGGGTCCATCTTGCCCTGATGCCCTATGGACAGCTCACAAAATGCATCTCCTAACCCTACCTACAGCTATAATTACACACTTTGAATGCAGCGGCAGCCATTTATCTCAAAACGCCCTCTGTCGGTTCTAGGTTTGTGTACAAGTGATGTCACGTCGTCAGTGGAATTCTTCCCAAATATTATATAGGGCCTACATGTATCGTACAGCCATGTATCACAAAACAATTCTGTGACATGTTTTTGAATGGTCATGGTACTTACTTCAATTATAATCATGACAACAAAACATTAACATTAGGGCTACAGTTACTGTGCTAAGCTGGGCCTACATCAATTAAAAATTGTGGTGGTTTTTTTTGTACATCAAAACTGGGCATGCAATTCTAACAATTCACGAATTAGTACCGTACTGTGCTAGTGCAGTAGTTCAGAGTCATGACACTGAGGAAGGCATACATGGATATGTACATGTACAGTATGCATATGTATTATGTACACATGTGTGTACTGTAATGTACATTTGTACATTACAACATGTCAACATAAGAATTAACATACACAATACATGCAGACCGTGGATTTCTACCTCAGATCTGAATTTTAAAATTCCATCATCTTGATTCTCGAGTAAAATTAAAAACTAAAAACAGCGAAATTGAGCAAGTCCTCGGGCCTACCTACCTGTATTAAGGTGGAGTCACTTAGCTGGAGTACAACACCGCGGAAAAAGAGTGATTTCAGTCGACGATTCAGCCACAAAATTCCAGAGTTTAGAGACGATGTTGACAGCAACTCCAAGAATTTCCCACCTCAAATATGAAATGCATGCATCACATGCGGAGCACGTCTTCAATTTGCATTTTGTGGTCCCTTTAAATTGGCATACCGCCCTCAGCCGACGGATGTGGTCGATGCTAACATCGACATAAAAATAAAGAGAAGACTTTAGCTAGTCTATTAAAAATGGCAGCCCCCACTGGAAATGCTGATGGTAAGAACAGGTGGTAATGTTTGTTATTATGCCGTCCTCGCAGAGAGTTCTGAAATTGTTTTTATCATTCCATATTTACTCCTTGAACTAAGCAGCCCATCTTTAGTGTTACCTCATTCATCAGTGTTGGAACTGACCGTCAATGAATGGATGACATTCCATTATGGCATTAGGCCTAATAATATGCCAGTGCAGTATGCAATGCCAAAATAAAAAAATGGGGATTGTGGGTTAACGGGTCCTAAAACTATAAAGGAAAGGAAACTACTATTTGAAAAGTAACTTACCTACATATACTTTGTTGGTCTCCTCCTCTATATTACCAAGCTTACATTTTTGGAAAGAGGGCAGGGCTTTGATTTTTGAGGGAAATTATGGGGTAAAAACGGTAACCAAGATTGTAACATTTCACCGCCGCACGGACGGCCGCAGACGAGAATAGTCTGGTTTCCACTCTGACATTTTGAGGACTCTTGGTCTGTTGGGTCTGGGCACTAGACAAACCAGACCAGACAAAATGGCCTCACGCGATCAGACGGTCTGTTTTAAAGTTTTCAAGAAGCGCGTAAGAAAATTGAATTTTAACCCTGAAATGTTTAACAAATTTCTTCTATGTAGGCTTTTAAGGACCCAGGAACATTTGCTGAAAGTCAAAAGTATCATTTTTGAGGAGTAGAAGTTAGTTCAGAGCCAAAAAAGTCAATGTGTTTTGAGATCCCGTTAACCCACAATCGCCAAAAAAATGACAACCAATGTCAATGAATAGAAAAGTCGCCGCGGGGTTAGTGTCTTGTAGTTACGCCACCCATATTATTTTCAATTTTATTTAGCTTCCAGTTCTACTGTTCCAAAATGAGATTTGTTACTTAAGAGCAAATATTAATGGGTCCTGTAAACCGAAAATGAACATATTTCGGCAATGTTTCAGTGGGAAAAAAAAGTTTCCTTACCCCAAATAAATATTGAAAATAATATAGGTGGTGTAAAATTAAAAGACACTAGTAATGGTAGGGGGGATTGTGATAAGACGGGTCCCAAAACTATTAAGGAAAGAAAAACTAGGTAACGGTGTAGAAGCAGGTCCGATATCTATAAAGGGAATAAAAACAACTTAGTTTCAACTGTTCCAAAATGATATTTTTTACTTTCAGCAAATGTTCCTGAGTCCTTAAAAAATCCCCAGATAGAAGAATTTTGTGCAACATTTCAGAGTAAAAATACAATTTTCTTACCTGTTTGTTGCAAACTTCAAAACAGACAGACAAAACAGTTTTATTCCCTTTTTATAGGTATCGGACCTGCTTGTACACCGTTACCAAAAACTACTTATTGAAAAGTTACTTACCTAAATTATACGTAAGTGCCATTTTTAAGTGGTGTGCTCTTCTACATTAGCAAGGACCAAGGTTAAATTTGTGGAAAGAGGGCACGGCTTAGATTGTTAAAGGAACTTATGGGGTAAAAACGGTAACGAAGATGCGACATTTCATGGACGGCAGACGAGAATATAGTAAGGGAACAGCAAAATATATGCTGCCTCTTGAGTTTTGACAACTGTTTGCTTTGGTTTCTTCTTCTTCTTTCAGTTTCAGGGAGAAACAACCTGGAATCTGTGAAGCACACAATCTTAGTTCTGTCCGGTAAAGGAGGAGTTGGTAAGAGCACAGTAACAACACAGATTGCATTGACACTCCGGCAACTTGGCCTGAAGGTAACCAAGAAGATTTCCCTTGGTTTTGCGGCAACACCATGAGACATATGATATTATACTCATGGATGGCTCTGAAAAGAGCCGGTTAACTCGGCCTTCCATCCAATATGCTCTGGCCATCTTCAGAAGAAGAAGGCTCTTTTCAGAGCCACGCAAACATGTAAAAGAGTACGATATATGTCTCATGGTGTTTACCGCAAAACCAATTACTTTATGTACTTCCACCATGCATAGCCTTATAAAATCTACATGTAACTTAAGATTTCCTTTGATACCCCTGCAGTGGCTACCCCAAAAATCCTTTACATTAATAAATAAACCTCTCCGAACTTTGTCCATTTTGTACTGGGCTATTTTTTTCTTAAATTCTTTTTGAACTCTGACCAAGTTGGGCCATGAAGCCCAGTAAAATAACATTTCCGTGGGTTTTGGTGTCCCAGATTCTTCAAAATACCACAGTAATAGCAGAGGATGAATTTTGTGAGTACCATTTTCAGGTGAGATGAAAAAATTAACAATTGTATGTACAGTATTAGCATTTAATGATAAAAACAGGGGTGTGATTTCTACTCATTTGTCAGGATCTCGGGATTTATCCCCATTCCCTCATTTTCTCAGTACCAAAGTGTGGTTTTCAGGATTTTTAATATGTTTTTCAGATTTTTTAAACTTTTACGCTACAGTCACAGCTACCACTGTTAGAACAAAGCTCTTGAGTGAATATATTTGGGGATGGTACGCAGCGTGTATTTGAACAAGTTATATATTGGCCTATGGGACTTGATAGCTCAGTTGGTAGCGCTCTGGTACTGAGTTCCGGTGGCTGCTTGTTTCTTTGTTTACTTTTCAATTACTCAAAATTAAACCAGTTGGTTTTCCTTGTGGTTATTTGATGTTTAAGTTTTTATTTTTCAGAGAATTTGTACAGAAGAATGTTCAGATAATAAAAGAAAGGGTACTGAAGTTTAATGAAATGCAAAGGAGTGTGAAGCTTACATTACAAAGGTGACACTGTACTCAGTTTTTCCATGGTTCCAATTTCAACGAACTGTTTCTGTGCTGTTATTGGCAGGTTGGCGTACTTGACATAGATTTGTGTGGTCCCAGCATACCGCGCATGCTGAACGTGCAGGGAAATGCCGTGCACCAGTGTTCTGAGGGGTGAGTACCAGTTTCAGTATTTCTTGTTCGATGGCTTGCATATAAAAATTGAATACGATACATTGCTTTTGTTTTCAGTGATGCGTGATGAACTCTCATCTCATGCGAATCTCATCTTTTTACCTGGGGCCATTTTCATGGAGCTGCTAAGCACAACAATTGCCTAGCACAAAAATGTCTTGCCCAATAAAACAAACCACCATTGAAAATTCTATCAACATTCCATGTTTGCTTACCATGATATTCATGGTATGGTCAGCAAACAACAGCCAAAGAACATTCACAAGTAATGCACAACACATGGCCATTTTTATTAAGACAGAAATTTCATGGTTAGCAAATTTTTGTGCTAAGCAGGGCTGTGAAATTGCCTCCTGTGCTTTTGCTATGAAGGTACAATGTACAGGCTTAACCAATGGCGAATCTATGGGGGGCTAGGGAGGCATGTGCCCCAGGCACCACTTTTTTAGGGGCACACAAAACGCAAATGCCAAAAGAAAAACAAAGGAACAAATATTTGTACAGTTGAAGTTATTGGAAATCTAATCCAATGAACAAAGAAAGAAAGATTCCAATTTCAAATTGTTTGATTTATTTTTTTCCCATTGGCATCAGAAGTTAGAATTAGGGGTGCAATTTGAGCGCTTTCCCAGGGCGCCGTTTTCCCTAGATACGCTGCTGAGCTTAACTCAGTTATTGGCAGGCCAATTCTTTTTTCTCTTCTAGTAAAGATGCCGGCCTCCTTCTGTTTGGCTTTTTTTTTAAACACTGACAAATGAAATTTGGTTGAAGTTGCCCTATTGTTGTATTCTGGTTAATTGTATTACTATTCTCATCTAGTCTCATTATTTCATGGCTTCTAACTGACAAACAAACAAAGATAATTGACTATTAGTAACACCACCAATGTCGGGCTGGATAGCTCAGTTGGTTAGAGCTCCGGTACAGTATTCCGGCGGTCACTGGTTTGAATCCCGCTCCATTGAGTAAATTTTTCTTTGTTCACTTTACTATTCTGATTATTTTCATCATTAGGTGGGTGCCTGTGTATGCAGACAGGGAACAGCGTCTGGCGGTGATGTCCATCGGATTCTTGCTGGGCAGGAATGACGATGCCGTGGTGTGGAGAGGACCCAAGAAAAATGGTAAATAAAAGTGGAGAAACTTTTCAATCAATCGTGTTCAATGTGCGCGCATGCTCACAATTGTGTGCGTCTGCGCTGTTGACATGAAGACCGGTTCTCAAGAGTCTCCCAAAATTATGTCATGTTTCAGAAATTGTTCCCGGACAGTGTCAAAAACAAAGACATGGTTACGTTCCACAAGGCTTGATGGCCATGCTTGGTCCTAGTCCAAAGAATGTGCCATATGGATACTGCACAGAGTGGTATCTTGACGGGCACAGGGCTGTAGAGCCAAGGCATTGTAACTTAGGGCTTGATGGCCCAACTTTGTCCAAGTCCAAAGAATGTGTCATATGGATACGGCACAGAGTGGTATCTTGACGGACACAGGGCTGTAGAGCCTAGACATTGTCACTTAGGGCTTGATGGCCCAACTTTGTCCAAGTCCAAAGAATGTGCAATAGGGATACTGTACAGAGTGGTATTTCAATGGAATGGTAAATATTAGTTTATAGTGAAATGCCCATAGAGTATTAAAGTCAACTCAAATGACCTAGTAACCAAGACTTTCTATTTGCTTCAGTTTTACCTTCATTTGTGCATTTTTCATTTTTTTTTCATGTTTTTTTTTACTGTTGGGATGTAATTTGTTTTTAGCTCAGTTGACCCGTTTAAATTAATTAGACAACTCAATCGATCAAGCTATCATGACATTTGTATTTATAGGCCCTATTTAACTAGAGTTTATTCAAATTACCAAAGTATGGAATGCTCATAAGTCGTAGAACAAAATGAGCAAAGCAAGCCTTTATTTTTACTCAAATTGATTATTAATGCTCTGTATTCAACACGGACAAATCTTACAAAATGAAGTTGGCAACATTCCTCATTATGCTGTAGCAAGTCATATATAAAGGTTTTTTTCTTGTATGACCCCACAGCAATGATAAAGCAGTTCCTGAGCGATGTTTTCTGGAGTGACTTGGACTATCTCATCATCGACACTCCTCCCGGTAAGCCAAAACCTCTTCTCCCTGTTGTGACGTCTGATTGTTTTTGTTAAAGATAATATCATACTTTGGTTTTTATCAAAGAAATACAGATTCATGGGCAAAAATGACAAGACAGATACTGTAACAGTCATCTGTGAAAATTTCAGTCCCATGCGGTGCCCATTTTTGAGAAAACAATGAAAAACAGTCACAGTATTTCTTAAGTCTTTTCTCTGTTATTTTTGATCTTTTAAAAGATCAAGAAGATTTTCGGTTGTTGTTTGAAAAATACACCATTTCAGGTGGAAACATTTAAACGGTATGTTTCTACCACCATCTTCATACCCAGTAAGTTATACGTAAATCTGTGAACATTTCTGTTTTGGTTTCTTACCAAAGTATGATACTACCTTTAAGGGATGCAAATCAGAGGTTTTGTAACCTCTTCCCACCCCAATACTCCCAATTCCCTTACCTCATTGAGTCCCCTGATTGATGAAATGCAGCAGACAGTCCTGATTTTTGTTCTCGCCGCTCTGAGCTGTCGTCAGGTTTGTGTCTTTCAACAGAGTCTTGGGAAGCACCTCTGAGACATTACTGAGATTGTGTCTGGGGACTGTACCATGCTAGACACTAATTTGATTGCTTTTCTCCTGTTGAATCACTGTCCTTCACCTCAACGACTCCTCTGAAGCAATTCTTCTTTTTCAAACTTCATTATCCTCTTATAAGTTCTCTGTTATCAGAAATTGTGAGCCATGTATTTAAAAAAAACTGGGTAAGCAATGTGGTCTTCCTACTTCCTCTCCAGGGGTCGATTTCACCAAACTCATTGTAACTTATAACCAATCTTTTATGATGCATTGCTGCCCTATGGGGGATAAGATGGGTTATCCTTCGTATCTCGAGTTACAATTGATCGTAGGGCTTCATGAAATCCACCCTAGTACCTAAAAAGCGAGGTTTCGTCTTGTCTAAATGACTACAAATACTGTTTGTTGAAGTATAAGAAGAGCACCTTTAAAGGGTGTTCACAAAAATTCACTCTACTGTCTTAGTGCAGGTTTTAGCAGAACATGGTTCACAGTTCATAGATTGATCTTTTCAAAATCATGTTGGTGTACATTTTTATTATGGAAAATTATGTTACATGACAAGTAACTAGGGTGATAAAGATAATTTGTGATGAAAATATGAATTGTGAAGACCTAGCTGTTTGATCATGTCAGTCAGCCTGAGGTTCTTTTACTGATTGGTTTGACTCCACAGGAACCTCAGATGAGCACATCACCGTTGTAGAGGGTCTGCAGCAGTACAAGCCAGATGGTGCCATATTAGTTACCACACCTCAGGTCAGCTTATCACCTCATTCCATTCATGAATACGAGCTGATTTCTTGCCTGGGGCCAATTTCGCTAACGCTTCGCAATCATCGTTAAGCACAAATCCGTCTCTTAATGGAAAATCGATGGCTACTTTGCGAAGCAATTTTCTGTTTAGCGATGGATTTGGGGTTTACCGATTATACCCTGATGTTGGCACATGTGGTGCTCTCTCGGGGAGGGGAGAGAGGGGTTGTGAGTTTGTAGTCAGGTAGTGGCATTCAAACTGTGGACTAATAACAAAAGGGACTGTATTGTCCATGATTGGGAAAAGGTCCACAATTGGAAAGCATGTACAAAACCAATGGAGCTGCTGCCAAAAAGTTTAAGTCCAAATTTAAGAGAAACCACAGGGCGTCCACGATTGCAGGTGTTTGCACACTTGGGAGTGTATGTGAAGGGCGTGGGGGACTGAATGGGGTATCACCTGGGAGGGGTTGAATTCCCCTCTCCTTTCACCTTGTTTTCTATGGGTGACTAAATTCAACGGAATTAATTTCCTTGAGCAAGTTTAGAATAGTTGGGGTGCTGTGGCCTAGTGGTCTGGTGTTTCAAACTCAAGGTCTTGTGTTCAATCTACAGATTGTGGGTTCGAATCCAGCCATGTAATAATGTTACATGCTTCCTTTGGCAAGACGCTTTGTCACATATTGCTTCTCTTCACCCAGGTGCAAATGGGTACCTGTGAGAATGGGTACCTGTGAGGATCGGTAAAGATGGCTTTGAGGTTTATTTAGCCTTTGTGCACATTACGGTAGCTGAGGCTTTTGAGAAAACAGTCACAAACGCTCATATGTATGACGGTATTTTCAAATCTTTTCACAAAGTTTTGATCTTACACTGAGAACAAAATTCAGCATTTCTGGCAGACAATTTTTGATAGAACATTTCTACCATCACCATCTTTATACCCTGTAAGTTATTGATAAATCTGTGAAGATTTCTGTTTTGGTATGCTACCAAAGAATGATACTACCTTTAAGCTTTGGCATTACTGCTTTCCGCATCCGGGATGGTGTAGTTTATAAAGGCTGTGATTGTTTTGTGGCATTGCTCAATACATTGTGTCCATGCCCTGATTTCTCTCTCGCTCTGTCATAATTAATCAGGACCAGATCCACCTCCTGTCAACCATAATTATGTCTGTGTCTCTTTCTACAGTATCTCTATTGTTTTTGTTGTTTTTCATTTCAGGCGGTTGCCGTGGGTGACGTCCGCAGGGAACTCACGTTTTGCCGCAAGACAGGCATACCAGTGTTGGGAGTCGTAGAAAACATGAGTGGCTATGTCTGCCCACACTGTGCTGTAAGTCTCAATTTCTATTTTGTCTTCTTTAAACAAAGGTAATTGACAGGTAAAGACACTACCAACTTGGGGCTGGATTGTTCAGTTGGTAGAGCACTTGTAGTGTATTTCAGGGGTTGCCGGTTCAAATCCTGCTCCAGTCAATTTTTCAGTTTTTCCAGTTCACATTTCAAATGAGTTGTTTGGAAATAATCTGTCATGGTGCCTTTGGTGTTGAATGTAGGGAACAGACAAGATAACTTTTCCTCAATATAATTTTAGTTCTTAAAATCTCTTCTTGAGGAAATCATACCAAATGAGGCCAAATGGCTTCATAAGGTTTATGTGGGAAAGTGTGGAGAAACCTGTCCCTTACACTGAAATGATATACATGGTCTGTTGGTTTCTTGACAGTATACATAGGACTGGAAGAGGTAGCTTGTCCACAGCAAGGCAACAATGAATGCCTCCAACCATATGGTGTGGAGGAACCAGTCCCTCACACTCACACTGAAACAAGACTGATGGTCCCTTCACAGTATGAGTAGGACTGGAAGGGGTACCTAGTCCACAGCAAGGCAGCAATGAATGCCTCCACCCCTATGGTGTGGAGAAACCAGTCCCTCACACTTGAACAAGACTAATGGTCTCTTCACAGTACAAACAGGACTGGAAGTGCAACAGATACTAATGGAGATGGTGTCCTCATATTCCTTTGAAGTTTGCCCATTTTGAATGATGCTTTTGTATCTCATATTAAAATATGATTAATTCAAAATTGATGACAGAAATCTTTCCTTTTTTTGTTTCTGTAGGAATGCAGCAATGTTTTTTCAAAAGGAGGCGGAGAATCGCTAGCAAGGGAATATAAAATACCGTTTCTTGGTAAGTATTCCTTTCTGATCAGACAAACAAACTTCAGAACACAAACAAACAGACACAATGTATGAAGGTTGTGGAGATGCAGTGTACCGCCAATGCAAGCAACATTCAACATGCACGAACAAACAAACAAACAAGCAGACAGATGTTACAAAGTGTTAGCCGCACCATGTTCTTACCTAGCCTTGGCAGGCCATGAATTTGGTTCTGAAAGGGGCAAGGCCACTTTTCCATTGCAAGAGGCACTTCCATTGGAAAATCATTATGTCTATGGACACATTTGAAGGGACACCAAGGACAAGAACCAGGGCAACGAAGGCCTTGGCCTCCGTGGCCTCTGTTAAGTTCAAGGCTTGCTTAGTCCAAACTCATTTTAAATAAAAAGAACAAAATCACATTCCCGTATTGTACCCTTCACAAAATCACAGTCTGCTACCTGTAACAAAAATCTCGGCCCTTTGCAAAAGAGACCCTGACATTTCTGTTCATTAGAACCCTTCAATTTCAGAAAAAAAGTCATATCATTTCAGCACATGATGTATTGGGCATGCTGCCTCAAAAAACGTGCAACTGATGAGTAAATTCACACCAAAAGAGAAATTGAGCTCGAATTCCAGCTTTTGCAATGTAAACGTCGTGAGCGTATACACATACACACACTTTACCTAGCCAGCTGTTTACCTGACTGCAAGCGCCCTCTCTCGGTGATTACCAGAAAGTCAAATGTCTCCCATTATTACGTTGCTCTTGCAAAGACATATCCTGTATTTTTGTCTCCTTTGTCTTTTGGTTTTGTCAGGCTGCATTCCGTTAGATCCCCAACTCAGCCAATGCTCAGAAGGAGGTCAGAGTTTTATGGACGCCTTCTCATCCTCCCCATCCGCTGGAGCGATACAGGACGTCGTTAAGCTTCTCCTACAGACAAACAGATTGCCCAAAAGCTGAGGAATCCATCCTTCCCTTATCACACCTAAGGGGTTTTACAAGACTCTGGCTCAGGCTCAGGCTCAGGCACCATTTGGTGAATCCGTTCTAAAAAAACGGGTATCAATATTGAGGCTTTTGGCTGAGGTTTGGAAGTAGATTCTGTGGGTTTAAAAGTTAAACAGAGCTTCAGCTTCAATGAAAAACTACAACCTATATTTTCAGCATATGGATTACAGTGCCAGAGCCTGAGCCTCCGTTTTGTTAACCCTTAAGTATTTTTCTCATGGACACATACCTGGCACATTGCAACCGCCTTGGGGTCCCTTTCACCAAACTCATTGAACTATCAGTTGTAGGACTTATGATGCATTGCGTCCCTATGTAGAATACAATGGGTTATCCTTCGTTTCTCAGGTTACGATCAATCGTAGGGCTTTCGAGAAATCTACCCCCTGGTTAGATTTGAACCTGTAATAAAGTTTGATAAAAAGTCACATAAAATGCAATAAACTGTGGGAAGGTAGTGCTGAGCCAAGTTGTTTTCTTTTTGCAGACAGGGGTTACCAGCTAAAACAGTACATTTGTATGTTGTGTGTACTTCCTGTGAGTGGTACCAGTGATGCACAGTTGATTCCCCTGGGGAACGGAAGGGTTCTTCATTTCAACATTTTATGGGTCTTTGACCTACTGCATATTTTCATTATCTTTTTTTGATGAAATTTTGCCCTGAATACAGCGAAAAGCCACTCTGAGTAATTTGGGGAAGCAGAAAATTGGAATTGATATTTTTCTTAAAACTGTCTAGATTGTGGGTTGAAGGGAAACATGCCTGCCAGCACCGGGCAAGGAGATAAACAGTGCTTGGAAAAAAGCAGTTGGAAATAGCTGGGCAATTCCATGGTTTGGTGTATGTTTTTTGTGTTAAAAGTAAGGCACCGGTACCTCATTTTGGCAATATTTTCTTGTTTTTCAATGAATCATAAGTGATGTACTTTCTGTTTCCATTAATAAGACATTTCTTTATTGGAGTCCTTCAAGAATGATTGATCAATGAATATAAGTCAAAGTCACTTAGCATGTAATGTCATGTAATGTAAGTAACCGCCATGGAAATGCCTCGCTTAAAGAGGATCTTCAACACTCAACAAACCTCGCTTTATTTGTTAGAACTATAATCATTAAATTACTTGACATGAGAAAAAAAACATTTATCTCACACTGAACACAGAAAGAGAGTCTTTTTGATGATTTTTCTCTCCACATGCTCAACCCGCAAGCAAACCCAAAATTGAAACTGTCTGAATTTAAGTCATTCAGACAGTTTCAATTTTGGGTTAGCTTGCGGGTTGAGCATGTGGAGAGAAAAATCATCAAAAAGACTCTCTTTCTGTGTTCAGTGTGAGATAAATTTTTTTTTCTCATGTCAAGTAATTTAATGATTATAGTTCTAACAAATAAAGCGAGGTTTGTTGAGTGTTGAAGATCCTCTTTAAGCAGAGCTTTGGTATGGTGTGATCAAGCAGAAAGGCCTGTTCTTTATGCTCTAATACCTTGGCAGGGGGAAATCAGGTTAAATATTTAAATCTGTGGCACATTGACCATGGAAATATCCGTATCAAAAGCTGAAGTACACGTCTGGTAAAGGTGATAGAGCAGCTGCAGTCTGTTCATAATTTGATTTGTCATGGAATAGAAACAAACCTGCGAAATTTTCAGCTCAATTGATTGTTGGAAACAGTAGAAAACAGCGAAAAACCCTTGCAATTGTTATGCAAATTTGTGAGGTAATTGTGAGGTTTTGATCTCGGAGATCAAAACTGTTTTTGTTCTTTTGTTTTACTAATTTCTGGATAAAAACAACATTTCAGGCTGAAAAAAAAATTAACGGTATGTTTGTACAAGGTACATCTCTAGACCCTGTAAGTTATACCTAAATCTGTAAACATTTCTGTTTTGGTTTGTTATTAATCCTGTACTGTTCCTTTAAAGGAGACATTGGTTGGATACAGACCTATAGTGAGAAAAAGAAGATGTGGTTTTTGTAATTTGCCTGTGCCTTTGTAAAGGTTAGGGTTCCTTCATCGAATTTTTTAGGATTGAAGAGGGGAAATGCCTGTAACTTTTATTCCCTTTTGCCAAAGCTTTACTTCAACACTCTTAAGATTATACAGATGGCATGGCATTAGATTGCACAATTCACTCATTTTTTTGTTTAAATTGTCTTTCTAGCAAATTTTCTGACTTTTAAAAAAAACTTTAAAAGAGTCTTCCAAAAGATAAACACCATACAAACATAGAACACTTAAAAAGCCAATTGGCTGGAAATTAATAATTTGAAATTATGCACAGAGGATCCGAATGCCAAGCGAAAGTTACCCGTGAACCAGTGACAAGCAAATATACATGACATACAATTTTGGCTGGTGACCCAATGTGCACAAACTTAATCTTTTCCCTGCCTAGCCTCGCTTAGTTTTGTGGGTCACAGTCTAGCTGTATAAAATGTGTGAACTCAGCCGTTATTTCATCAGTTGATAAGTGGAAGTACTTGGCCAAATGATATTTGTTAATTCCTTGTAAAGTTGCTTTCTAAACATTCTTGTTTTTGTTTGTTTGAGTTTTTTATTCTTTTTTTTTTTAATCTGTGTAATTTATACGAAGAATATACCGAATACTGTACATGTATATGTATAATAAAATCTGAGATAATCGTATAGGCCTTGCTCAATCTGTCATTCTTCGAAATAATTTCTTTTTCGAGGAAAAATTCCCTCCATTGTGTTTGTTGTGGTGTCCCATTAGGGGCCCGATGACATGTATTCACAGCTGGCCATTAAAATGTGTATTTCTTTCAACTTGCCCTGAAGTAATGGCTCATTGCATTGTGGCTGATGACCCCAAGTTCAGCCGGGATTCTTCGAGTAAGCCGTCATTCACACGCAGGCTTTTCAATGGTAGGCCTTTGCCATTAAAGGTAATACATGTATCATACCTTGGTTTTTATCAAAGAAATATATATTCATGGGCACAAATATGAAGACAGATACAGTAACAGTCATCTGTGAACATTTCAGTTCCACACGGTGTCCACTTTTTGAGAAAACAGTGAAAAACAGCCACAGTATTTCTTAAGTCTTCTCTTTTATTTCTGATCTTTTAAAAGATCAAAAAGATTTCCGGTCGCTGTTTTACTCGACTGGATAAATACACCATTTCAGGCGGAAACATTTTAACAGTATGTTTCTACCACCACCATCTTCATACCGTCTGTAAGTTATACGTAAATCTGTGAACATTTCTGTTTGGGTTTCTTACCAGAGTATGATACTACCTTTAAAGAAATAAATCGACATTCACTGGTCCAATGCGTTTTACCGAGAAAACAAACAAGAGACCCAACTGAGTCTCATTGAGTGAATTACAACAGACTGGTGCTCTTCCAAGTCCAGCCACGTCCACCGTACCAGCACGCACGAGGCAGGAAACCGACCTTATAAGTTTCCTGATGTCAAGGACTTTATTTTACACTGTTGTAAGAAATACGAAGACCACCAGTTGTGTCAGTTTACAGTCCAGGAAATAAACGGTTACATTACACTTGAACTTCTTTCCAAGTAGCGTCAGGTACGAGGTCAAATTAGCCTGCCTTTATAGTGCGTGGAGGATTCTCATTTTATTTGGCAGAGGAATGGTTCGATGACAGTTCGTCTTACCGAGTGGCGAGAGAGTCTGTCCGTGAATTCGGGGTGAGTAGAAAAGTGGTCATCTTTCTTTCTCCTGATGCAAGCAAAACTGACCCATATTGTGCTCATAGAGGAAGGAAAAATGACCCTTTCCTTCCTCAATGGTGTGCTGCAAACATGGCAGGCTAGCTCAGTGGTACTGAGCTAGAGTAAAGGTCTAGCTCCTTTTTCTCAAAAGTTTTCGGTGATGTCAAAACTCTGTTTCGCCTCCCCAAAATATTCAGTTTGAAATCAGTAGGATAGGCCTACTCGCCAGTCTGCCTGCACTAATTTCTGACAAACCTTAGTTTTTCGCTCTGTAGTTTCTGGAAGTGGATTTCGAAAACTTGTCCGGACAGTATGATGAAAACTGCTGCATTAAATAACTGGGGTTAGCATTTCAACAGCAGTAGTTTTTTTGCCTGAGTGTCCATTGAAACTTCAGAAAGTTTTGGAGAGAATTTGGCAACAGCCGACCAAATAATGTTGGACTCAAACCTATAGCCGACACAGATTAGGAGATGTAGGCCATACCCAAAGTTTTAACCAAACAATTTATCATCGTCACACGTATCAATCATTATAGTGAAGATGGTAGTGTTTCCATTTTGATTCTAAGTAGTAGGCCCCTACATGTATTTCTATCCATTCCGTCGTTGGAAAGATCGACGGTGATGTACGGAGTATAACGGACCGTTTACGCGGTGCGTGCCGTCTCCATGTTTTACCGTGGAAACTGAAGTGATGGGACATTACTGTTACCATACGGACTTCCAAATTGGACCTGAATCACAGTAGAATGATACGACGTTTATGAACGGCAAACCTACGTCAGAATGCATGTGTTCAGCATCCATTTGCAAGACACGGATGCAATCAACTCGTGATGAGAGAAACAAACATATCCTGTTTTTTCCATAATTTTCATGACTCGTACGGCAAACTTTCAATTCTTCAAGTTATCTTAAATCAGTGTGTAGTAGTTTTGTTTATACGTGTTTAATTGTACAGACGAACTTGGCCAACGATCCGCAGGTTTATTGCGGACAGCTTCAAGTTTTTACCCTTTAAGTTGTCTGACTCATAAAAAAAGAGTAAACAATGAAGTTCTAGACCCCGCTTTTTTGTCATAACTTATTGTCATTATTTTTGGCTAAATGCGATGACGTGAGCATTATCTCAATTTAAAAATTGCATTCGCCCCAGAGGTTTTTTCCAATCGTTTTGGCCAAACTCGGGATGAAAGAAACATTGTTTATTTTGGAAGTTGTCGTTTTTAGTGTACATGAATCCATTTTTGCATCTGCATGTTCGGAAAAAAAATTAGGCTTAGGCTTCTTTGATCATTGTGCTCGAAATCCCCAACCAGAGATTCGTGCATGTGAGCACGACGCATGCAATTATAAGTTCACGGGCTTACTGAATCCACATCTCTCGCATCGTGTCAAATATCAACCTGTTTACCACCACCCAGGTATGTTGCCTTGCGGCAAATCGAGGACCTATTGACCTCACACGTCATTCTTTTGTTCCCGGTCCTCGGTAAACAACACCAACTCCCACATTTCATGCAAAATGCACAGAGTTGAGGGCCGTCGCCGTAGCAGGATCTTCCTCAAAGGCTAAATTGTCGAGCCTTTGAGAAAGATCCTGCTATGATCGAAACGCGTCAAGCCCTCGTGACTCCAAACATTTTATATATTTCAGGTAATTTTTGGCCGATGAGAAGTTTGCAGCAGTTTATTACTTGTATAATTATACATTTTATTATGCAGACGTATATTTGCATGAAAGTCAGTACGAATGATATGATATCCATCGATCGTTGACAGACCATCTGTCCCTTATTATTTGATGTTTGTTGTGTGTGTATGAAGACTATTAGACCGTGACGATATTTCAAGCCTTTCATGGTAGAAAACATCCCATTATAAGAATATTATCAGGAGTCATGATGATGACTAGACCAGGCTAGTCGAAACGTTGAGACCTTACGAGAAGTGCGAACGAAATAGAAGTTCGAAAGTACGGAACGATTTCTTACATGGTCTTTCCGCAAACCGATCCACATATACCAATTGTCACCATGCAAAGACTCAAATCTTTCTTGATAATAATATTCTTCTTGGCAGAGGTAGACCCTATTATGGTTTTGATCACATGAGGCATCGGCTAGCCGAGTTGAAACGTTCCTTCAGTGACTTCAGAACCAGGGTCCACTTTCATGGAGCTGTTAAGCACAAATAAAATTGCATAGCTAAAATGTCATGCCCAATCAAACAAACCACCATTTGATATTCATGGTCCGTGCGAACAACAGCCAAAGGATAATCACAAGTGAAACACAACACATTAAAATTTGATTGTTAATCCTGTTTTTATTATAAGACAGCAGGCGCGGTTCTAGAGCCAAAATTTTTGGGGGGGCTAGAAGAGCCATTATTTTTTTTTGGGGGGGGGGGGCTAGAAGACCCAATATTTTGAGTTCTTCTAACACTCGCTTCTGCTATGTCTGATTAGGGGTCGAAAAACATGCACATTATAGGCCACACAACGCGTTTTTTATGTAATTGGCGCTTAATAACTGAAAAAATCCAGTATTTTCAAGACTTTTTTTTTTCACTTGCATTTTTTTGGGGGGGCTAGACAAAATTTTGGGGGGGCTACAGCCCCCCCTAGCCCCCCCGTAGAACCGCGCCTGTAAGACAGACATTTCATGGTTAGCAATTTTTTCACGGTGCTAAGCAGGGCCGTGAAACTTAGCCCCAGAACTCTTCCCGGAAAGTTCCCAACAAGGTGTATAGGGTTAAAGGTAGTATCATACTTTGGGAAGAAACCACAACATAAATGTTCACATATGTATGTATAACTTACATGGTATGAAGATGGTGGTGGTAGAAACATACCGTTAATTTTTTTCCGCCTGAAATGGTGTATTTATCCAGAAATTAGTAAAACAACGACCGAAAATCTTTTTGATCTTTTAAAAGATCAAAAATAAAAGAGAAAAGACTTAAGAAATACGTGCTGTGGCTGTTTTTCACTTTTTTTCTCAAAAAGTTCACAGATGACTGTTACTGTATCCGTCTTGATATTTTTCCCCATGAATCTGTATTTTCTTTGATAAAAACCAAAGTATGATATTACATTTAATTTATGAATGATATTTTGTACCGACACATTCAACGTGATGATAGGATGCATGACCCGCATACAAAAGGCATAATGATCGCGGACTAGCTCAACTATCCCGGGAATTTCCCAGCCCGGAACTCGGCAGTTGAGCTATACTATAAATCATGGCTGCGTTAATTTCGGTTGCACAATATTGCTCGTGCATTTTCAATTGTCAGGCTTCTAGTGTTGTGCAAAACCATACTGACATAATTGATGATGCTAATTCGCTCATACATATACCATTATACCATAATGCCTTTCCACCAAACCCAACCTTTTTTTTAAATGTCAAAATAGACAATTTCCGATGACATAAACGGATTACTAAAGTTTAAATTATTGCAATAGGGGGTGTATTATTTATGGCGTCAACGTAAAGCCAAATTAAAATATACAGATCGGCCTATTCATCATTTCGCTGACAATTTCTGAGGGGAAATGGGATGCGTGCGTTATTACCGGTATTCTATATCTTATAATGGCGGATTCGAGATTATGGTAGTCTTTATGATGGTAATTTTTTCGAAAACAAAGTGATCGACTTCATTGTTATTGATGATGTTTCCGTGGGGGAGGTAGAATTGTGCAAATTAGGCTTGCCCTTCGAATCCCACATAGGTAGATCACGGGGGGGAGGGGGCTAAGGCGATTGCAACCCCCCCCCCCCCCCCCCAGGTTTTCACCTTTTATATATTTAAAAAATGTTTTTCTGCACAAACGTAATGGAAGAACGACCCA
Organism: Astropecten irregularis; assembly: GCA_963971285.1. Lineage (NCBI taxonomy): Eukaryota > Metazoa > Echinodermata > Asteroidea > Paxillosida > Astropectinidae > Astropecten > Astropecten irregularis. The sequence goes on along the minus strand of OZ020248.1, from coordinate 1,633,008 downwards.
GCTACAAGATCAACCCCCAGGTCTCGGAGGACGTGTCTACACTATACTGGAATCCCATGTTAGCCAGCGCAGTTCATGTGAACTCAAATGCAGCTGGGCCAATTTATTGCATGGAATCCGTTACCGTAAGCAAAAAATCTTTGCTTACGATAGCAGACTTTTATTTTTGCTTACGGTTATAGCGTATTCCACGGGAGAGTTATAGTCCTTTATAAACTCTTAAACATCTCCAAATAAATTAAGTTCCCCTTGATCCGACATGTCTGTCAACTCATGTGACAGCTGACAACTTAGGTGAGAGTCTGAGCAAATTCCGATTTGGTGACCAGATATTCTTGAAAACAAAAAACCCGAAAGACCATCATGGTCTGCAACGGAATATTAAATGATATGTGGATTATTTTTTAATCTTAAAACAGTCCCTCAAGGTCGGAATGCGCTGGGTCAAGTTACCTGCTGTGAGGAGGCGGCCTGGCCCATTAAAAATACAACCACAATTAGTACCACCTTATATGTCCTTAAAAGAGTCAATGGAATAGAAATATAATTACTCGAATGTCAGCAAAATAACAAGCTTTCGGTTGAGTTATTGATTTCACAAGTTTGTTGCCGTTTAGTGTGCAAATCAAGTTTTCACCCAAACCTAAAGGGAAGCCCAAACCCACCAATGCATATACCCAATTTAAAACCCAAACCCAACCCCAACCCCAACCCCGGCCCCATCCTAAACCCAAACCTAGGGCCTTGACGAAATGGGGCTTGAGGCTAGGCTTGGCATTTGTTTTTCTACCGCCATTTTGTGTCCTAAATGAAGTGAAGGGCTTGAGATACATGGCGAAGCTGGAGCCTTTCCCCAGCTTCATCATGTGGTCCAATCCCTTCATTTCATTTTGTGGGATTCGAATGGCGGTAGTGAAATAAGTCCCAAGCCCGGCCCTAGACTGCAAGACCCCCTTAAAAAATTATAACGTGACATTTCATCACATTATAACGAGTGCGAGACTTTCATCAACACGGACCCAAAGCACACAAAAACACATACATGAACATGTTTTATTTCTCTGTTTTTCTCACATAAAAGAAAAATCCACACTATTGCTAGGCAGCAATCAGTGTCAAGAGTAGAAGGAAAGGTCTTTTGCAAGCGCTCGGTTATTCAGATGAGTACGTCGTCGTTACAATGTTTGCCTGTAGACTCATCTGCATATTGTTCAAGCTTGGGTATGTGTTCTTTATTGGCAGATGGTATGACATGACACATTACCATTCGTTGTTAATTAAATGTGGGCTGACACTGTTAAAGGCGTATAACGTGGGACACTATTCAACCCATCAGAAAAAGGTTGTTCAATTTGTGTGTGAAATCTTACAAACAATCGAAATTATTCAGCTGATAATTTTTTTGGAAAAAGGCACCGTGTTTTGTAAATGCCAGTTAAAGGTAATATCATACTTGGTAAGAAACCAAAACAGAAATGTTCACAGAATAACATATATAACTTACAGGTTATGGTAGAAACACACCGTTAAAATATTTTCGCCTGAAATGGTGTATTTATCCAAAAATTAGTAAAACAAACAACCGCAAATCTTGTTGATCTTTAAAAAGATCAAAAATCAAAGAGAAAAGACTTAAGAAATACTGTGGCTGTTTTTCACTGTTTTCTCAAAAAGTGGGCACCAAATGGGACTGAAATTTCCACAGATGTCTGTTATTGTGTCTGTTTTGATACTTTTGCATATTATTTAGTCGAATCGCTCGTGATCACTCATAAATTATAGCACCGGGTCAGACAGCCTACATCAGTTGAATTATAAATGTGGCGATTGCAAATTCCACACAAGGGAATTACCCTTTAGAGGACAGCCGAGTCAGTTCCAGTTAAAGTCATCAGAGGGGGGAGAAAGGTGTCAAGCTAAGGTTAAGCAGGGAAACTCGAGTCGATTGAAAGCAATTAACACGTGTTCATTAAAATTGCAGGATAGTTTTTGCTGGTAGGATATACACGCATAGCTAGACGGATGTTAGTGTGCCAGTAATAGGCTTATATTCTTTTCATTCAGTGACCATTATGCCAGATATTTCTTGGGCCGTTATTTTGTGGTAGGATTTCACCCCTTTTCAGGCAAATGTATGAATAATATTGTAGAGGTACATATATGTTTATTAAATCACCACAAAAAAAAACGACGTCCGAAAATACCAGCATATTATTATGTAACACACATTTTGCTTTAAACCCGTAACTCCAAAAATAGCTACATCAATATTCCGCAGAAATGAATAATTTGGACAATTGTGCAGGGCCTAATTTCATGGAATCCGTTACGGCCTATTTTTGTGCTTACGGGCACTGCTACACGTGAAATCTATTTCATGGAATCCGTAAGCAAGACTCTCGGTTAGCGAACTTAATTTCTAGGGTAACCGTGATAATTTTCTGCTAACGCGCTGTCGTATGCATTCTGCTTAAATTCATTGCTTACCGTTACCAAAAAGGAAACTCTTCCGTGAAATACGCTAACCGTAACAAAGAAAAGTCTGCTACCGTAAGCGAAGAATTTTTGCTAACGGTGTAAACTTGAAATTGGGCCCTGGTATCTTCGACCCCCCACCCTTTCCCCAAACAAATGAAAATGTAATTCTTGATAAAATATGTTTTTCGAAAGTGAACAAAGAAAAATTGAGTATACGAAACGGATGATTCGAACCAGCGACCTCCGGAATACCGTATACCGGCTCTCTTTAGTACTAACCGTGAGCTATCTAGCCCTTAATGACATCTTAGCACCGGCAGATAACTTTCCGCTCACGATTCTGAGCTGGCCTGAAATTGAAAAAAAAAAATTTTTGGCAGGTGTAAAATAGATCGAGGCTAATTTCTGCACTGTTCGTGGAATGGGGCCGGGAAAGCCACATTTATGGCTTATAAAAACAAAAGGCAAAAACAACACTTTAACTTCAAAATCGAACCGCAGATGCATTTGTTATTTCCCTTGACTGAATATATTCAACTGGTTGACCGCAATGGCAGATTAATTCGAGAAAAAAGATTAGTGAGTGTTGGAAAAGGGTGTATGTATACACTATCAAGTAGAGGCCAAAATGTCAAAAATCTCAAAATATCGATAGATTCTTTCAGTTTGAAACATATGAATTGAACCTCTTCTTACTCCTTCCCAAAAGTCACAATCAATTTTATTACACATGCAGTGACCGTCCATTCACATCATCTAGTTGCTGTTGAAGTTCCTGTAATGCATGATTACTTTAATGTCAGTTTCTATTCTCCATAACGACAATGCGGTGTTCATGGAGACCGTAACGAAGCCTAGCCCGCCCGCCGGTAAAACAATGATCTGATACTGTTTACTTTGGTTCTCTTTCCCCATCACTCTGGAAACAATCGCGGTAAAACTGCCCCAATGCCCTGCGGATAAAAGGAGTAACACATATGCTATACCATTACAAAAAATAATATGATCCATAATGTCCGGCCATCACGATACCATGGAGGAAATGTGGCGAACGCATAACAACAGTCGTTATTGCGGTTGACAGGAACATGCAGCTCTCACCAGGGGACAATTTCACAGAGCTGCTAAGCCCAACAATTTGCTTAGCACAAAAATGTCTCGCCCAATAAAACAAACCACCATTAAAAATTCCATTTCATATTCATGGTTAGCAAACAACAGCCAAATAACAATCACAAGTGATACACAACACGTGGAAATTTGGTTGTTAACCATGTTTTTATTAAGACATGCAGAAATGTCATGCTTAGCAAATTTTCGTGATAAGCAGCACTATGAAATTGGCCCCTGTTGTTTTGCAGTTGTAATGGAGTGGCATTTGACCATCTGTGTAAACAATGAGCATAATTATAGGTACTGATGACGTCACGCTTTAATTAAAGGTCACCCGTCAGTTGGAACCTGAAAGAATCCTGTAAATTATTATGTCTAAGATTAGCCCTAACAGTGCCTTTTAGCAGTACAAAAGGCGATTATTCGTAGATTTACTTTTTCCTTCAAGGAGTGTATCAACTCAACTCCACGCTGAAAAAAAGATCCGCAGACAAAGAATTATAACACCAGACAAGTGTAATGAAAAAAGGGACCTTTCCACTTGAAGGGAATTATCATACTTTGATTGGAAACCAAAACAGAAACGTATAACAAAAAATACAGGGTATAAAGATGGACCTCGTACAAACATTCCGTTAAAATATTTCCGCCTGAAATGCTGTATTTATCCAGAAATGAAGCACAATACTGAATCGAAAACCGTGTTGATCCCCGAGATCAAAACCACACAATTATAACCTTACAATTTCGGGTATTACAATTGCAACAGTTTTCGCTGCTTTCTACTGTTTCCAATGATTAATTGAGTTGAACATTTTACAGGTTTATTTTTATTCCATGAAATATCAAATTATGAACAGTCTGCAGCTGTTCTGTCAGTCTTTAACAATCCTGTATTATGTCTTTAACCTCATTCTTGCCTGTCGTATTTCCGCCTATTGTTTGTCGTTGTTTGTGGCCCTCTGCATGAGTGGGTTGGCTTTCTCAACCTCCTATTTTCTTGTAATTTCGTGGATAATTGCACAATGTTCTGTCTGTTGTCATGATGACAAATAAAATATAATAATAATAATAATGCAGGCAATAATGGTTTATAACGTAAGCCAAAGTAGCATGTAGGTCGTTGTCAATGTGATAACCCATTTATCACCCAAGTACAATACGTAAAATAAGACGTGGGAATCCGAATCCCGACGTCATACATTTTGTTCAATTACACATGATATTTTCTTTTCATAAAAGCATGTTTACATGGACAGTGAAATATCACCGTAATATCATCATAAATAATATAACAAATCCTTCGGTTTCTGGGAGACCTGACAAATGAGCTTGTTTTCTTTATAGACGGCCATAAAATGGGGGAGGAGGGGGAGGGGTTGGGGTAATGGAGAGAAACTATAATGGACAAGCATATAGATTCATCTATTTGACGAGATTAACCAATAAACACAGTCACGATACTGTTGGGCAGATGAATGTGTAAACAATACCGTTAAGGGATAATGTTGTATAAAGATATATAATTTTGAACTGTTAAAAGAAAAAAAAATGGAAAAATCCGGTTGACATTTGTATATAGTTCTTACTTGTCTATATTGTTTGCCAGCACTCTTTACTGCAAATCGTTGTTATGTGATAAAGAGCGCGCGAATTTTATTTACTCTTCTTTGTTTGTTTGTGTGCTCCTCTTCTTCGAGGTTTGTTTGTTTGTCTGCATGGGTGCCATTTTCTTAGTGTTAATTATGATTTCCCGCGGTGAAGATCAACTTGAATCAGTTTAAGGCCCTTAAAGGGATGGTACAGAACTGGTTTTTGCGACAAAACTGTTGCTTACAGTGAAAGCACATTATGTAATCCATCATATACCTTAACTGACAAACCTAAAGAAGTTTGAGGTCAATCAGCCATCTGGGTCACGAGAAAATAGTGAAAACCCGGTTTACACATTTCAACGAATGAATAAAACGCCTCGAAGCGATTTTATTCCAATCAGTTTCTCAACGAATATGGCATTTCATGGGATGTTTTCTCCTATCATCACCATTATACTGTGTAAGTTTTATGTGAATCTGTGATCTTGAAGTGTATTTTGTCTTCTAACAATTCTGTACCATCCCTTTAACTCTAATTGACCGTGCTTTATTTATGCACATGTTGTGTCAATACTTTGTTTAATTCAGAAACCATGTTGGATGTTATTCCTGTGTCAAACAAAATTCCAGCTGCAGAAATGAGGCTACTGCTGACCTAGAGGCTTCAATAGTTGGTATGTTGACCGTAGCAGTGTTCCACGAACAGGATCGCAGAGAAAAAAAACATATGTTTGGAATCTCCGTCGTGACTTTTTGAAAACACGCGAGAAAATGTGTCGAATTAATTTGTTTTCCTTGGTTTTTTTTAATGGGAGACGTTGGCGGCAGCAGACCGAAGTCTCTTTTTTTGGCTAGCTCTGAGCATGCGCAAGCAATTGTGAGCATGCGCGCGTTGTTGTGCGCGTGTGTGCGCGTGCGCTATCAAGTTGAAGACCCAGCTCCAAAGTCTCCCATCATAATTGGCGCCGTGCGTGCCATTCTGTGATCCTACTCTAGTCACTAAATTTGTTTGGCGTCTGCTTTGAACATAACAGCAAAAGGGTTACTATAAATTTAAAGAAAGAGAAAAAACGAATCAATTACGCGGGGTCTTATTAATGGCGCGTAATTTTTCTTTTAAACTATATGTTTTTGACCCATTTTTGGCCGCATAATAATACACTGTAACTAATCCATGCGTATAGCGGTTGCGAAGAGTCATGGGACTCTTAATTGACATTGGCGGATCATGCCCATAGAAAATTTATGCATAATGAGTTTACTTCACCATAATGCCCTCATATCACATACAAATGTACATGTATATTAATAATACAATATAATGCAACCCACACTGCTTGTATAGCATTATAGCTGCGTGTAAACATCAGCGTGTAATGACGCAAGTGTCGTGAACGTCAGTTGCAAGACCAGAAGGGCACAGTGTAAAACTGACGTTCAAAAGAGATGGAGTGATTCTCTCAGGAGCCTGATTACCAGCAGTGACGGTATTAACGGTAAATATTTCTGGGTTGTTTTTTATCCTCCACCTAGATCGATCGTGTGGTGCACTGCCGTGGAATTCGTTTATCCATCACCGGGTGACAGCACTGCCGTCCGCCGATGTTTAGTGACTGGTTGACGGCGAGAAGTTAATGAGGGAAACGGATCATCCGCGGACTATACCGTGAAGTTCAGTCAACAACTCGACAGGTTGAAGTATTATACGGATTCGGCAGCTACACTTAGGAATAGTATTTTTAATGGACTGTATACCACAGCCTGCATATATTATTCTCTTTCCGGGACGTGGACCCAGTTCCAGGCTTGGTGTCGACGAGGTCGCGGTCGGTGTGCATGTCCTGAGTGAAACGTCCACCTCAGTTACATGTTGGTTTCCGCACTGGAGCTCGAGTTACGATCGTTGAACTTCATAGGAGTACATCATCACAGATCAACTTGGAAGTCGATTTCAGGAAAGGCTGCGTAATGACATCACCAGTGTACTAGAAACACCCGCCCGAGACCGTGAGTAGCCACAATGACGTCCCTAGCTTATGCCACCCATCACGGTGACATCCCAACGACATTTTCCTCGTCGTCGTCTCTGTCGTCGTCGTCATCTCTGTCGTCGTCGTCGATCCTGTCGTCGGACATACCGCAGCCTGGCACGACCAAGTGGGACAAGTTCATCAACGACGGCCCGACCAACACCTGGTTCCTGTGCGTGACCATGGTGCTGGGGATAGCCGGCACGGTGGGTAACGCCATGGTCATCGGCTCGGTGCTGGTCCACCGGCCCCTGCGGAGGCTGCCCAACGCCTTCATCGTGAACCTGGCCTGCGCCGACCTGTGCGTCTCGGCCCTGATCCAGTTCGCTACCGTGGATGCCATCCTGAAGAAGGGCGAGTGGTTCCGGGACAACCCGGCCCTCTGCGACTTCTTCGGGTTCCTGTGCACCACCAGCTGTACCTGTTCCCTCTGGAGCATCACGGCAATCAGCATCAACAGATATGTCTGTATCTGTCACAATGCATGGTAAGTAACCATTATTTCATCTTCAAATACAAGTAATGAACTGCATACAAACTGGGGCCAATTTCATAGAGCTGCTAAGCAACACAATTTGCTAAGCATGACATTTCTCTCTTAATAAAAAACGGGGTTAACAACCAAAATAAAAAATGTCCACTTAATGTGTATCACTTGTGATTGTTCTTTGGTTGTTCGCTGACCACGAATATCAAATGGAATTTTCAATGGAGGTTTGTTTGATTGAGCGAGGCATTTATGTGCTAAGCAAATTTTGGTGGTTATAAAAGAATTGGCCCCTGCTCTTTAGCCGAAAATGACCTGAAATTTATATATAAAAAATGCTGACGCGTTTCGATCCAAGCAGGATCTTTCTCAAAGACTGAAAAGATCCTGAAATTGAGAAAGATCCTGCTACGATCGAAACGCGCCAGGCCCTCCTAACTCCAAGCATTATTTCATCTTCTTATTTTGGTATAAAGCGACATCATGGGCTCTAAAGGTAGTTAGCAAGGTCCTTTTCTCATTGGTGTAAACAGTATACCAATAATGTCCATGTATTTTCGTACCTGAGGATGTTCATTGATATTTAGTCTTTTCACAAATTCTAACAAAAATCATCCTCTAGAAAACACCCTGCTCTCTTTCTTTTACGCCAATAACAGACTAAGGGCCTTTACGAAACCTCGGCTTTGGCTCCGGCTTCGGCTCCATTTCAAAATAGAGGTTTTGGGGTGTGGTTTCGAAGTAGACACTCTGTTTCGAACACGAAAACGGAACTTCAACTTCAGGGGAAAACCATGCACAACCTGGTATTTTGGCAGCTTTTAGATGACGGAGCCTAAGCCCAAGCCCATGCCCAAACCGTGGTTTCGTAAAGGGCCGATAGAAATACCGATGAACAAAATCACCACCTTTCACAGCGACTTAACTAAATGTATTGGTATTGGCAGACAATACCGACGGGAAGTTTTGACAAACAGTAGTGGAAAGAGAAGTCTTTCCATGTCGACGAAGGTCTTGCCAAGATAATGTATCCCCAAAATGAAGATCGCCACTTTAAGATTCTGTGTTTTGTTAGCTTACATCTGTTACCGTAAATGGGAATATCTATCCCAGCTATACAAAAACGGGAAGTACCGATACAGACAAATTAATTCAAAGAGGATAGCGTGCAGTTTCCCCATACAAAAGGCTGAACGATTGAATGAAACTGATAATTTTGATATACATTGCACCTCAAAAGGCATCTTTATATAGTAAAAGACGTTTTGAATGACAGCACAACCTTTTCAAAATTGTCTTTCAGTTTTGGATCTAAAAAAACAACAACGACATTGTGAATAAAGAAGTTTCGGGTAATTGTATTCATACGTTGTTGGTTTGTATCATAAACCAAACATTATTAATAGCCTACAAACTGAAACATTGAGCTCTAAATATGGTGAATTCACTGACAATGTTCAAGAGATGTTATTTCGCACGCATTTAGGTAATTACATTCCTAATCTCCACGGACCCTTGAAAACCTCATATCGCAAGTTGAGTCGATTCCGAGTCACATTGAGAACATTCTTCACGCTATTTACACTTTGCCCTAACATATTTGCTTGTCATTTTTTATGACCAAAAAACTATCCATGTCACGACTCAAGATTAGCCTCAAGATGTAAAAAAAAAGCCCGCAAACAACACGGTAAACAATATACTTGACATTCCACAGCAATGAAGCAGATTGATTTCAACAGACTCTCTCTCTTGAACATTCAAAGTCCACCGGGGTTTATTATTTAAGTCGGAGACAGGCAGTATTTTAAAAGTACAAGAACACGGTAATGATTTTCATGATTGATATAATATTTCATATGTATCATCGGTCTTTATAAGGGGCAGGTGGTAGCCGTGTCGTGTCGTTGCATGGTTATGAGGCGTAATTTCCTCTTCAATAATGCAAGCACTGTACAATATTCATGTCAACTTTATATACAAAGGTCGAGTGTATATACCTCCAGTGTAAAATTTCACTGAGCTGAAAAAAATGATAAAGTAGGCATATACATAATGTCTCGAAAACCGTTAGCTGACGCTTCGGACGCAGTTCAGAAAAAAACGGTGGATTTTTCACCCACCTAATCATGTAATGCAACTATCATAAAACCAAGAAGACAAGAAAATAGGTTCCGTCGTGGTGGCGTGGTTTTCTTAAATTACAACTCTAAATATGCGTGCATTTTAAGTCTTATTCGCCGTATAACATAAGCAATAAATTAGGCATGTTTTGTATATAACTTTAAAGGTAGACATCATATTTTGGTAGCATACAGAAATCTTCACAGATATATCTACAAATTACAAGGTATAAAGATGGTGATGGTAGAAACATATCGTTGAAATTTTTCTGCCTGAACTTGCTGCATCCAGAAAAGAGTCTAAAAATCATGGCCAAAAACGGTTTTGATTTTAGGAAGAGATCCTGTGAATAGATTTGAAAATACCGTGAGAGTTTTTCACTGTTTTGAAATTCTCAAAACGTGGGCAGTGGATGGGACTGGAAATGTCACAGATGACTGACATTGTATTTTTCTTGATATCTGTAACCAAATTTGCGGTTTCTTTGGCAAAAACCAAAGTATATGAATTTACCTTTAAATATGCACAATGTTATACTATATGAATATTCACGACTTATTACACCAGTGGAAGACATAATCGGTACGAGACTATTGCGCATGTCGTGCGTGAAGGTGTGAACATAGGTTCAGGTGCAGAATATGAAGAATGAATATGAAAAAAAAAGTTAAAACAAGGCGTGAATGTTTTTTCCTGAAACATGAGCCAGTGCGCAATGTCACTTCCCCTCGACCCTGAAACTGGATGTGATTTTTATTTTCAAGAAAGATTTGAGGCTTTGCAGGGTGACCTGGATCGGTTTGCGGAAACATCATGTAAGAATCGATCGTACTTTCGCACTTCTATATCGTTCGCACTTCTCGCAATTAGGTCTCAACGTTTCGACTAGTCTGCTCTAGTCCTCATCAGGAGACCAATTTTTTATTTTCTCAAGGATTCGCCTGTATTTTTTGTTTGTACTGAGATAAAACACGCTTTGTGAATAGCATAATAAAATGATAAACCCTGCAAAAAAAAAAAGGCAACAGAAAAGGGAAGAGAAAAACTTATTCATTATATTGATGCACGGTATTCAGTATAGGCCTAAAGTCTTCCCTTGCAGTTAACTGGAGTTGACAACAAATTATGCTAGCTGCGTTAAAATATCCAATATGACTAAAACGTATAATTGGATTACAGAGAATGCAGGATACTCTGTGCACACTAAATTGCACGTACGGTAACGTAATGTGATTGCATGTTAAGAAATTGTAAATAAACCTTCCCACACAAATTCATCTACCATTGTTGTCGTTGTTTAATTGTGTACCTAATAAAGGTATTCAATATAAAAGGTAGACTTTCCTTATTGAACCACGCGCGCTCACACAAAACAAAGGATAGGCCTATGTAATAATTAAGCGATGGTCGGCAAAGAAAATGGCGGCTGCACCAGGAATCGGTAAATGTATTGTCGACTTTCCTCTTATAGGTGTGCACTTCCTTTACGGAGTAAATGGGGACCATGGTTCACTGAGCACAATTGGAAAGCACACACACGCAAAACCGAGAGCTATAGCGGTGTCATCGGCGACACAGAGATAATTTATTGATCTCCAGGAATCGCATCCGAGGGAGGGTCCATTTATATTGGCAATTCCACGATAACAAGTTACGTATTAAGTAACTTTGACCTACATGCATTCCGTAATCAATCATTCTTGAAAGACTCTTATTTAAAAATGTCTGATTGGAATCAGCAACGGTAAATCACTTATGATTGTTGAAATGTATGCAAATAGGGGCCCATGCCAAAAAGAGGTAGCTTACGATGATTATTAGACTTGAAAGGCTAGTCGAAACGTTGAGATCTAACGAGAAGTGCGACAAAATGAGAAGTGCAAACCGATCCACATAATTATACCAATTGTATATCATTGCAAACCTACAATCGTTGAGCTCAGGTAACTTGTTACAAAAATGTCCCCAAAGCGTGGAAATGTTGATATGGGGTTGGACAGTTCAAACGGTAGATCTTACGTGGTATATAATCCGATGCCGGGTACACGCCCATAGACCAGTGGAGCCAGTCTGTGGAGCCATTGGGGAACCACGGACTACGTACACTGGGAACCATGAGGAAAGCACGCGCCTGCATGTAACTAGAGTGCGGCGCCATCCGGCGCAGAGCTTCTTGCATTTCGAGTTTACCCTTATCGGTTCAGACGGCAGATCTGCCCTTTGGCCGTAATTTTGGTAACATACCCAAACAGAAATGTTCACAGAGTAGTAAAACTTTCAGGATATGAACTGAAGATGGTGCTGGTTGAAACATATACATGTGTACTGTTGAATTATTTCCGCCCGAAATGGTGTATTTATCCAGAAATTAGTCAAACAAAGACCGAAAACAGTTTTGATCTCGGGGTAAGATCAAAACCACTCATTATGTTTTATAAGAAAAAAATGAGCTGGTTTTTCGTTTTTTTCTCGTGATTCAGAATGTCCGATTGAGCTCAAATTTTGACAGGTTTATCATTTCATGTACATGCTGGATCACAAAGTGTGAGTGTTGTTCTGTATTCTTCACCAAGTGATTGGTTTTGGAAGCGAACTCGTCCGGTTGTAGATTCCATTTTCATGTAGTAAATCGTTTTTGCTTCTAGTTCATGAATTTATACCACTGGTAATTTTCACATTCAATGAATATTGTGTCAATGTCCCTTCAAAGTCACCATACACATGCTTCACTGGTACATCTTTCAGTTTCGTCATCACCATGTCATATCAGTTTGGAACACGATTCATGAGAATCTTGAGTTATATAAACCACGTAGTGGTCCATTTGGCGATGTCGGGGTTAACATCCATATAAAGGATCAACGCTATCCATTAGCCCTACTTTCATTTGAACTGACCTTCGCCGTTCGAAAGTTTAAGTGGCCTGGGATATAGAATATTTATGAACAACTGACGTCATCAATTGACCCAGTAAGGTATCCTCCTCGTTTTGGAGGCCATTAATTCCACAGAAAGGCGGTAAAAGCTCAGTCTCCCACGGAACGCACTATGGAGGCTTGGAAAGGGCAACAAGCTGGTAATAACATGAAGCTAAAAACAGACTACACCTAATTGGTATATTGGTAACACTACTGTGCTGACTATGGAGAATGGCTACTTCAGCTATCCATGGTAGTACTTAGCCGAGGTGTAGAAATATGTGTGTTGACAGAGCGCATAGCCCGCGTATTTGTCATGTTTGTTTTGATAATAATGGACTTGACCTTCCCCGCTGTGAATCTGTACCAGCGCTTTTTACCCTTGGCCTGAATGTTTGGACAATTATTCACAGCGGTCAAGAAGTGCTGACCATCGCAACAAAGTAGGCCTCATATGTAAAGCTAGATAGCTTAAACAAAGTATAGGTCTACTATAGTGTTAGTGTTTTCCCAGTGTCATCCAGTTTTATGTGACCATAGCATATCATGCTACATTGTTGAATCCGAGAGTTTAAGTCTCATTTATGAAGTTAAATTCTATATTGATTTCACAATGCATAAATTAACACTGTTACAATCATAGTCTTAAGAACGTGGAATTATAATCAAATTTAAGGCGCTGACGCAAAACTCAGTCATCTGTGTCATTCTATTTTTGTTTCCCAGCAGCGATTTTTTTCCTGGAAAGATTTTCTCGGCGTTAAATGTCAATCGGCATATCCAAGGGGCGGTTGTTTTTTTATTAGAAAACCTGGTGTCCTTCATTCATGTTTTGAAAAGATAAGTTTTTTCACACTCAAGCAATGGGGATTATTTTTCGCCCGTCGATGGATTTACGATTCGCGGTATGCTGAAACTGATGCGCGAAATTGGGGCAGTATAACACTCGCAAAATGTACGGTGCACCACGACTGCCATGTACTTACTCATATTACGACATAATGTATCTCGCCAAGTCGACTTTTGAAGTGGTAGAAGTCGTCATGTCTCAATAATTATCTTAACAAGACTTTTAGTGAAAACGAGAAGTCGACTAATCCTGATCTTTTATCCGGCCAAGTCAACGACGTGCATCTAAAAAGTCGCCTTATCCTGATAACTAACCTCACGTTTGAGCAAGGCGTCTTTATACTTTACGGACAAGTTGTCGACTTCATTCTTTCAGCAAGTCGTCTTGGCAAGATAAATATCTGGATTGTACACATCATAGTTTGCACTTATGAGCTATCTTGGACGGATAAATTATCTCGACAAGTCGACTTTTAGGGCTTATTATAAGTCGACTTGGCGAGATAATTATTTTATATGGTTATCTAGTTAACTGGAGTGGCACTCGCGGAGCTCCGTACACAATCAGTGAAACGGTTCTCGATATTATCTATTGTTACCACTAATTTACACGCGAACGGCCGTCGCAATCAATTGTACACTTGCCAGCTTCCATCATACGATAATGAGATGATGTTAACACTGGAACACAAACGGAGATAATGAACTCCATACTCATGCATAAACCACCAGCATAATGTACACCAAACACAAAAGTGAAGCCACGACCATGAGAACAACACAGGACCGTGAGCAAATGCAATCTACTGTAAAGCTAGTTTATTTTGCAAGGACGAGGCTGATTGCAGCAATAAATTAGTAATGCATGCCGGTGTTTTATTACACAAAAACAATCGCATCATTTTTATAGGACGTTTGGGTACAAATGAGAAAAAAATCTTTGCAAAGTTGATTTGTTTTTACCACCTGATGAGGTGCTGTAAATTCACCAAGTAATCACCAGTCCTCTATGTACTTTCATTTTCTTGCCCTAGAATGCCCTTCCTTCCTTCCGTCATTGAGTGTAACCAGAGCATCAACGCCGTTATGAAATGATTTATCTCTGGTCATAAGCTGCTATAGGCGCAGAATATTATTTTGCGTGGCTGCAAAAATGATTCTCACTTATAATATAATAACAAGGAGAAAATGGGGATAGCTAAACGTCACACGAAAAGGACACGTAAGCACGGCTGCTTAGATGTTGTTTTTTGACCAAGCAGGACATGTTCATGATTAGCAATTCCTCTGTGCTAAGCGATTCTTCCGTGCTTAATACCGAATTATTATGTGCATGGTTAGCAATTATCCAGTTCTTAGCAGTTCTTATGTTCTTAGACATTCTTCCGTGCTTAGGAATTCTTCTGTGCTTAGTAGTTACTTGGAATTGGCCTTTAACAATATAAGAAATTTGCAACAAGTAAAAACAAACAATGACAACATTTTAACCATTGTCCTACAAGAAAACAAAATCAATTCATATTTTACATCATTTGCAATAATGAATATTATACTTCAGTTATCTGTGGTTATGTTTGCCCGATTGTGGGGTGTTTTTTTAACTGATTTGAAGGAAACAAATATTTTGCATCATAAGGGCAATCAATTTCCTTTATTAATGGGCCCTATAGAATGTAACCACCAAATGTACTTTAGGTGCCTACGTACATCCTTCTCTTTACAACAGTTTTCCAAGAAAATGTTGTTTATTGAAATGTTTTATTGCCATAAGGTAAATCATTTTATAATTTCCCGGTCTTCTACAAAACAACGTCGATTGATTAGAGATAATAGGCTGCTCTGAACGGCATAGCCATTAACATACTCTCTATGCACTAAACTCTTTGACCTGAAATAATGCCGGGCAATTAAATGATCAGCATGGGGGGTTCCCGCGCTTCGACCCAACGGCATATGCTTCGCAAAGGGTCTCTTCGAAACAATCTATCGTTGAAACCTCGATCCCTTATAATTGCAGTTTAATCAAATATCAAGTGGGTATTAAAAAGAAACGATAATTATTTCTTCATGGTAATCTGTCACGTGGTTGCTTTTTGTCAGATTTTTTAATTTCCATTTTAGCTATAGGGATAACACAATGATTGGTCAAGGCTGTAGAACCGATGCAACTTGCAATTCTGTCCTCCTGGTAAATGTGTCCGGGCTGTCGAATAATAACCTGGCAATGACCTTGTATATAGATCTGTCCGGATAAGCACATTATCTACGTAGATAAATCTATCCGTTGGACACATTTTACCAGGGGGGGGGGGCACATTTACCCATAACACCGACACTCACACGTTGTCTAATCCAACAGAATTGTACACATATGAAAAAAATTGAGCTTTTGGCCCAACTGTTCTGCATTGTGTTGTATTTGTGAACTTTTGTAAGCCAACAAAGCAACATTTCCTATATTGGACATATAAAATTAACCAATCAACAAAATAATGAATGTATCTGAGTCACGAGAACAAAATGGTGAAAAACTTGATTTGTTTTCTCGTGAAACATGAAAACGGTTGAGAGTTACTGTATTTCCTTCAGGATGACATCATTATTTTGACCCGAGTCAAATGACATCGGTTAGATGGTCAGGTTACCAAGCAAAGTGCAAGCTGTTGTACACTGATTGTGATTTCCTTGCAGCCGTTTACAATAGACCTTATTCACGGTGCATACCATCCTGAATTCGAAGTAGTGCGATCAAACCGAGGCTTGGATTCAAATAAGTCTGGTACCCGTTTCCCTTTTTAGAATTGGTGTTATCTTTTCCGAAGGGAATACAAGGAAGGTGACAAGATGGATGCACCGTGAATAAAGCGTATAGGGCCACTCATGGTGAGCCTCAGGGTGAGGGCTTTGAAGAAGAAAGGAAATGGCAAGAGGAAGCCACTTAGGAGACCAAGAGGAGACTCGGAAATCTGTTGGCATTTGTGTGAATTGTAAATGAGACGATGTTATTTAGCAGGGAGAAAATGGGACTGAGAGGATATTAGGTGAATGACATTGTAATTTGTTGGGCAAAAAATGTATATTTCCTGTTTCCTTAATACTAAGAAACTCTAGAAATTGGGTCGAGTGAGGTCACCAAATAGCCAGTCTTTCCCCACATCGCTGTTCTATTAACACAATTTGGCAGTGCAGTCCCAGGCGCGGGAGGGTAGACCCCCCCCCCCCCCAAAAAAAAAAAAAATTAAAAGGAAAACAAATGCGGGGAAATACTGCATCTTGTTCAGTTATTACGCACAAATTACTTGAAAAACGCCCTTATTAAAGCTAGACCTATAAATTGCTTTCGACTCCTATGAATGTTAGAAGATGACGTCACGTGCGAAGGGTTTAGCCCCCCCCCCCCCCCCCCCCGTGGCCCTGTGTGGTCCTGATTGTACCTGAACACCGAGATTTGCTTTATAATTAATATTTGTCATTTCATTATGGTCCTTTTCCAGTTACCACCGAATCTACACGCCAGCATTAGTGGGAGTCATGCTGGCCGGTCTGTGGATAGGCTGCTTCCTCCTGGACTTGCCTGCCCTCATTGGTTGGGGTGCCCACAGCTACGACCCCAAAGTCATGTTCTGCACCTTCGACTACCGCAAGTCCCTGAGTTACACGCTGTTCCTGGTCGGGGTCGGGGTGGGCTGCCCCATCCTCCTGGTCAGCTACTGCTACGTGCGAATCCTGCTGTACGTCCGGGAGAGCCGGCGGACTCTGCGACGGCTCAGCGGCGAGGGATCCGGCGGCTCCGGCTCGGACAAGTTCGCCACCGTGGGCCCGGGGATGAAAGGCGGTATGAAGAAGCGAGACATGACCCTGCTGCGTACCGTCGCCACACTCTGGGTAGTCTTCATCATCATGTGGTCGCCCTACACCATCTACGTGCTCTTCGACACGCAGGGTACCTGGAACAGGACCCTATACGTGGTATTCGTCAATCTTTGCCACGCCAACAGCAGTATCAACTGCGTCGTGTACGCCGCCACCAACCCGACGTTTCGGCGGGGGTATGTCATCTTCATCAGGCGCCTGCTGTGCATGCGGGCTCCCGTGGTGGTGGCCGAGAACCGCTTCAGTTCGCGTAACGTCTCGAAAAATTACGTCTACGAAATTCGGCCGTTTACCTACACGTCAAGCTTGATGGTCAAAAACTCACCAACAAGATGAACCAGCTGGACTGTGTGATCTCTTGTGTCCCTTACGGTACTCCGTAGTTATGTGCTGTGTCAACGAATGTACAAAGTACAAAACTTGTGTTGGCAAATAAAGTCATCATGGTTCGACTATGAACGCACAAAGTGCATGCCAGTTAAAATAATGATCATGAATATAAAATAGCTGGAACTATTTTTTTTCAGGAACGTGCGACACCATTGTCAGTAACTATTCACCTGTCAGTAAAAGCCAGACGTCTCGAAGCGGTTGCTGTTAAAATTTTATTTTCCGTACTACAATTCTAATCACTTCTTAAACATTTTAGAAATAAAATCTATAGATTATTTAGTTTTGGCGAACAGCGAAATTTAATGAGTTAGCAAATGAACACCAAGTGGTTTGTCTATGGAGGGAGAGAATAGACCAATTTAGAAAAATTAAACTTTCCTTATATCAAATGTATTGACCTTATATCAAATTCAATAAAACTGTTGCGAATACTGCTGCGAAATTACATGATTGCATCCATTTGAATTGTGTTGAACTTCAGAAAGATTTGAGGCTTTGCATATTGACAATTGGTATGTGGATCGGTTTGTGGAAACACCGTGTAAGAATCGTTCGTACTTTCGCACTTCTTATTTCGTTCGCACTTCTCGTAAGGTCTCAACGTTTCGACTAGCCTACTCTAGTCATCATCAGGAGATGATGGAACTTAAGTGACCTACTGAAGACAATTAGTGCATGCTGTTCTCAAGGCTGAACGCTGGTTTCAAAGACATTTCACCTGTCACCAAAAACAGAAAATTAGAAAAATAAACCTTTTGCAAGTCCAAATGAATTTTTCCCAGTGGCCCAAAACTTACTATGACATTGTCTTCAGAAACATCTGGGGCCAATTTCATGGAGCTGTTAAGCACAAAAATCTGCACTTAGCACAAAATATCTTGCTCAATAAAACAACCCACCATTACAAATTTCATTTGGTATTCACGATAAGCGAACAACAGCCAAAAGAACAATCACTGACAAGTGATACACAACACATGGAAATTTGGTTGTTAATCCTGTTTTTATCAAGACAGAAATTTCATGGTTAGCACATTTTTGTGCTAAGCTTCAGGGGCATGAAATTGGCCCATGAACATAACAACAATGGGAATGTCAGGCGCGTAAGTGCACGTATTAAAAATAAATTGACTTGAAATGCATCATTGGGAGCGGTGACGTGGTTTATCAAGTGTCAAAATGCAAGAGACATAATAGGTTTTTTCCTTGAAGCATCAGCCGTTGTCACGCACATTCATCACAGACTTGTTTGGAGAGTGATGAAATTCATCTCCTTCTTCTGGCAAAAAAATGTTTATTTGTTCACAATGCATCAAATTAAATGTGCATTATAGCTGCTGACGTCTCACCATATGTTCTCACCCAAATTGGTCTATAGGTGTTAGGTGGGCGTGGTGACGGTGGCGGGCAAGGGGGACCGGGAGTGGTGGGAGGACTGTCTAGTTTGTCACTTTTCCTTGATTGACCTCTGCTAGGGGTGGGGCTCCGGTTTGTTTTTTGGTTCAGTGTGAAGACCTTTTGAAGACGCTTTGTCACATTTTGCACCCGGGAGTAAAACAAAGTGTACATTGTCATCAATTTCGGTAACATTTTCAGTAACATGTTGCCCAGTTTAGTGCAACACACTTGGCAACAAGACTTTGGGCCCTGTGTAGTGTGTACACTATACAAAGACTTGGCCAACATACCGAGATGTTTCTGCGACATGTTACCCAACTCGTTTTGCTCTGTGTATACACTGACAACATTGTCTGCAACAACGTACCTGGGCAACATGTTACCGATATTGTTACCGAAAATGTTGACAGTGTACACTCTGCTTAATTGGTACCATTTCTTTGCTCATTTTTCAAAGACTTAAAATGCAGTCAGTTTCCCTTGTGGTTATTTGATGATCATATTAATCAGTAAAAATAAAGTTTCCTCTGTGAGGATCCCCCATGTACCGTTCCCAGGTTGCAGCATTGCTGCGTGTATCATTGAAACGATTGAAACGATCCTTGGGTATGGCGGTATGTGCGTGGTTTCATGGCTTCTTACTACCAAACGAACAAAGATAATTGACTATTGGGGTCACCACCAACATAGGGCTGGATGGCTCAATTGGTAGAGCGCCTGTACGGTATTCAGGAGGTCGCCGGTTCAATAAATGGGTACCTGTGAGGGTTGAGATAGATTTATGCTTGATTAGCCTTCGTGAACTCACAGCATCTGGGGCTCTATAGGCTATATATACTCCCCAGTGAGTTGAGATGACTTCAGGAATATAGCTTCTGCAGCCTATACCAAAGGCACACCATCCCGTAAACGAAATCGCCTAACTTGAAGCTGGAATCGTGCTCTTGTATTGAGCCTAGACATGGAGTATTAAGGAACAGATGGTTTACATAAAATAATGGTTCTTCATGTCACATATAAAACTTCATTACCACGAAACGGGTAAACATACTTTGGGTAATAGCACCGACAGTAACAAAACAGCTTCGATTTTTCTCATCAACTTTGCTTCAATTTAGATGTTAATCAAACCTTAGGGAAACATTAAGTGATTTCAGAGGATCATATAACACCTGCAAGCCGTTGGATGCGTGGGCGCAATGACATATTGGAAAACGCATTTGCACTACACCAAAAGTGCAATAAAATTGCGCATGACGTACAGTCATTATACCCAAACACACGGGAGCGGTAGTAATGGAAAGAATATAATGACCTTCATGGATATTAGTGAGAACATTTATTTTCCCAGGGGAAGATTTGCTCTCAATTTATTTATTTTCCTCGGTATAAAGAAAGCCTCTTGGCGATGAAGACAGATTGCGCTTTGGATGGAAAATTGACTGTGACTATAGTCCGTCCACTACGGAAGCTTAAAACGAACAACTGTGTTTCTAAATCCGGGCCAGTCTCCCTACCTTTGATGGCACAAAGGGCACTCAGTGTGCTCCGAGTGCCATAATCTACTACTACTACAACAACAACAACAACAACAACAACTAAATTTCCCACATTTAATCATCAAATAACTACAAGGGATAGTGACTACATTAATTTCAAATAATTACAATGTGAAGAAGGAAAAACTTGCTGGAGCGGGATTCGAACCTGCAACCCCCAGGAGAGCTGAGCTGCCCAGCCCATTGTTGGCACCGGTGTCCCAAATTGCCAATTACTTTTGTTCGTTTAGCAGTCAGAAGGTAGAATCACTCTCATATCGCTATATCCCAAGGATCCCACGTTTAATTATCTTAATGAGGTGGAACATGCAGTATTTCGGTATGCCATAATTCCCACCCGAGTTATCACCGCATCTAGATTAGTCATCAAGAATGATATTATTGGGAGACTGTTTTAAACGTCTGGCTCCCAGACCAAGAATCACCTGACTATTGTCTAAGGGCCATTATGCAACGGCGGGCTTGAGGCTAGGCTTGGGACTTATTTCGCTATCGCCATTTTGACTGAGGCCCACAAAACGAGACGAAGGGATTTGGCCGCATGACGAAGCCGAAGAAAAGGCTCCAGCTTCGGCATGTATCACAAAGCCCTTAATTTCTTTTAGAACACAAAATGGCGGTAGCAAAATAAATACCAAGCCTACTCAAGCCTCATTTCGTAAATGCCGAATAAGAGTGGTCGGGGAAGGGAACCAGACTACCCCTTTTTGCTGTTTCTGAACATGCGCAAGTAATTCTCAACATCATCCCGCTGGTATAATTCATGCTCCGGTCGAGAGCAGTGAATACATCCACTGAGCAATCTTCTACTCCATAAACAAGATGTCCTATAAATTAACTGAATAATTCCTTCTCCAAACAATTTACCCGCATTCCCCCAGCCCCCACTTTAATGCGATTCCGACGTCAAACCGAATCCCGTACTGCCTGAATAAACACAGGTCGAATCGATGATATTTTCTCTCTCTGATATCTAGGCCTACCGTACCTGACTTCTAGCCTTCAATTAGCACCTGTTTTCTTCGATCGTGCGGTGTCGTATTTCAGAACCAGATCGATAGCAGACGTTTATGACGGAATACTCTCCCGCCGAACAATGAATAATTATTGGTATATGCCACATTTCCCCAATTCCCCTTTGAAACACCTGCTTTTGCGAACAAAAGCAAATGATTGCTTAATTGACGGACTCAACATGAGTGAAGGACGCGGGTTTTATATTGTGCCAATTCCCCACGTCCGGCTAGGTTATCGTTGGTCTCATGGTGGCGCTTTACCGGAAGTAAACTTTTGCAGTCAATTCATACGAAACAAAATGATAAGCAAACAAAAATCTAACAAAAACAAAACTTTTAACGAAGCAAAGTTTCAATATTATTTTAGAAAAATAAATTCGAATGTTTCAAATTACCAGAATGATATTGTCATTGGTATTGGTATTTTGACTATACATTGTGGCTTAATTATTAAATAGTAGAGCTATAGGCATGGAGACCAACGTGGAGACCAAACTGGAACACCAACCAGTCAACAACCGCGCACAAACAACCTAATGTGAAAGACCAACCATACACGTCGTACGGATTGTACGTAGCACCAACCAGGCACACAAAACCCAATTGAGCTGGTAACCAACCACTAAAAGAAGCGGGAACCAGGAACCGGTGTAGAAAACCATGTGCATGGTTGGTCTTCATAATATTATGTTGGTATGCACGCTTTCCCCAAAATGGCGTCGACAGACTTTTGACTCGACTCATTAGAATCTTCGGAATCATTGAAGGTTTCAACAGACAGAGGCAGATATAAAGTCCCATGTGTCTCCCACCATTTTAATCTGAAAAGGTAAGTTGAGTTCTTTTTCCAGCTCATTTCACAGGTAATATGTCTAAGAATGTCTAATTTGTGATAATTTAGTAGCTGTGTTGGACCGTTGTATGTCAAGTATGACAACGTATAATCTGGTATTTCACAAACTACTCGCATTGACGGACATTAAACAGTATCCTGGGGCCAATTTCATAGAGCTGCTTAAGCACGAAATTTGCTTAGCATGAAAAGTCTTCCCGTTGAACAAACATAATTACCAACCAAATTTTCATTTGATGGATTTGTATTCAGCCATTGTTTGCTGAATGCTTGGCATAACATTCACAAGGAGTTTTGGCTGGCAAACCGATTTTATTTACCAAAGTTGTTGGTGCTTATTAGCAAATTTTGGTGTTTAAGCAGCTCTTGGCCCCAGATATTTTGGAACTTGTCCAAGAATCACCCCTGTGTAGCATTCCAACCAGTCATCAACGCCTTGCAGACCTGGGCTAATCAACCGGATTTAATGATCCTGAACCGCCCCCAGTAAAAAACCGTAATGATCGTGCAATCCTGTGCGACTGCATAGGTTCTTTTTATCAGCTGCATTTGGCGCCATGAATGCTAAATTTGTGTGGCATTTTGAAATGTTCCATTCCACACTAATGGGTCCCCGCTGACCTATCATGCCTATTCGAAATAATGAAGTTTCTTTTATGTCATCAATCACGAATCTGCATGTGTACGGTCACTTCAATGAGGCTGAACCGTAAACAGTATACATGTACATTCCTTATGAGTTACATCGTCCAACTTGACTTTGTATAATTATGGTATAACGTTTTCTGATGTGCTGTAACGTTTTCTTTTTTTTCTTTGCTGTAGCAAACTTTGGCACAAAGCCTCGAATTTTTTTGGCTACGACTCGATCAGTGTCGTACGCGTGCAAATTGATAAGCCATATCCAAATAGCAGCTGCATTATGAATCTGGCACCCGGGGCTTATTTCATAGAGCTGCTTTATTAGCACAAACATTCGCTAAGCAGGACATTTCTGTCTTATTAAAAACAGGATTAACAAAACAATTTCCGTGTGTAGTGTATTACTTGCAATTGTTCTTTGGCTGTTCTTCGCTGACAATGAATGGAGGTTTGTTTTATTGAGCAGGCTAATTTTGTGCTAAGGATTTTTTGTGCTAATCAGCTCTATAAAATTGGCCCCTGGTTGGTACCCGCTCGGTTTTTTCTAGGTGCTAATAGCACATTTTTGTTCTGAGCCCGCCATATAGTCGACCACATCTCAATCATGAGGTATGCAAATATAACGTCACAATGTTACCCGGATGATGCAAATTCAAAAACAAAATGGCGGCGCCCATAAAGTTGCCGTAAAAACGTTTGCAGACAAAAAACTTAACAACGGATTTTTGTTTGCCTTTTAAACGCTAGTTCCATGGCCCTTATAATCGAGAAAGGGCAGACTATATTTTTTTCAGTGGAAACATTGCTGTTCAGTAAATGTTTCAAAGTATATACATGTATTATAGAAATCTCAACTGAGAATCGACAGGCCTATGAAAACATACAAATAAGAATCCTAGCAAAATTAAGGGCACCCGCAATACATCACATTTATATGATGTTTACAAAGCATGAAAAGGAAACAAATAGACATGGACATTAAAAAAAATGTCCATGTGTTATGACAACCAGAAACCAATAAAAAATATATGAACTATTTTGGAGAGATATGATATTCCAGACGATTTCAATCAAAATACTTCAGGTGGAATGAACTTTGAGCTCGGTGCTGGTGATGGGCCCTGGGAAGAATTCCGAGAACAGTTTACCTGACCAGCAAGAAATAAATTGAGGCCATCACGCTGTATCATATGTAAAATCAATCCAATTACCCTCCTGTCAGGGTATATAAGAGAAAAGACTTGTTGCTTAACAAATTAATTTTAAATGGAGATGTTGGGAGGGCGAGGGGGGGGGGGTACTATCTGGGCCCATCTACGTGAATCAATTATTATTCAGACCGTGAAAGTATAACCACCAGGGAAATATACTGTGAAAGCTGGGCGGCTGTTATATAGCTGGCGTTATAAATTATCCTCAAGTTATACCAATTGCAAGTTTTCACCAATAAAAACAAATTGACACGATTGCAGCTTCTATTTTGTGTGTTTTTTTGTTTTTCATGACAGTTTTACATAAATAATACCAGGCTCTTTGGCCAGGTACGCGCTAATTGTCATTTATTTCAATTCAGTTCTTTTTAATAAGAGCAGGGACATCCGGGTTCCTGGTTTATGTTTGCTTCGTCCGCTATTGACTTGAAGACCGGTTCTAAAGTCTCCCATTACTTTAAAACAAAAAAAACCCAAAACCTGGTCACAAACAAGTTCCACAAAATTCACTTTGGTGATAGCCATACGGGTATCCGTCCGTGCATAATTCATAGAACAGTAGGCACTATAGTTTTACATGGCCCAATATAGGCCATTCGAAGTAGTGCAGTGAAACCGAGGCTTGGATTCAAAATAGTCTGGTACCCGTTTTCTTTTCAGAATTGATGTTATTTTCCGAAGGGTAGGCCTATATACAAGAAAGGTGACAAACTGGATGCCATTGCATGCTAACAATATTGCACAATTTTAGTAATACCGGCCGTCGTGAAAGTATGACACCCCACCTGTAAATACAAAATATGCCACCCGCACTATGATCCCGGATGGAGATGACTCCCACTCCACATCATTTTAAAGAGTTCCGAGAAATCCAGACCCAGCGAGGCACAAGGGACAGCGCCGCAGTCTTCACCCTTTTCCCCCATCAGCCACCGACGTACACCGACGCATCGTGATGAAACGATGCTGTCCATTCAATTCAAACCCTCGGGAATAATACACAACATGCACGATCATGCTGGCATTATACCACCGGGATATGTTTTGTTGGTTCACGTAGGCGTACACGACAAAGTGTGAAAGCTTCATAACCAGAAATAATAATCTATTACCTCTTTGCAATATTTATTTCCTTTTAGTGTTACACATTATGCCTATAAATGGCTGTCTGTTTGCACCTTCAAATGACTGTAATACATGTATACAGCGTCAAGTTATTTCGTCATAAAAAAAATCCCTACAGTAGTGGGCGGACCATTTGGTCTTATTTCAAATTAAGTGCTACATCGTAGTGCAGCCCACCACAGAGAGGAAACAAACGGCTGATAACAAAAACACTACATAATTATGAACATACAAAGCCAACCTTTCAAAACTGTTTAAATTATTTATTAAAACAAAACAATGAAAGGTTTTCACTGAACTGAACGGAAAAGTACGCATTTGTTATTTTCAAAAAGGGTTCGTATAATTTATCTAAAATGCATATTTCGGGGACACTTTAGCGTCTAAAAGTGAGCATTTTGGGAGACATTATGCAATTAGGGACATTTTTCGGTGTCTCCCTATTATAACAGCTACCTTTTAAAGACATTTTTACTACCCATATTTTTTTTTATAAAAGATAGATAATGCGCTCAATATGAACATTTGTCAATTTCAAGTTCATTGGTTTTGAGGATGTTTAGAAATAGTTAAGTTAAGTTTGTGCACGACCCAATGAGAAAGTCTCCCTAAGGTCACTTTCCGGTAATGATAATCATTACATAAATTTAAAAAGAAATTAGGGTTCCGTCAACTGCAATGCAATTAATACACTGCCAGATTTCTTTTAGTAACAATAATCTAATCCTGGAACACAGGCACAATTAGTTGCTCATTTGGGGCAAGCCACATGCTAAATAATTAGTGCATTCGTTTAGCTAACATGGGTCAGCCCTTACAAGGAATGGTCGTGCTATACTGCACAAAACAAGCGAGAGAATGGGCACCCTGAGGTTGACTGGTTTCGGCCCGGGGGAGCTAAACGAATGCACCCATTAAGTCTTCATCTTGATACAGTGCATGGTGAAATTTACATTTCAGTGCAAGACTTTATAGAGTTATTGTACATCGTTGGTCATGTTTATTCTTCTTGGTACAAGAACTGAATTATTCAACGCACCTTTCAGCTGTCGGAAACGAGGACTGTATCGCCTGGGGTCGATTTCCGAAGCCCTACGTTCGATCGTAACTCGAGTTACAAAAGATAACCCATCGTATCCTACTTATCCTATGTAATGTTCCAATGCATCACAAGTCATACGATTGATAGTAAGTAACGATGAGTTTGGTGAGATCAACACTGGCCTGACTGCAAACCAAGGTCTCGACAGAAGCCACAACCACAAATATCTCCAACGAGATTGCTCAGAGAAGCAAGAGGCGCAATCGGGTTTCTGGGGCCAATTTCACAGAATTGCTTAAACGGATGGTACAGAACTGGTGTTTGCGACAAAACCGTTGCTCACAGTGAAATCACATTATGTAATCCATCATATACCTTAACTGACAAACCTGTAGAAATTTGAGGTCAATCAGCCATCTGGGTCACGAGAAAATAGTGAAAACTCGTGTACGGAGAAATGTACACATTTCAACGAATGAATAAAACGCTTCGAAGCGATTTATTCTGAATGGTAAATAGTTTCATTTATTTCTCAACGAATATGGCATTTCAGACAAAAACATTTCATGGGATGTTTTCTCCTATCATCACCATTATACTGTGTAAGTTTTATGTGAATCTGTGATTATGAAGTGTATTTTGTCTTACCAATTCTGTACCATCCCTTTAAGCATAAAACGTCTTCCCGTTTGATCAAACAGGATCACCAACCATTAATGTTCATGTGATGTTTCCTGCTTTTGACTTGTATTTGGCCATTGTTTGCTGAGCATAACATTCACAGGGAGATTTGGCTGGCATACTTATTTTATTTACCAAGGCTTTTGGTGCTTAAGTAAATTTTGGTGCTTAAGCAGCTCTGTGAAATTGGCCCCATGTTATAACCTATACTATAATGAAACTGTTCAATGCTCAGGGAATCTGCAGGTCGGGACGTATGTATGCAACTTCTCTTGCTCATCCCTTATAGTTCCATTGAGTTGGATTTATATTAGGCTTAACACCTGTCAGACCAGGGGTTGCACGATACCATCAGCTGGTATAATTTAAGCGACGCCTGGTCACTTCATGTCCGTGATATCATCACTTGATTTGGACTTAAAACCCAACACTTTTTCTCCCACTTCAGTTGACCGCTTCGTCCTTCTTGGGTCTCCGATAGTCTCGCGTGCAGACCGTCCAGTCGGGGAGCCAGGGCAGCTCCGTGATGTTGACCGAGATGTGGGTGTACAGAGGGTTGAGGTTCACCCGGACCGGCGGATGAGCAAGGTTGGACAGCCCGTCCGTCTTGAGCCGCTGCCTGGCGTGATCAAGCAAACAGACCCTGCAAGGGACAGGCCAGAAACGGGTATGGCATTAACAATTATTATCCTGCAATGATACTAACTTACTATAAAGTGACCTCGTTGGGATGACAGCGGGACCGCAATAAAATCTGACAGTGAGGAATAGATTCTCAGAATAGCGATCTAAATCAGTATAATAAGCACCCGTAGAAATAATACACGGGGGAATGTCAAAGAGAGATATTTTTGGAGAGCTAGGGAGAAACGCAATGCAAGGAATGTATTTGAGGGGAAACCCCCAAGGGGTCTCGACAACTTAGAGGTCGGGAAGGCAATGTAAGCGAATGATGGACAGACAGGGGCCAATTTCATAAAACTGTTAAGCACAAAAGTTTGCTAAGCATAACATTTATGTCTTAATAAAAACAGGGTTAACAACCAAATTTCCACATGTTGTGTATCACTTGTGATTGTTCTTTGGCTGTTGTTCGCTGACCATGAATATCAAATGGAATTTTCAATGGTGGTTTGTTTTATAGAGCAAGACATTTTTGTGCTAAGCAAATGTTTGTGCTTAACAGACAGTTTTATGAAATTGGCCCCGTTGCTGTTGGTAGAGCTCACGCTTTGTTGGCACATGGTTTGAAATGTTGGTCTTTACCAGACACATCTAATTGAATAATCCTTGCGTTGTTCCTAAGATTCTGTGCTTGTTATCCAATTCCAAATCCAAGACCACCACCCTAATACGCTGCCGCGTAGCAGGAAGGCGCATGGAGCTATATCGTATAATGAAGTTATGCGCGCTGTATATATAGGCTTTGTGGCGATAACAGAGTTTGGCTATTTTATTATACAAAAACCCATATAGCTTTACTTAGTTTTGTATTGCAGGATTCTGAATGGCACAAAATTATGAGTAAATCTTTAAAGTTTAAGCTTCATTACCCAACAAAGTCCAAGCCCAAAACAATACATGTATGGTTAGCCTATCATTTGCACAGTGTTCAATGAGACTTTGATGAGCTACACACCCCAGGTTCGATTTTGCAAAAGGCTGAGATGGATCCAAATACATGTATACCTATCAATCTGAATTGCTAAGCACAATGTGATGTCACAAGTATGAAATTTGCTTTGGCGATTATGTAAAATTCATCAAATACACGATTTATGTCACGGAACAAGCAGTGGTGGTGCAGGCTATTATACTTGTGCTATAACAATAAGCTTAGGGCCGGTTGAAAGGATCTGCCCCCGATGTCACGGTCCGCCCGGACTCATTTACACGGTGGTTGCAATGTTCACTTGTCCGGGGACAACCTGATTTATTCTGTCCCCGAACACATTTTAGAGGGGGCCGATTTAACTCTCACGCCGGGTGGTTATTATGGACCCTCTGACATTTACCTCTTCATGTTCTTGGGGGCGCTCTGATGGTGCTCGGCAATGACGTTATAGAAGCCCGTCACTCCCCAGGGGCGCGTCTTGAAGAACCCCTGAGATTTGATTCTTATCAAGATGTCATCGTCCTCACCTCCCCAGCCCCAGTAGGCGTTGGGGAAGCCGTTGAACTTCTGAATCTGGGACCGCGTGAAGCCCGTCACGGCGCCGAAGAAAAAGCTATACTGGAGCCTGCGGATAATAATTATGATGATTTGATGAGACTTTTAAACCACGGCTTGGGCTTTGGCTACGACCGAGGCCCCGCACTGCACTCTTCTATAAGAAGAGTATTCTGTTGTGACGATATCACGCCATGGAAAGACGATAGACATTGGCACGATGAAGTGGCCGATTTGGGGCACCGTAGCACTCGCCGTAATTGCCAGTTCGCGTTCTCCCAATAAACCACTTTATGTTTTTTGTTTGACAATTAATATAAAGAGAGAAGATTTGAAACAAAAGATAAGACAGCCATTGCCACGGTGCATGGAACTCCCAATCAAGAAAATACTTCCATGAATTTGGATCAAATGTCTGACATTTCCCATCAGAGCTCGTTAAACACTCGCCGAAACAAGCTGTGTTTCAGTGATTTTGTTACAGATTTCTTAGAAGTCCTGGGGCCGATTTCACTAACAGTTTGCGATCATCGTAAAGCCCGAATCCATCGCTAAACAGAAAATCGATCGCTATTTTGCATAGCAATTTTCCGTTTAGCGATGGATTTGGGCTTTAGCGATGATCGCAAAGCGTTAGTGAAATCGGCTCCTGGGCTTGATTTCACTCAATCATAGAACTTTTGATGCATTGCAGCCCTACATGGGATAGGCCCCCTATACGATGGGTTATCCTTCGTAACTCGAGTTACGACCGATCGTAGGGCTACGTGAAATCGATCTTTGTGTTTTCACATATAAGACCGTTAGTTCTTTGTTACTCACACCCCCGTTTCAGACCGATAATATCCCAAAGAAAAAACCTGGTACCCACTTGTAGTCCCATCTATCGGCACCCGAGATGAAATGCCTGGGCATGTGACTGCACCCATAGTAGTTGGCATCATTCAGAGGGAGGTGGTCCACATCATGGAATATGAAGCAATCCCATTGGCTGAAGTTGAGGGCCTGCTGGTAGCCCACGTTCAGCAACATTGCACGGTTGAATTTCAAATCGTTGGCCTGTAGTGTGACGAAAGAAAAAAAAGGCATGCATTGAGGGTTCTTGTTTTAACCTCTTGGTGGTAGCAGACATTGTCATCCAACATGCCTCTAGAATTACTGAGGGCCTTTTAATACGAAACTAAGGGCATAAGTTCTCAAAGCTCGGCTTCGGGCCAGGCTCCGGCGCCATTTCGTGAATCCATTCTTTAAGTACGGGTATCAAAATAGAGGCTTTTGGCTGCGGTTCGGAAGTAGATTCGCTGGTTTGAAAAAAAAAACAGAACTTAAGCTTCAATGGAAAACCACAAGCTATATATTCATCATATGGATTACAGAGACGATTGAGACGAAACCTGAGCTGGAGACGGGCTTTGACAAAAGCTCCAGGAGTGAGGCAAAGCCTGATGGAACCTATTTCTCTAGCGCCATTTGAGGCCAATGGAACAAAGGGATTGGGCCACATGGCTATAGCTATAAAGCCGAAGAAAGGCTCCAGCTTCGCCATATACCTCAAGCCCTTTATTTTATATAGGACACAAAATGGCAGAAGGAAAACGGATCCCAAGCCTAGCATCGAGTCTCATTTCGTTAAGGCCGGCTTAACTTGACACACTATCAGCGAAAGGTTGCTGTGAGACCCCGAGTTTGCTCAGTCATAGCCTACGAAAACAGAGCTTCAAAATGCCAGAAACTGCCACTAAGAGCGTCGGGAGGTGACAGCTTGAGTTCTAGCTGTAGCCTCTCACAATCGTCTGACATTTTAAACGAACGGCGCGGCGCCCCATTTCTTGTCAATATTTAACAGACATTACGGCACAAGACAGCAGTACCAAGGAGACCACGTTATAATGAATCATAGCTCAAAAGTGCAGCGCCTTCTCTGGTCTCAAGTCCTCCACCCTCACTAATATTATTAACACTCAACCGTGGGTCAGCTGACCAAAGGAGTCAGGTGACCATATGAGTCAGGTGACCATATGAGTCAGGTGACCATAGAAGTCAGGTGACCGAAGGAGGTCAGGTGACCCAACATGAGCAGGTGGTCATGTCATATAACGACATCAGTGAATGTCCTGCAAGCAAAGAGACATACATCATCTTCTTACCTGTTCAATGACGAAGATGCCAAATTCCAGGTTCTGTCTTTTCAGAAACGGCACAATATTTTTCAAGAAAATCGGCAGCTGGTAAAATCTGTCTCGGAAAGGGACGATTATAGCCACCTGGTAAAAAAAAGAACCAAAAATTAAAGCGAATAATTGAAAAGAAAAGTCATTTCTCGTCCTATTTCCTTAGTCAGGAAATAGCATACGAATACTGTTCATCGTTTGGCGAAAAGCTACATACATGTTTTTTGTAATGTAATACAAACAAAATGGATTTGCACTGTACACGAAATGCATTAACATTTCTTATAAAAATAGAACTCCTCAAACAGTCGTATGTTGAATTGTTGATAAAAAGATAGATGTAACATTGCTGAAAAAAGCACGGGAACCAGTCATACCTTCCACCGTGGATGACACTTCGCTGGTATCCAGTGACCGCCAGATATGTAATAATAATCATCATCTATTAGTATTCCTTCTGACAGTACGTCTGCCATAGACTGATGTTTCTTGCGTGGCGAATTGCGACTCTTGTGCGCAGCCGCAAAATACACATTCTGGACCTGGGTGTTGTCCTTCCGGAGGTAGTTCCGGATTGAGTGCGTAGAGGTGCGTAATACATCTTCCTCGGCATGGTAAAGTTCCGTCCAGTTCATGTGGAGTGTCACATTTCCGTCTGAGGGAAAAATCGTTTGAACAAAACAGGTGTTCATATTAATTTGCCGTTGATTTTGGCCGTTTCGCTTGCCGCCTTTGGCCACTTCACTGACTCACTCTGTGACATGCACCAACAACACATTTATTTGCAGTCTCTCAATATGCTGATGACAAAATGCCTTTGAGAGTTGTTCTCATACGTGAGAAATCTCTCAAGCATTCACTAGGGAAGTCGGTCACTCTCAAGCATTGGTGTCCTTTCACACGATGACACTTTTGTAAGATTTCTCAAGCATGAGGAAAACTCGCAAGCCTTGCGGTTTTTTTTTTAGCACAGTCGTGTCGTGTTTTACTGACGCAAAATACCATGTTTTCTTGGTGAAAATTGTTTTGCCAGGTCATCAATAATGGAGTATTAGTACGGCTTAAACAATGTCTCTGTCGTTATCTTACCGGTGCCAGCAAAATCATTCTCCTCACAAACTTCGTCTGCTTCTCCGAATCTGATATCTTGTAAGACAAAAACAGAAGGCAAAGGAACAAAAAATGATGATTAGTTTGGCACATTTCTCCCATAATTGTTTTTCCTTTTTCTGTTCAATTCAATGCACTGCAGAATGCACTTCCAAGTCAACGGAGTCCAAATTCCATCCAACATAAACAAGCGCAACAAATGACTTTACCGGGCGTTGCGATTAGATGAATGGAAAGATGTTTCACTCATAGACCAAGTAACCAACGTCATCGTCTGTTTTTTGGTCTTAAAATATCGGTTTTCATCACATGGAATGATCGTAAGTACAAAATGCTGTGCATTTCATCCCTGACATTTTGAGAAAAGAAGGGGCGATTTTCAAGCCGATCTGTGATGTCTTTGTTGTCATTTGGGGACATTTTCGGCACAAGTACGATTTTTCTGTGCACAAAATCTCAAATGATATAGGATTCTCCGATGCGCTCGTATATAAAAAAGGAAGTAATCCTACAGGACCCCAGTTATTGGGTCATTGAATACAAAGGCTTGGAGGAATTTGAATTTGGTAAAAGCCTAAATATGGCTTTCGTTCCAACTTGCAGACGGTCATAATTATTCATTGACGAGACAGACTGCTCAAATGGCAAACGTCCACGCACAACGTATTAGCTTCAATTACATGTATTGGTAAAATGCATCTAAAATGCTACTCAGGGTTGTTACGTGTAGGTCCTATTCATTTCACTTGCCCGATTTGGAAACGATTTTATGGTGGCGTATTGGCGTCTGCATTACATAATTATTACGAGTCTTCTCTATTTCCTTTATTACGAACGCAGTCAACGAACGCACATTTCCAGTTTTTCCAAGCAGACTTTAGCCAGTAACTGAACTTTCCACGGGGAAAAAAAGAAGAAGAAATGATGCTAGGTCATGAAGTGCAGAATGATAATATATGCAGTAATGACGAGAGACCGCATTACGAATCGTCTCTTGGGCATTTCCACAGTTTGCGGAGGACATTTTGTATAACTAGTAATTACGTATTTTGTTTCAGTCCATAATTTCCATGCATTTCAAAGAACCGGAGCCTAAGTGGTATACTTGCTGATTCCAATACAAAATATCTTAAATTGGAGTCTTTCAAGAATGATTGATCAAGGAATAAGTCAAAGTCACTTAACTGGTAACTTAACGTTACCGTGGAATTGCCCTCCAAATTATACACTATAATTCCTCAAATCGGTAGGGCCTAATATCATTGTTTCTGCTAAATACCAAATGAATGGGAGAGAAATTTGTGAAATCGTCCAGGACAGAATTACGGGGTTTATTGCAAGCATTAAATTTTGTATAATGTATGAAAGCGTTATACTTGGTAAGCGATTATCGAAGTACTTATTACGAATGGCCATTTTGAATTCAGTACGAGTCAAAGTATGAACCTTAACAAAGAAAAGATGCATTATGCATCGTTATTTGGACATACGGCGTTCTTCGAATTTTCGTAACGAGATATCGTTCAATCTGAAATGTTCAGGGTTTTTGAAAAAACGAAAACCTACGGTGATGCTGACACGCTACGAAAATGATGACAACAGCACGCACGGCGTTCGTGTAACTAGCACGACGCCACAGATTATTGTACCTAACAGCACAACATGTCTTCCCTCATTAACCAAAAACTGGATTCCCATCCGAACTCATTTTCACTAAAAGCCTCGAACAAGTTATTAACGCCGTATATGGAATGGGGCTTTTTTTCACAATTTTGAGGACTAAATTAGTTCTATATAATGCTTCCACCTGGTCTGTACGTGATGGGTGATTTGATGATGTTCCTGGCCGAGTTGAAGAAAATAAAAGGCCTACAATTTGTTTGTTTTATGACCACATTGAGAATGAATTAATGCGGTTTGTTCAATGCCTGAATAATAGACTTTTGATAGCAAAAGAATGACAAGTTGATGCGGAATTTAAAAAGAGATTGACTCAACATTATCAGACCAAGGGGTCGATTTCACGAAGCCTTACGATTGATCGTAACTCGAGATACGAAGGATAACCCGTCGCATCCTTCGACTTCCACGTGGGGTTGCTATGTATCATAAACCCTACGATTGATAGTAAGTTACGATGAATTTGGTGAAATCGACCCCAAATACGGTGACCAATATGACATAACAATAAGTAATAAACAAAAGATGAGTAATTTACTGAACTCCAAGCCTAAAGCCTTTTATACCTGATAAACGCTTGGGATTTTTGTGGTCGGATCATCAAGACTTAGAATCACGGTGTTTTAGGTATTTCCCCTTTGCTCTTCACATCGGGGTTTTCCCTGTTTGTTTTTTTCTGCAGCCTCTCCGAATTTTCAGAATATCGGAAGCTCCGAGCATTGCACAATCCGACTGATGACTGTTCCCACGGTCGGCCTGCTTTCCTTCTATTTGCGGAAGTGCAAGAGCGCCGTTTATGCATAACCACAGTCTTTTATGTACATGTATTTCCTTCATGGCTGTTGCACTTTTCCCATCAGGGAAAGAGAAGAGATTATCCAAAAGCCAGAAATCGTGCGCGTGCATTATAGTCAGCGAAATGCGGGATCGAACGCACGGGAAAATTTGCACAATTGACGGCATCCAATCTGGACGCGTCGCTGCAAAAGAGCGTCAATAACCACTTTAGGCCCAATACATGGTATACTGCCTGGGGTCGATTTCACGAAGCCCTACGATTGATCGTAACTCGAGTTGCGAAGGATAACCCATCGTAAGGAGCATGTCATACATAGGGCTGCAATATATCACAAGTCATACGATTGCTATAGCAAGTTACGATGAGTTTTGATAATACTTGTTAAATTTATATAGCGCTTCTTACAAATTGTTTCGAAGCGCTTAAAGTTTTGTTTGAAAATTGTGAGTTTTGGTGAAATCGACACCTGCTGGATTGTCCCGATTTCCAAGAAACTCACGTGGTATTCGCATAATTACCAAGTCTTAAAAACAGCACGTTGTTCCACTGTGCCACGATATACACAACTATTTCAATTACGCCCACTCTTTCGTCAATGCCTCGGCTTCGGCTGCGGCTTCGGCTTCGGCTTCGGCTTCATAGTAGAATGTATGATATACTTCGTACGGTATGAAAACCAGGAAAAGTGGGGCTTCAGCTTCAACGAAAGAGGCCCATCACAACTTGTATTTCCAGCTTTTCGTAGACGAAGTCGAAGTCGTAGCCAAAGCCAAGATGTTCAAAAAGTTCCCCTAATTTCGATCGGAAACAAAATCATGTGTAAATCTCTATGGTATATTGTACCATACTTGTTTACGCGTGTGCATTCCTATAGCGCTCAGGCAGTGTACCGTGGATCCCCATTGGCTCCATAGAAGTGCATGTAAACCAAAGTGTGTAACGTCATTAAACTTGACAAAGGTCAAGGGTCATGATCCGAAACAAAAACCAGCCACAACCGAACTTTATAATGTCAAACACAAGCTTTGGAGAACCCCAGGCGCGGTTCTAGAGTCAAAATTTTTGGGGGGGGCTAGAAGAGCCATTATTTTTTGGGGGGCTAGAAGACCCAATAGTTTGGGTTGTCCTAACACTCGCTTCTGTTATGTCTTATTAGGGGTCGAAAAACATGCACATTATAGCCCACACAACGCGTTTTTTGTGTTATTGGCGCCTAATAACCGAAAAAAATCCAGTATTTTCAAGAATTTTTTTTTCACTTGCATTTTTTTTGGGGGCTAGACAAAATTTTGGGGGGGCTACAGCCCCCCCTAGCCCCCCCGTAGAACCGCGCCTGGAGAACCCCGATTTTTAATTGGTGGAAAGTTGGATCACATGACCTCACCTTTGGCACGAACGGACACCCGTGGACTGGGTTCAGAGATGAGATCAATATTTCGTCGCAATCTCGTCAGCCATTGTGTGAAACCAGCACCGTCATCATCATCACTGTTAACTCCTATAGAAAATAATCAGAAAAGCAACATAGTTATGTATGATATGATTCCACTGCCAGAATGACGATTCTGTTTCACTGCATATTATACGCCTTATTCACGGCGCATCCATCTTGACACCTTCCTTGTATACCCGTTGGAAAAGATAACACCAATTCGAAAACGAAAACGGGTACCAGACTATTTTGAATCCAAGCCTCAGTTTGATTACACTGCTTCGAATGTAGGATGGATGCACCGTGAATAAGGTCCATTATCCTAATCTCTATTTGAACAGAGGCCAAAATTTCGTGGCCCTGCTCAGCACAACATTTGCTTACCATGAAAATAAGATCAACAACCAAATGTCCGTGTGTTATGCATCACTTGTGATTGTTCTTTGGCTGTTGTTCGCTGACCATGAATATCAAATGGAATTTTTAATAGTGTTTTTTTTGTTGAGCAAGACATTTTGCGTTATGCAATTTTTTGTGCTTAACAGCTCCATAAAATTGGCCCCATTTATGTGACATTATTATCATGTGCTTTGTTAGATTCTTCGAATGTATTGGTGAAAGTATTGATACTTATTTCCTGACAATAATGAGCCTTTAGGTGCGGAAGGGTGTGTTGTGATGGATTGTTTTTTGGCAAGGAACTGAGCTCGATCTTGTAAACAAGTCCACAGAATGCGGCTAATTGAGATATAAGACGTGATGTTCAAGGTGGCGCTGTTTTGATAATTAGAGGCGCTGATGATGCCAAATCATGGCAGAGAATCTCCGGTGGGGGCGCTGTCACACTTTACTGAACTGAGCCTCAGTCACTCATTATTTTGGTGCCAAAAAAATTGGGAGTCAGTTTTTCGTATTTTGCACTTTTCCCCGTCTGTGACCAATGTTCGACATCCTCCCGGTCCCATGAAAAAATTAATGCGGATTGGGGGTTTTCATCCCGTTTCTCTTGTCTTTACTCCATGGGTCTTTTCTTCAGACTCTTAAGCAAATAAGCAACATTGCTTAATTGCTAGCGTTGATGCATTGCCAGAAAAGAAGGTAATAAATCACTTAGGTAATTCAGGTTTTTATTGCAAGTTTAAAGGTAATATCATACTTTGGTTTTTATCAAAGAAACACAGATTCATGGGCAAAGATATCAAGACAGATATACAGCAACAGTCATCTGTGAAAATTTCAGTCCCATATACGGTGCCCACTTTTTGAGAAAACAGTGAAAAACAGCTACAGTATTTCTTAAGTCTTTTCTCTTTTATTTTTGATCTTTTACAAGATCAAATAGATTTTCGGTCGTTGTTTGACTAATTTCTGGATAAATACACCATTTCAGGCGGACAAATTTTAACGGTATGTTTCTACCAGCACCATCTTCATACCCTGTAAGTTATACGTAAATCTGTGAACATTTCTGTTTTGGTCTCTTACCAAAGTATGATACTACCTTTAAGTGGACAGCGAAATTAATAGATTTAACGAGAAATGGATTTCAGGGCTAGAGGGCTTTAGAATCAGTATTACGGTATTTCAAAATATGTCGCTTTTTAGTTAGTAATTTGATTTTGGATGTGTGTAACTATCTATTTTCTGTGATGTGATTGGATTTAGGCGCACTATAGGTTCATGGAAACGGTCCGTTACAGGCCTATTGTGTTTGTGTGTACTTAGTGGGTGTACCGGTGTAATTTACGGCTGATGGGCTATCGCTCATGTAAACATTGATGGGAGTCAATTAGAAGTTCACAAGCCTGGTCCCTTTTTTATGATCATGGCACTGCAAAGACCATTTAGGCGTATATATAGTACGTAGATATTTGAATGCAAGCCTATGCGGCAACGTGCCTTGCCATAGAGTAAGGAACAGACTCCATGGTCTTGCAAACCAAGTGTTGACCACTACCGCCATAATTATACAGGCAGATCACCATTACAACACCAAGTTATAGCATGGAGGAAGGAAGAGAATCCCCCGTGCTTATAGTCAGACCTCCATGCACCATCCACAACATCATCCAAACCCTAACTCCTGCAGCACCCTATACAACATCATCACCCACCACCCTCACTTACACAACCACCTATATACCACCCTGTATAGGCCTATCCCATCAGCACCATAGTTAGACCATGGAGACCTCAATGGTTAGACCTCCACGTACCATCCTCCACACCATAACACTTGCAGCACCCTACAACATCCTGACCACCATCACCCACCACCCTCACTGACAGAACCACCTACCACCCTTCATCCCATCACCACCATCACCCATGCATCACCACGAACCCAACCACTAAACCTAAACTTACCACCCACCACATCACAACCCCATCACCCCCTTAGCCACCACTCAATAACTGTCATCTTACCATACTTACTCTCCATGGACCGCCAGAGGATACTAGTTGACAGCAGGGCGAGTAATACCATCGTCCACATAAAAATGTTCATGATTTTCCCGAACGTCTGCGCTTTGGGTGAGCATGACTTCATGGCCGCTCGGGCCACCTGGACGCACTGATTCAGCAGTCCCATCGTGGAGGACTTAGAGGTACACTAGTATAGTTGAGGAATCATCACCAAAGGGCCAAATTATAAGGGGCTCTTCACCTCTACCCTTGAACGCCGTATACCCTGTGCCTCTGTACACCGGTGCCTTCTTCAACTGTCTCTGGTAAAAATGATCCAGGTAAAATCCAATGAAATCCACAAGATGGCAGCCAAAAGCCTTCAGAAAACTTAAAGTGGAGACGAGAAGACCCGGAAGACGGTACCTCAAATTGACGGCCGGTTCATCGAATCAATGGTTTTCCTCCATGCCACGAGTTACATCTCTATCCAAAAAGAAGAGAGATCCTTCGCATTTAATGACAAAATTTACCGGATGGGGTGTTTGCCAGCAAAGCTACGTTTTCATGGTCAGACCACTGGACGATATTATCCCATCGAAGTTGTACATGTTTCGGTCCGTACCATCAAATTTCTCACCAAATGAGGGAAACAACGTCCCAGAATGTATGACAAGATTCAGTTAGTGTACAGCCACATTGTCGACGTGTCTACAACATACTTGGTAGGTGATGTCTATTGAACTGCGGTATGTGTGTGTGGTGAGCCAATCTTGCCGAATCGAAGAGCAAAGAATTATTACGTAACTGGATGAATGGATGAAAGAGGGATGAGAGCTCCCCGGATCGGTGGGCCAGAACGAGACGAGACTGGACAATGATGTATGCTTCCAAGACACATAACGTCATCACCACAGAAGGCCAGGTCCTTTCTCCACCGTATAGCTATGAGCAGGTATACGGAAGCACAGAATTGCAGACAAACTTAAATGCAAAATGTTTACCTAAGGATGGGAGCTGTGTTGTGATACGCACCATGAACTTTTTCAAAAAGATTGTCAGAAAAAAGCACCGGCAGTACGAAATGTGAAAAGAATTGTGTGTTTGGAAGATGAAACTTAATTGTTTCGTTGATAGCGGGTGGTGACGTACAGGGGAGCGGGCGTGACCCCTTTCTCCCTTCGAGGAAAGATTCGTCTTGCTCTTGCCAAACTCATACCCCACACAAGGGACATTATAAAACAGATGTGTTTAAGTTCATTCTATTTCTAATTAACAACACGAGGGCATCTCAATCGCCTCATTACACTAAAACGAATGTTTGTTATATCACATTATCATCATTATGAAGCATCAATACATAGTCTTAACTTCCCAAAGACAAGACACATTTTTACGCACATCGGCCAATTTCCGTGACGAATTGCAGGTCAGTGTGAGCGTGGAGAAAGAGGAAAGAAGGAAATCTTCCCTTCCTCCAAGCTGTGGATATAGGCCTAGACGCAAACAGAAATGCTTGAACAATTAGAAAGTACTTTTGTAAATCTCATTGAAAAGTGAACAAAGTCAATTTGCTGAAACAAGATTCGAACCTGCAACCTCCGGAATGCTATGCCGAATACCTGGCGGCATTCCGAAGGAAAGTCGCAGGTTCGAATCCCACTCCAGTTAATTTTCTTTCAGTTCAATTTTCAATGACTTAAATGAATCATGCTGTCAGTTTCCCTAATTGTTTATTTCAGAATATAAATCCCATTAATATTTAAACTTACCATAAACATTGTTAACTGAGTGCCACAGCATCACAGTGGAGCCGGCAGCCAGCAACGTCAACAGCCAGAAGGCTGCCTGATGGACGTCTGCCGTTCCCAGGTAGAGCAGGCACCGCGACTTCACGCTGCTTATACCTTCTTCAGGCATGGTGCGATGAAGAAGTGGGACGTCACCACCGGGAGCAGCCGCTCCCTGCGCCTGGCAGCCGGGCTCCTTCGGGCTGAGCCTCTTGGCAAGAAAGATTTGGTAGAATATCGCCGTGACGACCCTTTGCAGCACTCGGTAGAGACTACTAGAGAGGGTCTGCGTTTCATGGAAGGAATTGGTGGATGTTCGCTTGCGTGCAAGCAGCTAGAAAAGGGGCCATTTTGTTCAAAAATTGACAAACTGAGTCCATAGTTACAGCGGGCATTTAAACAAAGACCCATTACCTACACCAACCCGACTTTGCCCTAATGCGTATTTTGGTTTTCATTTTATCAAAACCACACCTGTAGGTATGCCACCTTGATCGGGCCTACCCTGCTGTTATCAGCATTACAAACGAATTACTGTCAATATCATTGAACTCTAAAATACATTCTGTTTGGCGTTTGTGGTCGGGCTGGCAAAGAGCTATCGTTATAAGTTAATATTTAACCATTTTATGGTTAATCTGGATGCGTCGCTATGACTTGGTTGAAGTGTCAGTCAAAGGTTGGACTATTATTGGTATATATGATTCTAACCAACTGACTGAAAATGACGTTGGAATATTTCTGCCTAATGTTTGATTCATTAAGATAAGATTATGGGCCCTAATAAAAAAAGAAAAATTACAAAAATGTCAAAATTATCATTTTGTTGATATGTGTGAACTAGTTTTTCATATCAAACTGTAAAGTGAAACCGTGCTAAATGCTCGAAGCAATACACCGCTCATTATGTTTTGACCCGACACTTGAGTTTCCAAGAATGTGTACAAAGGAGTGTCTCTCTATAATTGCACATGTCAACTGGTATCGGAACTGCATGAAAAGGAATAATGGAAGGACAAAACCAGTGAACAATTGTTTTAATAATGGG
The DNA here is from genome assembly GCA_963971285.1 of Astropecten irregularis. Lineage (NCBI taxonomy): Eukaryota > Metazoa > Echinodermata > Asteroidea > Paxillosida > Astropectinidae > Astropecten > Astropecten irregularis. The sequence continues at coordinate 1,591,015 of OZ020248.1, read as the reverse complement.
TCTGACTGAAAAGGGGTGTGGATTTCGTTTTTGGCCTTTTAATTAAATAGGCCTGTATATTCACAGTTTCGTTTGTACACTCGAATGTGTGTTTTGCATCCCGGTAGTGAAAGTTTTCGAGTTATCATGAAAACTGAAAATGGCTCTTGGGATGATTGTCTTTTCGGTAATGAAAATCGACATAATCATGCTTTCATGCTGTAGTTGTGAGCTGATTTTAACTTATTTATAAAGGAGGTCATAATTTTTCTACTCCCTTACTTAATTCCCCCAAGTTGTTCAGGAAATCAACAGTTTGATGATTAATAGGGGCCTACTCAGTTTATACGCCTGCTACTTACGATTATCGCAACCCTCGATCATAAGCCTTAGGTCCATGCAAAGATCAAAGGTTGACAATAATCGTTAGTTTTGTGGGCCAATCTTAATTTACGATGACAAAATACTATCATTCTTGATTCTGTAATCTTATCACGGTGATTATTCCGCAGCTCGCAGGGTCAGTCAGAAAATAATAATGCTTCCAAATCGTCACGGACGTTTGCTTCCACCGTTACTGAGATAATTATTTTGTGCTTGGCAAAATGGGGTCACCAGCCAATGTTAAGAAGATTTCTCATGCTAAGCGATGGGTAATCGTAAGCTTTGTTGAACATTAAGTGAAATTTTGTCGTCAATTTTTCTTATGAGCAGAACTTTTGGAGTTGTTTTTGTTTATGGGCTTAAAGGTAATATCATACTTTGGATTGTATCAAAGAAATACAGATTCATTGGCAAAAATATCAAGACAGATACAGTAACAGTCATCAGTGAAAATTGCAGTCCCATACGGTGCCCACTTTTTGAAAAAAAAAACAGTGAAAAACAGCCACAGTATTTCTGAAGTCTTTTCTCTTTTATTTTTGATCTTTTAAAAGATCAAAAAGATTTTCGGTCGTTGTTTTACTAATTTCTGGATAACTACACCATTTCAGGCGGAAAAATCTTAACGGTAGGTTTTTCTAATAGCATCATCTTCATATCATGTAAGTTATAGGTAAATCTGTGAACATTGTTTTGGTTTTCTACCAAAGTATGATACTACATACCTTTAATTAGCTGTCGAACGTCCTTCACATGGATCATGGATGACTTCTGGTGGGTGACTGAGGGCGCCCTTGCGATCAAAGGCTGTTTGCGCGGCTTGTACGATAATAAACCACATTACAAATACAATGGCATGATCGATCGGGGAATCCCAATGCGGAAGTTAAAAACATGCCTAATTATTTTCCGCCGGATTTTGCAAAATTCAGACTGAGGTAATAAGAAAATGTCAATCGGGGATGAATTTCCCTGTGGCATAAACTCGACTCGACTGCTCAGTCGCAATTCGCGTTTGTTGTTGTCAGCAGTGAGTGTCTTTTTTTGTGTGTGAAATGAGAATTTTTTTTCTGTGTGTGATTTAACGGGATCATTGTTGTTTCATCAGCTGCGAACTGTGAGACGTCGACGGTCAAGTGGAGCTTGATTGCTTTTTTCCGAGGTAAATAATATTGAATTATTTCGATTTAAGGGGGTTGGTGTCTTTTAGCCCACAAGTTCGCAACAAGTGGGTAGGGAAATTGTATTTTGTACACTAAAATATTGTCAAAATATGTTCAATCTAGCCTTGTCAGATAGTTGCGAAGATCGTAACCTCGGCATACATACATGGCGTAGCTAGGTGACCGTGACGGTCTGTCTGACATGGGGACTGGGACCTTAGTGAGACCTACTGTAGGCCCTAGGCTAGGGTTAGGATCATCGCAACTAGCATGAGAAGATCTAGTGCATTTGATTTCTCCTTCCTGTCAAGTTTTATCAAAACATCCAGTGGTGTTACAGGATCATGAGGATGTTTGTTGATGTAACCATGGAGGAAGGAACGTTGACTTTGTTATTTTAAACATTTTTCATTGAGAAAATAAAGACTTGCAGTTTTTTGCACACTTCATGATGAAGTAGGTACGTTACAATCCATGCACTGTGAGTAGGCGAGAAATGTCCACTGTGCTTGCGCGGGCTTGTAGCCCTACTGGGGGATTGCCCTACAAAATGTGGCATTTTGATTGGTTGCCGGGGGGTAATTTTTTCCTACATCATCGATATCGTGTAGTTGGAGACTCATTCTTAATTCCTGTGAAAAAAAAAGGGATCCGTAGCTCCTTGCGATCGTGCGATCAACTTGAATTATTGGGTCACATTCAACCCTCTCCTATTCATAGATCAAATGTTCATACCATTTTGAAAGGTATACATACTGATAAAGTGACATTTCAACTACCTTGTGGTGAAATTTGGGTGGAATCTGACGATCAGAAATGTGACTTTTTCGACCAGGAATGTCATGATGCTGTGTGTTGTTGCATATTGGTGCCCCTGCCCATATTGAATTTATGTAATTAACCACTAGAATTATAATTTATCTGATTAATCTTGGATAATTAATATCAATTTAAATCATGTATTTGAACCAGAATACTTCAATCTAATGTTGGAAAAGATTTCATGCATTTATTTTAATCCCAAAGGTATTTATGGACATATAATTGTACAAAATTAGCCCTCCTCCAGTCCTCGATCACAACTTTTTTTTCAATGTAATGCAAAACCATAGGGACCAAATATGCAAATGTTGGATCATGAAAATGGCTGTAACTTCCTTCAAACTAATGGTATGGAAGTGAGTGAGGTATCAAATGAAATGTATTCTCATGCTCTTTCAGATGATATACCTTGCAGGGCATATCTATGATATCTAAAAATTTTGTAACATCCCTAGTGTTCATGTTTGAAGTCACGTATGCCATTCCATGGAGGTCTTCCTTCCATAATTCATTGTCATTCCAACATTCCTGTTGCATATTGCGTTATAAATTAATAATAATATTTTTGTGATAGTGCAGTTTAGTTTAGGCCACCTAAATAAAAACAGCTTTTGTAAAGTCACCTAAATATGTACATTGGTGGTGCCCTCTTGGATATTATTAGTAGCAAGGTTAAATTTGTGGAAAGAGTGCATGACTCTGATTTTTTAGGTAAAATATCAATTGGGTAAATTGAAAACGGTCACGTAGGTGCGACATTTCAAGGACGGAATGCTTAGCCAGTAATTGCTTGGGTGGCCTAAACTATCACCGATATATTTTTGCCCTTCAATTCTTTTGATTTATTGTGTAAGTACAATGCAAGTACACTCCAGCGCATCGTGCTACGTGTGCTTGTTTTCACTCCAGCCACATTAGGAAGCTTTAGATTTTCATGTTGAGTACGTTGACTGATACGTGTTTGCGTCATGCCGAGTCTTTGTGCATGCGTCAAGTCGTCACCAACGTTGTCCCAGTGAGTCGAGGACGCACATAGTATGGTTTTGACGTTCAGCACGACATTGTGGTCGACGTAAACGAGGTCCACGTTCATACCAATCTAAAGCTCTCTATTGTCAAGCATTGTTAGTAACCAAAAAAAGCCAGAACATGATGTTCAACCGAGAGAATTCTTCAGAAGCACAGACTTAATTTATTTATTGAAATATTGCACCAATATCCAATCCATTAACTAAACCTGTGGTATTGTTTCTCATTTCTCATGACAGTGTTCCAGTCTCCTGCCATTGATGTGTACTATCTGCCCAAGATGAATGAAATTACCATTCGTACTCACCAAGGAGAGTATTACGCCGGTGACATTATCTATGGGTTTGTATTGATTACACATTATATTGTCTCAATGGTTTACAATATAGCACCCGGAAAGATTTTCACTGACGGACAATACAGAGAAAGCATTCATCCTTTAAGAACTAACTAACCGGATGCACTTATTGATTTAAAAACTTTTGTTGCGTACATAAAAAAAAAAAATTACGACACTTTATACAATTTCATACACTTCGAAGCTGCAGCAGCAGCCATTTTATTAAATCTCAAAATGCCCTCTGTTGTGTGAATCATTTCATTCCTATAGGGTTTGTGCACAGGAAGCCAAGTCACAAGTGTTGTGTGTTAGTGGAAATTGTTTCTAACACCCTATTCCTATAACTAAGAGAAGAAAATCGCTCTTTTTTTTTCAGAAATGAATGAATAACAAATTTTCTCATTGAAAAGTGAACAAGTCAATTTTTCATTGTTTACTTTTTCAACAGTTCAAGGTCAGTTTCCCTTGTGGTAATTTGATGACCTTTTTTTTTTTTAAGATTTCCAGTTAGCTTCAATGTTTAAGCCTAACTTTTATTGTTTACTTCTATTTGTCAATCTTCTTTTCTTTCCATTTTTCTGTTTGTGTTTTCTGTCTCAGGATGATTTATCTCAAAGTGGAAACCACAGACTTTGCCGAGACTGTCAAGTTAATGGTTCATGGCATTGAACAGTGTAAGTTGCTCCTACTAAAGGTGTCATTTGCCTCCACTGAAGGTGTAAGTTGCACCTGCCGAAGGTGTAAGTTGCACCCACTGAAGGTGTAAGTTGCACCCGTTGAAGGTGTAAGTTGCACCCGCTGAAGGTGTAAGTTGCACCTGTTGAAGGTGTAAGTTGCACCTGCTGGAGTTGTAAGTTGCACCTGCTGAAGGTGTAAGTTGCACCTGTTGAAGGTGTAAGTTGCACCTGCTGAAGGTGTAAGTTGCACCTGCTGAAGGTGTAAGTTGCACCTGCTGAAGGTGTAAGTTGCACCTGTTGAAGGTGTAAGTTGCACCTTCTGAAGGTGTAAGTTGCACCTGCTGAAGGTGTAAGTTGCCCCGCTAAAGGGGTAAGTTGCACCCACTGAAAGCATGAGAACATTTGGCTATACCGAACATCATCCTTTGCTTCCAAATTTCATGTACAATGCTTAGGCCTGTGGAACATTTTTCACTGTAACGAACAGCCACTATAACAAACAATTTCTGTGCATCCCGTCATGTTTGTTATAGTGCCATTCCACTGTACAGGGAAGTAGATTTGTTGGGGTGGCTGATAGGGTCAAGTGAACTTTGAAGCAACCCTGTGAGAGAGATTTGTCCCACCTGTATCCTTAAGCAAGACACTTTACCCTAATTGGTTCTGTACAGGCGAGTATTCCCCAGCGGTTGGAGATGATTGGGCCATCAACCATTCCATGGATACACTGCGCAGTCCATATGTGGATAAACTCATGTCAAATTCAATTGACATATTTGTACCAAAAGGTAAGCTCATTAGCTCAATGATTTTTCATCAATCAAAGCAACCCATATTTTGGTCAAAAGCAGCAAAAAACAGTCATTTTTCTGCGCACAGTTACATTTGAGTAATGCCTAAATATTAAAAATGCAAATTTAGCCTTCGATAAAGATCCTGCTAGAAGCGAAACGCGTCAGCTAGCCCTCCAAACTCCGAGCATTTTATAATTTCAGGTAATTATTTTGGCTGATTATGCAAATTAGGCTTGCTCTTCACAGACATTGATGAGCACTGCCTACTTTGTGCTTTTGAGCACACTCAAAAAGAATCATGCGCTGGCTCAGCTGGGATTCGAACCCACGGCCTCCTGGTTACATGCCATATCACTAGGCCACCGAACTAGCTTGGGTCAGCAGGGCAAAGTGTCGTGGCTGCTACCACAAATTAATCATTGTTATTAATTATATCTATGGTAACAATTACTATAGTTCCTGATTATTTCATCCAGCTCCTACTGTTTACTAATCTGTGGAAAACACACAGGATTTTTTTCTTGGTATAAAAGCAATCTGATACAGGAAATGTGGAAATGATGAGCGGCTTTCATTTTCATCTCAAAAACAATGTCCAAATTTTTTGTTTTGTGGTCATTTTTTTCACTCAATTTAACTTTTGACCTGATCACCATGATACAGCCTTTAACATCTCTATCTGTTTGTTTTTCTGTCATTTGTACATGACAATGTTTTTTTTTTTTTACCAGTTAATGCCTCATACATATTTCCTTGATTGTTGATTTTTGTTTTCTTTCCTGGTCGATCAGAGCCACTTCCTGTGGGCACTTACAAGTTTCCTTTCCAGTACAAACTGAAACCAGATCTTCCCAGTAAGTATATTGCAGCATTCGGTAGTCTTGCAATACTGGTTTTTCCTGACCATTTAAAGGCACGGTCATACTTTGGTAGAATATCGAAACTGAAATTGCCACAGATTTACTGATAACTTACAGGGTTTAAAGATGGTGATGGTAGAAACATACCTTTAAATTTTTTTCTGCCTGAAATGCTGTATTTATCAAGACAAGAGTACAACCAATGACGAAAACAATTTTGATCTTCGGAAGATCAAAAATGATTGTGAACAGATTTGAAAATACGATGGGCGTTTTTCACTGTTTTCTTAAAAAGTGGGCACCGTATGGAACTGGGAATTTCACAGATGACTGTTATTGTATCTTTCTTGATATTTTTGCTCACGAATATGCATTTATATGATAAAAACCAAAGTATGATATTACCTTTAATATCTTTTGCATATGTCACGGTCAAGGGATTTTATTGTTTGAGAGTCCTGACCATGAGGTCATGCATCATGAGGCAATAGCCCTCCGCGTGAATGATGTCACTTGAAATGCAGCGATCGGATGTTTTTCTGGACAAACATTCCACGACCCACATTGTATCATTTCATCAGTACATCCTGATACTCCCAGTCACACCCATTGACAGTAACTGCATTGGCACATGCATGCAGCCTACATAAATATTGACATTGGCCCCGACTTCAATTTTTACATGCATTTCCTTGTATTTTATCAGTCATACTAGGTAGCCAATTTTTTTTTAATCAATATAAGGGAACGTATTAAATATAAATATTTTGCACATCATAACTTTTGCACATCATGGTCCCGACATAAATTTTTACAAGCATTTCCTTGTATTTTATCAGTCATACAAGGTGCCCATTTTTTTTAATCAATATTAGGAAAGGTAAATATAAATATTTTGTACATGTAACCTTCAACATGTTTCACAACATAACACTTGAAGTTCATATTTCTGTTCATATGTATTCTTGTGCAGTCCAAATTTACCGCATGATGAAATCAAAATAAGAGGCCATAAGTTAACTTGGCTCATATTAATTGTATGGGTCAGTATTTTTACCAAAAAAAATATCGCCCCAAAATTCCATTTACCATTTCCTTTACTTGCTATTTTCATCATGCGTACGCAGTGTTATTTTACATTGTACACATGAGTACCTGTAGTCATTAGATAAGCACCATGGTTGATAAATGTACAGTTATTATTTTATGTGAATGTTCTTATCATTTATTTATTATGCACTGTCTAGTCAGCTGAGTGCTTGGTAGTTTTCCTTAATGTCCAGCGCCGCCAGCAATTTGACTATAGAATGCAGTATGAACAAATTAAACATTTGACCAAAGCAATTGAAAATATTAGTACTTTGTACAGTAACCAGATATTTCTCTGCAAATTGCCAACTTTACCTCAAAAATTGTTGTTGTTGTTTTTATCATTTTGATACAAGACGATATGGACATTTTAGTGCTTTTGAGCAATATTAATTTGTCACAAACTTAATATTTAAACCGAAACAAAATGAGTGTGTGTTTGCCTGTGCACAAGAACATGAAATTAAATCTTTTTGACTGCAGATAAATTTGAACAGTATTCCGTGTTGTTCAAACGCTGACCCCCTTTTTCTGCTCCTCGATCTTATCCATTAATCTATCATGTGCATATCTTCCCTTGCATGTTCTTGTCCTCATCTCATTTAGCCTTTTAGAAAGTTCCAGCTGGAAAAAACAAAAAAGTCAGGCCTCCCTAGCGCTGAATTTTTAAATCAAAATTCTAACAGAGTATATAAAGGGCCTGTATGTTTCAGGCACATGAGTGATCCTGCTGCTCCGGATCCCATTTTAGCGTAACCTGCATATACTAGGATGTGGATTTACCAAGATCACTGATTGCGCGTCTTAAAGGGACCACGATATAGGATTTAAATTGCATTATTCCTGCTTAAAACAATAAAGTACTATATCGACAATGATATTATGTGTCTCAAGCTAATTATTTCCTAGATTAAATATGAGAAAAAAAATGTTGAAAATATTTGTCCTAGCTACTACGCCCCTTGAGTGGGACCCTCATTAACATAAATCTTCCCAAATGTGTGACGTAAATCGAGGCAGCTGCAGCCGCGCGCGCGCGAGCCGGCGCCCCATTCACCGGCCGGTCACATTGTATACATGCATGTCCACGAAGCCTAAAATCATTCATCAAAAATACTTTTCGAGAAAAAAAGGCTTCAAAGATTTTACACACACCGCGTGTCGTATTGCTGACTGACAGTTTTACGTTGGTTTGTGTGCGAGACGGATCACAACAGCAGCTTGCCGGGGGTCTGTGACCGTGCAAGTTAAGATTTTTCCTTGAAAATAAGTACGACAAACTGGATGTACCGTACGCGTACCCATCCGCTTGTCTTGCACCCAGGCGTCATTTACGGGTCCAGACTATCTAGACCTTCGATAAAATCCGCGCCTCGATCTGCGTCATGAACAGCGCCCTCAATTTGAGTCGTGGCAAATTCCCAAAAGGGGGAGGCAATTTTTGGGCGGCAAAAAATCAAATGAAAAGTTTCACCAGTTTGGCTTTTAATTCACATTTAATACATGTAAGTGAACTTATTTATGAAATAAAATGCGATACGCCCAGTTCAAGCAGCTTGTTTCCTTTAAACAAGGCCCAGAAGAGTTTCATACTAATTATTTAGGATGTTTGTGTGACTCCATGTATGTACCGTACTCTTTTGAGACTGAGTGTGGCTCTGAGAAGAGCCGATGACTCAACGTTTCGAGCAGTGTCTATGCTCTGTCTGTCGTAAGGAGACTACTTGTAATTTGACCCAAGTAAACATTTTCTGCCATCTCCCATTCTCCCTCTCCAACCTCTGACGACGTAAAGGCACCACAGCCATCTCTTCTCTGGGTAAGGGTGAATGCGTCAGTAAATGGCAAGGTAGCGTCATGTACAGCGTCACTGCCTCCACCTCTACGGGCCTGAGTGACTCCCAGCCCTTCGTCTGTTTCGGGAAGAAGAGAACTGACATATTCCCCATGGGTTATCACTCCGAGACAACCATCAAGAAGTGTTTCTGCTACGACAGTGGAAAGATCTCTCTCCTGGTCAAGTGAGAATTAAAAAACATTTTGTATATAAGGGTACAGTGGAACACCACTTTGGGGGCATTCGTTTAGCTAACACGGGTCAGCCCTTTTTGGGAATGGTCGTGCTATACTGCTCAAAACAATAGAGAGAATGGGGACGAGGTTGACTGGTGTCGACCCGGGGGAGCTAAACGAATGCACCCAATAATGTACATGGCGGGATGCACAGTTATTGTCTGGTATAGTGATCCTTCATTATAGTGAATTGAAATATTCAGTATGTATTGTACACAAACATTGGGAGCCAAGGATGATGTTCGGTATAGCCAAATGTTTGGTATAGCGTCGTTCATTATAGTGGCGTTCTACTGTACTATCATACTTTTGGTAACATACCGAAACAGAAATCTTCACAGATTTACCTATAACTTAAAAGGTATAAATATGGTGATGATAGAAATGTACCTTATAAGCAGAAGAATAAGAAAAACACTGTAACACACCAAAATCTTGTTTTGTGACTACACGCCTCAGCCTGAACATTTTAAGTTTTTCCTGAAATGCTGTATTTATCCAGGAAACCAATACAAAGACCAAAAACTGATATCGTTGTCAGATCCAAATTACTCCTCTGAATGGATTTGAAAATACTGTGAGCATTTTTCACTGTTTTCTAAAAAGATGGGCACCGTATGGGACTGAAATTTTCACAGATGACTGTTACTGTATCTTGCTTGATATTTTTGCCCATGAATCTGCATTTCTTTGACAAAAACCAAAGTATGAAGTTGAAACCTTTAATGTCCGTCACATTTGCTTCCACAGTTCAGATAAGCCGTTCTACACCACAGGAGAAACCGTCAGACTTTTTGTGAACGTGGAGAATAAGTCATCAGAGTGTACCAAGTCGGTCCATTGCTGGGTAAGACAGTCAGACCTCCTCTTTGTATAAAGATAAAAACAATCCATCGTCAGATAATTAGTTTATGTGAGTGTGTATGTATGTGAAATGGCATTGGCATTTGTTTCATCGCGAATCTTGGTCGCCATATTGGATCTTGCAAATCCACGTCGCAAGCAGGATACACTAAAATGTGATCCAGAGCAGCTTTTGCGCGCCAGATCAGTGATTGAGTTTCTGAAACAAACAGGCCCATATCATGAAAGGAGTTTTAAAAATTGACAGACCTGTATCAAATTCGCAACATATGATTGATCACAATAGCACTCCGCACTTGCGCTAAAAATAGCAGGTTAAATGCTGTGACGTCACACCGGATCTCAGACAAACATTGCAACGTATGGTGACTTTGCTTAATTGTGTGCGCATGGGAGCACGTGTGTGAGTCAATGTACGTGTCTGACATTCAGGGATTTTGTACTTGCGCGCGCTGGCCAAATCACTCGTGTGACGTCATTTGTGCGGAGCGCTATTCTCAACTTTAATACGATGGATAACCCATCCTAACTTACGATGGGTCTTAGACTCGATGTCACGAAACTTACAATGAGAGGAATGCATCCATGGCAATAGTGTGTGACTCATAAGATGCAAGATCTTGTTGTCAAGGTGACCATGCTTCGCTTTGCTGGACCAACACTTATGTTCTGTCAGTTTTCTCGCATTTGGGATTATTTTGGCAAATTGCCAAGATTTGTCACTTTTTTCGACCCCACAATTTATTCCGACATGGATTATTTGTCGTTGATTGTGCCAGTGTCCCTTTTTCGTTTTTAGCTCAAGAGAACAGTAAAAATGAAGGGATGCTGGGTTGCCAATGAGATGAACGGCAATGATACGACCGTTGCTGAGGTCTACAGTCGGTACCGATATGTACGGCAAGACAACGAGGTTTCCGTAGATGCACAGGATATCAACCACGCCATCCTGGACTGTGTCGATGCCAAGGACACGCGCAATTGGTAAGGCGAACTAAACGCTATGAAAGGAGTCTGTATCCATGAAATACTACTAGCCCGTCATACAGTGTCTAGCAAAAACTGCTCTGGGCTAGCTAGACTCACTTCCTTGGTTGCCCTGTGGGCTAGTAAAAAATTATTGGAGCTTACATGTTAAGGTATGGATCAACATGTGAACAGGCTAGTAAAAATCTAGGCTAGCCAGGAAAAAAGTTAGCGCAAGGCCTGCAATTGCATCATGTATGTCACCCATACCTTAATCCTTGTCATCACCATACAATCTTGTTACATACACAAAAATCTCAACAATCTCAACAATGCCATACTTATAAGCCATAATACATGATTGGTAAAGGTCACAGAACAACACTCACACTTTGTCTGATCAAACATGTGCATGAAATGATAAACCTGTGAAAATTTGAGCTCAATCGGACGTTTGAGTCATGAGAAAACAGCGAAAATAGGACTCCATTTTTCTTAAAACATAGGCCTATGTAGAAAGGTTTTGATCTTACCCCGAGATCAAAACTGGTTTCGGTCCATGTTTTAGTAATTTCTGGATAAATACACCAGTCCATTTCAGGTGGAAATATTTAAATGGTGTGTTTCTATCAGCACCATCTTCATACCCTGAAAGTTATACGTAAATCTGTGAACATTTCTATTTGATTATGTTACCAATCCTGTATTGTACCTTTATATGTACTATCATAATTTGGGTAAGGAGACAGAACAGCTCTGTGTTCATATTTTGATTTGTCATGGAATAAAAACAAATCTGTGAAATTTTTAGCTCAATGATCTTTGGAAGTAGAAAACAGTGAAAAACCATTGCAATTGTTACACGAAATTGTGAGGTTGAGAAATTGTAATTGTGAGGTTTTTATTTTGAGATCAAAACTGTTTTCAATATTTTGTTTTACTCATTTCTGAAGAAATACAGCATTTAAGCCAGAAAAATTTTAACAGTGTGTTTGTACCATGTCCGTCTTATACCCTGTAATTTATACGTAAATCTGTTAACATGTCTGTGTTGGTTAAGAGATGTATACCGGTACCAGGGCTCGAATTTCGTTAAAAAAGCACTGGACAGCAGGTCTAGTAACTGAAGCATTTTACTGGACCTGAACTTTTAACCAAAATTGTATGCAATATTGTGTCCAAAATCAACCATTTTATTTGTGCAAGGAAAAAAATCACTAGACAGCTGGACTAGTGTGGTACACACTTTACTAGATCAACACTGAATTTGACTGAAATCACTAGACTCGGTCCACGGTCTAGTGGATATTTCGAGCCCTGCCGGTACACCCGATTGCACTGATGTGGCAATTTCGTTTCCTGTCTGTTTAATATCCCCTTTGGCTTAGGAAATGCCTATAGCCATTCGCCTCATGGCATGATAATATTCATGATTGCTTCATTATCCATTGAAATACATGTAAATAGAATGGGAGTACGTCTGGAACAGGATGTTCAATGAACCTTTAAGTCCCAAATATTTGCTCATTGTGGTACATTTACCCCTTGATTTGCTTTTGAATAGATCATGATACAGATGATTTCCGTCTGGAATTCAGGCTAATTCGGTATTTCGCATTGTTTACGCCGAGCTCCCTGCACACAGCCCGGCCATATGACGTCTATTTGACCGGTGGCTGATAACGAGGCTGGTAAAAACAAAACAAATAAATCTTGAACTGAAGGGGTTAATTTTGGAGGCTTTTTTTGTTAAAGCTGGATCAAACTTTGATAGTTACTCATCTTTAAATGTTCGTTCTCTTTTCAGGTTGCACACAATCCACTTATCCAGCGTGGAGGATGGCTCACTTTTACCTCCGTCCACTTGTGGGAAATACTTAAGAGTAAGGATTAAATACCAGAGGGTTTTGTATTTTTATTTATATCACTGTTCGATCTGTTAATATTGACAATTCCACATTTATTTCTTTAGAATCAAATAAAGCACAGGGGAAATAGGGGGCCTGGATAGTTCAGTCAGTTCATAATGTTGACACATTTATATAGTGCTTAATGATATAGTGTTACTGTGTGTTTATTACTATTATCCCTGGTCATTGGGCTACATTTGCATTCCTGAAACAATTTTACCTCCCTGGCTACTGTAAGGTGCAAAGAGCCTCACCGGTATTCAAGTACAAAGACGAAGCCATCTCTACCCTCGCAGGTACTTGTTTTCTCCCAGAGCAGCAATGTGACAAAGCATCTTGCTTAAGGATGCAAGCATCACTCTAGTCCATGGTTGGACTTGAACCTCCAACTTGTAGACTGAACACAAGAACTTGAATACGACACACATACACTAGACCACTAGGCCACAGCCACACCCCACAGATGAGTGTTAATAGTCATGACAGTGTGGTGATCATAGCTTTGAATCACATTTCTTAACTTTCGGCAGACATAAAATTTAATACCGAAACATCTTTAAAATGCTGCGTTCCTTTACTGATCTCTGTACATGCCGTTTATTAAGCATCACAGATTAAGGACAAGATAGCCCCATCTACCCCCTTTTTGCAATTTTCTTGGTCTGCCTGATTAACAGTACATTTTCCTTTCTGGATTGCAGATCAAGTACAGCCTGGTTGTTCAAGTCAAGGTGCCTCGGGCCACCGACCTTATTGTCTCTATTCCTTTATCGTGTGTGCTACCTTTCAAGAATACAGAGGTGAGAATGAACGCACCCTTTGTTTAGTTCATTTGAACAGTGAGAGTGTTGTATCCACTGATTTCTATATAAAGACTGGATAGCCCATTGGCCATTGAGAGTAAATTGTATCCACTGATAAAGACTGGATAGCTCATTGGCCATTGAGAGTATTGTATCCACAGATCTCTGTATAAAGACTGGATAGCTCATTGGCCATTGAGAGTATTGTATCCACTGATCTCTGTATAAAGACTGGATAGATCATTGGCCATTGAGAGTATTGTATCCACTGATCTCTGTATAAAGACTGGATAGCTCATTGGCCATTGGGAGTATTGTATCCACTGATCTCTATTATAAAGATTGGATAGCTCATTGGCCATTGAGAGTATTGTATCCACTGATCTCTGTATAAAGACTGGATAGCTCATTGGCCATTGAGAGTATTGTATCCACTGATCTCTGTATAAAGAGTGGATAGCTCATTTGCCATTGAGGGAATTGCATCCACTGATCTCTGTATAAAGACTGGATGGCTCATTGGCCATTGGGAGTATTGTATCCACTGATCTCTTTATGAAGACTGGATAGCTCATTGGCCATTGAGAGTATTGTATCCACTGATCTCTGTATAAAGACTGGATAGCTCATTGGCCATTGAGAGTATTGTATCCACTGATCTCTATATAAAGACCGGATAGCTCATTGGCCATTGAGAGTATTGTATCCACTGATCTCTATATAAAGACCGGATAGCTCATTGGCCATTGAGAGTATTGTATCCACTGATCTCTATATAAAGACTGGATAGCTCATTGGCCATTGAGAGTATTGTATCCACTGATCTCTATTATAAAGATTGGATAGCTCCGACCTCCACTGATAGTATTGTATCTACTGATCTCTTTATGAAGACTTTAGATAGCTCATTGGCTATATTAGAACATTGTATGTTCGATACCATCCACTTGCTGTTTATTTGTCAGAGAATGAACATCTCAAATCCGTTGATTTCTGTTTATACCCTATTTCGTTTTGGCTGATAAGTGGCTTGAGTGGAAAACCGAGAGTTGGATGAGGAATTGCACAATGCTACCAGGACAAGACAAGCTCGCCGTCAGACAGTCCGTCTTAGGTGAGTCATAATACGGGCGTTTCACAATAGGGCGCCACCATGAGTTTGCAATACATTGGTCAATTTGTCCTCAAACTGCGCATCTTTCCACATGCGCAGTTTGTCGACAAAAATAATTCCGCGCATTGTGATTGGCCAACGCGTTACAAACTCATGGTGGCGCACTATTGTGAATCGCCCTTATTCAATTGCCCCTGCAAATTTTCACTTTAGGACAGTGATGTTGGCTGTAGGATATACATCTACGTTCATTCACATTGCCCAAGTTATTCCACATGAGAGATATTTCTCCTAGGTTTTATGTTACAAGTTCATGGCTGTTAGCTAGGGAGATAAACTCTAATACTGGTCAGGCTTGTTACTGAAAAGCCTTGCAAGGCCCTGGCCTTTGGGTGTGAAATCCTCCTCTTGTCAGCTTTGAACTCCACCACAATAGATCTGCTTCAAATCATTTCAGCCTGGCTTCTGGATACTGTCCATGATCAATGCAGACTCAATCTGTCAATGGGGTTTAATACTGCCCAGTATGATCCAAGACAGGGCAGGGGCTTTGAAGTGATAGTTTAAGGATGAGGATTACAGAAGCCCAAGACCCCAGTCGTCATACAACATTCAAATGAAAACTCCACGGATACTGTGTACGCTTTTGAGCCTGATAAAAAACAATGAACTTGGACAAATCTGATAGCAGCAGTAGTGCAGCATTCGGAGAAGCCAAAGCCCAGGCCTGGCCTGACTTTTCAGTGGCTGGGCCCTTCCAGTATTGAGGTTTTTCTCCCACAGTATATAAGGTGAAGCATAAGATTTAAGTACAAGGATTTTTATATCACATTGTAATTTTTCATGTTTGTTTTCACACAGAATCACCGCTCTTTGAAGGACTGCCCTGAAATTATTATTAAATTGTGATACCCAAAAATTCATCAGACAGCTGCCTATTGGGAGGGAGTCTGGGAGCCATACTCTCACATCAGCACCAGACTGTAATAATTCCTGTACACCTTTTGTGTGACTTCAGTTGTCCTGGTTCTCAACAAGTGGTTTGTCTTAATTAGTAATCACTTACAAACAGATTCCCATCATGTGTTTATTCCAGTAATTATAAAGTAACTCTGAGATAGGATTCTGTAAGTAAGACTTAGTGTCTGTTAGCCTTAAAGGTAATATCATACTTTGGTTTTTGTCAAAGAAATGCACATTCATGTACAAATAAGTCAAGAAAGATACAGTAACAGTCATCTGTGAAATTTGGAAAACATTGAAAAATACTCAAGGTATTTTCAAATCTGTTCACAGGATTTATGATCTCACACCGAGATCAAAATTGTTTTTGGTCTTTTGAGTGGACGTTTACAGTTTTTCCTCAAAATGAGAACGAAAGCAAAAATCCCTGCATAATTCAGGTTGGCATGTGGTTAGTCTCCTCTCCTCCTCACCTCACATTTCATTTTGTGGGTTGTGTTATCAGTCCCTTGCACTGAAAACTGCCATTTTTTGTGCCATGTGTTCTCTTGACGGATCAATCGAGTTTATCTGGTTCCCTGGTTTCCCACTAGAATAATGAAAGATGAAGTGAAGTAACAGGAGGTGATAAGTGGGAGTCAATAATTATAGAGGTATAATAGATAACAAAAAGCCAAGCACTGCAAATTCATAACAGACAACTGGTGTCAACTATACTATGATGTTTTACTATGATAATGCATTGATCATGAACTACATGTGTGAAGTGTGTGAATGTTCAGGGGAGAATGCCAAAAGAAAAAAACAAACTGCCGTTTTAATTGACATGTGAACTTGACATCACCTTTAGTCTCTGCTGGCTTCTTGTAATACTTAACATGTCTTACCAGACTGTGGTTTCGCAACATTATTCTGAACTTAAAAAAGAAGAAAATCTTGAGTCAAAGGGTTTTTCTATCCTTGCTTCCCTTTAACAAATGTCACAAACAAGTACTTTCGTAGAGACTTGGCCATGCATATCAATTTCTTGACAAGCTGCCTGCCATTTTCACGAATCAGCAGTGCAAATAGTTATACCTCTGGGTCAGGGCCCCTCCTCCCATCCTCAAGCCCCTCCCCTTCCCGAAGCCCCTCCCCCCATCGTCAAGCCCCTCCCTCCCTCAAGCCCCTCTCCTCCACCCCGCCCCTCTTCTTCCTGAAGCCCCTCCCCTCCTCAAGCACCTCCTCCCATCCTCAAACCCCTCCTCCCATCCTAAAGCCCCTCCTCCCATCCTCAAGCCCCTCCCCTTCACCAAGCCCCTCCCCTTCCTCAAGCCCCTCCCCCTTCATCAAGCCCCTCTTCTTCCTTAAGCCCCTCCCCTTCATCAAGCCCCTCTTCTTCCTTAAGCCCCTCCCCTTCCGCAAGCACCTCCTATCCTCAAGCCCCTCCCCATCACCAAGCCCCTCCCCTCAAATCTCCTCCCTTCCTTAAGCCCCTCCCCTTCAGCAAGCCTCTCTTCTCTTCCTCGGTAGACAAATAATCAGTCAGTGCGTCTTATTTTCTAATTATGATGATTCATCAGAAATGATTCTGAAATAGAATATCCAGCTTTTGTAATTACGTTTAATTTATTTCATTCTATAATAGTACTTGTGTAATTAATCTGTATTTTAGTGCTTACATTTAATTGTACAAGGTAACATGTAACTTAATTGTTGTTTTTTTGTAAATAACGCTTTATTTTTTACACAGCAAAAGTCTTTTAATGCCTCCAAATCGATGTAAATGCAAAATTCATTTTCAGATGATGTGACAGTGTATTTATTGCCTTCGTGATTTTGCCAGAGTGTTGCCAACTTTGGAAGACGGAATCAATAGATATTTTCGAATGACAAACTTTTTTTTAAAATAAAATCCGGCTAGAATGTGTGTTCAAATTTGAAATTTGTAAATTTGTAAACCTTGCATTTTGAAGATTCTTGAATATATTTTGCTAATTTACTATTAATACTTTGCCTGAATACTGCGTGTATGATTTATTCTGTCTGTTGTATTTTGTACTTTATATTCTCAAGTGGGATACAATCCGCATTATAACCTGCCATTGCCAAGCAATAAGATTTGATTAGATTCAGTAATATTTTTAACATAAAAATACCAAAATAGATTTTCTGATTGATAAATCAGAATGTTTTTTTTTAATGCGTAAAGGCTAAAATTAACTTATTTCTTATTGTATTTTTCATCAACAACCCTAATGTCATGCCTACAAACATCTTACTCAGAATGAATTACAAAAAAGTCTTATTTTACAAGCAAAATGAAAGCAGAAATCTTACTTTCGCGTGTTCCCTGAGGTTTTGAGTGAAAGTATGATTTCTGCATTCATTTTGCATGTGCAATATGTTTTTTTTTCATAATCCATGGGTAACATAATGTCATCTTAAAATGCTGGCATGCATGAAATTAGGGTTGTTGATGAAAAATACAAGGATTTCGGCCTTTCATTACACAGAGGTTACAGCATCCACTCCTTCATGACCATTTGAAGTGACCCCACAGAAATCTAAAG
The DNA here is from genome assembly GCA_963971285.1 of Astropecten irregularis. Lineage (NCBI taxonomy): Eukaryota > Metazoa > Echinodermata > Asteroidea > Paxillosida > Astropectinidae > Astropecten > Astropecten irregularis. The sequence continues at coordinate 1,572,633 of OZ020248.1, read as the reverse complement.
ACGTGTCCCACCTCAGTATGAACAAAACAGAAAAGATATTCCTGCCTTTATCAAGCCTAAAACCAGCCGTGGGATAGTCCTGGTTGCTGTATAATCAGATTGCTGTAAAGCTGTGCATTTTCAAATAAAATTTTGCTAAATAAACCCGACCTCTAAGAACAAGTTCTTAGAGCCTAGGACTGACAAAAGAGGTTGATAATAAAACTTTTTGATGTTTTTTTTATGAAGTAAATAGTCCCAAAATCTATCCGCCGAGCTCATTAATAAAAGTTAAGCACTCAATATATTATAAATGAGAGAGTTCTGAGAGCCATGAAATTGAGGGATTGAAGAAAAAGGGCACTGGACCTCCTTCCTGGACTCTGGGCTTCCATTGGTGACCATTTTTGATGCAATTGGGTGAGAAAGTGGGTCTATTTAAGCCGCTTTGCAGAGGGATGCTTTTTTTTAATGTCTTATTTGACTGAAATGAACCATACCTTGTTTTAGGGGTGGTCTGCCGAGAATGAGTATATCTCAAAAATTCAATGGTCAACCCACCATAAAATGAAAAGAAAATGAAAGGTGACATGTTCATCATCATTTTTCTGTGCAACTTGAACACCTGTGAGAGTTCTGAGTATTTTTAAACGATTTTTGAAGTATAATCATTTATCACTGTTGTCTATGGGAGTTTATTACTTGGGTGCAACCCCAATACCTAATATTCACCGAGAGAGGGCGCTCGTTACTGTCAATTATTCTTTTTATGACACTGCACCGGATCAGTTTGGCAGTTCGCTTGCAGTAAAATTTTTAATGGCAGCGTTCTCAATGCAGATTTCCCTCGAAAACACCTCAAAACAGGACGTTCAGGATTATTACGGGAGATGATAGGGTAGCTGGGAAACTCCAAGATGTCGGCTAACAGCAACGGCGTGGTCCGATCGGGCTCACTTGGTGGGGATTTCTACGACTTTGCTTGCAAGGTGGGTTAGGCTATTCATTCATTGTCATTGTGCACACAAAAATTGTACACATCATCATGCATCCACTGACTAACGTTAGCTCATCCATGCACTGTAAAGTGTAATCATGGTACTGGTAGGCCTATAATATCATGGAGGCATGGTAATACATTGTGTTTTACCATGGTTTTACAGTCTGTATACACATGTTCGTGCTAAATATGTTAAAGAATAATAGGTAACGGTGTACAAGCAGGTCCGATACCTGTAAAGGGAATAAAAACAACTTAGTTTCAACTGTTCCAAAATGATATTTTTTACTTTCAGCAAATGTTCCTGAGTCCTTAAATCCCCAGATAGAAGAATTTTGTGCAACATTTCAGAGTAAAAATTTGACCCAGTAACTGCGGCGTAAATACAATTTCTTACCTGTTTGTTGCAAACTTCAAAACAGACAGACAAAACAGTTTTATTCCCTTTATAGGTAGGCCTATCGGACCTGCTTAGTACACCGTTACCGAATAATAATTGATAGATGTCGGTTTTACCTCGTTTAATCATGGAGGCCTTCCTCCATCAGTGTCCATGTCATGACCATGGTTTAAATTAATTAAATGACCTTGAATTTCCAATTAATTATCAACTTAACTAGGCCTATTGTACCAAGTACAGCATTACTGTCTTTTATGCCACCCATGTTATTTTCAGTATTTATTTGGGTAAGAAACTGTTGTTTTTTTTCACTGAAATATTGCAGAAATATGTTCATTTAAAGGGTTTACAGGACCCATGAATAAATTTGCTTTAAGTAACAAATCTCATTTTGGAACAGAAGAAGCTAAATAAATACTGAAAAAAGTGAAAATAATATGGGTGGCGTAAAAGACACTAACCCCCTAAATAAGTACCCTAAATTGCAATAGTTTTGTTAAATTGATGGCGAGATTGTAAAGCTCATGACCTGTTTTTATCACATGCACAGCATGTGCAATGGAGCGTATGTATTCATGGTCGTTCTGGCATGTGGTAAAAACACAGCAGGGGTCCCGAAATTTACAATCGCCTAGTTGATGACCTTAAAAAAAAAATGATATATCAAAACTGTCTTTAACCATTTCAAATTTAACCTTTTTAAAAGCAACTTTATCGTCCTAGTGTAAGTATGGGTATAGGGGCCTAATCAATTGGGGGAAATTCTCGATCAGCCGCGATAAACACTGTATAAAAGACTCAACTCAATGAAAATATAATGCATCAAATAACCACAAGGGAAACTGACTGAATACCTGTACGGTATTCAGGAGGTTGCCCTTTCGAATCCCGCTCCAGTCAATTTTTCTTTGTTCACTTTTCAATAAAAATATAATTTATAAGCATTTTTTTCACTTACATGTAATTGCTTTAAAATGTGAATTATTAAATGAATGCAGAACAACTAATTCATATCCAATGTTCACACCTGAAAATGGATGTCACTTAAAATGTTTTAGAATTGTTCCATTTAAGTTCCCAAACTGTGTACCAAAGTGATCTCCTTGGTTTAATATAAATTTTAAAGTGTTGAGCCAGTTGTTATGGTATATAAGTTGTAAAGTCTTAAATTTATGTAATCATTGAATTGGTAAGTATCATAGAGTTAAATAAAAAACTAGAGTGTGCACTCTGCGCGTGATGCTCAAACCATGGCCAGCGCCATTGCCTAAGAAAACAAGGGCAAACGCGCGCGTCCCGTTTCAAATTGTGCGTACATATTCTTACCCCGGTTCGTGCGAGCAGCACTGTGCATAAAATACATGTCGCATCACGCGAAGCGCGCGCAGTTCTTCGAGTAACATCCGGGTACCGTTTTTTGACTCTTCTGCGGTTGCTCAGTCACCCCAACTAAAATGGCGGCTGCGCGTCCATGCCAGAGTGCCAAGAGTACGAAGCGCGCACTCTAGTTTTTTATTTAACTCTATGGTAAGTATGCATCATAATATGCAAATGTTCACATTACACATTCATATATGCAAATTTATGCAACAATGGCTTAATATGCATACATGTAGGCCTACCAGTTGATATTGTACATAGTTTATGAGCAGGTGTTTTTTCAGTGTCCCAGCATTCAAATGAGTGGGTGGACGATGATAAGGTCATGTGCAGTGACACTAAGTACATGTACATGCTCAATACAATATTGAAGCTGACAGGAGAAGGATGTGCAGGGGGGGGGAGGGGAGGAGGGAGGGGGCGTTCACCCTTCATCTTTGACATTTAAGTCTGCCGAATGTTTTTGTCTGTTCTGCTTAATTTTTTATTTTTTTTACTTTACAGTACTTCTGTTCCCATCATAAAATACTGACGCCTTCAAGAAGTGCTTGATTGTGATTTAAACACTATATGTTTCAGTGTAGTACTTTTTAAATGTACTGTATTGTACATGTACATGTACATGTACCACTGGGCCCAAAACACTGTACACACACGTTATACGTACATATGTATGATATACATGTACAATGTCATTTATAATTCATGAATGTTTTGAACATACATGTACGCGTGAAATCGGCAGGGAGTGAATTTGATTTAATAACGTTTTATGCATCTAACATGTTACCATGGTAACTCTGTGGCACCATCTATAAATTTGTTATCGTCAGACATTTACTGGGTGCGTGTACTGTGTATAACACTTAATCAACTTACATGTAGAGTTTGTAGACTGTATGCACGTACATTGTACACTCAGTACTATCTGACTAAACATATAAATGTACATGAATCAAAAATTCAGAATCACCCTCAGAAAATGTCATCTATTTTATTATCGTCCCAGCGTCAGATAGCCGCAGAACTGTGTTGGATGTGTTTCATGTTGCATGACATTGACACAATCTATGACATGAGGTGACAGTGACACCAAGTGACAGTGGCACGAGGGGACACATTGACAGAGTCTCTGAGGTGTCAATGATCTTCAATTTGGGCATCCAAAATTGTGTCATTCTATGCACATACTTTAGAGTTGCAACATTTGACAATAAAATATTGGAATATCACTGCGCACTTGCGCTAAAAATAGCACCGAACCTCAGGCAAACATTGCAACCGACCATGCAAACGTGTGGTGAGTGGGGGTATGTGTGCGCGTGCATGCATGGTGTGACGTCATTAGTGCGGAACGCTATTACTTCATGCACCCATTTTCAATGATGCAATGAAAATTGAAAAACGGATGATAAAACTGAGGCATTGTTACACTCGTGAACAATAGGGAATGACGAGAATCACAATGCTCATTGTACAATCATCTCTCAAGTCTCAAGGATGATGTTCGTCAATCAATGTCATTTGTAGTACTAGTAGGCCCTACTTACTGTTCCATGCTTGCCTTAAGTGCAGTACATGTAGTTGGTGAATGCACTGAATGATGCTGCACGCTGTGTAATGATACCGATTTAGTCCAATATGATCCCCACAGATTATCGGTTTCAAATTGTTATCGTAAGTGTAATCTCTTGAGCGTCTGATCATGTATTTTGTCCACCATGTATACTATACATGTACATTGTACGGTCAACGATTTCCCACTTAAATTAAGTGGACGGAATCAATGGACTTACAATGTACAACTGTATCCTTTGGAAGGACTGTAGGCCCAGGGTTTGTGCAATTTATGAGTGTACACGTCTCAAACCAATTCATGAGAAGAATGGTTCAATATAACGCTGATATTCGCAATTTCTCTATGTAAAGAAAAATTCATACATGTACAGTATGAAATTTAAACGTGGCTATTTTTAGTCCATGCAAACCATATGTTTGAAGAGGAAATTGATTTTTCAACTGTGGCCTCATAATTATTGAGGTTCTAGTATTTGTACATGGATACATGCATGGATTATGTACATACATGTACACGTTGTTACAAGGTTAGAAGTTGATTTAGGTTTTTTTTTTACAAAATTTAAATTAAAGATTCTCTGAAAAGGAAAAATATTACTGCTGTACATGTGTACACATGTATGTACAACATGCAAAGTGTACAGTATATTGTACTAGTGTGGGCACGTATAGTAGGACATGTAGGATGTACATATGTAATTTAGTCTGTCTATACTTTGTACTGACATATTGACCAGTACGCTGTTTGTACTGACATGACTAGGTGCATTGTTTTTGTAGTATTATGAGCCGGTGTGGGTGTGTACTACTACTAGTCTTTAATATCATACTTACAGTATAGAAAGTTACATACAGTACATACATACTGTCTGTTTTTCCCTCAGTCAGCAATTGAGCCAGCCAGGATTGTGTCTTATATCATAAAGCTACAAACAGATGTAAACAAAATATTTGAGCAGTCCGGACACTTGCGTACGGACTCAAGCTCGGTTCATACATGTAATTTGCACGTCATGCAATTTTGTACACACCCTATAAAATGAATGATTGGGTGACGTACGTAGCAAATCCAAATTCATCTTCTACATGTAAAGTCAGTTAGTGTGAATTGTTTCACCATTGAACTTCTTAAACCAGAATTTATAATAAAGTTATAGCGGTCATCAAATAACAACAAGGGGAACTGACTGAATGTTTAAGTCATTAAAAGGGGAACAAATAAAAATTGATTGGAGCGGGATTCGAACCTGCGACCTGCTGAACACCATTGCACTCTACCAACTGAGCTACGTATATCCAGCCCTACGTTGGTGCCCGGTGGTGCCCCTAAATCGCCCTAATGTAGTCAATTATCTTTGTTCGTTTGGCAGTCAGAAGCCATGAAACCACACACATGCTGAGCTATCCCAAGTTATAGCAGTGTTCATTATAGTGGTGTTCCACTGTTAGCCTACTCGTAATTTGGTTTACTTAATAGTCAAAGACTAAATTCTCTGAGGGTTAACTTTGAAATGAGTGGCATTATTAATATGACTCCATAACAACAGCCAGGAACTAAATGCAATGAGTGTATTTGAAATTGATTAATTTCTTATTTTTTCTTGCTTTGTCTTGCAGGTGATGCTTATTGGGGATTCAGGCGTGGGCAAGACGTGTCTGCTGGTGCGCTTCAAAGACGGTGCTTTCCTCTCCGGAAGCTTCATATCCACAGTGGGAATTGATTTCAGGGTGAGGGATCTGATGATATACGTCATCACAAGTTTTCTCTTAAACTTCCTGTTGTTATAGGCCCTGGTTGTGGCTTTGGCTGTGGCTTTACCTGTGGCTTTGGGGATGGCTTTGGCTGTGGCTTTGGCTTTACCTGTGGCTTTGGAGGTGGATTTGGCTTTGGCTTTGGCTGTGGCTTCGGAGGTGGCTTTTGCTTTGGCTGTGGCTGTGGCTGTAGCTATGGCTTTTGGCTGTGGCTTTTGGCTGTGGCTGTTGCCCCATTTTAAAATTTGTAACAGGTATCAAAGTAGAGCCTTTTTGGCTCTAGTGCTGTGCATTATGTGTAAAATGTAAAAATACAATACATTGCAGGCCTTACTATGCATATTCAAACACGAAAAATGATGCTTCAGCTTCAATGAAAAGCTTCAATGTACTGTACGTTTTGCAGTTTTTAAATGATGTAAACAAAGTCAAAGCTGGAGCCAAATCATTACCAAGATTTTTGGAAAAAACAAATCCAAGTTACATTTTGGATTTGTCACTGTCTGTTGTTTGGCTGTTTGGCTTGTTAACTGGCAATTTTGCTTCCCATTTGGTTTGTTGGCTGGCTGCCTCGCCTCCCATTTGGTATGCTGTCAGACTGCCTGTCCATTTGGGCAATTTTTTTTTGTTATGTTAGAAAGTTCTACATCATAACATGTTATATGTACTCTGGCAGCCAATATATTTCAAATGTAAATTATGCATTACTGTACATTTTGCATTTACATGTAAAGGCATGGGTACATACTGTATACACGGGCCAGGGGCACCTGGGTTAAATGTCCACCCATTAAACAAAATCGATTGGATGTGCGACAATTTCCCATCATCTGCGACTCATCCTGTTGTCAGTCTGTCTGTCTTGTCTTGTCTCCACTGACATTGCTCTGGCTTAGGGCCTTCCAAGCTGCCTGCATTTTCTTCTGTGAACTTTAAATACTGTAGCAAGAGATGCTTGGAGATCGGGGAGGGAGGGTTGGCCTCTTGGAAACAGTAGCATGAGAGGAAGTAGTGTAATGTAGATTGATAATCAGAGTGATTAACTTTCAGTTCACGTCGGCCGTGTGAAGTTTCTCAGACCTACAGGCTACATGTACATGATATGTTGAATAATCTGGCTGGGATTTTAGTCTGTTCATACTTTTTGGTGGCCTGCTTTATACATGTTATAAGCTGCAAAGTCAATTTCTTTTTCACTAATGGTTCGCTGAAAGGGCACATTGAGTTGTACTGAACTAAATATTTGCTGTACATACGTTATTAAACTTTTAAGGTTTTTTATCCAAACAGTGATCGTTTTGATACTTACTACCGTAATTTTCGGAATATTGGCCACGGCTTAAATACATTGATTTTCACCCTGAAAAATGTCCGTGTGGCTCATAATCCAGGCGGCTTATGTGGCAACATCTGAAGAATAAAACTAAAGTGAGGGTATTCATACAGATTAGTTTAATCAACAAAAGAACCCAAGCAACAACTTTTTAACGTCCCGCGGTGACCCGGTCGTAATATATCAATGGTACAATGTAGAGATGGTGGCCAGTACATCTTAGAGATGGTGGCCAGTACATCTTAGAGATGGTGGCCAGTACATCTTAGCGATGGTGGCCAGTACATCTTAGAGATGGTGGCCAGTACATCTTAGAGATGGTGGCCAGTACATCTTAGAGATGGTGGCCGGTACATCTTAGAGATGGTGGCCGGTACATCTTAGAGATGGTGGCCAGTACATCTTAGAGATGGTGGCCAGTACATCTTAGAGATGGTGGCCAGTACATCATAGAGATGGTGGCCAGTACATCTTAGAGATGGTGGCCAGTACATCTTAGAGATGGTGGCCAGTACATCTTAGAGATGGTGGCCAGTACATCTTAGAGATGGTGGCCAGTACATCTTAGAGATGGTGGCCAGTACATCTTAGAGATGGTGGCCAGTACATCTTAGAGATGGTGGCCAGTACATCTTAGAGATGGTGGCCACTGGCCAATACATCTTAGAGATGGTGCCCATTATGCAAGTACCGGTATGTGTGGACATGTTTGAGTACTTAAATGTGATTCTGGAAGTCAGTATCAATTGGGCAGTTTACATGACAGTCCGTAGCAGTTAGACTGTATGTATGGGATACGTACAATCGTTCGTGTCACCTTGAACTACATGTACATGTATGGAGGGATCATTATAACCACTGCCTAGACTAATAAACCAGCCGCATGCTTCGCTGTGTCAACATGATATGGACAATCTTGGAATAATGTAAACCATCCAGTGATTGTGTGGCTGTGTTGTGCTTGTGCGGGCTTGTCTCTCGCCGTTTTCTGGGTCAACTTTTCAGTACGTGCCGGCAGAGTTATCATGAGTGAATGTGACCATAACAATTATTAGTCTCGATCCAAATGCCACATCCACACACACATTATATTGTATGTTAATGCATGGCCCTGTAATTTACTGCCTCTAAGTGCATTTAAACAGAATTGATTTTATCTGGCTTTTTCCACGAAGACACCAATTTATAAAATGTATTCTGGACAAGCAGGGCTTGACCCTCTACTTTTTATATTTTTTGTGCTGGTCAGGTAGGATTCGAACCCATGACCTTCTTGTATACATGTAGTGCCCTTATAGTCCACAAAAATTTTAATATGGTAAAATGTATCATACATAATGTACATGTAGGCCTTTTTTGATTACCAATATAAACGTGCAAGCTATGGCACACATGGATTGTACATGTATACATGTATACTGGTAAAGTGTAATGTCTACATTTTGGATTGTTGACCTAGAAAAGACACATGTCATGTATACTGTTTGACATATACGGTGTAGTCATGTGTTGGCAGATTAAATTATTGAACTGTTGGGATGTCAACGCTGTCATTTAACGGTGGATTATCCATGGACGGTGCCAAATATTAAACGTACAATACCTAAAAGGTACATACAGTACTGTACATTGCACAGTGTGTAGAATATCAATTCTACAATGTACATACAGTTGTATACTGGTATACCGGATAGATGGAGTGGCGCTACATGTATATGAAAAAACCTGCTATTATCATTATTATTCACAGCTAGCCATACGATACAATGTTATTTTGCAACACATTTGCCATTGAAAAATGCACTATACAGTGTGTACAGTTAACCGTATACAAGTCAGCCAATCTGGCAGAAAAAACCCTATTTGTACCTTTTTCTTTTTGTTAAATCCTAGATCTATTGTAAAGTCAGCACGTAAATGTACGATGTAGGCACGGCTTGCACAAAGTAAACTAATGCCATGGCCGTGACCTTGGCTCTGTGGCATTTTAGATGTGACAGACAAAAAGTGTTTGTCAAATCCCATACATGTACACACATTTGACAGCCTGGGCTGTTTTCATGCACACATACATTGTGGACACAGTGCCTTTCCCAATTGTGTTTCCTCAGCTTTTTTAAATACCTGGCGGACTCGTGATCAGCAGATGGCTATTAATCTGCATTTTCTGTGGCAAAAACAAAAAATTACCTTAATTTTAAAAGATTATATTTCATGATTTTTTTCTCAAATATACTTTTACTTAGCTTCCCAAACCATACCTGAAATGCACTCAAGGTTCCACCCAATGATTTTGCAAAAAAAGCATTACAGTGTGTACACATACACTGTACATTATGGAATTATGAACACTAATGCTGTCATGTCGCGCATCTTTAATTTGTTTAGTTAAACAAAGGTCAGGGTATACCATGCATACGTAGGCAATAGCTGGAAAGAAAATAATAACATTTGTTCATCAAATCCACGACAGCGCACAAACACAAACACAATCCGAGGCTGAGGGAGCACTTAAGATCTTAATTTGTTACGAGGCTTTGTAGTCAGTTTGAGTTTGTCTTTTGGGGGCAGCTTTTACGTGTACGTACGTCCTGTCATTGGGGCAAGGCTGTCTCAAGCTCAAATGCGTATAATACTCATTGTTATTTTTTAAGCGTCCTTGGAACACTCTTGAAAGGAAGAAGAAGAAAATACAGCAATGGCTCCAGACGTAAATTTTTCCCTTGATTTATTTTGTGTGTGAATGGCATTTACATGTACATTACACTGACATAATGTAGCCTTCTCATCAGTCACATGCACACGTGTCTACGTGCCTTTTTGAAAACTTGAGACCCAGAATGCCATTCTGTTGCAGAGAACGCGTATTCTACTTACAATCGGCATGATGCTCACAGTTCATCGCTGGCAGAATTTGTTTTTATTTTATGTTAGTCCGGATGGTGATATTGTAGCATGAGTGTAAACATAAATCTATACATTATAAATGCTGTACATCGTAGGGCTGTTAGTTTACGAATAAGTTTGTAACCGGTTACCCGTCAGTAATTTGTTTACGGTTACCCATACATACATTAACAAAGAAAACATTCACACATTGTGAATTTAGATGGTATACAAAACAAAAAAGGTCAGTCTAATACATCAATAATGGATGTTTGAAAATGAAAAGGCCCTTAAAGGTAGTATCATACTTTGGTAAGAAACCGAAACAGAAATGTTTACAGATTTACGTATAACTTCCAGGGTATGAAGAGGGTGATGGTAGAAACCTACCGTTAAAATTGTTCCGCCTGAAATGGTGTTTATATCCAGAAATTAGTAAAACAACGACCGGAAATCTTTTCGATCTTTTAAAAGATCAAAAATAAAAGAGAAAAGACAGAAAGAAATACTTTTAAAAAAAAAGCAAAAAAAAGAAGTGGGCACCATATGGGACTGAAATTTTCACAGATGACTGTGACTGCATCTTCCTTGATATTTTTGCCCATGAATCTGTACCTCTTTGACAAAAACCAAAGTATGATACATGTATTACACTGTACCTTTAAAAGAACCCATTGCGGTTAACCGAAACCGGAAAATGCGACCGGGTAACCATTTAAACGGTCTGTTAACCAGAATCAATTTCTAGCGATACATTCCCTTATATGAAATACTTCTCTTTGTGACAGATAAGTATACCCTTACTCCTTTTTGAGTTAATTCCAAATATCAGTTTCATAAAAACATTGTCGAGACAGGTCTGTACACCTATAAATTTCCCTTTGGAGACATATTCAACCTATTGTGCTTGGTCTCCACATAATGTACGAGTGTATTTTTAAAAGGCAGACAGTGTGTGTTCAATACAGTATGCATGCATATTAGGACCAATCCTGTTCCTTCATGCTCTAGCAGTCTAGTGGCCTCTTGCAAGAATCCTACAGGCTTCACTGACATGTATGCATGAGCCCCATTCCAGCTTTGAAATTCATTGATACTCTCCTGATGACGAGCAGAGCTGAGTGTCTGAAACATTGAGAAATTATTACTTAAAATTACTACCTGTACATAGATGTACATGTATGTACTGTACTGATTATGTTCTTGAACATGTACATGTACAGTACAAAAGTGCTAAAAAATGTGTACGTGTAGGTTGATACAGTACATGAAGCGTACCAATAGAAAAATTGATTTGATGTTTGTTTGTACATGTATTGCTTTTGACCGGTACTCGGCCAAACAGTGTACTTATTTTTCATCCGCTTAGTGTGAAATTTAGCCAACACCTGTGATGAATTGACTACAGTTTGCATTTACAGGCAAAGCCGTGGTACAACATTTGGTTCTACATTGTATTGCTTCCCATAGACTCGTAAGTAATCGTTAAGCTGTACACCAAATAATACAAACACAGGCTAAATACATGGCTAATCTGTATAACAGCAGCTGTCCGTGAACACCAGGGGGGCCCCTCTAGACAATATTCATCCGGGGGGAGAGTTGCCAAGTCGTCCTGGCCTAGCGAGACCGAGTTCCTTTAAAAGTTAACGACCCTTGAATGATAATTGTATTACGGAGCATGCATCGGCCGTACCTGCCTATAATGCATAGGCCTGCCTATCCTGACACCCATGGAGTTAAGCAGCGTCTCACGCCATCTCATTAACATTCTTGAAAAGGTCATGTTAAAGGGACTCGCGCATCATCGGGACTTTTTCGGGCGTGCTGTTCGTGCTTTCGCAAGGTGGTCGTTATATATTGTCAAATGCTCTTCAGGTCCCCATCTATAAAATCCAGGTCGCATATGAGGAAAATGTTACAGGTTGTGTAGAGGCACTGACTACTGTATACTGCATTCAGACGGAAAACGTTTGAGCGCAAGGAGACATTTTTTTTTCATCCGATTCCTACCATCCCCAAGTTAATTGTTTGAAAATTAAAAGGCGAATGGTATTATTATGCTGTTGCTTTGAAGATTTGCTGGAATTGATTGCTGGAACATTTCCAAACGACGCTAGAAAATCATTCAGATCCTGAGACCAGTTTCTGTCCGTCCTGCCTTAAGCTTTCCCCACTGAACACACACCCCTCCTTCCTCACTCTTCCCCTAAGTTCCGTTCTCTTGTCTAGAGCTCTTGGCAGAGAAGAGACATCAAATTTGCCCAGGATAAGCCTTCCTGTCACTGCCTGTGTGCTGAACGTGGAAAAAAAATTTACGCGGGGTAAGATTTCCAGCTGGAAATCAATTTAAAAAAAATCTTCATCCAGAGGTTGTCCGAAAGACTTTCCCTGTAGAGCAAGCAGGCTGTCATCTATGCATCTGTGAATAAAATGTGTAGATGTAAAAAAGCATGTCATCAGCTTATACATTTCAAAATGACACTAGAAAATCGTTCAGATCCTGAGACCAGTTTCTGTCCGTCCTGCCTTAAGCTTCCCCCGCTGAACGTACCCCTCCCTCCTCCCTCTTCCCCCTAAGTTCCGTTCTCTCGTCTACAGCTCTTGGCAGAGGAAAGACATCAAATTTGACAAATTGTATTAGCCTGGCTGATATCATAAGGATGGGGGGGCCAGTCTGTAAATTGTTAGACCCAGTTCACATATTATACGTTATCTAGACTCTCAGTCACATTGCTGGATTCAGTTCAGTCCGTCAATTCATGTATTTTGTATATATGGGCATTTCAACCCCTGTGGCCTGAGGTAAGCCATTGGTCAGTGTTTGTCCGGGCCAAACCTTCCCGTGTGCTGAGCACAGACTTGCACTTGCAGAGCTGTGAATTTTTACACGGGTAAGATTTCCAGCTTGAAATTAATTTTAACAAATATTGTCGTCCAGATTTTTAATATTGAAAAGTAAGTTGTCCCAAAGATCAGGAGCCAATTTCATGGCCCTGCTTCAGTGCTTATCACAAAATTTGCTAACCATGAAATTTCTGTCTTAATAAAAATAGGATTAACAACCAAATGTCCATGTATTGTGTAGGCCTATCACTTGTGATTGTTCTTTGGCTGTTGTTCGCTAACCATGAATATCAAATGGAATTTCTAATGGCGGTTTGTTTGATTGGGTAAGACTTTTTGTGCTAAGCTATTTGTGCTTAGCACTGCTCCATGAAATTGGCTCGTGGTCTGTACAGTCATAACAGTAGGAGGAAACAGCCTGTCCGAACGAGGTGTGATAAAAAAATTGCCTAGATGTGAAAAAGTACGTCTCTGGCTGAAACCGTGGTGAAATAAACTCTCTGTTGTCAGGAAAAGATGAAGAAATTTCATCGATTGCTTTTCCTTTCACCAGCCTTGGCCTGTAATCACTACAAGGCTGTCACTATGATTTGCCCTGGTGTAGATTCCAATGGGCTCGTCCTTCTCGACGTGTAACAAATATTTCTGTCTACCAACTCAGTGTTTTTTTGTGTTCCTCAATATGACTAGTCTGAGTATCACCTGTTCTACTCCATGTCACTATATACGAACGTCTGATACATGCGTGCATGCAAATTTTATGCAACGCGGCACATCAGCCAATTAGATCTGTTTTGGTTTTTAGAACATTTCCATCAGGATCATGACGGAGGATGTTGATTGGTCAATTTCGCATGTCCGTGTGGCAGCAGCTATATCTTCGTGATAGACTCGCTCACCAAATGGTACGATAGTAGATGCCCCCTGATTGGTAAAATCTTAGAGAGGTCAGTGCTGGGTTGGCTTGCATAATTAATCAGGAAATCTGCACGCATGTGATAGATGCTCACTTGCTGTATGGCGAGTGCATCTATCACATATGACTACAATATGACATGCATGGTGTACATTTTGCGGGGACATATTTCTCATAGCACAGGCCCGAAATTAGATTTTTATTTTTTGAAGAGGCAAAGCCATTTGTTGCCCTGCATTAGTGTCAGTCACTTTCATAGAAGATATGGAGGGTCACATCGAGTAAACATGTCTCTACATAATCGTGAAGATGGAGGAACATGTATCATACTGTACATGTAGTTGCTCACAAATCATGTGTCAATTTGGTAGAATGTACACGTGTACGTACAATGTACGTCACATCATGGAGGTAATAAAAATGGTCACAAACAGTGTACATGTCTAGAATACTGTTACCAGGACATAAATATTCAGGTGTCTACTCTGAAGAACCTGTATATAGGCCTACACCTGTCATGTACAGTACCTGTTTGTACACAGTACATGTATACGCATACATGTACCTGTAGTCATGTACGTACCGGTACATGCTCATATGAACACATGTTCAGACGTGAGTCGCTTGGAAGGTTACAGATTCTGAATCGACATCCAAATTTGTAATGAAAGAAAACAAGAGACAAGCAAACTGTCTGTAGCGGAGTCTTGCTTGCTTGCTCCGGAGCCTAGCCATGCCAGCAGCTTGCTCCCCGTTAAACTTTGAATGAAGGTTTCACATGGACATTCATGTACATGTCGGGAATCGATTTGCGAGGCCCGCCTCTAACTGCAATTTTTACAGAGGGTAATTGGGGTTTGATACTCGCAGCTTGTACGGTGCTGTGCGGATTTGAAGCATCATCGTGAATGCACCTGTGTGTAGTTTGTGTTCTTGTATCTAGCCCTTGTTAATGAAACTTATACAGTATATAATGTACATGTACCCTGCTAATGTACTGTACTGCTGCTGTTCCTCAAAGTACAGTGTACATGGAGGATAAGATCCGTCTCTTTCTGTTTTTAGGCCTACATTTTTTTTTTTTAAGTTTTGATGAGTAGATTTTGTGGGAATTAAATTTTTTTAAATTCTGGATTAGTTTTGAAAGTAGGTACATGAACAGTACATGTAATTGAAAAAAAAACCCAAGGAAATAATTGACTATTTGTGTCACCACCAACGTAGGGCTGGATGGCTCAGTTGGTAAAGCACTGGTACAGTATTCACCACCAACGTAGGGCTGGATGGCTCAATTGGTAAAGCACTGGTACAGTATTCACCACCAACGTAGGGCTGGATGGCTCAGTTGGTAGAGTACCTGTACGGTATTAAGGAGGTTGCCAGTTCGAATCCTGCTCCAGTCAATTTTTCTTTGTTCACTTTTCAATGAAAAGAAAAAAAAAGGTTAAATTTGCGGTTTGGGTAATTGAGGATAATAAACAAGGTGTAGATGATTCAAGTTCAGTGATGATATCGTACACAAGAATGCTAACAAGAATGCAGACGCCGTCACCGAACCGTGCCCCAACCGGATAGATTGATCAGATAGGATTATGTACTGGTACATTGTAGCATCAACATACACATACTGTACACGCATCCCCTTGATTGTGTAGGTGCCCAGACATTTCAATTCACAGACTTAAGTATATTTATGTGAGCTGCCCCGAGGGACAGGAACTCGGTGGTAACCACGTCAACATCGGTCTGTCGGGCCTTCAACTACGCGTTCAAAAAGTCTCCAGGCTCTTTTGCTGTGAATTTTTACAAATATTTTTACTGGTGAAACGAAGCCTGGCGTGTCCTTTTTGCAATTCACTCTGCTGACCCCAGCTACATGTATCTCGGTGGCGCAGCGGGTATGGCATTTGCACTAGTAAGCAGGAGGTCGTGGGTTCAAATCCCATCTGAGCCAGCGCATGATTTTTTTAATGTGCTCTAAAAAGCATCTAGTGAATTGCTTATCTACGTCAGTGAAGGGTAATAAATTAATCCTTTTGCAAATTTGTTCATTTCTTCAAGGCAGCAAGGAAAAATTTAAACCCAAAGAGAGGCCCTCCTTACTCTTTGAGCATTTTAATGATAAATTTCAGGTCATTTGTTGGGTGATGAGCAGTTTGCAGCAGTTTATTACTTGTGTTGCCAATTAAATCAGACCCCATCCTAGAGGCTTTGGGCATTAGAAAGCAGCCACCAAACATGCCAAACAGATCATTTTGGAACATTTAAAACAATTTACATGTAAAGAGTAAAGACAGATCAATTTTCATGTCTGCTTGCTCAAAATATAAAAAAAGATCAACCCGCTTATTAAATACAAGTTTACCAATTTACAATACATGTAAATATTTTTCAGCTACTTGTAAGTGAAAAATTCCTCTGTACCAAAACAGGTGCATTTAAACATGTACGTACGTGTATGTATGTATGTATGTATGCATGCATGCACATGTACTTGTGCGCTACCATGCATAGGAGTGTTGCAATATTCAACCCTTTTGTCGGCAGGTCCATGCAGGAATGATGGCTGATGACCTTGGTGGCTTTCTGTCACCCATTCTGTGATCGTCCCCCTCGGTCCAATAATTATTACTTACCAATATGTGGTGTCGCAACACACTTGGTTATCACATGAACGTGTATATTAAATGACATGTGAATGTACATTGCAGGTGTGCGCTATGCATTTGTATGCACAAAGTATGCACGCTTCGTACATGTTACATGTATACTAACATACACATGTACATGTACAAGCTTGTGAGGACCATTACACCTGTGTTACATGTGTGCTATTTATTATACATGTATGCACATCAACCAGAGTCCTCACATGGTGCACATTTGAATATTTGATAACATGCATGTATGCAAGGACTTGTGAGGACATTTGAAATGTACATCTTTGCCGGTACATTATGCATTATGTGTACATGTATTTCGAATGACAACTATGTACTCTCGCATGTTGCGCATGATGTGAAATACATCTCACACACGTACAATGTAACACAGATGGGGCATGAAGTAATGAACCATTTAACACCAACTACATGTATATTATTCACTGCAAGGTGATTTACATGTAGCCACGTTGTGCACCGTGTATGGCAGCCAGAGAATGATTT
This sequence comes from Astropecten irregularis, assembly GCA_963971285.1. Classification (NCBI taxonomy): domain Eukaryota; kingdom Metazoa; phylum Echinodermata; class Asteroidea; order Paxillosida; family Astropectinidae; genus Astropecten; species Astropecten irregularis. Next base: position 1,555,395 of record OZ020248.1, on the reverse strand, counting down.
TACGTGCATGAGATGGGCCTACATGTATTTCATGTTTCAATGTAATCCTGATTTACGGCGCTAAGAGCATTACTATAATGCCACATCCCTTAGCATGCTTAAAGCTCGCTCCAGTTCTGAATTACTATTTACAGTAAGCCAAAGAATAAACAGTTTTAAATTGTCGTAGACAGGAATTGATAAATGATTATTGAAGAAAAAAAGCAATTACAATAAGATCATTTTACAAATTACAAACCAAGAATATGACATTCTTGTCAGATTGAATGTTTATACAGCAAAGAATTTGGGCTGCATTTTTTTTTCAGTATTCCCGAACCCTTTAATCAATTGCAGTTTCCACCCACATACAGCTGAAATATTCAGTTTGACGGAATGCATCATTGATGAACTGAATTGCCTTTATGTATTGTGACATCAAGTTTGCATGCATATTTTGAGGACAGTCATGCATGTGTAGTATACACACAGTGTACATGTATCATGTACATTGACTATACATGGATGCACATGTACATGTATGTAAATGATGTGTACCGTATTTACCACTTATTCAAGTGTGATAAAATAAATATTTTACCTTTTTTGAAACTACATGTACATATTTTTGTCTTTTGGACAATAAGCAAATCAGTTCTCTCCCTAATGTGTACCTAATTTTTAAAGTAATTAATGAATTTTTAATGTAATGAATTTTAAAAGGTGTCAGATTATTTACACACCTGTACTGCATATTTACGGTATTAAAAGATATTCACAGTATAAATAAAATAGATACATGTAGTGCAATAAAAAAAATATTTCATTTTCTAATTTATTTATTCATTTTATTTTGGGTATAATAAACAAATCTCTTTATTCCCTAAAACAAAATTGTTAATTTACGTGAAATACATGTATTGTTGATGCTTTGGCCTAGGGCCAATTTCATAGAGCTGCTTAAGCACCAAAATTGACTTTTAAAACATAAAAACCCTTAAATATAAAATCAGCATCATGCCAGCCAAAAATCCATGTGAATGTTATGCTTTATAGCAAACAAATGGCCGAATACAAGTCAAAAGCAGTATTGAAACATCACATGGAAATTTGATTGGTCATCCTGTTTGATCAAGGAAGACTTTTCCAGCTTTTAAAAGCATTTTTTGTGCTGTTTACCAGCTCTATGAAATTGGCCCCAGTCTTAATACAAGTCTAGCCAGCCTGTAAAAGAAAACAATGAGGAGGAAAATATTGATTGTGTATTTTTTTCCTGAAAAAACAACAATTATTATTAAATTATGTACACACTTTGGGCAGATTTTGCATATTACCCCCTGTACAAACTTACATGATGCAAAGAAGACTGTATGATGCATATATTTGACTTGCTCTTGCCAATCATTCGAATCAACGTCATTAATTAATTTACTGCATAACGTGGACGTTCATGTACGTGGACGTACTTCCCCTCTCCACTGACAAAAATATGATAAAATGTGACTAGAATTCATGTTGAGGTCTAAGTGGGGGGGGGGGGGGGCGAGGGAGGGGGGTCGTGATGTTTACCTGTGAAGGCATTGATGTTTGCGCAGCTTGATCATGTCGCGTGGAAGCGCATCGCCGGAGTCAGACTGACATGACGGACGGATATCATTTTTTTTAAGAGTATGGATTTTTCTTCTTTTTTTTCTTCTTTTTTTGGCAGTCCAGTCAATTTCATATTTGACGTGGGGACTACTCAGTCACACCTTTAAAGATGAATAGTGTGTGGGTTTGTTTGTTTATCGTCGTTCCACCAAGTAGTGTCAGTTTTTGCTACCTGAGCAAACTTGATATGATTGAAACATCTTGAAATTTACACATGTAGGTCAAACATGTACGTATGTAATTACAAGTACACATCACAGACTAAAAACACCAGTATGATTGAAACATCTGGTAATAGCGCACCGCACTCAAACTAAAAATAGCACCGGACCTCAGACAAACATTGCAACCATGCACACATGTGTGGGTGTGCGCGTGCATGTACAGTCTTGTTTGTCTGACATCCGGGGATTTTGTGACGTCATTAGTGCGGAGCGCTATTGAGGTCATTGTTAGTACTTGGGTACAGTAGTTTAAGTTACTTCTTTTTGGCTTGGTGACAGCATCATGCTCAGATTTTAGGGAAGAAAAGCACGGTATGTGTCCTCATGATGTGGCAACATGTAGCAGTACTTTATGCACTGCTACAGTGTAGGCCTATGTAGTGTTTTTGATGTCAAGCTGTTGGATCTGTATTTGCCAACCAGTGTAAATATTGTGTAGTGTGTCTTTGATTTGCATATTTGATAGGAATGGCACGTTACTGCCCACAGCTGGCACCAACCTAATACCCTGCTTTATAATCTGCCATTTGCAATTTGCCATCATGCTCTGGGAGTCAGGCTGGCGTGTAGTGATTCCATCCTCCTTGCCGTTTATTTCTTCTTCATATTTTTACTTCTAGCAGCCCGGGTTTGACTCCAGCTTGTTCCAGTGGAGTGGATTGTGTTTTTGGTCCCTAGCTGTTTTGCCCATAGTATGACTTTGCCATTGTCCTCCCACATCTTCTTCTATTATCGTCTTCTGATAAATGTTTCATCAGGCTTTCCAGCTACAAAATACCTTCATGTACTGTACATTGCTTTTAAGGATCCGTTGGTTTTATTAAGTCAGTAAAATGATCTAACGAAAATAAAGGTTTGGCAAAATACATTTTTTAAAAATTATATACAGCACTAATACATGTAATTTGATAGGCAAATCTGTTCAATACCACAAAGGCAAATCTAATTGGACCACTCCAATAGTTTTCAACCCTCCAGCTATAAAAAAAAAACACCTTGGCCTGAAAGAGCTGTGTAAAGCCCTGTTTAGTATGAACAGCCATCCTCCTTTTGTAGTTCACAAACAGATCCATTTGTGGCAATAATTATGCCTTTGTACATCTACCCATGGATCGATTTTCCTTCCCCCCTCCCTCTCTATCTCTCTGGTGAATTTCAAATAAAAATCAAAGTGGTAAATTGTGCCATTGAATTTTCCCCTCCTGAGTTAAAGTTCACAACTACGGAAATGGCTTGTCAATGCCTCAACCCTCCTGGGACGAACCTGTTCATGATGGCATCCTTAGGATGATGGGACTTGGGGGGCCTGTCTCAAAGCTCGGCTCCAACTCAGGCTGCAACTTTGTCTCTGTCATCCATATGCTGAAAATATAGGCTGTGGTTTTTCATCAAAGCTGAAGCTCTGTTTTCCTTTTCACACCAGAGAATCTACTTCCGAACCGCAGACAAAAGTCTCTATTTAAATACTCGTAATTTTAAAATGGATTCTCGAAATTGAGCCAGAGCCCGAGCCGGAGCTGAGCTGTTTTGTGGTTTTTTTTTAGATTCGTTGATTTCAGGCAACCGGCATTCGCCGCTAGAGACAAACACAAACCCCACCCCGCAATGCTCTTTTCTCAGCTCGCCCCCATGTTGATATTTCTGTTCCTTTCATCCGGGTGCAAATTCCTCCTCCACACGCCGTTCACATCCATCAGCCCCAATCCATAATATTGTTCATACTTTTTTTTCTTTCGATGAGCAAGTTGAATAAATTCTAGTCTGTGGGTGTCGGAGCTTTTAAAGTTCAGTTTTTGTTTACTTTGAAGAGTCGCTAGATGATAAAATGACTTCCAATTTCTTCACTGTATAGTGTGTCCTGTTGTTGTAGTTCACATGTTTTTCCCTTCTTTTTACTGTGTATTTTTCAACTCGTCGCTTGGATAAAAGATGATCAGTTTGCATTCTTGTGCATTAGCCAGCCATATAAAACTTTTCGCTTATTTTTATTGCACCATCACATGTTTTTCCAATTCTTTCTCTGATCATTTGTTCAACAAAAGGGTTTATCATGCAGGAACTGGTCTAGGAAGATGTTTTCTTTGAGCAAACTTTGTTAAGAGTTTGCACGTTTTAAGACTTCAGATGAAATTTTCATGAACCTGTGGGGCAGGATTTGTACAGTGTCCATGTTACATGTACATGTACATGTACATCAGAAGGCTTGTTCCGTTCTTTTATGGGTCATTCCACCAGGTTGGGGCAGGATTTGTACGGTGTCCATGTTACACCAGAAAACTTGTACCGATATATTATGGGTCATTCCACCAGGGTCCATTTTCATGGAATCCGTTACGACCTATTTCTGTGCTTACGGGAGCTGCTACATGGAAAATCTATTTAATGGCATCCGTAAGCAAGACTTTCAGTACTTTATTGGTTATGAAGAATTTCTAGGCTTATACTTAGATTTTGTTTTCTGCTAACGCACTGTCATATGCATTCTGCAGAAAGGCCTTCCTTAGCGAGTTAGCGTAGCGAGAAAGAAAATTGTTCCATGAAATAAGCAAACAAGTCTGCTATTGTAAGCAAAGAATTTTTGCTTACGGATTCCATGAAATTGTATCCCGGTTGGGGGGCCAGGATTTGTACTTCAGGTATCAGGGTTGAGATTATTAGGGTATGAAAATCAATTCCACATATTATACTCATCATTCAATACAATATTATGTTACAGCTGTATACATGTACATTACATAGTAATTAACTCAGTTGCATTGGTCATACTTACATGTATGTATACTCCTCTTTTCTTTTTGTTTCCAGAACAAAGTCGTAGACATAGATGGGTCGAAGGTCAAACTGCAGGTAAGTACATTATACATATTGCCCAAACTTTTATCAAATTTGTAAAAAGAAGACGGCCCATCAAAAAGCGTGCCTACTTTGAAAGGTCAAATGAGTTGCATAATGTACCCCCAGCATGTACATTTACATTGATTCATTAATTAAGGTTATACTTGTATACGTGTACATGTATGTCAAAGACTGTTGCAAACAGTTGCAAAAGTTACATTGCAAAATTGGATGCTACATGCGTTCATCTGTTCTTGTGACGGAAACCTTCATACTCTGCACATGAACACATACTTGCATGTACATGTTCATACAGTGTATATAATGAGCACGTTGCCTTTAATGACAAGCTACAGAACTGCATGTGTTCCTCATTTGGGGAAATTATTCAGTTAATCACCGTTGAGACACGTCAACTGCAGCAGCGAACAAATGAGAACAAAAGACCGTCTGTAAATAATGCAAGCACTGGACACGTAAACATGCTTCACGCTCTACGCAATTTTTTGGTTTCCTATCAACTTTGTTTTCCTCTGCAAACCCCATCATCGCAGACACAGTCTCGCCTGATGCAAAATGATAAATAATGAGTTCCCGTGGGGAACAGACAAATATTGCCCGCCGCTGCGATATTTTGAAAGCTGTTGTGACACTATAAAACCTCATTTTGCTTTGATTTGCAACCGCCTGCACGTAATCTGCACAAACAAGGCCCAAATGTCAAAACAATATTTTAGCAGCTCTGATGGTGTTCATGTATGGTAGACGTGTACAAAGTCTGCAGACTGGCAGATTGTACACATGTTACATGCACTGTACACATGTACAGATGTATGTGTTGAATGTGCAATACATGTACATGTACATGTACTTCATCATGTCATACATGTACATCAGTACATGTACATGATCATACATGTACAGTAATGGCAGATCGTATGATAATGTGCATAACATACCCGGTATACATACATGTACATATGCGAATAACATTACATGTACGTTCTGCCAGATGTGATCGTATGTACATGTACATGTACACATGGATACAATGTAGAATGTGCAAAGGATGTACACAACATTCCACATGTGCATTGCGGAGACGGTGTTTTGTCCAATTAATTATGGGCCGGATTCTTTAATTGCTTAACACAGTTAATGTTCAACAGTTCATCAAGTGTGACCAACCAGCTTACAGACCATTCCAGTATGTACTTGATTGTACATTTAAAGGTACAATACATGATTGGTAAAGGTGACAGAACAGCACTCATACTTTGTCTGATCCAGCATGCACATGAAATAATGGGCCTGTGAAAATGTGAGCTCAATCGGACATCTGAGTCACAGGGAAATAGCGAAAACCTGACACAATTTTTCTTATAAAACATGAAGAATGGTTTTGATCTTATACCCCCAGATCAAATTTCTGGACTCTAAAATAAACCATTTCAGGCAGAAATATTTTAACAGTATGTTTCTACCAATCCTATCTTTAAAGTTAAATACGTAAATCTGTGCACTACATGTACCTTTAATGACACAGCTTTTCAGAGCCACCCAAACTTTCTCACATGTCTCATGGTGCAAACCCAATTCATGTACTTCTTCCCCATGCATAACCTTACATGTAAATCTAAGTTAATATACCGTAGGAGTGTTTAAATACAATACACACCTGCACTCCGGATGTACATATTTTATGCTTCATGTGGCAGGTATTACAATGTATTGTACTGTCAATCAGTGTCCATATCATTTATAAAAAGGGGTTTGTATTTCTTTTGTGATGTACATGACCATTTGTCATTATTCCCTTGGCTTATTACAGATTGTATCAAGTCCATTCTCTGCACACTTGAGATGGAAAGTTTGATCAAGAGAACTATACATGTACATGTTCTCAGTCTGTTACATTACTGTATGTGCTTGTACAAGTGCACATGCATTTGTGCTGAAAAGTTTACGAGTTGAAAAAAGACAATGTTTTTGCTGTATGGGCATTTCCACGGTTTGGGAACATTTTTGTAACATACAGTAAGTCTTTTTTGCATTTGCATGCATTTCAAGGAATCATAAGTGGTATACCAATAAAACATTTGTTTAAATTGGAGCCTTTCAAGAAAGACTGATCAAGGAATACGTCAAAGTCACTTAACAAGTAACTTTTCATACGTACATATATAATTGACCATATACATGTATAAACATCAATTTGAAGTCAGGATGTATACACACAGCCTTGCCTACAGCGGATACTTGACAAATTTTGAACCAAATTGCCATGTATACATGTACAGTATGCAATATTCAAAAGTGCACAATAACATTTGTATTTATAGCTTTCACTGAAGTACGTGTGTAGGTGGAATTTGAAGTACTGAAATAGTTAAATAGTGTAAATACAGTACAGTAGTAAGTAGTTGTACAGTGTACGATGTGTAGGAGGAATTACAAATAGAGATGCTATTTGTATGTGTACTGCTCTGTTTGAATGCATAAGTTATAGTCTTTCAACTTCAATTTCACCAATTGCAATGATCAGGCTGCTCTAACATGTCTTTTAATTAGGCAATGGGGCATCTGACCATGGGCAATGACCCTCTTCCCTAGGTCTTCAGGGCAATGCATGGGAGGGGCAATTATTAAGGCAATAACTACTTTAGGCCCTGATGGCAAAATAGACTATGAATGGGCAGTTGGGTACCAAGGTGTTACATGAACTTGGGCACATTGAGGCAGGATGAGTGACCACTGCATAACCAGTAGTACCAAACTACCAACTGACCAATGACTTGCAGTTCACATTAAGCATGCCAAGGCAATGACCAGTGACATTGAGGCAATGACCAGCCGATCAGCTTTGAAGTCCACGATGGCCTTCATTGCACACAGTCCTGTATAATGAAAGAGAACTTCCAAGAAGCAAACATTTACGAACAAACATTATTAACTACCAAATGCAGAATTCAAACCTCCGGTTTTTCTTTCCTCCCCTGGGGAGAGTGTTTATCTCGCCTTCTGTCATCTCCCGCCCCTGCTAACATAATATTTGCCATCTTGAGAGAGCTGCATCTTATCTCATTGCCCTTAGCAACCCTGGAGTTTTGTGATATAGCAGTACCAGCACAGTGTACATGAGACCAGTTAAAAAGATAACGACGGGGAAAAAAATTGCAAATTTTATGGTCGGAGATGTGGAATTTGATCCCAGCGGGCATATCTATGACAGCCTTATATCAAGAAAACTGAGAAAATGGTTGATTACGCTGTTTGTACATAATGTGTAAATTTCCCTCCATTTTCCAGGTGGTGCATTTTGTAATGTACATTGATTATCATATATGGGTATATCCTTGTTACTGTTAGTCTATATCAAAAGAGTGTTGAAAATTTAGGTAGTGCTTTAAGACTGATACATGTAACTTTATATGTACGTGTGTAATAAAGCTACATTTAAGCTTTCGTACCACTGTAACAACTTCTTCTGATGAATTAGTTGTTTGTATGAAAGTGCAAAGCTTAAAATGTACACATGTGCACGTGTAGTTACTGTATTAACTTAGTTAGTCTTTAAGTATCGGGGTACCTACATGTACTGTACATTTTCCATGTACACCAATGTGCATGTACACTTATAAGTTATAGGCCTGAAAAATCAAAATACGGAGTGCATAGAAATAGATCTTTTACCAGGTTTGGTGTGTGATATGTTGTACATCCCTGTACATACATGTATGTGCAATTGCTGGTCCCTTTTTAAACTTTAGAAGTATTCTCCATTTCCGACATGCCAAATTATATACATGTACATAAGATTAGACAGTAGGAAAAGTCAGCCATCTTTGATGAATGAAAGCTAGCTCATGAAAGCTAACTATTGCCAAAGTTATAGCTAATGTACACTGCTACAGACCATTTGAAATACATACATGTACATGTGTTATGATGTGTACAGTTACGTTGATTGATAAAGCAAAAAGAAAAGAAATCTGGAAAAATAGGATGAGACCTTTAAGTAGGTTTATACACATTGTAAATAGCACATGTGGAATAGTTCTCAGTGTAGTCAAGTCTACAAAGTTAAATTGCATCATGTACACATATTGTATTGGCTGAATACTCATTCATGTACATTACGTACTGTACACGTACAGAATAATGAACTTTATAGTTTTTGCTTAAACGCTATAAACGGCTCTTGCTTTATTAAATTTGATTTTATTGTTTTGCATCAGCAACCAAATTACAAAAATGAATGCCCCCGCTTGTACTTTACATGCACACTGCGGAAGATTACTAAGCTACCCATGGGTGCCTTACCCTGGCCTCATTCATAGGCACGTTTCTCAAATCAACCCATTGGATCCAAACTAATCACCGGTTCCCTCGCAAGATTATGTTATAATTGCCATTGGACTGGGTCACCTCCAGGGAGACCAGTCAAATAGGGGTAGAAAGGAAAAAACGAAAATTAGGCCACTGAGTTAAAATCAATAACTCTGCCGCCCTGAATAAGTGTTGGCCTCGGATGGGTTTAAATGCCTGTCAGCCTTCTCTCTTGAAAAAAGGAAGAAGGAGGAATTAAAAAACTAGAAGTAAAAATACCCGTCCACCGAGAAAAGCAAACAACTTGTCGCTGAGTCTTAATTAAAGATCCTGCTAGGATGGAAACGCGTCAGGCCTTCCTAATTCCGAGCATTTTATGAATTTCAGGTCATTATTTTTGGCTGATGAGCAGTTTGCATTCTCAGTTTATTGTTTGAGCCTTTTATAATTGAAACGTTGATGTTTTTTATGTTGATAATTTTTTTCTCAGGAGTCTCCTGATGATTACTAAAGAGCAGAGTAGTTAAAATGTTGCGAACTACATGTAACAAGAAGTGCGATGAAATAAGAATTTTATAGTGCGACAAGAATAAACTAGTAAGCAGGAGGTCGTGGGTTCAAATCCCACCTGAGCCAGAACGTGATTTTTTCACGTGCACTCACAAGCACTGGGTATACAGTGCTCATCCACGTCAGTGAAGGGCAAGCCTAATTTGCATATTAAGAATAAACTGAATATTACTTGGTGTTACGGGAAACCGTTCCACGTACCAAATATATATAAACATACAAAGCCTCAAATCTTTCTTGATTTTTGTTGTTATTAGGATGTTAAGTGTGTTCGTTCTGCGAGTTGCTTATTTTGGGGTAGAGCTAAAACCCTTCCTTGCACTGCTGTGGTTAAGCACTGTATATCCTAGTGCATGTACTGTACATTCCAGCTACATTGTACACAGTAGTCTACATACAAACGTGTATAGAAAACACGCTACCGAGCTCAGCACGTACAACGTACGTGTACCCCAGTATACATGTATGCGTACGTAAACCCTTCAAATATAGTATATTGATTGCCTGAGCAATTGCACGTAATTGACCCTTAAGCCAGTCCACTCACAGTCTCCCCAATCACAACCTCAGAGACAGAAATCAGATTGATTTACTCGACTCAAATTGCCCGTATTATCTAACCAGCAAGCCACGAGATTGCGAAGAGCAATATTTGTTGCAAACATCATCTCCGAAGATGAAAAAAAAAACCAGAAGACGAAGAATATTTTGTTATTCAAGTTCCATTGAATTACAAGTGGTTTATTGAATCAAGCATTGAACAGTATGTAAGTGATCTTGTAAGGTACACCTTCACCTTCTGCGGTAAAATAAAAAAAAAAAATCCTGTTCAGTAAAAAACCTTTTGCGTCAGCTTGCATCCAAGTCACTCGGCTACATGTATTTCGGGCTATGGCTTCGATTAGAATTACACACAAGTCTATGGAGAGTAGCTGTAGCTGCTGCTAGCATAGACTTGACTGCAAATGTAAGCCATAGCCAAGTGATTTGGTCACGGCCTGAAATCTGAAATTTTAAAATGAGGTGACTATTTAAAAGTTTGGCTTTTGCCAGAACAAAAAATAGGATGGTGATAAATGTTTCATTTTTAATATAGGTAGTGAGGAATCATCAGTCGTAGGCCCGCATGGTTTGTGTACATGTAAGCATTACTCGCATAATACATACTCTGCTAGCTTGGAAATTCTGCGCTAACCCTGTAAGCGAAGAATTATACTGTACATGTATAAGGTTCATTGGTAAGCATAGAATTTTGTAGTAAGCATGATAAATTGGGTCCTTTGTCATACATGGTGGCCGGTTGGATGATACACTGTACATGGACAGTGTGCATCGTATCTCACATTTGCCTATTAAATGCAATTCCTGTTACTGTTAGGCTAATATGGCATGACCCATAATCGCATTCAGTTGTAAACTGAATGGGTCACAAAGCCGATTTCTTCTCAGAGTTAGATTTGTAATTCCTCAGTTTGCGCACCCTGAAAATCTGGAGACCTGCAGCTGATTTCACGAAATGTTGCGTAACTTACGCAACAAATAAATGTTGCGTAAGTCTTGTTAAACAGCCATAACTTGTGCAACCAAGGCAGGAAAATGTTGTGTAAGTTATGCAACAAAATGTTGCGTACGCAACATTTGAAGTTTCGTGAAATCGGCAGCTGCTTATAAATTTATTCCTTTTCTTTACTTCCTCTGTATTCTGGATTTCCTAGCAGTGTTTATGAATTTTAAAGTAGGGCCCAGGAGATTTGTATGGCTACGGTTTAGACCTACATTCATGTACAGTGACAGTGTTGTAAATGTCAAAAATACATTATACACGTTATGTATGATACTTACTAGCTGTTTATGAAGGTGCACTGAAATAGGTCGAGGGTGCAAGAATGATGTTCAGTTTATAAAAACGTAAAAAATCTGTAAGGCCTGTAAAATTCCAGATTTTTAGTAGGTAAATGTGTACACATAGACAGGGAAATCATTTGAATTTTTAAATATTTCTCTTAAAAAATTTTGTAAAAATAAATTGCTGCAAACTGCTCAACAACCAAGTGTAATGACGTACATACTAATGCTTGGAGTTACAAAGGCCTGACTTTCTCAAAGGCTAAAACTGCTCATGAATTTTGGGAGAATGTCTGAAATGCAGTATAAATGCAATTAAAAAAGTGTTTAATGGCAATAAGGCCTTATCATGATTGCAAATTTAGTGCTGATTTTAAAGTTTACTCTAAATATCTGCACTTAAGTAGTAAAATGCCGAAATAAAAAGCATTATAACAAAAAAAAAAGAAAAATAAGCATGGAGACAATGCAGAATGAGGGATTTCATTAGAATGCTAGTGCATTGCCTCCACTGCACATCATATTCACCTGCGTGTTGTGAACATTGTATATGGATACCAATATAAAATAATAAAGATATTTTGTCCTATGTGGCGCGCTGCATATTGCAACCCCTTGGGCCAGTCTGATGCTACATACAGCTCCTAATCTCCAGTGGCTAGGGCTCGGGCATGTACTGTAGTGCACTCTGAGTCGTATTAATCATTCAGAGTACTGTGCAAAGGCAAAAGAAAAACTTCTAAGCCTTCAGGAATTGTTTATATTTAATAGCCGGTCCTGGAAATTGCACAGGAGTCTCCTGCCTCTATACCACGGAAACGTTTGTTTAATTCATGGCAAGACTATACAGGTACACGAACCCAAACATCAGGGCCTCAATTCCTAGCTCATGGGTCTGCTTACTGCTGAATTCAATGCTTATGATTCTCTAGAGGTCTTTGCTTACATGGCTAGTGCCAAACTTCAACATTTTTTATATTAAAAGGGCTTTTCACACTATCAGAAATCTCGGGGTTAGAACCGGATCGAACCCTGAGATTTGTTCAATCCTTTTCACACTTGAACATTGTATGAGCCGGTTCACCATAAACGTAGTGTGAATATAAATGTTGCATCTCTTCGATCCGGTTCCAAAACTTGCCGGGCTGAACCGGGGCAGATCCGGGTTGATTTCAACATGGATCGAAAAGGAGATAGAGTGAAAAGGCCTTATATAGAACGAGAAATCCTAAGTTGTGTGAACTACAGTTAAGGCCCATCTGAAGATTCCTTGCTTACATGTATCTGTGATAAAGGATCTCATAAGCACAGAAATTATCTGCTTAAAGGGTACCTGAAATAAAAACTCATATAAAGTTAAATACATCTGTATTGTCATAAAAGTCTACATGTCTATTATTGTTTGTGCTAAAAAAATATTGTACGTGAAAAAGGAGGTATTTTACACCCATAATTTAGCACCCGACTTTTCGCGCCGAAAAAAACTTTGCTACGTCACCGGCAGAACGCCACACAGTATACAAGTCGCAAAACTGCCGACCCCCGACCCCGCGTTTTTGTTCAAATCGAAGAGCCAAATCCTACATTACAATGTGCACGAGCCAGCAAGAGCTACTGCGGTGCGAGCCTACTTGTTCTGCCGATGACGTCACACGCATTGTTGCGTGGATCAGTTCCGAGGGGGATTTTTTTGGGAGGCGGGGCATACATGTACTGATTTTTTTAACTTTGGGGCCAAAATGAAGCACTTACATATGTACATGTGTACATAAAAGTTAAAATTTATAAAGTCATTAATTATGCTTTAAACAATAATCTGAAAGCACTTTCATCCATATTACAGGTAACCTTTAAGTGTCCGATTTGATTCTATGCTTACGTAAGCTAGCAGGGCCATGAAATTGGGCCATGAATATCATCACCTTCTGTATTAAAAGTGGAACGCTGGTATAATTAAACACCGCAGGATCCACAGATGATTGTCTGTGATAACGGTTATTCATTATAGCCGCAGATTGTGTTTTGTAATTGGCTTTTAACTATAGATTTCCCTTTTCGCTTGAATTGTAATGTAACATCAAGTCCATTGTCTTTGTTATGTTTGTCTGTATCCATGTGTGTTGAAAGTCAATTGTCATTCCTTGGCCTATGTCAGTATTTTAAACGTATTTGTTTAATGTGTCCTTAATGGTTAATTAATTTATTTATTTTTACTGCTGTTCACATGTGCAATTCAGTTTTTAACTGCCGTATATGTTTTTAATAAACCATTAATAATAATAATAATAATAATAGATTTTAAGCCACCAGCTCTTTGGCATTCGTACACATAAACTGGGAGCCAAGTATGATGCTCGGTATAGCTGTAATGTATGTTTGGTATCTAACATGTATAGTGGTGTCACTGTCATGACTGTAAGCGTATGTGCTTTATGCAGGGGGACTTTGGGAAAAACTGCATCACTGGTACACGTACATGTATGCATACTGCATTACAGAATCTGGAAAGCTACCCAATATAAATGCAATATAGCTGAGATTATTATCAATGAAATGAGCTGAAGAAGAAGAGCTTTCCAATCAATTACCGACACTCTTCCCCTCGTCTGGTGAAACCGAAGACGGATCTCGGGATTTACTTCAACAAAGATGTTGTCTTTGCAAAAAAACTAGACAGGTTAACATACTCAGCCACGTTCCCACCTGGGCCCGATTTCATGGCGCTGCTTACAGTAAGCGTAGAAATTGCGCTTACGGATACAGGAAATTCTGTGCTTACAATATCCAATTTTAAGGAAAAAATATGATCAAAGTAGCGACGTTTCGATATCCAATTTTATTGTTTAGGGAGAAATTTTCAGTTGTGCTAGTGCATAGTTCACGGAGATACTGTAAGGATTTCTGGCTTACTGGACTACCATAGAAATTCGATACGAATCCAGTAAGCATCTAGAATGCATGAGAATCATGAAATTGGGCCCTGTTGTGTTCGCGTTTTTCCATCCACCTGTTTTATGATGGCGAACGTGTCGGGCCGTATTTCACCAAGCTTGGCCATGACCATGTTTATGGTTTGTGCCATGAATAGTTGAGTTGTCAATATCGCCATGGTAACTTGAACATGTACATGTATCACTTCACCACATTTTTTGCTTTGGAATTTAAAGTGATAATGTATGCATTGTTTTCCAAAGTTGCTTTTTACAGTTTTTTACACAAAATTTGAAACTTGATGAAAGCTAGGAATATATTCTCTGGATATGTACGTGTATGGAAATGCAATCTTAAAACATTCACCCAATTGATTCTTGGGGCCAGAGAATGTTGGGTAATAAGGCATAATAAATAATTTAACATACGTACATCTGATCTTTGTAGAAATTTTCAGCGGCCATTTACATGTACTATGACTGGCCTGGGTCAGTCTGCTTTATATTGAAGTATGTACACGTACCAGTGCAAATGATGAGCAGATAAGGGTTTGATTATTAAGACACACATGTCCATACGACCCATGATTTATTGAGTATCTAGTCCAATGGGGCTCATTGTGGGATTTTACATCAGGCATGCCCCAGAAATGATACATGGCTGATGTTGATGTTGATGTGATAAGCTAAGAGAATCTTCCATAACTTCTCCTAGGGCTAATTGGCAGTCCAGCTTTGGCTTCTGCATGCATCCCTGTGCATTCATGTTTGAGCCTGAAGGTCTCAAAGGAGAGGAGCTTTGGGCTATGGCTTTGAATAACCACTACCTGTTATTTTAAGCTTTTATTGACAACTAGGCAAAGCCTGAGCCAGAGCCTATAAAGCAAACATGTTGAATTGGCTATGGTTTTGAATACCGGTAACCACCACCTGTTATTTTAAGCTTAAGATGACAACTACATGTAGGCAGAGCCTGAGCTAGAGCCCGCTAAGCAAACATGTTGAACTGGCTATGGTTTTGAATACCCTGTTTTTAAAAACCACCACCTGTTATTTTCATCTTTAGATGACAACTTAGGCAAAGCCTGAGCCATAGCCTGAAGCCAAAATATTGAATCTGGTCATATACCCAAGTTCATTGAACTGCTTGTCGGTAACGAGGAATTGCTGCAAATTCCAGCAAAAAAAAAAAATGTGCGCTTAATACCGCATGTACATGTTCCATTAAATTAGCAAATTACATTGCCCTGTGTAAATGTCCATAACTTTCTTTGCTTTTTTTTATACCTTGGTTTACAAAGACTTCACCTTTTTAAATGATTTTTTTCTCACATTATTGGAGCATTATATAACATGCAACAAAAAGATGAAAACATTTTGGGACACTGTCAACATAGGGTTTACATTCACGGTACGTGTAAAGTACCTCAATAGCGCTCCGCACTTGCACTAAAAATAGCACCGGCTCTCAGACAAACATTGCAACCATGCAAACGGGTGTGCGTGTGCGTGCATGTACACTACATGTACATGTTCATGTGTGAGACAATGTTTGTCTGACATCCGGATTCCGGAGATTTTGTGACATCATTAGTGCGGAGCGCTATTGGTAGAGCACTGGTACGGTATTCCAAGGGTCGTAGGTTCAAATCCTACTAATGCCAATTTTCTTTGTTCACCTTTCAATTAATGACTTAAAGAAGAAAAAGCTTTGCAGTCCCAATTGAAGATTGGTTTGACAACATGCTTACATGATGTACCGGTACCGGTGTGTACTTTGTGTACACTGTACTGTACTTAACTTTATGTCATTGGCCTTTTCTTGATTGCTTTAAACACAATAGAATGTTGCTGTTTGAAGTGGGCGCAGCAGGGTTCGTTTTCCGCCCACTTGCCACATTTTGAAAAGGCCATGCAATATTTAGAATCAGTCCCCGATGATCGCACCAACCACAACTGCTAAATAAATAGGTAATAAACCAAAGGTGGATCATCCCTTTTGAACCTGGGATCTAAATATGGAATGTAGTAGGGCTAGTGGCCTTATAAATCATACCAAAGTGAAATTTTGTAGCAGTGTAGCAGTATAGCATGCATACAGACACGTACATGGCCCAATTTCATGGAATCTGTTACCGTAAGCAAAAATTCTTTGCTTACCATAGCAGCCTTTTTTGCTTAAGCTATTGTATTTCAAAAGAGAGTTGTCTTTCTCGTTACCCTTAGCTAGGACTTTCTGCAGAATGCATTTGACAGCCTGAGCACGTTAGCAGAAAATAATCACGGTTACGTTAGAAATTCTTCTCTAACCGAAAGTCTTGCCATCGGATTCCATGAAATAGATTTTACACCATAGCAGCGCCCGTTAGCACAAGAATAGGCCGTAACGGATTTCATGAAATTACTCAATTTAGGCCCATGTACCATTGTACCGTATACAGTGGTTGGTGGAATTGGGTCACGTTTTGTCCAGTTTGACCCAGCATCGCAAAGAAAATACAGATGATCTACATTCTTTTAACTTAATGATTCCTGCAGTAAATATGTACATGAAGTACATGATGTACACGTATAGCAAAACATGGAGAACGATCCTGGATGTTTATTAAGGTTTTACAGTAAGTATATAAATGAACAAGCATCGCATGAAATCAGAAAGTAAATTTTTCAGATCATTTCCGTCGAAATCAAATGTCTCTTTTCTGAACGTATAGGACGTCTTAGGCACACATGGGCTCGTTTATAATTTAATACCGTGTGTGAAGGAGTGTGCCTGTCCTGGCGTTCAGTGGAGCGTATTGATTGAAAACACCGGAAGGCCGGCACACAGCTACGGCAGACCTGATGTGAATCCCACGCCGTATTTATTATCACAGGCTCCGTGACGTCGTCGTGGTGGTCGTTGACATTCCTTCTCGTCCCTGTTTCTTAAAAAAAAAATGAAAAATGTGCAAGTGTGCTTTGCTGTGCTTTATCTCAAGGACTGTGTTGTCGACGTCAGTCCCTAAATATGAAGGTGTCGGGGACGGCTGGGCAGCTAGTTATTAAACCAATCACCTGTGCAGAGGCCAAGATCATAACGCTCACACAAATTTTCCTTTTTATAAGCGCAGGAACGTTTTCCCTGTTAAAGATAGTATCATACTTTGGTAGTATACTGAAACCGAAATCTTCACAGATTTACCTACAGGGTAGTAAAGATGGTGATGGTAGGAATTTTTCTGCCTGAAATGCGGTATTTGTCCAGAAAAAAGTAAAACCAATGACCAAAAACAATTTTGATCTTTAAAGGTATAAAATAACGGTGGAAATATTATAAAACTAGTGTGAGTGTTTTTCACTGTTTTCTCAAATAGTGGGCACCGTATGTGGCTGGAAATTTCACAGATGACTGCTGCTGTATCTTCCTTGAAATTTTGCTCACAAATCTGCATTTTATTTGACAAAAACCAAAGTACAGGTGTATATGATATTACCTTGGGAACCACAGGTGCCAGGTTACCAACCAATATGCTATTGTAGTTTATATAATACACTGCCTGAAACTGGTTCTCTGTGAAATAAGTCGACCTGCATTTCTCTAGGATTTATGAGTTTTGGGTGACAATTTTTCCAGTTGATAGTCAATCAATTAAAACATTTTGAAAAATAATAAATCAGCAGGGGCTAGTAAAAATGCGAAGGAATGTGTTGAAAAAAAAAAATTCCAAAATTTGTTTCCGAACGAATTTTTGTTGCGAACAAATTTCCAATCAAAATATATCACGCATGCATATAAAATAAGGATAATAATAAATAGTGTTTGTATACTGAACGCAAATTCTGCCAAATTGCATTGTAATTAATTTATTAATGATCTACTGCAAATGCTGAGATTAGTTACAGTAATACACACTGCAAGGTCACTACAGACTTGAACAAATAGTCAATCAAAGTGTACAATATCATCCACGTACACATTTTTCCATATTCTTTCCTGTGAACGTTTACATGTAGCATTGTGGATACCATTTCGTACATCTGTCTGTAATTATAGCTCTTCATACACACACGCATTTCCTTTCATCCCTTTTGATGGTCAAATTTACTCAAAGGATTTGTCATGCAAAAGCTTGTCCCTTTTTATTCATTAGGCTCCAAAAGTATCAGATAAAATATACAAGCATTATGTGAGGTTGAGTGTGGGTGGGATACATGTATATCCGCGGTGCAAGGTATACATGTTTATACTGACCGATGTTCCTAACTGTCCAGGAATAAATTGACCGAAGCTGACCGTTAATTACTTTCGTGTTAACGGTCTTTTGATCCGTTGATGAGTGGGCACCATGGATTTATCCATCATCTGAATATTAATATTTATAATCCCAGTAAAGCAAATATTATTTCATACAATTTCATAAGCCACCTTTTTTCTCTTTCTTAACTGTCATACATGAAAGACAAGGCTTTAACTATAATTATATCTAGTTATTTATTATTTGGTAATATTTTAATTTGTTAAATTATTCAATGAACATGTAAGAAATATTAAAATAATCATTTATTTACAAATTATGCAAAATGTGGGACAATGCGGGAGCAGTTTGAAAGACAAAAACAAAAATATGATAAATTACCTTTAAACAGTTAAACACATATTCATGATACAGTAACTTTCTGGTGCCTAACCTTGGTTTATTTTTCATTGTAGAAAAAGACGTCATGGACAGTGGTGGATAATGCATTATAATGTACATGTACATATATGCATGGCACATGATGCATAAACATGGTTTTTATTACGTACAGTAATTGTACAATGAACAATCCTCGTTTTGATATTTCTGTGCATACTCTTTTTTTATTGTGTTTATTTGCTTGTCTTTTCATGCGAAGAGTTTATTACATGTACATGACCAACACTGCCTGATCTTGGGCATGACGCAAAAAAATACAGAAGAAATATTAGAAATGGCTTATACATGTATACTAGTGCTAGTTCATGCATCTACAGCCGGTAATTAGAAGGGCATCAAGGAGCCACATCATTTCAAACTTGAAGGTCACCGAGCAAGATCTTAGCCCAAGTCCTGTGATAACAGTGACATTTACATTTACATACATACATGTATATACATATGTACATCACAGTATACTGCAAAACTTCTGTCCTGTACAGATTTTGCTGTTAAAGCTTATAATTTGTCAGTTGTACATGTATGTATAGGCATTCACGTGATTAATCAGCAATTGTGTATAGTCAGGGGAACTGGAGTTTTGAATGTACATGCTCCATAAGGGGAAGCAGGTGTACCAGACCATTCCAATTTTAATTAACAAACATACAGAATGTAATTATTTGGTTCTGAATATCATGCGCAGACTACATGAACATACATGTATTACTTACATGTATGTACCACGTTCCTCCAGTCATACAACAATCTCATCCAAGGTACACATGTAATACTAATGTAAATAATAATGAAAGACACTTACATGTATATAGCACTTAAATCCGCCAAAAAAGATGCTCAAGCTGCTTTACAAAAGGAAACTAGGAAAAACAATATACGTTTGTAAACGAACTGGAATAAATGCATAAATTAGGTTTTTTTAAAGAATCTAATTAATTAGAAAGTTTTTAAAAATTTAATGATGATTTACAGATTCCTATTTGGATAAGAAAATACAAAAATTAAACACTCCGACAAAAAACTCCTACAACCAATTAAAAAAATACGAACGAAAATAAAACATTCAAGTAAAACAATTCATATGAAGGTACAAATCATTAAAATATGGCCAGGGGTACCAAGGGATACCAAGTACATATGTTTTTATTGACTCACTCCAACATGTATTACGATTATTATATCGGTCAGTCGAGACTACATTTGCATCTTTACGTGTATGAAATGTTGTCCCCGGGAGATTTGTTAATGAAATTCCCCGTCCATTCATTCTCTCTCTCTCTTTCTCTCGTTCATGTAGATTTGGGACACAGCTGGACAGGAAAGATTTCGCAGCGTCACCCATGCATATTATCGGGATGCACACGCACTGCTGCTCCTGTTTGACGTGACCAACAGACAATCTTTTGAGAACATTAGGGTGAGTATACGGATGTGTGAGTATACGGATGTGTACATATGTGTACATATATGGGAATGAGAAGTCTTAGGTACAATAGGAAGTGAGAATGAAACATTTATCTCAGTCATCGTGGAAAAATACTAGGAGGACATCATGGTTCATACTTCCTGCAAATTGGAGACTTTGGAGAACCGGTCTTCTAGTCAACAGCGCACACGCATGCACGCACGCGCAAAACAACTCGCACATTCTCACAATTGCGTGCGCGTGAGCTGTTGACTTGAAGACCGGTTCTCCAAAGTCTCCCATTGGTGTGCTTTTACACATGTATTTCTGTGTGTCTTCAATAATAGGATTGAACAGAATCAGGTGTCACTAATGATGCAGAATGTAAATTTACAGTAGACACTAGTCGACCAAAGTCACGCGACCTTTTTTAGAATCCAATAATTTCTTCAAGATTATTATTTTAAATTTATGGGGATTTATGATTCCGCAAAATTGGCTTGAATTTTGCAGCCCCCTCCCTTTCCCGGCCAACAATTAAAAAAACAAAAAAAAAACAATGGAGTTGTCCTTTTACACTTTTGCATCTGAGTTCAGCTTGTTTGTTCGTCTTGGAAGAATAATGAAATAAAAATATATTTATCAAGTTGTGCAGACCAGACCGGCAACTCGGAAAGGTCACCCCTTCTTGCCAGCCCGATCAAAAACAAGCCAAATCCTTCCCACATCGTCGCGATACAGGCCGCAAAAAAACAACCAGATATCATGATTGTGAGAAAATAAACTCCAGGAGTCCAAAGAGACTCTGGCTTCTTGTCTGGTTGTCTGGGGGAATTGTATTCAGAGCTCTAAAGACTCGGAGAAATGGCACGCCGGATTTATGAGCAAGAAGTTGCTCTCCTAAGAGCTTGAGGGTTTGATTTTTTCCCCTCCTATTTGTTGCATTTGGTGTATGTGTGGTTGGGGGGGGGGGTGTCTCCATGGCAATTGTGCTATAGAGATGCTTTCTTTCTGCTTTTAATGTAACTGACTGATTCTGTAAAGGTTGCTACGGTGAAAATATATACACTGTACAATCCTTCGTTGATCTGGCTTGATGCCAGCCACCCACGGGAGAGTCTCAACGGTGCCAGTGTGTTCACCAGGCCCATGCCATCCCCTCAAAATGCACGTCTGTGTCAAAATATGCCCCTGGGTGTGCACGGGAATCGGGGAGCTGTGTTTCCGAGAACGTTTTAAGGAAGGCAAGATGTACAATGTATACGGGTCCCTTTTTATTTCCATGCTTGCCGAAGGTGGTTAGATCATGGCACAGCTGCAAGCCCTTGAGGCAGTAATATGCTGGAGTGTTGGAAAAGGGACGGGAAGGTTTGGTTGGGAAACCGTTCCATTCCGTCCAGCGAGATGCGAGATTGATTCTGTTAATTAGGTTTTATCAAATGAGTGTTGCGACAAAAACTTTGGGTGGTTGGTTCATTCACCCACAGACTTGAGCTGATGTACTAAGAACACGTTCTACAAATCCAGCACTGTTTCAAAACTTCTGTGAAACCCATTCATAATCTGTCTAATCTCAGGACTAAAGCTAGGTTACCTGGAGGCTGTTACATCCGACTCTTTTTACGCTGGAGTAAGTTTGTTTGTGGATTGGTTTGCAGAAACACCATGTAATATTCGTTCGTACTTTCGCACTTCTATTTCGTTCGCACTTCTCGTAAGGTCTCAACATTTCGACTAGCTTGCTCTAGCACTGAGTATTCAGTCCTTATGTTAGCGAAGGGCAAGCCTAGTTTGCATATTACATTGTACATGATGTATGTTATGTAATTGCCTCTTTTCATATACATGTAGCCATCAAGTTGGGTAACCTCTTACATTGTACATCCATGAGCAAGGCACTTTGCCTATGACTTGCCAATCTTCCCTCAGGAATAAAGTTGGGTTTACTTGTTACATTTAGGTCATGGATGTGCTTGACAAGCCCTCCTGCTGCTTACCCAGCAACCAGGGTGAGGATGGGGAAGGCTGTGTGCTCACTCCCCCAGGAAGATAAAAAATGTTTCTGTTGTCATAAAATGTAGCCCAATAGCCCAATGACTGGAGGCCAAATTCATGTGCAGCACTGCTGCAATTGGCTTTAAAGCACCACAGGGCTTGCTGTTAAAAAAAACAAAAGAAAATTACTTTGTCACCCGAAATTCCTTGTGAACATGGCAGGCATAAATGTTCAAGCACGCAATACCTGAATATTAGCCCAAAAGCAACAAACAGCATTGAAGATTTGTGGGTTGGTGTTCTTGTTTTTGTTTCTTGGACTTTTCATTCTACATGTTTTAAGTAAATGTCTGTGCTTAATCTTTTCTGTGAAACTAGGCAACCAATTAGGAATAGCACTCCGCACTTGTGCTAAAAATACATGTACACATGTAGCACACCGGATCTCAGACAAATTACATTGTAGCCATGCAAATGTGTGGTATGTGCGCATGCATGCATGGTGTACACTACGTGTGTGAGTCAATGTTTGTCTGAAATCCGGGGACTCGTGTGACGTCATTAGTACGGAGCGCTATTGAGTCTAGCTAGCTAGCTTGGAGCTTTTTTTTGCTAGACATTGTATGCTGGGCCAGTACAGTGAACATTGTGATACAGGCACATAGATTTTCCTAATGACACATGAATGAAGGTTTAATAGTGACTTCAATTCATTCCACTTGGAAGAAAATCCATAACTACATGTACAGTACATGTAGGCACTGTTGGTCTTAAGAGGTGCAATGTGTTACCAGGGGCCAATTTCATAAAGCTCCGCGATGAGTCGCAACTCAATTTGCAACGCGTCGAGCTGCGACGCGCCCCATAGATGTGATAAATCCATAGAGTATGGATGCGTCTTAACTCTGCGACGTCTCGGTAAGTTTTTTATGAAATCGGTCCCATGGACACTTGTCACACTATCTTACCCCATCCTGGAGGAACGACCCTTGTATGCTTACATGTACATGCATACTATGTATGTACAATTATGTATGTGTAGGAACGTAATTGTACTTTCATACATGTAAGACATCACATCTTGTTTGTGCTGTGCGTTTGTACTTTGTGTGTGGGAGGATTGTGAAACAGCTCATGGGAAACATGAGGGTTTAATTGGCAAAATATCACAGCCAGTAGTCTTTCAAATTCACAGTCTTTTAAATCAAATAAAAATATTTTTCTCTACGTGCATCTTTGTTCGCACTGCATCAATATTTGTTGAAAGAACAAATTTAGCAAATCATGTATTGTTGACAATTTTCGATTTTGAAATCCTTTTGGAATAAAGTCAATAAAACTGTGGAGAAACTTGAAATTATGGATTTTGTCAAAAAAAAGGGGGGGGACAAAAATCAGAGAGAAGAGTTCAACCATAAAGGATTCCGCTATTTTGAACCGTAAAAAAAGCTCTCCCCACATTCTGCTTTTTGAAAAATTCAGACAAGAAATCAATTTGTTTTTAGATGAACCAAGAGGGTTATGAACCACATGATATAAATGGACATTGTTTGCTTCCCTGAAGCCTAACACAAAAGATCCCTTCAGAAACCATTCACCACTTTCAGTAGTGACATATTGGCACCTGACTATTTTCGGACACAAGCCTCACTCTCATAGTGTTGTACATGTATGTGCAGGAATAAAACGACAACAACAAAAACAAATACAGATGCCTTGGAGTGTAAATTGCGCATCGGCATGCGCCAGAATGCTAGACAAACAGCAAGGTGGATCGTCGCTGTGGAGGAGTGTTTTAAGATAGCACGACGAGTCGATCACGCCGACTTGATATCTGGGGTTTTGACCAAGTCTCCACCCACACGCACTTCATCAGCCGCGAGCGCATCACTCACATGAGCCCGTCAGCTTAGGTTACCTATGCTTACGTCTCTCTCTTTCGGAGGGCAGGAATCATTCTGTTCTCCTCACTTGCATTATCTGAAACGGAGACATCGTTCTGCGTACATTGTACGTACGGCCGCAACTTGCAAGATGAAGCCAGGTTTATTTTTAGGTGTAATCACCCTGCACCCCTTTGGGCTACCCCTGGAGGTCGGTGGGGGTGGGGGGATGTAAGGGATACTCCTTGAGAATAGAATGAACTCACCTCTACGCATAAGTTACACCTATATCTGTCAGTTCAAGTCGGAACTGTGAAGCTGTAATACAATGAACACTGAAGCAGTCATCTCCTTTCCTTCTGAGTCTGACTAATATTCTGATTTTCCACTTCATAGCAACCAGATATAGTGGGACTTTCAATCTTCTTGCGATAAATTTCTTCCGTCTATTTTCACAGAGTTCAAAATCCTTTGGAAAAAGATAATTTTCTATCATTGGTCCCAAAATTGTGGCACTCTGTCTGTCTCCTTCTGTTAGTATTTTTAGGGAAACAACTTTTAAACAGTACATAAATTCTCTTACATGTAATCCCTGTATGTCTTTGTGTTTAAATTTATGTTAATATTCAGTACAGTGCTTTAAACTCTTAACATTATAAGAGCTAGGCTTCCTATTATTAATATAATTAGTGTTTGAGATAAAATCTTTGCTTTCAATTTGTGCACGCTATGTCAAAATCAGCTGACAATCAGCATATAAAACATGTACCAGTATTTGAAATGGCAATTTTAACTTGAAACCCACGAATATTGAAATCCACGACAGATGCCTTGTTTTTTTTTCTCCAGCCGTGTTCAATGCATTGAAGCTTTAACTTGAATGCCTTTCATAAATTTGTACCAGTGATCTGCGCTGTGTTGCTCCTTGAACCTGGCTGGCTCTGGGGGTATGGCATCCGACCGACACCAAGCAAATAAATTTGATAATTGGAAGGGGCCCATCTTAGGGCTGGATGGCCGAGGTTGGAGATATAGCCGCACCTGTATACTTCAATTCATAGCTCATTTTGGTTTTAATTCTCAGTACATGAAAGAATTTCTTGTCTCAATTGGTAATTAATGCATTTCCTTTATTTCATTAAAATAAGTATAAACTGCTGCAAACTGCTCATCGGTCAAAATAATTACCCGAAATTCATTTATACATGGGCCTGACATGTTTCATTCCTAGCAGGATCTACATGTATGTCAAAGGCTAATGGCCTGTTTGTTTCAAGCAAAGGATCCCAAATTTAGGGATCCACCTCCTATGCAGGGTACGCTAAAATGGGATCCGGATCCGCAGAATCCGTGATCCTTTGCAAACAAATAGGCCCTAAATGACAAGAACATGCAAGGAAAGATACACATAAATGGATGAGAGGATCAGGACAGGGGGGAAAGGGGTCAGAGTGACCTGGGAGGGTGGGAGTAGGCAATTGTGGTCTGGGAAAGAGACGAATGGTTTTGGGGTATGCAAGATTAAAGATGGACAAAGGAGTTATTTGTTTTAATCAGAGGGTCAGTCCTGCCTTCTTGAGTTACCATTTTGCATCCATTTGCATGCATCTTAACAAAGCCCGCCTCCTACTTTAATGATACATGACATGCATTATCAAGTGTAGGTAGGTACTGTACATGTACGTCATATGCATGAATGATGATGCAGTCTTAAACATGCAAGTGAAATTCAGAACACATTCACAGACGAAATCCCAGTTGTATCGTCCGAGGCAATCTTGGTTGTTTTTCGGCGGCGGACACGCTCAGCACACACACACACATACAGCACTGCCTGACACTGACTGCGTAGGAGGAGGGAGCCATCATCATGGGATATGGAAACAGCTTCCATGTAAGATTAACCGCCGGCACAACCTACACGTCGGTCTGTTACCCTGACCCAAACTACCTGACTCAATGTGAACTAAAGCGGGTGTTGATTGGACTGGCGACCAAGTCAAATCAGAAACAGGTGGTCGTATTGCAACAAACATTTGCTCAGCATGAAACGGGCTTAAAGAGGCAGCGTACAGGATTTGCAAGGCCTCCAAAAAAAATTATTATTTGAGTTTAAGACAGAAAATGGACTCAACTGTACGTAAACAGTGCAGACAGTCACCATGGGAAATCTTGGTTCATCAGATGATGGAGTTTTCAAGGAAATCAAGATTTAGTGTCTTTTAAAAAGATCGTTCATCCAAAAGATTTTGGTGTAACTGTGAAGGATTCGGAGGGGGGCAAGATTATTTCGGCCGTATTTCTGCTATCCAAATGAACAAAGCGTAAAAAGGTACATGGAACAACGTCTGTAAGGAAGTTTAAGACCTTCACTTCTGTTTAAGTACCAAATTCAGCCAAAATACACATCTTTGCAAATCTACTGTATATGCTCCCTTTAACAGTATCGCTAACTATAAAACTTCATGCGATTTTTATGCTGAGCAAATACTTCTCTTACTCGGGGTTGGAGAACAAGCAAATTCAAAGCTAATTTGGGGTAGGGGTAGATACTTTGAGCAATAACCACTAAGCAGTCTAAGAGTGCTGTCCAGGCGCGGTTCTAGGGGGGGGTCTAGGGGGGGCTGTAGCCCCCCAACATTTTTGTCTAGCCCCCAAATAAATGCAAGTGGAAAAAAAAGTCTTGAAAATACTGGATTTTTTCAGCTATTAAGCACCAATTACATAAAAAACATTAGTTGTGTGGGCTCTAATGTGCATGTTTTTCGACCCCTAATATAAGACTTAGCAGAAGAAGCGAGTGTTAGAAGAACCCAAAATATTGGGTCTTCTAGCCCCCCCCCCCAAAAAAAAATAATGGCTCTTCTAGCCCCCCAAAAATGTTGGCTCTAGAACCGTGCCTGGTGCTGTCTATCTAAGTTCACAAGAACTGAAGCTTTATGCTTATAATCTGATTGTAGCCCATATATACTAAGTGTGTATTGTGGAGAGGTGGGACGGCACTGTAACCTTAAACTGCCTAAGTGATACCCAGTCACAATTTTGCAAAGTGGAAAATACACAATACGACTGTCTCGGATTTCTGACTGGTAACTCAGCTTGTTCGCGCCCTCACTCTTGCGTTTTGCCGCCAGCAACAGGTGGCTTTTTCCCCGACCTTTTGATCAATGGAAATTGTAAATTCATTGATAGAAATGAAAAAAGAAAAGAAAATTCAAGATGGTAGTAACTAGTTTCATTCTTTTACAAGAACATGAAGAAGCTACTAATCAGTGAAGATTGCTTAGCCCAAATGAGTCGTAGTTGAAACACAAAAATTAGAAAAATCAATGTTATTTTTCTTGTGAAGCTACATGTATTGAACATTTTTTGAAATGTGTCTTTTTGATAAGCAGAAGGCACATTGTGTAAAACTTTGACTCATGCAGTTTATTTAATACAAAGAAGACTCTTTTTTGGAAGGCAATCTTGTTTGTCCTTAAATATCTCTGAAATTGGCCCCAGCAAATAGCATAAAAATCCATTTTTGGCTGGAAAATAAGAAATGGACAAGGGTTAACAGGTTTATCCTCATCAACCCGGAGAGGGAGAGATATTCCTTGGGGTTGGGTTACGAAGGAGGGGCTTTTAGCAGGATTTAGAAAAAGGAGGATCCCACAGTTCAGAAGGCAAATATGCACAGAGGATGCTTATGCTACTCGGGACTCGGGTGATCATTTTTCTAATTATCCTGAGAGAGCGAAGGAACTTACCCTAGTCTGTGGCTCTGTGCGTGATTTTGATGCGATGTGTTTTACTGTTCCGATACGGTGGATATTTGGTCAAGTAACTGGTTAAGTTGCAACAGCATCATGGCTTCTTGCAACACAAATTGTTGCTCACCATGTTCACAGTGATATTAAAATAATAATGACTACAAATAATAAACTGCTGCAAACTGCTCATCAATCAAAACATTGACCTGTAATAATATCAAATGCTCAGTTTTTAAGAGGGCCTGACATTTCACTCAATCCTTAGCCTTTGAGGAAGATCCTGCTAGGATCGAAATGTCAGGCTCTCCTACATGTAACTCCAAACAAAAGTAATAATGGATAAATGACAATTTGTGTATCATTTGATAAGAATCAACTTAAAATAATGTTTTTTTAAGCACTGAAAGAGAACAAAAAGAAGGTGAGAGAAATTTAACATGTGTCTTCATCAGAAGTGTTTTGAACGATCGAGTCAATATTAGGAGCTTCATGAATGTGTATTGGGAGGCTGGTCCAAAGTGCAGCCTGGGCATTATGTGGAGAATGCACGGTCAGCATAACATGTTAGTGTACAAGGTCCAGCAATAATGAGCTGAATGTGGAATGAGAACGAAGGCCAACCGTGTGGGCGTGCCTTTAATGAAAAATCAACATTCTAGGCATTTAGAACATAAATTTCCAGAAACAAATTGTGGTAGAACAATCGGGCATTGCAAACGAGCAAACGAATAAACGAGCATTACAAATTTAATAAGAAAGTGATTAAAGAAATCTTTTAAAAAAATGATTATGGCTAAAATGTTTCTCAAAGATCCTTCCCAATTACCGTGTAATTTGTTTTGGAACATTAGCAAATAGACCGCAAAGGTTGCCTGAGTTTTATGTTTGCCGTCCTGTAGTCAGATTACCGATTCAGCTCAGATGAATTGTGCATTACCCAATCTCCCCATCTCCCCCCCCCCCCTCCCCCCCCCACCAAACCGAAATTTGATTAAAAATCACTAATGGTGGTGGGACAGAAATATCCCACACAACTGCGGATTAGTGCATTTGGCAGCTGGTACCCTGCACACAGCTGGTAAACCAGTACTCTGCAACATCCTTTTATCGCACAGCCAATTGTATGTAGCCGCCAATTTTGTATGCTGCTGCTTCCTTTTATTGCTGCGGGCCCAGTTTGACAAAGCTGCTTGGTTGAACATTTTGAAAATACATTCTTAATCTGTAAATTTGTATGCATAAAGGTGGTATCATACTTTGGTAGCATACTGAAACAAAAATCTCTACAGATTTACCTACAACTTACAGGGTATGAAGATGGCGATGGTAGAAACATACCGTTAAAATCTTTCTGCCTGTAATGATATACTTATCTAGAAAAGAGTACAACCAATTACCAAAAAGAATTTTGATCTTTAAAAGATAATGGTGAGAGGATTTTTTTAAAAATACCGGGGGCGTTTTTCACTGTTTTCTCAAAACGTGGGCACCATATGGGACTTTGGGATATCTTAATTAAAAATATATGAAGCAGGATTAGACTTATTACAAGGCTTAGGTTGTATTAAAAATTGATTGGCAAACAAAAGTCCAGATGTTTCTCAAGAATTGGACAATTGTTTGTGTCGGTCCACTAGAAATCCATGAAGATTTCTTGCTTTGGATGGCCAGCTTCCTTTCCAGGTGCAAAATAATCCATTTGTTGTTGTTTTTGCGTTGGATTTTTAGGAATTTGATTAGTGATCATATCACTCAGTATCTGAGTGATGTTGATGAAAATTAGTCCTTAACTTGAGGTAGATCATGTGGGAAAGCAGATCTAGGGATTCTCTAGTATTTTCTAGGGATTCTTTAGTATTTTCTTTTTGATCTGGGGAATTTAATCTGACAAACTCCTTTATGGTCACCGTCATTTTATTTACCGTAAATTGAAAAAAGAATGGAATTGATTTTTCACAGTTTTCTCTTGACTCAAATGTCAGAGTGAGCTAAAACTTTCACAGGTGTGTTATTTCGTAGACATGTTGGATTGGGCAAAAAGTGGTACAAACATACCTTTTTTTCTGCCTGAAATGCTGTATTTATCCAGAAATGAGTACAACAAAAAGACTGAAAACAGTTTGATCTACAATTACAATTACCTTACAATTTTGCATAACAATTGCAATGGTTTTTCACTCGTTTCTACTGTTTCCAATGATCAATTGAGCTGAAAATTTCACAGGTTTGTTAAAAATTATTTCATGACAAATCAAATCATGGACAGACTGCAATTTTTCTTTCAACTTTTCCAAAGTATGATATTGTAGTAGGCCTACCTTTAAAGGTATAATACATGATAGGTAAAGGTCACAGAATAGCACACTTTGTTTGATCCAGCATGTACATGAAATAATAAAACTGAAAATCTGAGCTCAATCGGACATCTCAATCATGAGAAAGTAGCGAAAAACCCGACTCAATTTTTCTTATAAAACATAAAGAATGGTTTTGATCTTACCCCGAGATCGAAACTGTTTTGGGTCCTTGTTTTATCCGGTACTCATTTCTGAATACAATGTAAGTACAGCATTTCAAGCTGAAATATTTTAACGCTATGTCTCTACCAGCATCATCTACATACCATGAAAGTTATACATAAATCTGCGAAAACATTTCTGTTTGCGTATGTTACCAATCCTGTACTGTACTTTTAAGCAATCATGATGTAGCATCCCTTGAATGTGTTTTGTATGTAAGAAGAAAATTTGCTACCATGACTACTGCTCGTGACAAATAAGTTTTTGCCCATCAAATGAAGCTAAAAATGCTCTGGATCGAGACGGATTTGGAGCTAGAAAGATTGCACCAGGTGGTTCACAAGTTACCACGGATGTTATCAAGCATTCTCCTTCCAATTCCATGTTTAATCTTCGCTACCTAAAAATAGCCGATGTATCAACTTACCATTCTTTCTCAATGATTCTACCACCCGTTCAATTCTGTTTTCCTTCTTTTTTTCTTCTTTTTTTTTTCCGTACAGGCGTGGGTGTCTGAGATACACGAATACGCCAATGACGACGTGGTGGTCATGTTGCTAGGCAACAAGTCAGACATGACATCAGAGAGACTAGTGAAGAGGGAGGAGGCGGAGAAATTGGCAAAGGTAAACTCCCAAGTTGGGAACTTTCTAGCAAGAGGGCGAAAACATCTGCCGATAAACAGAAGAGAATGGCGTCTATTTTTGGTCGGCAAAGTAATCAAGGGACACAATGTATGCCAGTTCCGTGGATATCTTTATTATATTCTACCGTTGGGCACTTTATGGTTTGCGATTGGTTTTTTTTAAAGTCCCAAAATAAGTTGTTGTTTCACAAAGGGAATCGCAAATTCATTGTCCACGATTGTCAGATTGTTAGTTGTTCAGTGCAAAAACAAAATTTGATAGCATTAATCTCGATGGAATTTCATGCTTTATTCACATCCAAATCTTACTCAAAATGAAATAGAGACTGCTCTCATGAAAACAGAAAAGAATTTGGCGGGGAAAAAAAAAAAGAAGAAAAAAAAAGATTGGAAAGTTGGCTTTGCATGTCAGAAATGGGATAAAGGATCAAAAGTTTGTGTAAAATGAAAAGATTAAAAAGAAAAGTCAAATCAAAAGGAACCAGAGTTACCAAATCAGACACTTTTTTTATTTAATGCGCGATTAACATGTTCTTATATTAGTAGCCAGTAAAACAAGATCATTAACGCTGTAATTGATACAGTTGAAATTGACTGAAAGCTTATGTTCGCCTGAAAAGACGTATTTATTTCAGTCCCACGCCATACATTTTGGCAAGTTTCCTACATCCCGGCATGATACCATCTTTCTTTTTGCACAGGATAATGGCATTCCATATATGGAGACGAGTGCCAAGACTGGGCTGAATGTGGACCTGTCCTTCATGGCCGTTGCCAAGTAAGTCTTCCCCTTGTTGGTCATCTCGTGTTGCCCGGGCAACATGAGTTGCCATGGCAATTGTAGAGCCTCACTGGCATCCATGTTTGCGTCAGACAGCATTTATCAACAATGATCTCAATTTTGAGACATGTACATGTCTCACTGGTTGATTGTGCCTGGTACCCGTGGAATATTTAGTGTACAGGTTACTAGGCGAAATCAACCAGTGGTTGACAGATAATCGCTTATCGAACTTGCTCAGATTTGACACCTCTGTCAACAGCGCCCTCTGTTGACTATATTGTGTTTCACTAAAATAATGATGTATTGGCCTTGTGCACACCACATTGAGGGCGCACTCCCCTGCATCATGTATTCATTGAGCTAAGTGTCAATTTCTTGTATTTTTATGACAGATGATAAACTCTGATTTTCTTTTCTTTGTTCGTGTCAGGGATCTGAAAATGAAGAAGACGAGGAGGCCCAACGAGCCTCGATTTAACGTCCGAGATTTTGTGGATCAGCAGAAGCAAACGCCGTCCGGATGCTGCTTTTAAATATCAGCGGTGGGTGGTGGCAGCAGCGGGATCGACGGCCATTCCTGGAATTTTTTTCTCTGTTTCTCTCCGCGAACCTTGAAGGAAAAAAAAACTTTGTACAGAATTTTAAAGTGGTTTGAAATGCCAGCATCATGAGAGACTGGCGGGAGGCTGTGACGACGGTGTAAAATCCAGAATGATTTCCGCTGAATGGTTGGTTGCCCCCATTGGATCATCATAAGCGGGGTTTTAGGTAGTGTTCACTGCAGGATCGGAGTTTGCTAGAAGCAAGAGACTTGGATTAGATTTGGCGGACTTATGACGAGGCAAGTTAATAAGGTTGATGATTTTTTCAGTTCTCAAGCAGAGTAAGAGTGACTTTTTCAACTTCTTGCACTTGTCCGGAACTATCGCCAAGTCAAAAGAATGAAGAGAATAGTCAACGTGTGTCATTGTGGAAGGTATGTACAACAAGGCATCATGGACTGAATCTCCATCACTGCCAATGATAAAAATGGGATTTGACCAGAATCGGCATGGACACAGAGCTGCAGCTTGAACAGTAGAGGGCGCCAGATAGAGCCTACCATTTATCAGCTACCACCAAGGTTTGAGGCTAACAGCACACCGGACTGGACGAAAGAGCTTTTCTTGTAAAAAGAAAAACACAATTTCACAGTTTCTCGGAAATGGTTTGATATGCACAGGACCACTTGACTCTCGTCGTGAAATTTGTCGGAGAGAAAGTTTTAATCAGATTTAAACCAAAAGAAATAGGATGTATGTATATATCGTTATATACGTGATATAGTAGGCATGCAGAATCTCTCTCCTATAGGTCGGTTGGTAGCGTGGTTTTCACCCTCAGATAAATGTGTCCATAGATTGGTGGAGGAATTTAAAAAGACAAAGTAATTATTGCTAGGAAGGTATCCGAGCAAATACCTGCATTTTAACATAGAAGGTCCTGGGTTCGAATCCCACCTGAGGCAGTCAGCACATGATTTTTGTTGTCATGTGCACAAAAAAAGCACCGAGTATGTATGTACAAGTCAGTGAAGGGCAAGCCTTCGTTTGAATAATACTATCACCCTGACTGAAAATTTTGAACAAATTTTTAACCATGTGAATCGGTTTCAACCGGTTTGAACTGGTTTGAACTGGTTTGGGATTGCTAAGTAGGCCGAATCCATTCATTGATCCATTCATTAATCCTACCCCTTCGATCTGTATACCAATGACACTAGTGAATCGTGTCTGAAATGTTTGCATGAAAGCATGTCACAAACTACCGTGTGTACAGGTGGAACAAGCAGTGTTGCATTAAGCCGGAACGCACATTCATTTCCCACATGTGCAGTGGGAGTGGCTTCATACATCGGTGCCAGGGCTTGACACTCCCTGAAAAAGTAACGATTATGAAAAAAAAAGCACTTGCACTTTTCATGTACCTTTAATAATTGGTAATTTTTTCTGGAGGTATGAAACTTTCCTGTCTTAACCATATTTTGCGGGGGACAATTTTTTTTCTTAAAAGATTTTTATAACAAAAATTAGGTTTTGGGTCCATGGCCAGATTTGATCTTTATCAAAGACTTCCAATATTCCATGAGTTATAGAGGAACACCTGAGAGATATATAACCTGATATGTATCAATTGAGCTGAGTATTTTAGCCTCTGTATTTTATGTAGGACTAATTTGGAAGCCTATTTGGAAGCTTATTTAATATGAATTGGTGACTGATTTTTGTCCTCAGGATTAATTTTTCGTTCTGTGCTTTTTAGCGCAGGGTTGAGCTGCTTGTCCATGTATGTAATAGGAAGTGCTGAAAGAGTTAAAAGCTGCAGTGAAGCTAAGAAAAGAGGCAGAAAAACTTCACTAAAAATCAGTGATCTCAGATGAGGCTACTTCGTGATGTGTTTTCCCATGTTACTTACTAACATGTAGCATCATTTCACATTCCCATGGCAATTGTAACCTGGTTACCAAAACAAACAATCTGGATATATTAGAGATTTTGAATATGCTGGGCGCCGGTTGTCTATTGTTGGCTCTGAACAACGTGGACAGTTTAAAGATCCGTGGGTGACTAATTATCAGCTATTGGCCAGTTTCTTAGAGCCGGAATGTACAGTATTAAATCACGCTAAGCAGTTTTGCTTACAGGTCAGTGAGGTCACCAACCAAGATTCCATGCAGTGTATATTGCTTGCGACCGGTTCGCTGCCGATTATTTTTTTGGGCTGAGCATGGAAATGTACCTAATGTTTTTTCTTGTTTGGCAGCTCTGTAAAATTGGGTGTGGGACTGAATTTTAATGATAAGGATGGTGTATATTTAATAGAGAAATTCCAGCCAAAGATTTGTGTAGGGTACTAGAATCAGTAGATAATCAACATCAGTACTACATTACAGGAACTGTCAGCCGAATTTTATCGGCGGAAAAGACAACTAACAACATTTTGTGTTTGGTATCAGTATTATACCAAAATTGGTACCAAATTGTGTATAAGAGTCAAGATATTTCAAAGATCTTTCAACTTCTCCTCCTTCAAAGAATCTTGCCCACATTTCACCCACCCCCTTGCCTTTCTACCTCCCCACTTGCCACAAAAATCATAACAGCAAAATGAGTGTGGACTTGAAAAAATAATGCTACATAATGCTACAGTCTAGTTTGAGTAATTAGTCGTCATTCAGCTGAGCTGACCAAGTGATTGTCAGCCATTTTGTTTACTTTTTTCCCAAGTAAAAAAATGCAGTGAGGTTTTCTGGAGTCGATTTCACCAAACTCAATGTAACTTACTATAAATCGCAGGACGTAGGATGCATTGCAGCCCCATTTAGGATACGATGTGTTATCCTTCGTAACTTGAGTTGCGATCGATCATAGGGCTTTGTGAAATCGACCCATGAATATGTAGTGGTGTGATCTAGGGTCAGAGGTCACATAACACATTGGGGCTGCAACGTTTTTGTTTTCCAAAGGGGATATTGTTTTCAAATTGTAATTTTGATTAGGGTGCATCCAGGGGCCACATGCATTTAGTGGGGTGGGGGATGTGTCCTCCCCCCTCCTAGCACCCAACCAATACCCCACCCCTATAATTACACCACTACATTATAATGAAGACGCCTAGAAAATGGGTTCAGATGATTTGCCAGAGACAAAGTCATATGGAGCCATTATTGGATGCATTGCATGGATCCAGTTCTTCAGGTCTAGTACATGTAATTAAGCCTAACGAGGAACTAGATAGAGCTCCAGTCGTGCGTTTCGATGGAACACATGGTGAAACATTCATGTCCTGCCGGCCTCGCCTTGTTAATTTGTCATTTGTAATAAGATTCTCCTGCCCCTAATGAGAAAATCCACACTGTAATGGGTAGAATATGTACATATGACACTCAATCTTCTGTCTGTATAAACCAAACAATATGCACAGCAAACATACGTTGAATTGGCAGTTTACATTTCAGGATTGTTTTAATGAAGAGGGGTTCGGCGGTAGAATTCTCTAAGATTTGCATGAATGCCGTTTATATCTTTTTTTGTGGAAAGGATCATGTTCAGATTTGTTTTTCCTTCTGCGGAAATGTATGGGTGAACGTGCATAACACAATCATGTGGTTCCTTTTGGCATTGAATTGCAAAAGAAAATGGAATCCATTCATATGGATCTTTGTTGATTTTTCCCTATTCTGTGCATTTTTTTCTTTCTCTTATGTGAATATAAGAATTGAAAACTCTAAATCTTGTTGATTGTTTTTCCCCTTTTCAAGGCATCTCCCTGTTTTTCTGCAGACGGAAGGTGCTTTGAAATTCAAACACTGAGAAATTTCCAAAACCAAACAGAACAGAACTAAAATGGGATAGTATATTCCAGGCTTGGTTTGCTTTTCAAAATTGGTTTTCATTATTTATTGATTCAGCTGCATCCAATATTGACAAATTTAAGAGCCACGATATCGGTATTTGGCATCATTTGCATGCCCCGCCATTGGAAGCATTATGTTGCCCGACTGTGCGTCTCCCAACCCAGGGATGTGAAACTTCAGATTGAAATCTGAATTCTGATATTTTTTTTTAGATTTTAACTCAGAATTTTAGCTGTTTTTGTACACCTGCTCTGTACAAAAGTATTAAAAAGGAACTTTAACATTTCAGCTTTATCCTTGGTGTTTTCAGATTTTATTTTGTGTGGCCACTCACACCCCTGCTAACCTGTGTTCCTCATTGAAATTGTTAACGTTTGAATAAATCAGTACTTTAATGCAGATTTTAGCAACGATATTCTGCAGATACAACAATTGACATGATCAGTAACAATATAATATTGCCATTTAAATTTTTTTTTTATTTTTAAAGGTGAAATCAAGTGAAATGATTAAACCTATGAAATGACTATAAGTTGATTTTTTGATGAGTATTCTGCTGAAAATATATTAATGCTTGCCCAGTCAAATTGTTTACGGTAATTTATTAATAATTTTAATATAAGTAGACAGATTCAAATACATGATTTTCTTTGAGGCTTGACAACATTTGTTTTGTTTTAGGCAAAGCAAGAAACTAGAGCGCCCCTGTAAGCATCCAATTTGTCAAATTGTCTACTAGGAGGTCGCTGGTTCCAATCCAGTCAATTTTTCTGTGTTCACTTTTCAATGACTGTGAATTCAGTCAGTCATGTGTCCGTTTCCCTTGAGGTTATTTGATGATTAAATTGTCTACTTTGTTAGTTTTCTTGCTATCATGTAGGTTGCCTGATGAAGATCATTTCCTTTTCCAGAGTTGTTTCTGAAAAATGGAAAAAGGTGAATTGTTATTCTTGCTGCAGCTTGTTGTTCAGTACATTTTATGCTCTAAACTTTATGGTCCCCCTCCTTGAATTCAAGTAAGCAACTCTGTAACAACTAAACTCCTCAAAAAAGTTCTGTATCTCAGGTTTGAGGGATGATATCTTTTTTGTTACTGATCTATGAAAGGTGAAACTGGTATCATTGGAAAGCTAATTATTCCTCTTTACAATTATGTGTCATTTGTTTTGCTAATGTAATCTTGGTATGTACCGTCCTGATAAATATGCAGCAATGTCAAAAATGTGTTGTTTTCAGTACTGAATTCCCAATCGTTTTACTTTGATGAATGGTGTTGATGCGCTAATGCGTGACGTGAAAGCACGGTCCAAATATGGTGTATTCTCATTTTGCAACATTTCACTTCTGACTTTGCCCTTTATTCACGAGAAATGCACATACCATTATTACATAATCACAACAGATGGCACATTACTGTAAAGAGGAATAATGAAGCTTTTCAATGGTACCAGTTTCACCTTTCATAGATCAATAACAAAAAAGATATCACCCCTCAAACCTGAGTTGCAGAATTGTTTTTAGGGGTTTATTTTGTTTAAATTTATGAAAAACAACTCAGTAACGTAGGAAATGTGGCATGGTATAGGTTTGCCATGCTTTTAAAAGATGATATAGTCGGAGTAAAGTAAGATTGAAACAGTAACTACGGTAGGGATAGATAGGAAAAGATACTAGGATTTCTTTCCCATTTTATAGGTCTTGAGTATGTGTCATTGTCCAGTTATGTTAATCATTATATCCAAAGTTAATTTAAACATGTATTCAGTACTTTTAGATTCGGGCTTCTTCTCTTTTTGGCGAGAAGCAAGCTATTGGGTCTGGTTTGGCAATTTTTATTGCAAGTTTTAATGGTGATGGGTTGTATATGTGAATGACTTCTATATATTTTTGTGTCTGTAATTTTGTTTTTAACTCCAAATTGTTAATTGTGTGCAATACCAAAGCAGAATCATTTTGTTTCAAAGCAATATATATACAAATTACTGGTATGTGAGGTTTTATTTGATTGAGATGTTGGTTTTTTATTTTCAAAAAAAGGAAAGAAAACGAAAACATTTGTAGGATTTAATGACAGTAACACTTCCATAAAACCTAAACTTTTGAGAGGATTTTGTTGCCGGCAGCCACTGAAAAGTTGTAGATCTGTGAAATATTTCAATAGTTTTTGAAAAGAATTTGGTTTTTAAGTAGGAAGGTGATTGAGAGGTTGTCTAATGTTACTGGTATTTTATCCTTTTATGACATTTTAATTTTCATGAAATTTTAAATTTTATGTTCCCAGTTTCCAAATAGATATATTTTCTCATTTGGTATATTGTATGGCTTTGAATGGGGAATAAAGTGACTCAAAACAGACTGTTTTGAGTTTGGGGTATTGGAAAAATTATTTAAAAAAATTCTTTGGTAGAGGGAGATGAATATTTGGAATGAAAATATTTTCATTTTATGAAAAGCTGACATAATATTTTGTAGAAATCCTCTCAAATACCATCCAATGATTGTGGTACATAGTTTTAATTGAGAGTATAAAGTTTCCTGCACAATGCATTTTGCTGTACTTAGTCAACATATATTAAACTGTTATTTATGACTGTTCCCATCTTTGTCTTGTAAAGTTCTACTGATTTGGATTTTTTGTTCTTTAATTTTCCGTTCGCCCTTCTTTCCAAAGAATGTGTAAATAATCTTTCTATGAATAATTTAATCCACTTCACCATGAATATAGAGACACGTATATAATTAATGTACTCATAATTGTGTAAAAATGGGTATGGTATTGAATGGCCAACAAAAATAATACATTAAATTAAATTGAGAAAAAAGAATATTAATAATGACTACTTTGAAATTGTAAATTGTTTGATTTTGAAAATGCTCGTTATAATTTTAGCATGTTATGAGGTATGATTCATATAAGAATTGATATATTGTTTCTGTTGTAATGTATTCATCTATTCAAATATATTCGGAAATAAAAGATGGATTTAATGGCAATGCATAATTAATTAATCACACATTGCTTTAATATATGTAGCTTGTGCGCCACTGTTAAAGCTAGGTTCAAAAAACAGGGTTAAAGAGCGAAGTAGGGGTTTTTTGGCAACTTGTTTTAGGACTGTTCACCTTTTGGGCG
The DNA here is from genome assembly GCA_963971285.1 of Astropecten irregularis. Taxonomy (NCBI): domain Eukaryota; kingdom Metazoa; phylum Echinodermata; class Asteroidea; order Paxillosida; family Astropectinidae; genus Astropecten; species Astropecten irregularis. The sequence continues at coordinate 1,515,838 of OZ020248.1, read as the reverse complement.
TTTAAATTCATTTTAGTTCAAACAGTCCATACGTTCTTGGTAAGCACTTAATTATATGTAGCTTCAGTGGAAATATGGAAAAAAATTCCATATGACAGTACATGTAAAATGGTCAGATTGTTAGAAAAACCTGACTCTATTTGTTCAGCATGTTGATTTTTTGTTGTCTTGGTTCTTGAATAAAAGATAGCCATTGCTTCTGGTGATTAGTACTTGTAATTTGGATGTCTCTGATTGTTGATTTTTCCTGTAGTGTTTCATGATTTGCATTGGTTTATATCCCTGCTTATAATGCTCCTGGTAATTGCCTTGGTGCTCCTGGTCATTGCCTTGGTGCTCCTGGTCATTGCCTTGGTGCTCCTGGTCATTGCCTTGGTGCTCCTGGTCATTGCCTTGGTGTCCCTGGCCATTGCCTTGGTGCCCTTGGTCATTGCCTTGGTGTCCCTTTGGTCATTGTGCCTTGCTGCCCTTGGTCATTGCCTTGGTGCCTCTGGTCATTGTCTGGACCCCTGGTCATTGCCTTGGTGCCCATGGTCATTGCCTTGGTGCCCTTGGTCATTGCCTTGGTGCCTCTGGTCTTTGCCTTCATTGGTTACCCTGGTAATTGCCTTGGTGCCTCTGGTCAATTATTGCCCGAGTGGCTCCTGGTCATTGCCTTGGTGCATATGGCAATTGCCCAAAGGTGCCCCTGGTCATTGCCTTGGTGCTTGATTTTTACAGAGGATGTTAATGATAAGAATATTATCTTTAGGCGAAGTTGCAACTGACAACTGTGTTTTTTCAGTGTGTCAAAATATTCATTCGAACATGTTAGAGGGCGGTATACCTTTCAGCAATCGCTTTTATTTTAGTAACTTTTTTCGACTTTATTCAAGACTACCACTGTGTACATTGACATCGTATCATCATCAATGGCCCCTGAACTTTTTGGAATAGTCGATTTAGTAAGAGGTAAGTAATACGGAATAATAAATATGTTGAATCACAACATCTACTTGAAAATCATTATTTTTGAAAACTAGCGAATAAAAACTCGTTTTTCATCTCACCAGTTGTCAGTCAGGTTATCATTAACTCTCTAAAGGTAGAATGGTAAGCAACGCTTTTTCGACGTGATAATTAAGCACCCCTTTTAGGTGAATGATCTAGGCCGGGTATGTACGAAGGAGGCTGGACGTACATTCGCTGTAATGCGGTAACGTATTTTCAGGATTTTGACGAATAAATTCGCCCGGAAATTTCGATTTTTGAGACGAGGTGATCCTTGACACTCAACGCCATGACGTCTTCACCGAGGAGCTGCGTCATGCTGCATCAGTTTTTCATTTACAACCCGTCCCTTGGGCCAAGGGAAGGCGAGGTGAGTCAAATCCACTGCACCAGTTTCGTGAAAATACCAATAAAGTGACAAAATCACAGCACCGGGTGCCTTTCTCAAAATCAAAGCTCGGCTCCGTCTCGGGCTCCGGCTTCGTCTCCGTATTCCATTTGCTGACAATAATTATAGGTTGTGGTTTTTCATTGAAGCTGAAGCTCTGTTTTCTTTTTCAATAAACAGAGAATCTACTTCTGAATCGCAGCCAAATTTCTCTATTTTGATAGCCGTAATTTTAAAAAGGATTCACAAAATGGAGCCTGAGCCGGAGCCTGAGCCGGAGCCTGAGCCTGAGCCTTAGCCGGAGCCAAGCTTTGAGAAAGGCCCATGGTTTATGGCAAATAAAATTTTCACCAAGAGAGGACGCTTTCGGAAAGCACTGTGGGATACATCTCTGGGTCAAACTGCAGGATCACAGTAAACAAACAAAAATGTATTCAAACTGTCCTACGCAAACAAAAGTTATCAGGTGGCGGTGCCCTTTCAACCCGCCCAGTCAGGGCTCGAATTTCGTGAAAAAACGCACTGGACAGCTGGTCTAGTATTGATGCATTTTACCAGACCTGAACATTTTTCACTAGACCTGTGGCATTCATGTCCATAGGGAAATGGTCATTGTATGCAATATTGTGTCAAAAATCACTAGACAGCCGGACTAGTGCAATACACACTTTACTAGACCGACACTGAAATCACTAGACTCGGTCAAAGGTCTAGTGGATATTTCGAGTCCTGCCAGTGCCAGTGGTTATCATTACACAGCAGCTGTAATGCATTTTTCATTTTCTATCATAACTTATGGCACTGCACAGCGTGATGACATATCCGATTAAACCACAAAGTTGGCACTTCTTTTTCATACTTTCACTTTCTGTACATTGTTGTCAACAGGAAGAGAAGAAGATACTGTTTTTTCATCCCAGGAATACCTCCCTCGACAACCAGATCAAGAACATTGGTTTGAGTGAAGCAGTCATCAAATTTACTGAGTAAGATATCATCACTGTCCTGACTTTTGCCAAATAGGCTTTAGAATGAAGTTGCAGTTCCAGGTGTTAAGTGTTAACCCTAACCTTCTATACCACACATTACTACAGCCTCCACACTACAGGGGAACTGGAGTGGATTATGGATGCATTACCACACAACCACTGTGGTGTATTGTGGTATTCAGGATACCACACTTATCACAGGGAAAATGTCCTTCTTTTTTCTTTACAGTTGAACTTACGTACATTTAGAAAATAGTTTGAAAATAGGCATGGCTACCCATTGGCTTTGTGTAATACTGTGTTGATCATCAGTGGAACTCTTTCTCACAGTGACACCAACACTCTTCTCAAGTCAAAACCCTAATCATACAAAATTCTGTCTGTCAAACCTTCCAAAAATCCAGCAGCTTCACTCAAAAATTGCAATAATTTGTGTGATATGTGTACAAACAGTTGGTCTGGTAAGAGTTTCAAAGTGCTTGTCAGACTGTAGCCTAGCCTGTGGAGCTAGCTAGTCACGATAGAAAAACCTCACTGCAAGCACCATTAACCAAACAAGGTTTCTGTTTATAGAAGATATGATATATTGATGCCAACCCATTCTACTTACTCGTCTTTGGCCATTTTGTGTTTGTTTTTGATGGGTAGAACCTTCTCCACGGATCGCCCCTGTGAATCTATGCACACACAGAAGACCAGACATCTATATCTTCAACCGGAGAATGACTTCTGCATCAATATGGTGAGTCCGACATCACAGTGTACTCCGAAGTAATTTGGGAGCGTCTCAATGATGGACAGTCAGTTTAATACTCTTGAGCACTGCTACCCAGGATGTTGCCATTTTTACTGGGACAAGTTTATAAAGTTACTTTGGGACTTTCTGAAAGCTCGGCTCCGGCTCCAGGTCCGGCTCTGCCTCCATTTCGTGAATCCATTTCAAAATTGTAAAGAGTCTACTGCAAGTTTGCAACTTGCACACATGTCGAAGAAGAGTCAGTTATTATTAACAGCTTTTCTCTCTGTTGATCAGTCTTCAGATAAGTCATGAGTTCTGGTTTTTTGTCCTAGGGTCAATTTTCACAAAAGCTCTAGAAATGGGCTCTAGAAATGAACTTGAGCCCGAGTTCGCTACATGTACATATATACTGTAGGCCTACGCTAAACATTGGAAATTAAATCGTCTTGTAAACATTGAGAATCAGTGCTTCACATTTCAAAACACAGAAAAGAGTGAACTTTTATTCAGGAATGTGATCAAAATTCACGATATTGGCAATACTTTTATTCACTCTGCGGAAATTTGTGCTGGGCGGCAGAGTTTATTTCAGACCTACATTCTGGGCGCAAATTTCAAGTGCCGGGCTGGCCCGCCCAGCGCCGTCCACCGTGGAAACAATCCTGGTGATATTGACAACTTATCTCAGGATTAACCTTAGTATTTGGTGAAATCCAACCCTGTTCTTGCAGGTCATAACAGTGCCTTTCAGCGAGAAGACAAAGGATGGGAAGATGTACCATGAATATCACGAGGAAGACATACAGGACTCTGTGTATCTAGCCGTCTTGAAGCACGCCTACAAACTGTTTAAGGTTTGTGATCGCTTTACTTGTAGTTCTTCTTTTTTTTCTTCAGGAGTATTTGGGGATAATGGGAGACTTTGGAGAACCGGTCTTCAAGTCAACAGCGCAAGCATATGCACACGCACAACAGCGTAGGCGCAAAACAACACGCGCATGCTCACAATTGCGTGCGCGTGTGCTGTTAACTTGAAGACCGGTTCTTCAAAGTCTCCCATTGTTTTTTGAGGTTTCTAGACATCTGTGTGACGCCTTGAATAGTGATAGGCCCCAGGGGTTATATGGCTTATGACTGGGACCCTGAGCAAAGATGGTTGACTATTGGGAGGTCCCATCATAGGGCTGGATAGCTCAGATGGTAGAGCACTGGTATGGCAGTTAATGGGTTATGTGGTTTCTGACTAGCACCACGAGCAAAGATGGTTGACTATAGGGAGGTCCCATCATAGGGCTGGATAGCTCAGATGGTAGAGTGCTGGTATGACCTTGAATGGGTTGTGACTATTAAGGAGATTTTTTTCCGCAAACGCGGCAGAGACCGCGGACAGTCATTTTCAAAGGCATCCCTAAACACCCCTAGCAAAAACAGTTGACTGTATCAAAGGCTAGACCCCTTTGGGCCAAGGGCACTGGAATTTAACATACATCAAAGCTGGGCAAGTATCGTTGTTAACTATCATGAACATGATAATTACCATCCCAATTCTCACAGTTTCTATTCATGTCTTTGTTTTTGCTTACTTTCCCCATCTGCAGTTATTTATGGGTTCGTTTACGTCAATCATGGACAATAATGGAATAGATCAGCTGAAGCATAGACTAGAACATTTTTACAGTCGGGTAAGCTCATACACAATGAATCCCTGATCATCATTAATCAAGTATTGTAGGATTTTGATGCGTATAGGACTGTGCCTGGGCTCCACTGGGCTGGGCTTTATATGAGACCTAAATTTCCCATTTTGGTCCGAGTGCAAAGGATGTGCTGTAGGGATACTGCACGGTGTGGTATTTTGAAGGATACAGGACTGTAGAGACGTAGACGAGCCACTGTAACTTTATATGCAGGCTTCATGGCGTCACGCACACGATGAATACACAGCCTTATTTCTTGCCAGCTTAATGAAACTCTCCTTCTCCTGGCTTTAATTCCACATTTTTATACACAAATATAGCTTACCACGAAGGAGTGCAGTGAAATTGACTCCTGTTGTCTCAATCTAATAACAGTCATGAAATTACCACAAAGGAAACTGCACAAAGAAAAATTGACTGGAGCCGGATTTGAACCAGCGACCTCCTGAATACCGTACAGGCGCTCTTCCCACTATTAGCTATAGGGACACCACCAACGTAGGGCTGGATTGCTCAGTTGGTAAGAGCCACCTGTACGGTATTGCAGAGGTCGCTGGTTCAAATCCCGCTGCAGTCAATTTTTCTTTGTTCATTTCTCAATCTAATTCAATTCAATTTGACACTTATTAATCACTGGTTTAGTTGGACCCAAACCCTTTTTGTCTTTCTGCTTTCAGTATCTACTGACGCTAAGGCTAGGACACAGTGACATCTTGGAGATACACAATGGTATTCTGTTCCTTCCTTTGGATAAGAACACATACCTGAGAATACAGTGCTTTATCAACCTCGTAGAGGCTACCTTTAGGTAAGCTAAATCAGAAGCAGTGCTTCAGGACTTTTTATTCCGTTGATCAAGGAGTGGAATGATGTACCGTTGCTGTTTGGGCTCCTATCCAAAGTTGCAATTTCAGCTGGTGTTTCCTTGTGTTATACAGAGATGCCACTACAGGTTTTTGCCTGAATTCAGGTTTATTTTCTCAGAAATTTGATAACTATATAGCCTAGTACTTGATTTCACCTAAAAAACAAACAAACGGAAAACACATTGAAAGGAGTTAAGGGTAGTTTCAGGTTTATCTGGGCCGGGTAAAGGTGTTTCAGGTTTTTCATGAAATTCTGGTGACATCTCTGAATTTCTAGATTTATCAAAATAATGCATAACTTTCTGTCTTTTATTTTTGTTTCAGTCAAATTAAATATACAGCTTTCCTGTACAATGATCAACTTGTTTGGTAAGTCACTTGAATAATGTCTCTCTCCCAATATCGTTGCATTTTATGTTAAAATAATTCTAACCTGGGGCCACTTTCACGACCCCGGCTTAGCACAAAAATTTGTAACCAAGAAATTTCTTTTTAATTAAAACAGGATTAACAAGACATTTTGAGTTAGACATTTTGTGCTAAGCAAATTTGTTTTGTGCTTAACAGCTCAATGAAATTGGCCCATGTTCAATAGTGCCTGATGCCACTCAGAGCATTGATAAAATACTTGTCTGTACAGCTGTTTTTTTTCCCAAGAACTCATTGATTTTCATGCAATTGGTCTGTAAACACATACCAGGTATCGTTTCCCATCCTTAAAATTATCCGGTGTTTTGGAGGTCGGCGGTTCGGATCCCGCTCCAGTAAATTTTTATTTGTTCACTTTTTATTTACTTCGCAATCTCTTTTTTTCCTGCCCTCTAGGAGTGGTTTGGATCAGGACGATATGAGAATTTTATATAAATACCTCACTACGAGTCTATTTCCGTCATCTTTAGACACAGAGGTGAGTGACTTTTACAGAGACCCCTATCCTTTCAATATTTGAGAACTTTTGAGAACCAGTCTTCAAGTCAATAGTGCACCTGCACGCAAGTGTGAGCATGTGCGCGTTGTTTTACGCATGCGTACTTGTGCGTGTGTGTGCGCTGTTGACTCGAAGACCGGTTCTCCAAAGTCTCCCATTGAAACGAACCCCTTTCCTCAAGGAGCAACACAATGCTTCTCATGGTGTCATCCTTCAAAACACTTGCACTGTTTTTCACTCTTTTTGTGTTAACTTCAGTTTAATGCTGAAATAATGAACACCGCTATACTGAACATTTGGCTATTTTATTTATTTATTGGATAACCAACAGCAGAGATCTGCCAATTACAGGTATCATCAGAGTTGTTGACTCGAGTCGGTGACTTGGACTCGAGTCCGACTCGAGTCACTGATTTTAGTGACTTGCGACTTGACTTGACTTGAGCCAAAATGACTTGCGACTTGACTTGACTTGAACCAAAATGACTTGAGACTTGACTTGACTTGAGCCAAAATGACTTGACTATTAAAAAAATGACTTGCAAGTCAACATTAGACCATCGTGTATTTTAAATGATTTGCCTCCCGAAAGAAGACAATTTTACTTTTTCTGCCATAAAGCACCGAAACAATGTTCTGTAGCGTAAAACTTACACAGCACGTATACGGGCGACAGAGCTCACACAACGGTCGACATATCTCGATCGCACGGTGCCTACACAGCGTCCACGAGGTATACGGTGTGCTGTGAAGAACTATGGCCCTGTTGTGCTCGGAATTATTAGACTTGCCTCAGTCTTCGGATTACTTTAACTACCGGGGTATTTTAAGTACGTATGACGTCGTAATGATTTGCTCAATAGTTCAGCTCACGTGCGTGTGTAGCCTAGCGCCGGCCGTGTACACACGAGAGTCGAGTAATGTTGTTTACCGATGGACGAGGGAAAGCTTTTCACGTAAAGGTTCACATGATATCGACTGATACAAGTTTACTATGTCTGGTTCTTGACTACTCTTGAGTCTCGTCTCTAGTTTACTATTATGTGATCCCGTAGCCAGACTTCCATTGCATCCACGGTACGTTTTGTGCCATGTGTGTAGGGAACACGAAGCAAGTGTTTCTGCTGGTCGTAGAGGACATTAATTTCCGACATTAGGACTTATTTTTTTGTTTCGCTGGGTAAGGAAATCTTCCATAACCCACAGTGAATGTTCATTTTGCTTGTGCTTATAACTCGCAAATGGCAGGATCATTATGATGTTGGATTATTAAAATGGAACGACAGGAACGCACTTCGTAACAAGTTTTTCACCACTAGCATGGAGGAAGGAAAAGCTAACGTCAGCTATCGATTAACGTTAGTTTTAATATCATTTTTCGCTGAAGTTGAGGTGTTTCAATATATTATTCTTTATCTAAAATTTGATTCGCGATCACTTTACAATGTGATATTTTTGCTATGATTTTTTAATGTTTTATATTTATTTTATATGAATTTTTTGACGATCGAAAAACAAGTTTTCAGCCGTGTTGTGTTTATGTGGGTTCTTTAACTAGGCCTACCACCAGTAAAATGGAACAGACTCACCGTGTCAACTTCAACTGTCGTGGCATGGCGGCTGCCATTTTATTCACACGCTCCATGCCCAACTCTTGTAACATGAAGCTGGTGTCTTTTTAGTAAACACACAGTTATATACAACAGGCCGATCTTTAAAAGCTCTTTATTCTTGTTTCATATGCACCCTCTAATGTGTTACATGTCCCTTCTTTTATTCAACGGCCATCTATTAAATAAACGGTTTTCCCATCTGCAGCAAAGACTGTGCCGAGTAGTTTATTTTGGGGCAAAATATTTTATGGTTGACTTGTTGACTTGACTTGACTTGCGACGAAATGACTTGTGACTTGACTTGACTTGCGACGAAATGACTTGCGACTTGACTTGACTTGCGACGAAATGACTTGTGACTTGACTTGACTTGAGACAGAATGACTTGCGACTTGACTTGACTTGAGGAAAAATTACTTGGTTACAACTCTGGGTATCATGAATACCAAACATCATCCTTGACTCCCAGTATTTGTGTAGAAAACTTAATACCAAATATTGCTGTTGGAAAAACAAATCCAAATATTTTCAGAAATTCGGAAATATTTACTGGGTATTAAAAACAAATGCAACTTTTCCGTTTGTAATTCCCAAACGTCATTAAAACAGCCCTTGTGTTAAATTCTTTTATGTATAAAACTTTTTTTATGTATAAAAAAATTTGCATCCCGCCTTGTTCGTTGTATTGGCGTTCCACTGCATGTCCAAATATATTTAGGTCATTTCTCAGATTCAGATTTTCAATTTACCTTTTGGTGACTTTTTTTTACTTTTTTATTTACATGTTTTATTTTTTTGCTTTGGTTAAATTTTTCGCAGCTCAAAGAAACAGCAATAAAGGCTAATCTGACGTTGGGTAGCACGCACTATGGAAAGTAAGTAAGCATTAAACAGCCTTTCATAGAAAATAAAAAAGAAAAGTGACTGTAGCAGGATTTGAGCCTGTAACCTCCATTTTGCAGCACCAGGTGTTCTACCAACTGAGCTTTCCAACTTTACGCTGGCATATATGTATACATAATTTTATCAGGACCTTTTTTGATGTGTTTGCTGGAGTCGATTTCACCAAACTCATCGTAACTTACTATCAATCGATGGAAATATCCTTCGTAACTCAAGTTACGATCAATCATAGGGCTTCGTAAAATCAACCCCTAGTGTAGTGGAAGCTATATCATGGATGTTGTTCTCTTGATTTGGTGTCAGGTTCGTCACGGGTCCGACAGATCCGCACGATCAGCAATCTTCCAGCCAGATCCGACCGCCTAAGATCTTCGTCAATAACGGCAGTCAGATAGAGGAGCTGCACCTAGTCGTATACAGGGTGAGTAGACAGCATTTGCAGAGCTCCACGGTGTTGATGACATCATGTCTAATAATACCTAGGGACTTTCCCCACGGAGTTCAGAATTTAGTCACCGGTCCCCTACCATAAGAACGTGCACACATATTCAAAGCATGACATCAATAAATGAGTCTCTTATTTTAAGTGATAAACTGTTGCAAACTGCTCGTCAACCAAAATATATCAAATGCTTGGAGTTAGGAGGGCATGACGTTTCGATCCTAGCAGGATCTTTCTCAAAGGCTGAAGAGTAAGATCCTGCCTTTGAGAAATATCCTGCTAGGATTGAAACGTCAGGCCTTGTTCATAAAGTTGATATTTATACCAATTCTCCTGTGAAATTATTGAGGAAACCCAAACCATGCAGTAGCCAATTTCCATCTGTGGCAGTCAAATTGAACAGTAACGTTCTTCATGTTCCATTCTTCTTTTGCTGTTTCTTGTCTGCAGGCCCTTAGTGCAACGGTTTGTCTCATGGTGGATGGTAAGATATTCCTGACATTTAGGGGGTTTACGAAACTCAGGCTCAGGCTCTGTCATCCATATGCTTAAAATATAGGTTGTGGGTTTTCATTGAAGCTGAAGCTCTGTGTTTCCTACTTCAAACCAGAGAATCTACTTCAAAACTGCAGCCAAAAGCCTCTATTGTGATACCCATTAAGTTTAACAAAATGGAGCCTGAGCCCCCATTTCGTAAACCCCCTTATATCGTGCTCTAGAATTTGTAATTTCAACTGTAGTCCTCTAATGAGTTCCTAACAAAGACCCAAAGACTCAGGAATCTACTGGTTTGTAAAATTGCTGTCATCATGTGGATGCAGAAATTCTATTTTTAACAACCCTGTACTAAGAGAAGGATATACGTCAGTCTCTGGTTTTTTACTGCATTTGTTATCATTGTCTGAATCAGGGTCAAGTATTCCACCGCTTGACTGGTACAAGAACATTGACAGCTTCATCGGTCCCCAGCTCAGCAGCTTAGCATCAGACATAGGTGAACAGTATGCAAATCGGAAGGGAACCAGGTAAAGGTCATCGACCTATTTTTCATTGTAACTTATAACCCGTGTGACATTCATCTAGCTTGCCTGCGTAAAACATTGCAGAGCACATATGCTTCTCTTGGTTTCTGTTTTAACAGTGGGGTGCTGTGGCCAAGTGGTCTGGTGTGTGTCGTACTCATGATCTTGTGGTCAATCTACAGATTGTGAGTTCGAATCCAACCATGGGCTAGTGGTGCTTGCGTCCTTGGGCAAGACGCTTTGTCACATATTGCACCTTTTCACCCAGGAGTAAATGGGTACCTGTGAGGGTAGAGATGGCTTTGTGCTTGATAAGCCTTTGTGCATCTTGCGACAACTGGGCTGTATGTTCCCAGGGAGTTGACATGGATTTTCAGTAATGTAAATGCAACCCAATGACCAGGGATAATAATACGCCCCACAAGCGCCTATTATATTGCCGCTTTTTAAATGTTCTTTATTGTTATTATTATTATTTCCATGGCAATATTTTCATCAGCTATCCCACCCCCTCTCCTTTCTCCTCCCACAGTACGAGTCAAGACTTCAAGTTTGTCTACTTCAACCAGATGAATCTGGCGCAGAAGACGACGGTGCACAATCGCAAAACGTCCAGTGCGACCATCAGCCCTGAGATGGTGCGTCTCATCAGCGACATCAATGCTGACTTCACACGGTGAGCATTTCATAGATAGCTGCTTAAGCACCAAAAACCTTGGTAAATAAAATCAGTATGCCAGCCAAAACTCCTTGTGAATGTTATGCTCAGCCAACAATGGCTGAGTACTAGTCAAAAGCAGTAACATCACATGGCAATTTGGTTGGTAACCCTGTTTGATCAAGGAAGACTTTCCATGCTTTATAAGCAAGTTTTGTCACATCAAGCCCTCTGACATTCCACTCTGTGCCTGTCACTGATCTCTATTCTAGATTCGAGGAAGATGGTGAAACACTGATGAAGACCATGTCTGACTGCTGGGTCGTGGGCAAGAAGTCTGATCAGAGAGAGTTCTACGTTGTCATCAACCAGAAGAATGCAACTCTCACGGAAATAAACGGTCAGCCAAATGTTGCATTATGATTTTTGGATACATAAAAGCAGGCCTTGAATATGGGGCCTTTCTCAAATTTGGCTCCGGCTACGGCTCTGTTTTCATACGCTGAAAATATAGGTTGTGGTTTGCCGTTGAAGTGAAGCTCTGTTGTCCTTTTCAAACCAGAGAATCTACTTCCTAATGCAGCCAAAAGCCTGTATTTTGATACCTGTAATTTTGAAATGGATTTACGAAATTGAGGCGGAGCCGGAGCCTGAGCCGAGCTTTGAGAAAGGCCCTTGGTTCAGAAAGGGGCAAGGCCACTTTTCCATTGCAAGGCGCACTTCCATTGGAAACTCATAATGTCTATGGAAACATTTCAAGGGGGCACCAAGGCCAAGAACCAGGGCAATGAAGGCCATGGCCTCCGTGGCCTCCGTTAAATTCAAGGCTTGCAATAGTTTGTGGAAGTCCACTGCTTTTAACATGGTTATCTTGCTGGTGTTTTTTATTTCTATGACAGAGGAAGTGAAGAGGTTATGTGCGGCACACTTCACCAACATCTTCTTCCTAGACTGACATCAAGGTAATATCATATCTAGATAAAATTACCATCCGCGTATTTAGTCGCTTCTTTCACTGGAGATTATAGTTCTGATTGAAGGGGAATTCTTCTGAAAGCCTGTCTTTGCTGAACGGCGTCAGTACGGCAAGCCAGGAGGAGCACTGTGATGAAGATTTTTTTGAAGAGGGAGCCTTCTTGTGATGAAAAGTCAGAATGGGGAGCCCTCTCTTGGTGGAAAATGTCAACAGAGAGCCCTCTTGTGATGAAAAGTCGGAATGGGGAGCCCTCTCTTGGTGGAAAATGTCAACAGAGAGCCTTCTTGTGATGAAAAGTCGGAATGGGGAGCCCTCTCTTGGTGGAAAATGTCAACAGAGAGCCCTCTTGTGATGAAAAGTCAGAATGGGGAGCCCTCTCTTGGTGGAAAATGTCAACAGAGAGCCCTCTTGTGATGAAAAGTCAGAATGGAGAGCCCTCTCTTGGTGGAAAATGTCAGCAGAGAGCCCTCTAGTGCCACATATTTACCAATCACCAACTTTGAAAGCCTTTGGTTTCTAATCATACCTGAAAACCTGGTCAACCCTCGTAGAATTCTCTGTCAGAAATACTTTCCTTGTTTGCTGATGCCATGTGATATGCTCATCTGATCAGGCGTTGTTTCAGAAGCTAGACGCCCCTTTTTCCTTCGGTTGATTGTTGTAACTATTATTATTTTTCGTTCACCATTGTAAATACTGTACATCTGAGTGTATATTATACGTAATGTATATGGAGTTTTTATTATTTGCATATGTGAATATACATACATAATGTACATGTATATGAAAACATACATGTACTACACATTGTGCAAATGGATATACAAATGATGTTGAAAACCAGCGAGGATCTTTTTATGTTCTCAGCGAGAATTATGTTTATCATCAGTGTGTGGTTTTAGGTTCATTAACTTGGCATTTCTTAGTTCTGACTTGCCTTAATTTCTTTGTTATAAAATGAAATTGCAGGAAATTTCAGGGATAGGTTGCACACAGGCGGTTTAACCCAAATTATAGCCCAAGAATAAAATTAACAATACAATGTAGTTAATTCAGTGGGGGGATGATCCCTTTCAAACTCATTCTTTTAAATAATCATCAAAATAATACCGTATACCGTGCAGACGCTCTACCAACTGAGCCATCCAGCCCTATGTTGGCGGTGACCCAAATCTTTGTTCATTTGGCAGTCAGAAGCCATGAAACCACGAATACACCGCCAAGTGCTTATAAACTCTATGAAATTAGCCCCTGATTCTAGGCTTACGGTAAGCAGCAGAGTCATGAAATTGGGCCCATTGTATGGTCATGGTTAATAAGATGTGGTCAGCCACAGCTGGGACATAGCCAATACGTGATCAGGAGAATGAAGGCCCTTGGTCTGAAAAAGGTCAGCATGCTGTATAGTATGGGGCCTTTCTCAAGGCTCAGGCTCCGCCTCCAGCTTCGTCTCTGTCATCCATATGCTGAAAATACAGGTTGTGGTTTTTCATTGAAGCTGAAGCTCTGTTTCCCTTTACAAACTAGAGAATCTACTTCCGAACCACGGCCAAAAGCCTCTATTAGTCTACCCATTATTTTAGAATGGATTCACAAAATGGAACCAGAGCCTATGTCGGAGCCGAGCTTTGAGAAAGGCCCCCAGTAACTGCATTCATCTTGACCTTTTCAGGCGTGCTGGGAAAAGATCAACATGATAATCTTCTAACATCAGTGAGAGTAACTGTATACTGTGTATACAGTTCTAGTGAATAGTACCGAACTGGGAAAACCTTTACATTCAGCCATTCTATTTATCCACCTACGCAAAACTTTTCAGCACAATAAAGTCATTCGCTGATATAAAACTTCGAATCAGTGAATATTGATGAGAATTGTAAAAGGGGCAGCTTATTTTATGGGGGTTTTGTTAAACGGAGGCTCAGGCTCCAGTTCCATTTTGTGCCAGAAAAATCCATTCTAAAATAACAGATTTCGGCTGCGGTTCAGAAGTAGATTCTCTGGTTTGAAAAGCATAACAGAGCTTCAGCTTCAATGAAATACCACAACCTTTATTTTCAGTGTGTGGATCGGACAGAGACGAAACATGAGCCAAATCCCGAGTCTCCGTTTCGTACACGCCCTATGTATTATCATGTGCATTTTCATTATTCCTTTGTGCCATTTCCTTATACATCCTTTAGATCATGGTAACAAGCCTTTAAATCATGCATTGTATTAATAATGTGATGTATTATTCCATTCTCTTTCCGACACACGAACCATTATTGTTGAATCCAAGATGATGTGTTGACACTATGAATTCTATTCGCTTTTACAATATCTTATTGCATGTAGGTGTCAGCACAATTTTATACCAATACTTATTCTCAAATGATCTTAAAAAAGGAAGAAAATCAAACTTCATTTTCTTTTATTGAAGAGAAATGAAAGTTATTATTGATTTCTTCATTGTTGGAGGACAGATTACAATATTTTTTACATACAGGGATTATCCGTGTGCAATACATTATTGTAATTTTTTTTAAACAATGAAATTAAAATAAAAATTGAACATCGTCTCTTTGAAAGAGAAAAAAAGACGACTTGGTACAATTGACATGTTCTTTTAAAATCTCTGTCAAGGTTATCGGCACTTCAGAACTGCTTTAGGAGGGTCTGCAATTCGATTATACAGCAGGATCTTTCTCGAAGGCTCGATCCTGCTAGTGCTATAGGATCGAAACGTCAGGCCCTTCTAAATCCAAGCATTTTATAAATTTCAGATCACTGAGTTGTCAATTGGCTGATGAGCAGTTTGCAGCAGTTTACTTGTAGGCCTACCAGTTTCAATTGGTCTGGATAGCTGGATACACAATTTGGGCCACTGTGTTTGAGCTTGAAATTAATGTAAAACTTAAACAAAAAGAAACGCGGTTTAACGTAGTTTCCCGACGCCAGTTCGAAGACGTGAAAGACTGAACGCGACTTCAACAGTGTTGCAGAGATGGCTAAAGCTCGCGATCATGTCCGTGCGGCTTCGGCAACATCCCATAGACTTATGTGTCATTCTCAGCCGTATAGCCAAGAACAATTCCGGATGCGGCTTGTTTTACAGTTCTACCGTCGTGACATTCTGTCGTGGTTCTGGTACCCAGACTCCCTCCTCTTCCTCCGCCTTCTCTCCAATGATGACGGATAGTTGCGATAGGAGCACCAGACGATGACAGACACCACTATGAACACCATCAGCAGGGTGGCGCCTACCGTGCCGGCAATAATGGCGGTATCACGATCCTCCTTACTCAGCAACGTCACACTTTGTAGAGTTTGTGTTTCCCGCCTAATCCTCAGCAGCGAATGCAGGTCTTCTATTGGCTGTCCCGCCTGCCGCATGGTCGATGCACTTATTGCAGACGTGTAAGTACTGATAATGAGGCCTCAGTGTAGTACTTGAGTTTCAGCGAGCCACTTCAGTCTCTATTCACTGTGGTTTTGTATTCCCTTGATGTGCAGGCTTCCCATCGTCTCTAAACTTGATACCGGCTTACGTCTTGATGTTGAACCTGTGTGAGAAAAATACAAAATGCATGTATACTGCAACGTGTTTACCCGTGTGCAACATCATTAATCAGTGAATTCGTAGAAGCCCGTAGTGATGCCATTGAAGCCATATCTTCGGGCTATTCTAGTTTCCATGATTTGTATCCCTATAACTTATAGTGTCGTGCTTCACTTGTCATGGTTTTTGGTTTGATTTAAGAAGATAATAGCCTATTTTAGTTAAGATCGGATGTGATAAGGAGCGTTGAGCCTGCTTGGGGTAGCAGGTGCACGCGGTCGAGCAGACTACATTTACTGTCAAATCTCTCACTCTGACTGATCATCAACTCGTTTCAATTTAGAAGCTCATCAATTTACCGGAATCAGTAGACTCGCTAAAAAAATAGTCAAAATTTTCAGTCTGTTGGCAATGATTGATATCCGGGGTTGGAACGAAGAAACTGCGAAGTCCTGCGATAGATACGGTAGCAAGTTATGACGAGTCAAGTTGGTGAAATCAACCCCACAGAGACAACGGTGTGCCCAGAGAACTCTGCAGAGATTTAGCAGTGTTCTTTCTTTTAGATATCTAGACATTATTCACGCGTATGGACATGATGAAAGCACACAATACTAGTTTTCAATATTATTAAAAAAAATCATATTATCATAATAAACAATTAGGATAACACTGAAGTGAACATGAGGGTTTAACATAATTTTGTTTCCCTACGTACAGCCAAACAAGCAATCCAGCTAAACCGGCCGACGACATTATTCACTTTTAATACTGCCAAGGAACATGCAGACTGGTTATTGAGGAAAAACACCATCAATCATATTAATGTCATTTATTTCATACATTATGGAGCCAAGCTGCCCGATCTCTACTTAATCTAAGGGAAACCATTTCAACATGATTATTGTACCGTCTTAAAACATTAGAACTGCAATGCAGTCTAGCGTTATTAAACCTCTTGAAAATCAAAATATTAATACGATCTAAATTGGTTCTCGAGGCCACGAAATGAAGGAATGTCAGATAGGTATGACTTGAGCACGGGTCGTTTTTCCTCTACCTTATTTAAAGGAATTTACGTTGACTCATCGTCCGGATGGTATAAAAAAACGACTAATTCATTGTTGAAATTATTCGCGGTCTTCAGACAGCAGCCAGCAATGAATGCTTGGGGCATTTAGACCTGGTGTATATAGGGACAGTATACTGCGCGGGACTCGGTTATCTTGATCATGTTTCATATCACGATAGACTAAGTTATTTTCATATAAAACCTACACCACTCAACTCATAAAGCCTAACGGCAATGCTATTAGTATTTACGACTTCGGTTTTTGAATTGCGAACCAAAGTGAATGCTGTTCTTTGGAGAAAAATATCCCCTTTATCCTTCGTTTTTTTTTAAATTATTTTGTTCACGTATTTTCGTTTGGTTATTTGCCAGTCTATAATACATGTATGTTTGTTTCGTTCTGCTTGTTTAATTTTTATGTAAGTACGTGCGTATACGTACTACGAGGGTATGCATGTATATACAATTGTGTTTGTTACGCACTATAAATTTTAATTTGATTTTTTTTAGTTCTGTCACCATGCCGGCCTTGAATACTACTGAAGTCCAACCAGCCATTATTTTTTTTTACATTATATAACATGAATGGCTCGCTGCTTTTGAAATAATATATCTGAGTGTTTGTATACTGACTATAGGGCCTACCTACCTACGTACGCCATCTCTCACTGGTTGTATAGGCCAAATGTATCGTCTTACTCCCCGGGAAGAATAATGCACTATCGCGCCATGACTATGTGGGACCATGGAGACGTGGGACAAAATAGCTTCCCCAATATAGGCCTATACTTTGGGGGTTTTTAAACCATAAATTAATGAATTCTGTACAGTGGTTAGTCCCCTTCCTTTGTTTTGGCCGGGTCCGAAATTACAGACGTTGAGACATATTCGCCTGGCCTATCTATCCAATGGTTCACTTGTCAGTAAATTTAAGTTCCTTAATCATTGTTTACTTTGTAGAGCCCTGGATGTGCGCTTCAAACCAAGGATAATAGATAGCACATCCCCATAATAATGAAAACTCAGGAAATCGTATTCCACATCTTACTGAAATCACATAGGTTAATGTAACACTCGCATATCTTCACAAAAATGTATCGTACCACTGACATCTTAGTGAAATCACATAATGTTGTCGATGTCCAATTCTCGGCACATGGAGTGAAGGAATTCAACACTATAATCTATGATTTTTACCTGTTATCACTCTCAGCCAAATTCAAACCCGGATGATTTTCGGCACATGGAGTGATGGAAATCAACTATAATCTATGATTTTTACCTGTTATCATCTCACAGCCAAATTCAAACCGATGATTTCCGCCGGTGGTCCAATCAGAATGTAAATATTCCGCCAGAAAGGTCCAAGTCTATGTCCCCATACAATATAGCACTTAGCAGCTCACTCTGATGTGATCATCAACTATACTGCAGATCGAGTGTAAGCCTGAGAGCTCGTTTTCGGCAGTGTTTAATATCCTGCGTGCACCAGACTACATGTATCGTGAAGGCGCATGGTCTATGTGCATATAACATGTACATCAAGCTCGCATTATGACCAAACGCACAAACACTCAGCCCTCGAGGCCTAAATGATTGAATACAAACGGTATAGAGCCAAAGTTGTAGACGTGTCTCAAGGCGAGGCTTGCTTTTCCTTCCTCCGTGGTTGAACTGAGCTGTGAGTCAGCCGAACCTTTATTTCGACCGTCACTCCAATATTATCGCAAGAATAACTCAATTGTAGCTTTACTAGGACAGTATTTTGAACTGAACTGAATGATGATTCTAAGCACTGTTTGAAGACATTGAAATTTTCTATTTTTGAGCAAGCGCCATGAGCGCCCAGCAGAGGCGGATACCGGCGCTATATAAGAACCCATCATCATCATCATCACCATCATCACTAAGAATCTTAAAAAGTGGTTTATGTCATGAGAACAGTGCAAATTTAATTCACTGCAAAAGCTTTCGGAAATTCGGATACTGTTCAGTTTAGATATACCCTGTTCTGAACAAGAAATTGGAATTTTGAAATAAAAAAACTGTGCTACCTGTATTTTTCGAGCTTTCAGAATAATGTCGGAGGCATTTTCGAGGCTCCGTCTCCGGCTCTGGCTCCGTCATCCATAATGCTGAAAATAGTGTTTTTTCATTGAAGCTGAAGCTCTGTTTTCCTTTTCAAACCACCAGAGATTCTATACTTCCAAACCGCAGCCAAAAGCCTCTATTTTTGATACCCGTTATTTTATAATGGATTCACGAAATGGGGCCGCGCCTTCGTTTTTGAAAGGGCCCTTAAGCCTAGCCTCAGCCGAGCTGGTTCGAAAAGGCCTATAAATATTATTAGCCTATAATGTTATGTGCATGTGAGCAGGCGTGTTTTGTAAGCCTCATGGTTTATTCACATTTTGTGCCGACGGAAATTCAATCTCTATCCCATTGAGACGTGAACTTTCAAGTGAGAAATGGGGGAAAAAGAGCATGGTCTGAAGTCATGCACGTTCTGCAAACGATAGAATTTGCAATTGCATTTATAGGTATTAGCTTACATCAGTTCTGAAATTGTGTGACAATGCGCGGCTAGTCAAGAGCTGACCCAGTGCCATTTCACGCACGTTGTTCCCCAGTCGAAATCATGCTAGCTGTTGTGTTCCACAGCATGCTTTGATAGGAAGTCTCGATCGAATTGAGGTCCCCTTGGAGGTTATTGTGAATTCCCACGACGATTCAATAACTTGATTTTTATTTCTTTTTGATGATTTTGTTTTGTCTTGCTCACGACTCGAAGTTCCTATCTAAGGTATTTTCTCAAAGGCTTTAGCTTTCTGCCTTTATCATTTGCGAAAGATCATGCTTATTGCTTAGGGCTATAGATAAATGTCAGGCCTTCCTGTTTTGGTTGATGAGCTGTTTGCAGAGTTTGGAACTCTGTTCAAAATTGAATAACTGGGGGAAATGATCAATATGGATCGGAACCTAGGGGTGCCAGTGCCGAATCCGAGTTTTCGATGTCTGCCCATTCCGAGATGAGTTTTGTTCAAAAATAATGCATCTTCCCGCTCCCACGCAGAATCGCATGCAGTCCCATTCATCCGTGTGAGTCATTGGTCCCCTTGTATGAACTGTGCAATGTTTTAACGTGTGCGAATGCAGTTGATAACCAGCGGTCTCTTTATAGGCTGGCTCCGAGTCATCCGTCTGAACTTAAACGTCGAGTTATCATAGGCTAAGTCAGGGTTCTTGTCTTAAATACTTTCCATGCACGAGTCTTCGTCAACACGGTCAGTGTTCAGTGTACAAAGGAAGAACTGACTTTAATTCTTGGAACTTACGTCGACCTGTACGAGGAATTCTCGACGGAACTTATACAGTTTTTAACCCGACTTGGAATATAAGGGAAGAGAAACGGCGGCGCATTATATTTTATGCCTGAACTATGTCTTGTGCGCGGGAAAGAAACCCGACTGGACCGCGGCAACATTCGGTGTGTTACAAATAGCACGTGGCAACTTCAACATATACATGTTTACAGTTCACACAATGTCACAAGAATTTGGCGCCATGAGCCGCGTGCTGTGGTATCGGGTAAGTCATACACTTTTGAGTCATTATAATGCATGATGATGTCAGTTGGATGTTGTTCATTTTCCCTTTGTGTCATGGGCTTGGATATATTGGGGCCTGTGAGTTTGACGTTTGAACTTTCCTAAATATCAAATAAGTGTACAGGCCCACATTAGTGACTTTATTTTGACGTGTGTGTTAATAGCCAGAGATTTGGACACGACCTACAAAAAATGCAAACAGCGCCCTCATGTGAACATTTCACAGTTGAAGGCGGACTCTTCATTGGTTTACTTGCAGTGATAACTACGGTACATACTTCCAATAATTTTGTCTTGACAAACTCGAAGTAGCTTTATCAAGTTTGTTTTATGAAAGTGTACGCAGATAATAAATCATGAATATTAAATGATTTTGGTCGGCAAGCCTCATTTGCAGATAATAAATGTCTGCATTCGGAAACGGTTGTGAAATTGCCATGGGGTTCTCAGTTAAGCTTATTACAGTAAATGATACGAAATAATTTATGCATGGGTTATGGAGGACGAAAAGTGGCCATCTGTATTTCTGCTCTCCGAGTTGCAAAAAAGCAGATTTTACGTTTTTGTTGGATGCAATTTTCCACTTTACCCCTTTTCTGCTACCTCAAAAGCATATCAAACTTTTGAAAAAACTAATTTTTCTGCTACCGGAAAAACAGATCTTATTTCGGCGGCCTAAAAGTGGCCATCGGCTTTTCTGCCTTCATATTAAAGAGGACCGCGCCATCCTGTATGCGCTGACGGTGAAGAGGGGTTACCTTTCCTGGGAATTGAAGACGATCGCTGTGGAAACCAATCATAACCATGGTCCAACATTATTATTCTTATGAACAATTTCCCGATCATAGGCTGTCTATTGGATGATGGCTAGATGATTAATTAATTATGCTAATATAAATTATTCTTTAATTGAGATGCAGTTCAGCACTAGTAGGAGGAGGCAGAAAAGCCGATGGCCACTTTTCGGCCACCATTAATATCTGCTTTTCCGGTAGCAGAAAAGCAGAAAAATGTGTTTCTACAAAAGTTAAATCTGCTTTTGAGGTAGCAAATAAAGAAGAAAAGTGGAAAATTGCATCCAACAAAAACGTAAAATCTGCTTTTTTGCTACTCTGAGAGCAGAAAAACAGATGGCCACTTTTCGTCCTCCATAATGGGTGCAAGTTGTGGCAGAGATTGTCAGTGTAAATTTACTTTACAAATTGACGGTAGCGAAAATTGTTCGTGATTATTTATGAAGTCCTAGCACGGAGCCTGGATTTCCGTTGAGGGCAGTATACTGTTCGGCGCGTCTTTCAAAGTGTACAAGTACATCAACTTTGACTCGTGGTATCATTTTTTTTCACGAATCCAGTCTTAAGTGTCCAGATAAGAAGCCGATAAAATCACGTAAGTCATATATTTATAAAACTTATTTCATGTCACTGATATTTAAATTACTTCTGTCATTATTTAAGTGAGTCTACATGGCTAATCGAAGTTTTATTTAACTCATTAGGTGCCCTGTATAGCCAGTGATAATTAAAATAATGTAATTAAAAAGCCACACATGCCTACAACAAAAATGACATTACCGCATTAGTATATTGCTCTGGCAAGAATTGATAAGCCTAAAGCAACTTCTTTGGTAATGTTCACTGTTTCATTATGCAGGCTTTTAGGGCGTTATTGTTATGAATCTTTCTTGGGAATATGATTCAGTTTTGAAAGTTGTAGGCCTATTAAAATACAATGTGTAAATATAATACTTATTTTTATTAATGTTTTGATCTTAATAAATTACAAACTGTTCAGTGTTCATACATTTTTTTCATTCCATTTTTTATAAGCGTAATGATAAGGTCAGTGTTTTTAGATCATCAGTTCTCGGACATGAAGTGTGTTTTTTTAATTAAAAAAAAAACAGTTTACAGAATGTAATTTCATTTTGGATAATTCTACAAGAATTGGCTCAAAAGAGGCCATACAAAAACTATTTAAAAAAAACAGTTCCATGAAATAAACAACAATTAGGTCTAGTTCAAGTGGCCCATGAATGAAGTCATTTCAGGGCGAACAAAGGAGGAATTTCACTGTGAGGATTAGAACTGCCGACCTCTGGAATGTCGTTACATAAGTGAAACTCTTCAGACAATCCAGATATGATGTTCCTCAGATCTTTGTAATTGTTATTTCTTTAAGGTATTTTGTCACGCGTGTAGTTTCACGGCTTCCTTTTCTCTTTTGAATACAACCACATTTTGGTACCTTCATATATCATGTACATGTATAAAATTGCCGATAATAGGCCTACATTATTATCTAGGGCTCATATTTTTCTGCAGGAAAGTTACTGTGTTCATTATAGGAAAAAAAAACTGAGACATTTTGTTCGCCTCAGTATTTTGGTATTTGGTTTTGGAATTGATTTTAAGATCGTGAAAACTTCGTCTAGTTTTTTTGTCATCTCAATGTAGAATAAAAGAACCACGTATACGGACTCATCACCGCAGTAATGTGTGCTTATTGGGATAAGCATCATCGTTAAATAAGGATTGTGACATGGAACTGGAAGTGACGATCGCTCACTGTGGAAACGATCACGCACATAATTGGGAACGAGGCAGCTCTGACAAGTCCCAATTTTAAGCCAATCAGAGGTCGCCAACTATTTCTGGTACGTATAAATATTATTATTATTGTGAACGAATAGGTCTATTTCTCTAAATTGCCATACAAGGGAGACAGGTTAGCATCTGAAAGTTAACATTTGGGAGACACCGGTCAATAGGGAGACATTTTGTAATCTCCCCAAACTGACTTTCTCCATCTTGAAGACATAATAAAATATTTTTACAGTCCATATTTTGATAGTAGACGAAGAATTCTCTCAATATGAACATTATGTCAATTTCAAGTTAATTGGTTTGGAGGATGTTTAGAAATAGGTAAGTTAAGTCATGTGCACGTCCCTATATATGGGAATGTCTCACAAAGTATACCCATTATGGGTTTATACAAGTTACTTAATACATGTACTGTACTTGTATACTTGTTACAAGAAAAAACATTCACGTATATATTCACGTATATTCGCGTTTTTTTTTTTATTTCTCATGGATTGTCATATGACACTTCATTCATATTATTATTTTGTGCTGCGCATGCGTTCCTCACAGCGGCGTATAGCTAGGATTTTTTCAGCAGGGGGGCACTGGGGGGGCCTTGGAATTTTGTGGGGGGCACCCGGAATTTTTTAAAAACTGGAGATTTGCAAAATATGAGAAATGCAGGGGGGGGGGGCGGATCCAGCTGGCGTGGGGCAACCTTTTCTTCAAGGAAAAAAAAAAAAAAGAAACAGAAAAAAAATTAATAAAAGGGAAACAGAAAGACTCCAAAAGAGCTGAAAAAGAGGGGGAAGACAAAATTAGCTAGCTTTGATCGTCCCGAAACGCATCCATCGCTATTGAATTGGTGCATTTTATTTCCACGCTCCCTGGAAAATCATGGATAAGCGCGAAGGCCTTGCAGCCGGGGTCCAGGGCCCGCTTAAGGGCCCTGGAAGCTCAGGGGTTCTAGATATTCTCTGGTGCAATCTGAGCCTTATTTTGGAAGCAATTGTTCCGATAAATGTATTCATTTATTTATATTATTACTTCATTATTTCTTTTTAATCCAACACTAATGAGCGGGAGAAATTCAATCTGGGGAACAGACTAACTAGCCAAACCAGACAAAATGGCAGATGGGCTGTTTTGATGTTCGCAACCGTAAGCGCGTAAGAAAATTGCATTTTTACACTGAAATTTTGCACAGATTTCTTCACTATAGGGTTTTAAGGACTCAGGAACATTTGCTGAAAGTAAAAAATATCATTTTGGAACAGTAGAAGCTGTTAAGTTGTTTTTATTTCCTTTATAGCTATCATACCCTGCAGATAACACTTAAATTTTTTTCTATACCCACGATTTTTTGTGGGGGGGGGGGGGGGGGGGGGGGCACCTGGGGGGGCACACAGAATTTGTGGGGGGCACGTGCCCCCCCCCCCAGGCCCCCCCCCCCCCCCCACAAAAAACGTGGGTATAGAAAAAAATTTAAGTGTTATCTGCAGGGTATGATAGCTATAAAGGAAATAAAAACAACTTAACAGCTTCTACTGTTCCAAAATGATATTTTTTACTTTCAGCAAATGTTCCTGAGTCCTTAAAACCCTATAGTGAAGAAATCTGTGCAAAATTTCAGTGTAAAAATGCCCCCCCCCCCCCCGTAGCTACGCCGCTGGTTCCTCAGAATTCATGAAACACTTTGTAATACATACACTTGTCCTTTACCTGAAAAGAATGTAAAATAAAAGCAAAACACATCACTGAAAATTTATTAAAACTTTGGAAATGTTGGTGTGGCCTTAATGCTCGATGCTGCAGTTTAATTGGCTCTTTAGGTTATCATTATTATACGGGTACGGGTGCCATCAGGCCCTAAAATCGCTCATCTACTTTGTAGTGGAGGGGTACTTTTTGAAATCTGGCGCCGGTCATTTTGACAGTTTTAGTGTTATTTTTCTTGGGATCGACTTTTCTCAAAAAGTCACCGATTACTAACCTGTAGAAAGCTGAAATGAAAATGTAAATTGAAGATTCCAGCTATATTTTGCTGTATGGCTTGATTGCCTCCGACAGAAACTTGAGCGTATTTTTAACTTTAGGAGCTTTTGAAAAACTATTGGTCTATATACACCCACTGGTGTCGATTTCTTTTCATGATTCGGGGGGATGATTGGTGAGTTTGGTGTCCATATGCGAGGGAGCGAAGCGACCGAGCCAGGGTAGGCTGTTGGAGTTGGGATACCCCCCTCCCAAACCAGGGACTTTTTAATAAAAACGGAGTCGAAAGTCGCGTTTTAGAGCATTTAAGAACGATATTCAGAAGAATTAAACGTAGTACAAAATCACTGCGAAGACTAAAAAAAAAGCAAGGATCATGTTATTATTCTATACAATAAACTTGAATGACATTCAACCTCGAAATATTGGGTGTGGGGGGGGGGGGGGGGATGATAATACACGCCACCCCCTACCTCAAATATTGGGGGGGGGGGGGTATATCCCCCATCCCCCTGGGATCGACACCCATGTCTACACCTCCCTGCCCCGCTCATTAGTTTTTCCACAAAGTATCGATTTGAGTTGGGGGGAAAGCAAGCTGATTAGACTGGAGTCTATCGATCCGATCAAACAATTGAATCCATTTTGCTGACAGGTATAATTCTCCCTAGCTGGGTGCATGATGGAAGGCCAGTTTCTAGTGCTGGGGCCAATGAACTATCGGTCAATGACCGAACGGAGACTTTTGACTACCGGCCCGGACTTGAGACGAAAGCTCGGCAAAATTTACCCACAACTTCATATATAGAGATCTTTGCAATGACCAAAATAGTGCGGCCTGCAGTACAATTTGGAGGTTGCGTACTAACTTGGCGGTTAGTGCCCATACCAAGCCAATTTATTTACATGCATTTGTTTCCATGCATTCTCCAAGAGAGAAATGATGGTCACCTTAATTAAAATGTCCGTGTGGGGAAAGTGAGTACGGAAGCCGGATAGTGCCAGTTCGGAAGCTGTATAGTACCACGGAAATACGGAATGTTTTTAAACATGTGGCGGTTGCCACGTAATGGCGGTCCCTACTTTATTGTGATCTGTTTAACATGTGAAGTACGACTCCACACTTCTAGAAAAGAGTTTATGCAAGTCATTGTGTTTCTGCAAACCTTACTTTCTTACGTTACTTCCACCGCGCAAAGCCTCGAATTCTATACTTGTCCATCGTCTAATTAATTCAATGGACCCTTCCGACCTGCCACTAGTAAAACGTTCCCAAACCGAATCGGCAGTTAGTTTTCCTTTGATGCTAAAGTAATGGGACTATGGGAGGCAACATTAAGTCTCCTCAAAGGTTGGAATACCCCAAAAGCTATTATCACTGAAACAATTGGGGCTCAGTCGGACGGAAAGTTTATAATGTTATTGGCGCTTCAAATATTATTATTATTATTATTATTTTATTCGTCATCATCACAGCAGACAAAAACAAAAACAAAATTTGACTCATCTGCATACGTTATGGCGAGAACACCACTCCAGTAAATATAAAAAACATCAAGGGGCCACAATGAGAGACTTTTGAGAACCGGTCTTGAGTCAACAGCGCACGCGCAAACCATGCTTGCGCAATATTGAGAGCATGCGCGCGTTGTTTTGCGCGTGCGTGCGCTTGCGCTGTTGACTTTGAGACCGGCTCTCAAAAGTTTCCCATTAGCGACCGACCGACGGACTCCACGCCGTACCAACAGCTGCCCATCTGCTACAAGGTCTTGTTGCATGGAAGGCTAAAAGGTGCCGGTGTCACACCGCGGGCCGGCCTTCTCATTATTTACAACAAAAATGTATCACCATGAACGGATAGTGGCCTAACGAGCCTTCAATTTGGTCAAGGCGTTAATTGGCGTCATTAGTCTTACCGCGTGTACGGTAAATGTACAATGTACTGTACATAG
Organism: Astropecten irregularis; assembly: GCA_963971285.1. NCBI lineage: Eukaryota > Metazoa > Echinodermata > Asteroidea > Paxillosida > Astropectinidae > Astropecten > Astropecten irregularis. The sequence continues at coordinate 1,488,871 of OZ020248.1, read as the reverse complement.
GCCTACATCAGAGCGACATTACCGGAGTTAATTTTTAACTCCGTACATGATCAGGCGAACATGCGAGGCTAGCGCGGTTTGCTGAACAAATATGGCAATAAGGTTAAACCGAAGGACCACTCGATCGCAAGGCCGGCCGTTGGTCGCCTTGATAATTTTGACCTAGGCTATAGGCCTAAAGTAGGCTAAACATGCACTGTACTCGTACAGTATGTTCTGTTGTAATTAAAATTCGGCGTCTACCTTCCTCCAGACTAGAAGATAGAATTATGCAAACTGCAATATTTATTTGACTTCAACGGGCATAGATAAGCCACTTAAAGGTAATATCATACTTTGGTTTGTATCAAAGAAATACAGATTCATGTGCACAAATATCAAGACAGATACAGTAACAGTCACCTGTGAAAATTTCAGTCCCATACGGTGCCCACTTTTTGAGAAAACAGTGAAAAACAGCCACAGTATTTCGTAAGTCTTTTCTCTTTTATTTTTGATCTTTTAAAAGATCAAACAGATTTTCGGTCGTTTTATTTTATTTATTTCTGGATAAATACACCATTTCAGGCGGAAATAATTTAACGGTATGTTTCTACCACTACCACCTTCATAAGTTATACGTAAATCTGTGAACTTTTCTATTTTGGTTTCTTACCAAAGTATGATACTTCATTTTAAGAGCCCTTTGAGCACACATGAAAAAAAATCATGCGCTGGCTCAGTTGGGATTCAAACCCACGACCTCCTGCTGAAAAATTAAATGTTTGCACTAGTGACGAACGCCCGGTTGGCCACCAGGGCGACGCGTGATGGTAAATCCTTGGCAAATATTACACAATAGAAAGGTCTGGGCCTAGCGCACGGTGACCATGCATGAAGCGCATGCGGTCTGCAACAAAATGGTTTTAAGCTCTACAATACACGGGTTTACACTTCGAAAAGTGCGCATGCGTGATAGTGCCTCGTTTCGAAGTCGCGATAAAAACCGCAGAAGTGTAAACACGTGTATTGTCTTCGACAATGGACGGGCTTACACTTCGAAAAGTGCGCATGCGTAGAAGTGCCTCGTTTTGAAGTTGCGATAAAATCTAAGATGGCAGCCGAAGTGTAAACCCATGTATCGAAGCGCATCTCGTATAATAATAGTCTATTGCAATTATTTTTGAAGTAACTTTCATTGCTTTATTCGAACTTCAACAATTACAAAAAATACCACAATATCTTTATAAGGCCAACCGGCCCATTATAGGCATAATTCCCGCCGGACCTAGGGCATATTTTTAACTCATTTTTTTCCTGATCAAAATACAAAGTGTATACAACTTGTGGGCTTCAATATATTAATTATTTGTTATTGCTGGTTGGTTTAGTTTTTGTGTGACTTTGACAGCCCATGAGTACTGGCGCTTAATAAAGTAGATGTGCTTAAAAGTAGGAATTTACTGTACACAATCGAATATCCCTCTGCCGCGGCCGGGACCGTAGTGACAAGGGACACAGCCAGTAAAAAAAAAATGAAGTTAGGCTGATTTCGACTCGCAATTCCCTAAAATGCAAAATCTGTAACTGTTAAAAAAACACACACCTGTGTTTGTATATAGGCTTATGTCATAACGGTAGTCTGCGCTATATGCAAAATAGGGTTCTTATACCCCTCGATCGATCGTATTGTACGATATGCGTTGGTTATTGTAATAACCGTGAGCTTGCGTAATAGTACGTGTTAAACCATTGCATTAAACCGTGGTTCTGAAACATTGATGCATGATTACATTAGTATAAAAGACAAACCCAAAACGCCTTGAAAGTCTGGCCTGGGGGATTTGAATAAATTTTAGCTTGACAGGCATACCCTGGAATTGTTCTCTGCCTTTGCTTTTTTTTTTCCAGTTAAAATGCCCTGGAGTTGAATGACCTCGATCAGTAATTGTGTAAGGCTAATATAGAGCTTGTGCAGAACTCAACTGAGGTCAGAAGCTCATAGTGCAGGTTGCTGGAAGGACCGGTCGGTACTGACTGCGGAGAGGAACCAATGTAAGTGGCTTTATACATCTCGTATGTCTTTTCATTCTGGTTAGACATAAAGTGACGGAAGCAAGCCGCTATATTCATGTTTGCATTTCATTTAATACAAAATCTCTTCTGTAACTGTGATCTCGGTCGTCTTGTACATTATTTTGTGCAGTTTTACCGTTCTTTTCAGTGAAATAAGGACAATTCTGGGATATACAAACCCGCTACTACTACTGGTACAGTAAACAATATTAAGACTTCTTGTGGTTTATTTTTTCCATCGCTTGGCCTTGCAGATCTAAATCATGCATGAATACGACACCAAACATTTTCAAATTCTGTTCATTAGAAAAAATGTTCATGAATCAACATGCGCTTCAGTTTTTTGCGCACGACATAATTATGCGTTTTCGCACGACGCCGTAAAAAAACTCAACCATTGAGAAATTCTCTCGTGGTTGCGAATTACAAAAGTGTCGTCGTGTGAAAGGACACCAATGCTTGAGAGTGACTATAACGTCCCTGGTGAATCCTTGAGAGATTTTGACCGAGGTCCAGACCCATGAGAGAATTTCTCAATGGTTGAGAGTTTATTCATCGTCATGGAAAAAGCGGCTTGTCGTCTATTAAGTGTTGTGAACTGAAACAAAATGTCTACAACTAAACTAGATTTCCCGAAATTGAAAGCAGTTATCTCTGAGAAACGATCTCAACAGCTGCTTTTTAACCGGGAGTCTGCAGTTCTTATTGCATGTGCACCGCGTCCTTAATATATCTTTTTGTTCCTTACTGATGAGTGCCATTCTATAATTGATTCGTGCCAATAACTTCCCTCATAAAAATTCCCCTAAAAATCTCAACACCGTCAGTATACCTTCCAATTACTTAAAGGTATAATAATCATACTTTTTGTTTGCAAAGAAATACAGCTTCATGGGCAAAAATATTAAGACAAATACAGTAACAGTCATCTGTGAAAATTTCAGTCCCATACGGTGCCCACCTTTTGAGAAAAACGGTGTAAAACGGCACAGCCACAGTATTTCTTAAGTGATTTCTCTTTTGTTTTTGATCTTTTAAAATATCAAAAAGATGTTGGGTCGTTGTTTGACAAATTTCTGACCACCACCCGTCTTCATACCATGCAATGCATGTAAGTTGTACGTAAATCTGTGAACATTTCTGTTTTGGTTTCTTACCAAAGTACAGTGTATGATACTATACCTTTAAAACTTGACTCCTTACCAATCCTGGTGATGGTAAACTCTCTGTTGGATTAAAAATGGTAACAAGCTGACTTCAAGCACGCACACAGGGAGTAGAGGAAGGGAAGTGATTCAACGGCTTTTGTCGATTGATAGTGTGAGTAACTGAAACTAACCCGGTCGAGAAATCTTACCAAAGACACAAAAAAAAAAAAAAAAAAATGGGGAAAAACTCTTCTCCTATAAATGATCTTTCTTGGCCGTTGGGTGAACTTGCTAGAATATATCAGCTTTCAAAGTTCAAGCACTCTAAGATAGATTAAGATAGATTATACAATATACAGTCCCCTTGGAAGATTTCCCACTGACGGACACTTAAAGGTAGTATCATACTTTGGTACCATATCGAAACAGATCTTCACAGATTTACCTATAACTTACAGGGTATAAAGATGGTGATGGTAGAAACATGCCGTTAAAATGTTTCCGCCTGAAATGCTATTATGTTAAACCAGTGACCAGAATTATTTTTGATCTTTTAAAGATCAAAACGAAAAAAAAATGACTTAAGGAATACTGTGGCAGTTTTTCACTTTTTTTTTTTTAAATGGGCACCGGTATGGGACTGAAATTTTCTCAGTTGATATTTTTGCCTATGAATATGCATTTCATTGAAAAGGTATGATATATCTTTAGTGAACGATGTTGCATGTACACTTTAACAGTTAACTTTAAGTTTATGAAAACAGGGAAGCATCTTCTTGAAAAACACTCAAAATTCTCCAGTTCAGTCCCATGGGCTTTGTGTATAGGGGTTCCAAAGTGTTGGAAATCTTTCCGCCCACAAGTTCGCGTCGCCGCCATAAAACAGCTCTTCTCGTCGCCGTATAAAATCGCCGACAAACGGTATATAATTATGTTTGGGGCCCGGTCCCTTCGCATACAACGTACAGAATTCACCGAGACTCCATTTGGCAAATAAATACACACAATTGAAAATATGTAAATGGCCATGAGTCCTCGTTAAATATTTTCACAGCCTCAGAATATTACAGCATTAAAAATGCAGGTGGTACATCTATGCATGGATCACTAATATATAACCCCAACCTATAATACGCTGGATCCGCGTCTATCTGGTCCCGTGCCGCTGTGCCAGGGACCAACTTGAAAAAAAGAAAAGACTGAAACTGGTGAAAGAGATAGAGAAATCACAAAAAAATTGAATAAAATAAAACCTTCCTATTGAACTTGGAAGATTCAGGTCTATTTTTAAGTCTGCTTTGTTATCATCCGGCAGACTTTAGGCGCCCATGAAAGTGTCATCATAAAAGGGACTTTATTCACAAGAGCCCTCAGTCTGGTCCTATAAAGAAAAGAAAATTGCCAACATTCCATGCATGACCAAACTCACAACTATGCTGCTTTTGTTCATAATTTTGGCAAAGCTTTTAGCCAAGTTTTCTTTTACACGTAGGCCTAAGTTGTTAGTGTCACTAGTTCAAACGCACCATATCACTCAGTTCTGCCTGATTGATACGCTGAAATTTTAAACTATAATGTGGTTAAGATTGCACCCGTTAATTCTTTAATGGGAAAACTGATCATGATATCAGTATTCCAGAAACTGTAAAACGCAGTTGATGTTGGAACTATATAATTATGGTCAAGAGAAAATGTTACTTTATATAACTTAGAAACCCTTCTTCTGTTATACTTATACTTAGGTTTTTTATTTTGAATTTTTTTTTTTACTAAGAAAATAGTCACAGTCTTGGCCCGTTTTTAGCCGAGTGGGCAATAGTGCGTATGGGGTGCGTATGCGCCGTGTACTTAGTGATGCATGTGTTTGGTGTGGATGTGTACGGATAGGGGATTTCCCGACCACAGTGTATTATGTCATGTGTGTTTGTAATACGGGGTATTCAGAAAACTAGCCACCATGATGGCTGCCTAGTCGTTGGACCTCTCAACCTTTGCATGATCGACTGGTTCGTGTTATGAAATACATGTCAACATTATCACTGTCACTGTGGTCAGTGTTACGGTAATCATCTCTCCTTTTTGTTCTGCTTGGATGTCGATCCGAGCTTGTGTACCGTGGGAATAGAGGCCACGTATTATCATAACATTGCTGTTCAATTCAATTATTCAGTACACACTACATGTAGTTGTACGGTAATCATGGGGGAAGGCCTTCCTCCATGTTGTAATATACTGCATGTAGTACGACCCTAACTGATCTATATGCCATGTTTCAAAATCGTTACTTGAGGAGTGATGTAGGTGTGCAGCATGAATCTAGCCATCAGTTACTAACATATGGATCACTGTGAACTTTCATTGCATTGTCGTTTGTGGGGTTGAGTCAAACAAAGAACAAGTTTGTAAAGCCTAAAATAGCGCTCCGCACTAATGACGTCACAAAATCCCCAGATGTCGGACAAACATTGACTCACACACGTACTGCGTAGTGTACATGGACGCGCACACCCACGCACGTGTGCATTGTTGCAATATTTGTCTGAGGTCCGGTGCTATTTTTAGCCCAAGTGCGGAGCGCTATTAAAAAGGACTGGGATGCATGCAGTCTAGTCATGCATGTGCAGACTGCAGTACTTATATTCAAGTCTGTCTTTTGGTTGTTGAGTGTTTTGTAAGAGGAAGTCATGCACATCATTTTACAAAACAATTTTATGTAAACAACATTGGTATTAATAAAGCAAAGAATTCACGTACGTAATGCAAAGCGAAGAGAATTTGATGTCACAAAATAATGAAATTTCCAGCGAACAATTTCCACTTTGGATGAACTTCTCACGAACATTCGTTGTGTGTGAAGTCTGTTTCGCAATTAGCACAAAGAATTTGCATGAATGATTTGGGCTCTCCAGTCCCATGCTAACAGAATCAGGCTTTTTTTCGCAATACTGAGTTCAAACTGTCAAACCTTCATAACAAACAAGCATGCAAAACAAACCAACAGAGACGTCTGCAATTATAAAAAAATTAAGAAACTAGTTACTTTAAAGCAAGCATTTTTCTGGAAGAAGTTTTACTTATAGTGCTCCGCACTAATGACGTCACACAAATGATTTGGCCAGCGCGAGCATGTACCGTCAAAATCCCCGGATGTCGGACAAACATCGACTCGCCATGCATGCACACAAACACAAGCACACCCACCACACTTTTGCATGGTTGCAATATTCGTCTGAGATCCGGTGTGACGTCAGAGCATTTAGCCCGCTATTTTTGTGCGGAGCGCTATTGTGCTGTTCTGAAAGTTAATGACATAAATGCAAGGACAGCAATTAATTCATGAATCAACCAACCATTTTGTCCACTGACCAAATGCTATTTCTCTTTTCTTCTTTTCTTTGTCCCCTTTCCCCTATAGATTGTTATAGATCATAATTACTGGAGTCAACACTCAACAGGAACATAACAATTTCAAAATGGCAGGCACCATGATGACGTGAGTATAAGTTTCTCTGTTTTCAGTCTTGATCCAAAACCAAAAAGGAGCAAATTCCTTGATAATCTGCTCAAATCTAACACACTGCAGTAAATTGACGGAAACAATTCCACTGAAGGCCATTATGAAAAAAGGAAAATATTCTCTTTTTGAGTTAAGAAAGATTTCAGGCTTTGCATGGTGACAATTGGTATGGGAATCGGTTTGCAGAAACACCATGTAAGAATCATTCGTTCCTGATGAGGACTAGAGCAGGGTAGTCGAAACGTTGAGACCTTACGAGAAGTGCGAACGAAACAAAACAGATGCGAAAGTACACACGATTCTTACATGGTGTTTCCGCAAACCGATCCACATACCAATTGAGTTAACTTACTGGATTACAAGTTGTGATAAATTTCAATTGGGGTAGCATATTTTTGAAAAGTGAGTTTTTTTCTTTTGACCTACAATGATACACTTCGAATGCGCCAGCAGCCATTATTTCAAAATGTGATGTCACATTACAATAGCGCTCCGCATTGGCACTAAAAATAGCATCAGATCTCAGACAAACATTGCAAATGTGCGTGGGTGTGTGCGTGCATGTACCCAAGGATTTTTTGATGTCATTAGTGCGGAGCCCTATTGACTTTGTTGATTAATTGACAATTCAAAGTCAAGATAAGTGTTTAGTGTACAGTAATCCACCTTCAAAGTACAACAATACATTGAGAAAGTATTAAATGTTGAAGGATCGGCGATTGTTGAATATTAAAGAACTGCATTTGATTGTATTTACTCCAGTGAAAAGATGGAAACCATGAAATCCAAGCTGCAAGAGACCATGGAGTACCTCAAGGTGAAGGAACGCTCCGAGGCGGTCGTGGCCTTCGCCAAGGAACGTCCAGTAGCAGCTACCCTGATTGGTGTTGTCGCAGCGACCAGTATCCTCCCGGCCCTTGCCTTTGTGTCCTTCGTGGTCACCTTTTTGGTCGTCGGAGTGGTCACCTTGCTGGTCATTGAAGGTAAGTTTGGGGTTTTTGTTTTACAGGGTTTGGTTTCCTAGAGAGTCCTCAAAGTGGCCCAGGGGTCGATGTCACCAAACTCATCGTTACTTAGGATATGATGGGTTTTCCTTTGTATTACTCAAGTTTGTTCGATCGTAGGGTTTTGTGAAATCGACCACTGGTCAGAGAGATACCAACAGTTCCATAGGATTGCTGGTTGCAGTCAGTGAATGTGACTTGATTGCACGGAGAACAACTTTAAGATCAAGGATTTCAATCCATCCTCAGTTTGAGAGTCTTTATAAGGACTCCTCGTTTGCAACGATTTCCCACTCCTTTCCTTTCTACTAAGACAGTTTTTGAAGACTCCCTTTATTACATCTGGGGCCAATTTCATAGAGCTGCTTAAGCACCAAAAACAAAAAGCAGTAAACATGACATGAAAATTTGGTTGGTAATCCTGTTTCATCAAGGAAGACTTTTCATGCTTAAGCATATTTGTGCTCTATGAAATACGGGCGTTTCACACATTTCACTAAAATGCACCACCGTGAGTAAGCAACACGTTGGCCAATTTGTCCACAAACTGCGCATGTGGCCCACATGCGCAGATTTGTCGACAAAATTAATTCTGTGCATTGTGATTGGCCAACACGTTGCAAACTCACAGGTGGTACACTATAGTGAATCGCCCGTATTGACTCTGTAGCGAAAGATATGCTTTGATGTTATGCATGCAGTTGAAAGTATTAAATCTGTCTATGTGCTGTTTTGTTTCAATCGTTCAGGCACTGCCATCATCTCTGCCGGCATGATCCTCCTCGTCACCCTCGCCGGTAGCATGATGGCTTCCGTCTTCATCGGTGGCTTCATCCTAACCAGCCTGGTGACGGGCCGTTTCACCTGGCGTCTGACCGCCCCACTCCGCGCCATGCTGGTCGCGCGTCTGGGCGGTATCGCCGCAGCACCCGACAACAAGGAGACCAAGATCCCTGCAGAGAAGGGACAGATGGAAGCAGCCCCGGAGAAAGGTTTCACCTCCAAGGACCTGTACCAAGAGGAGGTCACCGCATAGGGGTGGTGGTCCCCTAGAAATCAAGCACAAACCAATCAGTCCTCCGATAAAGTACGGCTCTTCAACACGGACGAGGAATACCAGAACTTTGTGGCGTCCATGTTTCTGATCCTCCTCATCCTCTTCACCTCTCTCTTTTTCTTCTTGGTTCTGAATCCGGCACTGTCCGTTGTGGCCTGGGCGCTCTCCCCTTGAAGTTAAATCGAGTGGTTTCGGTTGTGTCCCGAGAACGGGATAAAAATGAAATTGGAATTTAATTCTAAATGACATGATTTCTAAATTTTTGAACGTCATAGTATTGAAAGACGCTTTTACAAATGATCAAGAAATGATTTCATGCGGGTGGTGGGTACAGTGCCCAATTTTTTTTCTTTGTTTGATATTTGCGGACAATCCCGGATATGAGCAATGCTCTCTTTGTTTTATCAAACAAAGAAATAAAATAAAGAAAAACAAAAGGGAAAAAAATCAGCCTTTATAGATTTTCCTGGGTTCTGGGAGTAAAAATGATTGGTTTGTAATTATTTCTAGGGCCGAAAATAATTGACCACGGTTTGCAGTCTGTGAACAGAAAATGTTTCAAGTCGATGAGAAAGATGAATGATTTTAGAAATTTCTCAAATGATTTGTACGCAGCTAACAGACTGGAACTGTGGGCAGATTTCTGTAAGATATAAAAATCCTTGCAACTTACTTCAAATTTTCTTGTATAATTTTGATATTTCATAGTTAAACGAATTCTATTCCCTAGGACTATTAAACTCCTTATCTATATCAAGACAGCTTTATAACCAGAATTATATAAAACAAAAATGAAGAAAAGAATGCTTTAAAAGTATTATATCTGGCTATCAAATAATGTTCCTGCTGTCATTTAATATTTTATATACATATAACTTGCTATGAAAACCTATCAATATATTACTAAAATGAAATTCAAGGTTTCTATAATTGATAATTGTTTTGGTGACTGTTTAAATTGTGGAAAATGTTGGTTTGTAAAACTAAAAAATAAGGAAGGAAAAAGGGAAATGGCCTTGTTTTGACTTCAAAGTGTATATTTTTTGTTAACAATTTCCGAATGAGTTAAGTTTTCTATCTGTTTGTAATAATTGATTATAATCTGTTTGCTCACTTGGCATTAAATGGCATTTATATAGCAGCGCACTTTGGCATTGTTCCTCTCTTTGTCCTTATTTGATGGGTTTCATAATGATGGTGTAATGGGTTTGATGGGGGAGGGGCTTGGAGTGGGAGAGAGAGGGCGGGGCAGAACAAACGCCCTCTGTGTCCATTGAATTTAAGATATTGTCTATCAATTCATTGGTCATTTTTTGGCATTCGGTCCAATACAGTTTTCAGTCACCCTCCTGAAGACAAACAGATACAGCATACTGTTCGGAATGTCAAGATAATACGACTGGTTCTTCTCGGAACCACACACTCTCACAGAAGAGATTACATGGTGTCGACGCAAACCTACCTTACTTTTAGTAATTCCACCATGCATAGCTTCAAGTCTTATTTTTAGTTTTCAAATCAAACCTGTGACAATGTCAACTCATAAATGGTGGTGATGTTAACAAGAAAACAAATGGCAGTTTGTTATTAAGGTAGTATCATACTTTGGTAGCATATTGAAACAGAAATGTTCACAGATTTATCTACAACTTACGGGGTAGGAAGATAGTGGTGGTAGAAGCATACCGTTAAAATGTTTCCACCTGAAATGATGTGTTTATCCAGAAATTAGTAAAACAACGACCGGAAATCTTTTTGATTTTTTAAAAGATAAAAAAAAAGAAGAAAAATACTGTGTCTGTTTTTTCACTGTTTATCTCAAAAAGTGGGCACCGTATGGGACTGATATTTTCACAGATGACTGTTACTGTATCTGTCTTGATATTTTTGCCCATGAATCTGTATTTCTTTGATAAAAACCAAAGTATGATAATACCATTAAGAGCGAATTTGTGATGTGCCTATTTGGTTTAATTTCAATTGCTGAAATGGAAATTGACTGATGCATTTATTCTTTTTAGGCAGATTCAATTTTCAGGATAATGACAGTATTTCAGATTGGAATATTACGCAAGAATTGAGATAATAGATATTGATTAATATCAACTTCGTACCACCAAGCTTTCACACAAGGGTAATTTTTTGGTTATTCTGTACTAGGCCTTTCATTTTGAAACATTTAACAGTGTTCTTATGTGCCTACAGAGTCCCTACAGGGACATTAGATGGAAAAAAAACTCTCAAACAAAAAAATACAAATCTCAAATTAATTTGTGCACACAAAACCATATCGTGCCCACAAAATCATTTTGTGCACTCTAAATAAATTATTTAGCTATGAAATAATTTTGAAAGTGTTTATTTTGTTTGAGAATTTGTTTTCATCAAGCTATGTAGGTGTTAGTCCTGTCTCTTCATTTCCACTTTTGGAAATAGAAACCTAAAATAACATTTAAGGTAATATCATACTTTGGTTTTTATCAAATAAATACAGATTCATGGGCAAAAATATCAAGACAGATATACAGTAACAGTCATCTGTGAAAATTTCAGTCCCATACGGTGCCCACTTTTTGAGAAAACAGTGAAAAACAGCCACAGTATTTTTAGTCTTTCTCTTTGATCTTTTAAAAGATCAAAAAGATTTTCGGTCGTTGTTTGTTTAATTTCTGGATAAATACAACATTTCAGGGGGAAACGTTTTAAACGTAATATGTAAATCTGTGAACATTTCTGTTTTGGTTTCTTACCTAAAAGTATGATACTACCTTTAAGCTCTGCGGGTGAGGTCTAGTTGTTGAAAGGCACTACAAGAAGAAATTGGAATACTAATTGCTCCAGCTACTAGCATAGTTTTTTATCAGATTACCAAAATCAGCCCACACCAAAAAAACAATGTAAGTCGAAATGCAAACACAGTCTGTGTTTGCAGAGACTGTGTGCAGCCTGTCTAGACTGAAAGAGGTCATTTGCAACATAGTGCTGATTACATGATAATGGTAATCAGCACAATCTCCAAAAATATGTCCTTGACTGTAAATGTGCAATTGTGCAGGTACCGAAATAACCGAATGTACACAAAATGAACTCGTGCATTGCATGGCACCACTAACACCTGTTACAATCATAGCTACTTTTCAAAATTCAAGATAGTTTTATACTTTGGTTTTTATCAAAGAAATTCAGATTCATTGGCAAAAATATCAAGAAAGATACAGTATCAGTCATCTGTGAAATTTCCAGTCCCATAATTATGGTGGCCACTTTTTGAGAAACGGTGAAAAAATGCTCGCGGTATTTTAAAATCTTTTCATAGGAGTTTTGATCTACCTAAGATCAAAATTGCTTTTGGTCATTGGTTTTACTCTACTAGATAAATACAGCATTTCAGGTGGAAATATTTTAACCAGTATGTTTCTACCATCACCATCTTTATACCCTGTAAGTTATACGTAAATCTGTGAAGATTTCTGTTTCGGTATGTTACCTTAAAAAAGATAAAACTCAAAATAAAGAGAAAAGTCGAACAGAAATTCAGAAATGATGTCGCATTTATTTCTGCAACTTTGAAAGACCACATCGAAGCTACTGCTTCTATATTTTCACAATAGTCCATTCGCGTCATTTATCCATTTTTTAAACCGATTTTCTTCTTCTTTTTACAGGTACAAAACTAAAAGCTAGAATAAAACTAATAAGTTCATTTGTTCTTTTTTTAACAGTTTGCATAGTGGTTGACTACAGATTGACAAATGGAGAAAAAACAAGCTAAATATAAAAAAGTAGTAAAACAAAAGTAGGAAAATAAACCATGAAATAAAACGAAAATGAGAAAACGAGGATGAAAATATAAGCAACAATATGGGAAATGAGGCATGAAAACCAAAATATGAAAAGGCACATTTTCATGAAAAGTGTCGTTTGTAGACAATTTCTGACATTTTTGCAGCATCAGTATGTTAACAGTTAATACAAATAGAAATTCATTACATGACTGAATATTATGGACACAACCCGTGTGATCAGTACATATTAAGGCCTACACATAATTATACATAAATAATTCAGCCTAATGTATGTTTGAAATGTTTAATGAATACCTCCTGAGATCTTTGTGGGTATTTTCCCACAGAAAGAAAAACAATTTATATGCGATAATCACAATGTGAATTCATTATCACAAAGAGAGGCATGTTTTTTAAAGTTTGAATATTTCTTGCTGCTAAAAAACAGCAACAAGTTTTGTCTCGATTAAAAAAACAAAATGATTCTTCCAAAAGAATTTTAATAACCAAAGAGTCAAAAAAAGATGGAAATTCATTCCATAACAAAAATTCACAGGCACTGTGCAGCCAGTGGAATACTGTTTGTAAAAATATTATTTCAAATGCATGTTCTGCTTAAGATTTCAATCAATTTGAAAATTTTTCATAAATTCTTCAATAGTACTATAACAACAGAAATCATGTACAGAATAAAGGTTTGCATAAAGTTCATTTTTATGAATGGCCATTTTTATTCCCAGTGGGAGAGGACGATTTCCAAAAAAATACTGAAGAATGAAGATTAAATTAATCACGTATGATTATTGATAGGGTTCAATGAAATGCAATTTTACTATGAAACAGGAAGCCCAAGTCTTCAATTTAACAGAGGCCATGGCCTTCATTGCCCTTGTTTTTGGCCTTCGTGCCCCCTTCAAATGTTTCCATAGACATTATGATTTTCCAATGGAAGTGCCCCTTGCAATGGAAAAGTGGCCTTGCCCTTTTCAGAACCAAATTCAAGGCCTGGAAGCCATTAAAAATGTGTTGGTTCTAACCTGCCTGGTTCTGTGCAGGCCGTTTTGGTAGGTGGTGGAATGCATTGAAGTAATTGAACATGTTCCACTCATGAAAAACAGTTTGTGAACATTTGCAACCTGATTCCCGTTGGTCGTGCAGACCAAAATGTCGATGAACATTGTTCAAACTGACATATAAGCACCAATGTGTCCATCCTTATTTCGTATGACCTATCACGGTTCTTTCTCTATTATGAGCACCCACACCTGCCCCCGCCCCCAATATCCTCTAAGGGAAAAATTCCTGTTTCCAGGGTCAATTTCACCAAACTCATCGCAACTTGCTAGATCAATCGTAGGCCTTATGATGCATATAATGGGTAGTTAGGATTGATCGTAGGGATTTGTGAAATTGACCCCCCGAAAGAAAAATGAGGATTGCCGTAGAGGGGTAGAGGGATAATACTCTGCCACATTACCATGATGCAGTGAAGAGGAACATTGCGAAAAGTTCAAATTGACGAAACGCAGTCCACTGCTCAACAGGCAAGCAGGAACAAGCACTGACACCCGATGATGCAATTGCACATTTCATGTACTCTCCGTCGCACTATCTTGATCCCCTCTAAAAAAAATTTTTTTAATTAGACAATGGGTTGAAATGATACGTTGAGACCTTGGTTGGGATAATCTAAAACTTTGTTAGCTTAATAAGACAATTAGGCTTTGCTGGCCAACCTTGGCCAAAGTCCATAGAATCTTGTACAATGATAAACACTTGTTGAGGAATATTGTACAATGTTGGATTCGAGCAGACATTCTTTATAAAAAAAAAGGGAAAAAAGGACTTAGGCCCAAGGGGAGAGAGTTATGATGCCTGACGAAAATTAAAACTTGCTTATTCATTTCATAACTTCATAAATGAATTTTGATGTAATACGTAACTTTCAAATTTATCTATGTATCCCGGGATATTGCCACATCACTGCTTAGCAGGTGATTTAGTGCTTACTGTTTGATTTCCATTGCACAAGACTTGTAACCATTAACCAAGGGATAAACCGGTTTGACCTTGCTGGCCTGTGAGTGACTTTTCACCTGCGATTGAGCAACATGTAAAACCGTTGCACAATAAGCAAGTATTGCTGATAAGCAAGTAACCCAGCTTAAATTTCTTGATAACACAAATGAGGCAGAATGGCCGATCACAAAAGTTAACCAGGATTATGTATTTGGCTGCTGGCACCAGAAGGGCCACTGATTTTCCGTTTCAGAAAAGTGCAAATTCCATTTCCCAAATCCTTGGATTCCGTTTAAGGCTGAAAAAATTCGTTTCAGACTGAACAAATCTGTTTCGTACGTGCTATCCTGTTCCAAGAAGTTGTATAACATGCAGTAAATCGCATACTGTACTGACTGTGTGGGCATGCACTGGAAAAGTGTCGTAACTTTTGCACAGTGAAGACTTACTTGTCAGACTGTGTTTTGTCACAAAAACAGTCACTTATTGCAAGACCAAACCATGATTCAGTTAGCCCAGGAAATGCATAGCAATCAGTTCACATAAATGATGCATTTTTGAATTTAATTGGTGAATTTACTTAGTTCCGTTTTGAAAATGGAATTCCGTTTCAAGAAATAGATGCTGTGAATTCCGTCCGTTTTCCGTTTTTGCGGAAGATCAGTGGCCCTACACCAGCACGGTAAGGCACAGAAGCATGCAACATGTTGTCCTTGTCCCTGTGATGGGGTGTGGTACTGTGGTGTTACGTCGGTATGGGTGAATTCTCACCCTGGTTTGCCTCATCAACCTTCCTCCTGTTGGAGTACTGCCGTTTGGACCTCCTCCTACACCGGCTGTTTTCCAGTCTCTTGAGGGGCCGACGCGGCGATCTGGGCCTCAGCTTTCCGTTCTTATCAAATCTGAAGCTCTGTCCCGTGTACGCCGCCCTCCCCGGGGCTCCCCTCCTGCCTAATGAGGTATCGGCAATGCAGCTGCCGTTGGGTTTGGTTTCCGTGGTAACTGTTGCTGTGCAACCGGCTTCTTTGAGTCCATGAGAGGCACAGGCTGCCGTGGCTGCTGGTATTGCACTGTTTGCGACAAAGGCAAGACTGCCGCTCTGTTCTGGAGGCGGACGGACTGCCTGACGAGGGGAGGAGTTTGTAGCAGTAGAGGTGGAAGGCGACGAGCATCGCGAAGAATTAGAGAAAGACGGCATATCCCACAGAAAAGCTGAATAAAGAAAAAACAAAAAACAAATAAAATGTAAACAAACATTACAACATTCAAAGCAAAGAAACCATTTGTTGAAGATGCTGCATCTATGCGTGTCGTATTTGCTTCAATAGCCGAACAACCAACCCAAATAGAGACTTTTTTAGAGAGTTTGGAAATATTTCACAAACACTTTTGGTCTTAGTTACTTCATGATAAGTCAAGACAGCAAATTCACAATGACATTTTATTATCCTTAACCAATGGTACACACTACCTGTCATATTACAGGTCTTTACATTGTCAGAATGCAAAAGCAATAGACCCCATTAGAGGATAGCTGCCTATGGGATTCAAATGTGTATGAAATTTCAGAGCAGACTGTCCCACAATGCATCTCCCATATACCTTCACTACACACTTCCTGTCTATGGGATTATGTGCGCCAAATTTCAGAGCAGACTGTCCTACAATGCATCTCTCATATACCTCCAGTACACACTTCCTGTTTATGGGATTTGATGTACCAAATTTCAGAGCAGACTGTCCCACAATGCATCTCTCATATACCTTCACTACACACTTCCTGTCTGTGGGATTCTGTGTACCAAATTTCAGAGCAGACTGTCCCACAATGCATCTCTCATATACCTTCACTGCACACTTCCTCCTAAAGGGGTCTGCTAGGGGTGTCTACCTACCTCCACTAGGGACCATGTTGGGTGGTGACTCCCCTTCATCATCACTCTCCATGTCGGCATCGTAACCAGACTCCAACGACATGAAGCTCTCATTCCTAGCATCCTGCATGCTCACGTCGTGGGCATTGTTGCCCGACAGTTCCCCTGTGGGTGTCGTGACGAGGTCCTCTCGGTCTCGTTTGGCTTCCTCCTGGGCCCTGAGACGAATAAACGAAGGACAAAGCTATTAGGAAAAGGCTTCCTATAATCCACATCTTGAAACAACAAGAGTACACTAAAGGAGAAGACTACATGAGAAAGATGTAATGGGAGACTTTTGAGACGTTGGCGGCAGCAGGCTGAAGTCTCTTTTTGGCTAGCTCTGAGCATGCATGCGCAATTGTGAGCATGAGCGCATTGTTGTGCGCATGCAATCTCAAGATGAAGACCCAGCTCCAAAATCTCCTGTTTTGCCAGCAAAAGATGGGTACGCAAACGTAATTCCACGGTACAAAAAGAGAACCCACGTTTTGACCTCAGCAAGTGATCGCCACCTTATTTTGACAAATAACTGGTTAACAAGCACTGGTAAATAAAGAACTGACCATGGCTTGGAAAATACACACGCGTCTGTGGGAATTTGCTGCAAGCTGCTACCAAAAGCCACAGCCAAATAATTAAGACCCGGCCTACTGAACTATTTGACTTACCTGTTTGCCCTGGAGCTCCGGGACGGTGACATAAGGAAAGGCTCCACTCTGCTATAGGAAGTTGGTGTACTAGGCAAGGAAGGGATTCTGTCCTTCACTGCTGGGTCGTCATCCTTGATGTACAGCTGGGCGCGTAACGTGGCATGGTCTGGTATCTCCGTCTTGCTGACAACCAGGAATTCCTCCTCCTCGTAGCGCTGCATGACGGCCGAGAGTTTGATGTTGCGATGGTCCATCAGAGGCTCCTCAGAAAAGCTAAAGACGTCAATGAAAACACATAATTAAGCTTCAGGAATTGCTGTTCACTGGCCCTCAACTCCAAATTTCCAACATCCCAACCATTTACACCTTGCTGACCACGGGCAAATTTCATGGAGCTGCTAAGCACAAAAAAATTGCTAAGCACAAAATGTCTTGTTCAATAATCAAACCACCATTAAGAGTTCCATTTAATATTCATCATGGTCAGCTAACAACAACCAAAGAACAATCACAAGTGATTCAAAACAAATGGACATTTGGTTGTTAATCCTGTTATTATTAAGACTGAAATTTCATGCTTAGCAAATTTTTGTGCTAAGCAGGGCCGTGAATTTGGCCCCTGGGTAGAGTTTGACATTCTTCAGAAAAGCCGATCAAGATATTTGAGGCTCTGCATGGTGGGGACGTTTATCAAATTGATTGCGGATACAACCATGTGAAAATATTTCAAATGTTCCAAAGGAAGTATATGGTATGAAATCGGTTGCACTTTTCACGTGGACCATCTCTTTTATAACCAAGTAGGATACAGTCTCAGCATTTCAACTGGGGAGTGTTATTTAGAATATTGGATGGATGACAGGGGATTACAGGAGATTGAGTCAAAGTTTTCTTACCATTTCTTATGTACAAGCAAAGTGCATGGCGCTAGATCCCCTGGTTGGTAGCCTGTGTACTCGGCTACCTTGGATGGCCACGGACAATCTGAACAGAGAAAGACAAATATTTCAAGGAACGGTACATACATTTTCTCTGCAAAACCGACTATCCCCCAAATTGCTTGCAGGCATCTTAGGTAGGATTTGAAGCTTTTGCAGCCATCTTATCAAAACTATCCCTGGAACAAACAAGTGGGACCACTTTTGATTGTATTTTTTTTCACGGTTCAAGATGACATCATACTTCATATCTCTGTGGGGCTCATGTGTTTAAATGAACAGTTGACTTAGTAGAGACAGGGGGCCAATTTAATGCTGCGTAATGGTGAGCGCTCCTCCTTTGCTAAATGTACCAAGAGTCAATTTCACCAAACTCATCGTAGCTTACTATCAATCGTAGGACTTATGATGTATTGCAGCCCTACGTAGGATACGATGGGTTATCCTTCGTAAGTTACAATCGATCGCAGGGCTTTGTGAAATCGACCCAAGGACTAATATGCAAATGTATTTTACAAACTTGCTTGCATTGCGTGGAGATTTTCACTGTTAAATCACAGATTACAAACAGTCAGTGTCGATGAGTTTAAAGCCTACACTTAATGCTAAGCAGCCTCGTAAGATAACTTGCTAAGCACAAAATTATGTACGGTCCATTTTCATGGCTCCGCTGACCACAGAATTTGTTTTTTGATTCTTTGCTTTATACAGGCCCTACATGGATCAGAGAGACTAGAGAGACAGAGCTTTATACGTACCACAGGCGGTGATGATCCTGGCCAAGTAGAAGACACTGGCTGCCTGCAGGGCCAAGGAGTATCGGCCAAAGTCCAGATGCAGCAGGGTCAGCTCGCTGATGTACAGGGCAAGATATTTCAGCCGATGGTCAGCGTCGGTCAGTTTACAGTACAGCATCAGGTAGTCCCACATGGACGGCACCTAGATGCACGGAATACAAAATCGTTACACTCAGTCTCACACCATTATGTCTAGGTCAGCCAGCATTCAGCAAACATCAATTTGGATGAGATTTTCACGGGTAAGTGTATTAAGATATTACTTTTGAAAACTTGATGCTTAGAATTAATGTTCCCTTACAAAGAAAATGAAAGAATGTGATCAACATTCAACAATGCTGTAC
The DNA here is from genome assembly GCA_963971285.1 of Astropecten irregularis. Taxonomy (NCBI): domain Eukaryota; kingdom Metazoa; phylum Echinodermata; class Asteroidea; order Paxillosida; family Astropectinidae; genus Astropecten; species Astropecten irregularis. The sequence goes on along the minus strand of OZ020248.1, from coordinate 1,469,641 downwards.
AACTCATTTTAATGTTGCTCCTAGTAACCACATACAAAATAAGATAAGTACAGTGGAACGCCACTATAATGAACACTGGTGTACCGAACATCATCCTTGGCTCCCAATTTTTATGTACAATGCATAGGCCTGCTGAACATTGTTCACTATAATGAACGACCACTAACGAACCCTTTTTTGTGCATCCTGGCATGTTCCGTTATAGTGGTGTTCCACTGTATTATGATTTGAGCAAGGAACCTTTGCCAGATAAGGCATGAGTTTGCAGCGAAGGCATATGAGAAATGCATTGCGAGACAATTTACGCTCAAACTTTGTACATAAAATCCCATAGGCCCATGAAGGTATATGATATTAGAAATGTATAGTAGGACTATCTGCAGCCTTGCGTTAATATTTCAAACACTAAATCCCATAAGTGGGCTGATCCACTAAACAAGGGCTCTAAGGCGCCTTGAAGCTGACCTCAATCTTGCCGTTGAGAGTAGCCAAGATGTCCCCCATCATACGGACCACCTTCTCATACTTGTAGGTTCCGTCTGTCAGCCAGGCAGCTTCCCTGATCGTAATGATGTCCGGCTCCAACAACCTGATCAATCACAATCAAGAGCAAAACAATTTTTTTTTTTAAATACAAGCGAGAACCACCTGTCTGGCCGTCCTTGACAGACACAACTAGTTTAGTGTAAAGAAAAAATAACAGTAATGGCAGCCCGATGTGGCCATCAGATTCGTATAAACACTTTGTGACGAGACGGCGAGTTATACTTTTTGTTGTTGATTCTACCCCATTCATTGTTCATTATATTCACACTCTGTCATGCATTATTCATTACTTTAGTTTGTTCAACTCCTTTTTCCCCCCATTTTTACAGAATAAAACGGTACAGTTATTTTCCCTTGTTATATGATGATTACAAAAATATTTCAATTATTGTTTCTAGATGGCCTCCCTTCTGTTGGTCAAGCTTACCTGGAGCAGATGACCATGGCTGTGATTCCGACCAGCTGCAGACTCCCTCTAGTGACAGGCTGATGCATGAGGTACCGATCGATGCAGTTGATGACCATGTGCACGGTGTGTGAGGAGTAACCCTTCATGCTCGCTACCTCTACCAACCAGTCCACTAAGATGTACCTTACACGAGATCAAACCAAAAAGGTATCACAAAGACAATCCATTTGAAATCAGAATCACAATATTGTCTGCTGGCAAGCCTACAACTGTTTCTTGTTTCTGTTGGTCAGTCTAATGTTTTTGGGGATGCAAATCAGGGGCACATTTTGGCGGCCCGAACCGTGAACATGTTTCCGTATTGGTTATTGGTTCAGCATTTCGGCGACCTCGGTTCTGATTCAATTTTGTCATTTGGTCAACCAAACGAGAACCGAGGGAAGTGACTGGTTTACGCTCCGTCATTGTCGGTCCAACATGGCGGAATAGTATAAGCAGACAAGTAATCTGTGCAGATCCGACTCCTTCTATCGCCTTTTTGTTAACATTTTGGAAAAGCGTTTTGGCGCCCTCAATCCCCCAACTTTGTTTCTGTTCATCAAGAGCGAGATCAGCAACACTTCCCTGGTCAAATCTGCCAAAACCTGCCCCAGAATGCGGTATTATAAACTTACAGCGAACAATTGGTACAACTGTTTGCTGACAGTCATTTGGATTTCCATACAAGCCTTGCTCGAATAAACATATTGTTGCACTACATTTTTTGTTATTATTGTGAGCATGAAGTGTCGAAAGGTTACTTTTCCCACTGCTTACAGTAAAGCTTGGCCAGGAAACTGGATGGTACGTACACAATTTCCTGTTTTGAACGACGCTGTGAATTGGCTTCCAATTCTATTACAAAAAAAAACCCACTCACCTCATGGCATTGTTGAGTTTGGACTGGACGTTGAAGATGTTCTGTGAGTCTGTCTGCCTGGACTCACGGATGTAGGCCCTCGTAGCCTCCGCTGCCTGCCACTCATGTAGGCCGCCAAAGTCACCTGTCGCGTAGGACTGATACAGCTCCATCTGAGAGGAGGCAACAGCGTGACCAAGAATGCAAGATCATTTCAGGATATTATTCACTATCTAGGGTTTCATTTCGGAGGTGTGTCCAGGTTTTACTGCAAACACCTCAATGATTCCCAGAAAACTTGTACAATGGAATTATTTATGCTGTTCAAAGTGTTGGCATTGCCTCCAATACAGAGCTACAGAAACTAAGCTACAAAAGATGAGCCGTTTAAGATGAGATGAGAGCGTTACCTTTGCCATTCTGGATCCCTGAGATGCTACAATTTCCCTGAGTTGTCTTATCCTGTCCAGTTTAGCGGCTGTGTCCTGCTGAGATAATAAGCGACAGATATAAAGATACCCCTGTGAGTGGTTTCATGGCTTCTGGACTGGCAAACGAACAAAACCAACTTGACAATTGGGACACTCTCAGCACAGGGCTGGATAGCTCAGTTGATAAGGAGAACTGGCGTCGATTTCACCAAAACTCGCCATAACTTGCTATCAATCGTAAAACTTATGATGCATTGCAGCCCTACGTAGGATACGATAGGTTATCCTTCGTAACACGATTTACGATCAATCGTAGGGTAGGGCTTCATGAAATCAACCCCAGGTATCATACTCCGGAGGATGCAGATTTGAATCCGGACTCCAGTCAATTTTCCTTGATCACCTTTCAATGGGATGAAGATATTTCTGGTTGATTTTCTGGAAGCATTTGGACACCGATGGATAGGGTGGCTCAGAGAGGACAATGGAAGGACCTTCTTGAGACTCTTACCTGATGCTTGTTTTCGTTGTACTGCCACAGCTGGAGGATGGCTTTGTGAGAGCCAGCATCAGCTGCTCTCGTGAACCACTCTTTCGTCTCCTCCGACATGCCTCCATCCTCAGAGGTGTCGTTCTCCTCCTTCTGTTCCAGCATTCAAGAAATAAATCAGAAACCAGCGTTAAAGATTAACGGTCGAGGTACTAGGGTGGTTGGATGAGTCTCTGCTTGCTACTTCACAGGAGGTTTCAGTGGGCTTGAAGGAACAACTTGAGGATGCCCTTTCCAGTGTCATATGCTCTATAACTTCTACTCTCAAATGACCAGTCTGTCAAAAGATAACAAGTCTGGGCCCTTGCAGAAATTTGGAATAAATAATTCCAGGACTGTATACAAGGAGAAAAACTGGAAATGAGAGGTTGATCTGAATATGATTATTGAACTAACAAATTACCTGCAATATGATGCTAATTCTGGCTATAGAGTAAAGCACAGTTCTGTCACATTCCTGGCAAAACAAAACAGAAGAAAAAGATCAAATATTAATGGGTAAAAGAGAGAAACTCTGAACATTTAAGCTTAAAATCTGGACCTAACCTAAAACCTCAACCCCTAACCCTAACCACAATAACAAGGGACAATTACAAGTACAAACCCTCCCGCCCAAAGACAACCACACCCGACAACATACCTGAGACCCGCCGGCCAGTTCTTTGAGAAGCTTGAAGACCGTAGCTTTGCAGCAGGTGCCGTTCCGACTCCAGGGGGGACGGATGAGGGCCCAGAGGAACAGGTCATTGCCCTTGAGGAGCCGCTCGGCCCGGCACAGGTAATCAGCTGCAAGTTGACCTTTAACATTGGTGTCGTTGTCAAACGATTCAGGATCTGGTTCGGGCAGGAAAAAGGAGAATACGTCGTCAGAAAATCTGATATAAGATATTGAATTAGTGGCTGATATTTGAGATAACTCTTCTCATAATTTTATTTCCCAAACTCAGTTCTGCTGGATGAGCTTTTTGTGAAAATTGAAGACCAAACAGATTAGATATTACAGGGAATATGCTATATGTCAAATACTGCTGAGAAAATCCACAATAATCAACACAGGAATAATGGGCATTTTATGAACTGTTGTCAGTCAAATGAGAATCATTTGCTTAATATCCCATAGAACTCTTTGTCTTTTTGATCTTTCCAACTTGGGCCATACATTAGTGTAATGGTCAAAAGTCGGCCATAGCTGAGGCAATGCCTTATGGCCACTCATGCACCAATGATGGAATACAATCGGCTGTTCAGTGTTTTTAATTTTGACATGTAGGCAGTCTAATACTTACATCCTTCGTTGTACAGGCAAGCAATGCCTAGTTTGATCAATGCTTCAACATTGTCCTTGTCAGCTGCCCTGTGAAAGAAACCATAGTTGTTATTAGCTACTAGCGTGTAGTCGTGTACATGAAGACGCATAGAACATTGACATCCTGAGACCCTTCTGGTCCCAACAAAGTAAAGGCTTGTGCAATGGAAGCCCTGCCCTGTCCTTTATGGGCAAAGTTGGGGCCATCCGTCCAATATATAGGAAATGGTACTATGAAAGGCGGAAACAGATTTGCTTTCGATCGGGCTGTGATTGATCAAAGCCAGACTTTACCTCTCAAAGTGTTTGATGTTGGTGTTGTTGGGCCACTCGTCTACCAGAGTGGCTGTGGTCCACAGATGGGGCGTGCTATCAATCAACCATTTGAACTGTGAGCAAACCTGGAAAAAAGAAAAGAAATGGGATCGGCAACAATAAGTTGGTGAAAACAAATAGCAATACTGGTTGATCCACACTTTACGCAACAATCAGTAACATGACATTCACTGGTGCTCGATTAATGCGAAATATCAGTTCATGAAATGCACTTCATTTGCTTCACTTTGTAATTAAAACAAATGTTTGGCAAACTTCACGGACTGAATTTCTTTTGAATTCGATTTGAAATTGACGTACCTGTCTGGCGTTTATTAGGTCTTTAAGAGGGAGGAACTTGAAGAATTGAATGAGGAGTTCGCTGGGCAGGCTACACAGAGTGTAGGACCTCAGACGATACATCATGGGCTTGGACTTGCGGTATTCTGTGAAGCAAATTGAAAAGAAGAAAGTCAAGTGAGAATATAATGATACCAATGACATTTTCCAACTGTCCGTAAATTTCTCATTCTTTGGATCGATTTCACGAAGCCCTACGAACGATCAAACCTTACTCAAGTTACGAAGGATATCGTATCTTATGTTGACAGCAAGTTACGATGAGTTCAATGGTGAAATTGGGGTCCATGGTGAAATCAACCCCAGGTGACTTAACGATGGAATTGGAAAGATGTTTTGCAAATAAAATCCCCTTTTTTTTCAAGACCATCATAAAATAAGTTTACGTTAGTTAATGATGATCACTTTATACCCTACCGAGAACAAATGGAAACTAAATCTCTTAATATCGGTAAGGGTAAGCCTTACAAACTTGCCTCAAGTTTGTGATGCTTACCAAAATTATAGCAAGTAGGCCTAACGTTAGGCCTACTTTGAAAATCATGCTCAAATTCAAAATCAGCAAAGTGGACACAAACATTAAACACATACAATCTAAGCAAGGATGCAGTCCATAGGGCCAGGGCTACATGGTCAAAGTTTAGGGAACAGGTGAATTTTTGTTTTAATCTCGAGATTAACTGAACTTCTGAACACAAACGTAAGTCATAAGCCGCCCTTGGGCCTGGCCTATCCAACTAATTTCACAATAAAAATAGGTTGAAACATAACTATTTAAGTTAGATACATGGTCTGAATTCGTTGAAAACATTGACAAGCATCAGCTTGACCAGGCGAAAAGCCAGTACAACTTGGGTGGTCGTCCATTTTTTTGTAACTTAACCGCAAACTGACCGTTTGTAAATACGCGGTCGATGCGATGACGGTTAGGCAAAAGTTTCAACTTTCAAACTCAGTTATTAATCTTCCAAGACGGGACGACAACTTACCTTTCAGTTTCATTTCGCCAACGGATTACTAAGCTGCCTACCCTATAGATCTAGAAAACTAAAAGTTGATAAAACTGTGAAAAAATAGAAGAAAAATTTAGCTACCCCCCAGAACTTGAAGTGACCCTCCGCTTCGATTGCACGCCAGCTGTTTTTTGGAGTGACCGTTGAAGCGCCCTCACGCGGTGAGTTGTGAGTTTTCCGTTCCCCGAATTACGAGCTGTGATTGGTTGATTGTGGCGTCAACTTGCATCTTTTGGGAAGTTGAGTGTTGTCCTTTTGTAATGCATGAACGGTTAAGTTTGTACAAGTTTACATTTTTTTTGAGCCTTCGAAAAAGATCCTGCTAGGATCAAAACGCGTCAGGCCCTCCTTACTCCAAGCATTTGATAAAATTGCAGGTCATTATTTTGGCTGATGAGCAATTTGCAGCAGTTATTAAATAACAGTCTTTACTGTTTAATTACACTTCGATCAGTAACTTTATGTATGAAGATTATATAACTTATAAGTGCTAAAAAAAACTACTAACAATAAAATAATAATTAATTGAAGTACTCCAATAAAGACAAAGGTGATTATAAAAGTGATTTTTGTGCTATCTGGTTTTCAAGTGGGTTGGGGCAACTGGGGCGGATCTAGCTAAACCGGCATTGGGGAAGGGGTGTTGAAACTTGAACAAATAAAAAAAAGGTTTAATTTCGATGAATCAAGTCCTAAACTGAGTCGCAATCATGAGAAACGTGGGCGTGAAAAAGTAACAAAGGGACGTCAAATGGCTATAGTATGAATTTGGGAAGGGCGTCCCGTTCTTCGTTTTCAAAACACTGAAATATTTTTTTTCCTTTTTTTTTGGTCTAATTATTTTAGTAGACAAAATAAAAAATGGCAACCTATATAAAATTCAGAAAAATGCACCGGAATTTATTATTAATTTTGGTGAAGGGTGGCAATTATTTTGTGTCTTTCCAATAGGCTACAAATGAAGAGTAATTAATTTGCAAAAACAAATAACTCCTTTGTTGACAAATTTACATTATTATTCATCACGGATGCTTTTTTTTTTTTATTGAAGGACCGGATACGCCAAGAATTTTTTTAATTTTCTGTACTTTTATAAATTTGCAATAAATTAATAAGTTTTACATGTTCAAATGTACGCGGTTTCCATGGATACTAAAATATAAAGAATGATTAAGTTAATTTTTCATAATTAATGGAGTTATCTGTTTTTGCAAATGAACTCTTCAAATTACATGTATAACAAGTTGATGTGCGACTGAACGGCCGGGGGATGTTAGTCGGGGACACACAAAAATAATGATCGATTGATCGATTGGTTGATTGATTGAATGGTCTATTTCATAACTTCGTAAAATGATTCAGAACACAATTAAGATTATAATTATACAGACCGAATCGCAGCGCACACCAAATCCTTTTCGTTTTGTCTTAATTTCATTGAAGAGTGAGTTGACGAGTAATGGAACAGAAACAAGTTCAAATTCAATGTTCCGTTTTAAGGTTAACTCCCCCCCCCCCCCCTCCGCTAAAAACAGCATACACTGAACAAAAATTATCACAATGGTAGGCGTGGACACACCGCTGTAGTTTTATATAGGACCTATCTAAAAAATGATCTAAGAAAATGAATACAAAATGTACTAATATGTATACTGATAGGGCCTAAGCTTTCGTAGCAACAACTTTTGCATTAGGTGCATTGAAGTTAAAGAAAGGACATTTTGAATAATCCTGTGAAGAAAATCAATGCGCGAACCGATCTGAACTACCACTGCAATGCAATTACATGTATATTATTGTCAACTCTTATGTAAAGTTCAACCAATGAACGTCTTTCATCATAGCCATGCGCTTGCAACGGGCTAATCATATGACAGCATCTTTAAAGTATCTTTACATAAAATAAATCTTTTAAGTGTTATCAAATTGGTGTCAACCGCAAGACAAATAAAGTTGATCTTCATGCACATTCCTCTTCTGCTCAGTTTTTATACTGCTGCCTTAATGAGACTTCTCGTCGGTGATGATAACATTTCAGAGGGAATCATCTTTCTCGAAGATTATTTTATTCAAAAAGTAATTACCGGGGCGAGCTAAAATTGAACTTGGAACGGTCGCACGTTTGTTATTTATAATAATAAATAGGCCTAGTGTAGTAGTGTGTGATGCAATAATAATTGATCTTGGCATAATGAACATTACAAATAATGTCTTTAGAATGTAGCTGATACCCTAGGGAGACATCGAAATGTCTCCCTGATTGATTCCCGATGCGCGATGTCTCCCCAAACCAAATGCAAATACAACTACCTGTTATTTGTAGAAAATAATTATATAGAATTAGAAGACAGAGAATGCCATCAATGTGAATTATGTCAATTTCAAGTTCATTAGTTTGGACTTTGGAGGATGTTTAGAGATAGGTAAGTAAAAGTTTGTGCACGATCCTATGGAAATGTCTCCCTAGCTATAATTATAACCGCAAAGCAGTACCCAATCCATATCCTCGGTATGATCATGCATTTTATTATTATGTCGAAGCCAGTTTTTTTTTCACTTTGCAAGAATCACAAGTTGAAAAGTTAAAGAGCGACCTCTCTTGACTATAACGGTCTCGTCAATAATCGCCGACAGTCCCTTCAAAACTTTTGCAGGCTTTTGACTGTAACATATAGTTGGTACAAAATCATTACTGCAGAAACTGCCCAAACTCGTCATCAAAACATTAACGAATTGTCAGATTTAATATCAAAGGCTAATTCAAATGTAAAAAATGATTCAATGTTCCAAGGATGGACCCTTCAATTTGACGTAGCTTGAACACCATCTACACGTTTTGAAATGAATTCGTTGTTGCTCGTTGCTCGTAATCGTATTCGTTTATTGTGCACATGCAGAGTGCAGACGATAACTCTAACGCTGCTATGCATTACCGTACCACACATGCCATACCACACATGGGACAAAAATAACCCATTTGCTAGACAACCACCTGCTGTCAGTATTGAGCAATGATAACTAAAAACGCGGATAATTCGATTATTCCACAGCCAGTTTTCGAGAAGTAAAGTCTACACCATGCTTTGAGACATTTCAGGACAGTGTGTGCACCAGAGATTCGTGATTGATGTGGTAAGTTACTACTTAAATAGTTAGACAACGAGTGAGTAAAATCGAGAGGTTTTGGTGTCCGGATTTCGTAAAATACACACTTTCACTGACGAGTAACGTAGTCTAACGTTACACAGTAAAGACAGTACATTAGGCCTCGGCGCCCCAACGTTAGCTCTAAATTTAGACCAGTACTACAGTACTCAGTACTAGAGGCCTATACAACATGATTTATCCAGTCAATAGGCCTAGTTTCATGAATTTACTATTTAGAGCAATGTAGAGCAACCAATGGAGCAATTTAGATCAGCGCGGAGTGAAGTCATTCCAACTCGCCGACCTTGGAGCCGATGAAAACAAAGCATTAAGTTGTAACGTTACAGGTTTGAAGACAAAAAGCTGCCAGAATTGTTTACCGTTAATCTTATTACAGGGTACTTCGATCCCCCAAAACTATATGAAAAACAATTCTCTACAACGGGCGGTTTGCGTGATTTGTCCGTAGTTTGCGCCGGTTGGCACCATCTACACGTTAGTTTTCATCGGTTGTCAAGTTATAATGAGAATGAAAGTACCCGGATGTCCGCGCTGATCTATAAGCCGTAGTTTAGTACTATTTATTACTAAATAGGCCTACTAGATCAAAACATGAGACCCTCCTAACTCGACCAAGAAGTTTATCATCAAATACGTTAAATGGAAACTGACTGGATAGATTTTAAGTTGGCCTTGATCCAAAATTCCAATAAATAAAGGCATTGAACATTGAATTGAATGGAGTGGGATTTGAACCAGCAACCTCCGGACGGACTACCGTTCCGGGGGAAGAATCCAACTGACAGCCATCACTTGTGCACAAACCTAGGCCTGGGACCGATAGCGGGCGTTTTAATAAAATGGCAACCGCTGCTATGGCTGCTTTCAAAGTGTATAACGTTGGGCCTAATTGTAGGTAAAAAACCGGGCCTTAAAACGCACTTTTTTTTTTAGACCTATGCTACCCTGGTCTTATACGTGACCTGAGATTGAAGTTCATCATAACTTGTATCCGATTCTGTCTGTCGCCTGTCGGCAACATGCACTTATTGTGACGTGTACAATGTTAACACTTCAGCATGTCCAGTGCATTGTGATGCGCGTGCTTGTTTTCACTCCAGCCACATTGTCAAGCATTGTTCAGTGACCAAAAAAAGCCAGGATATCCGACCGAGAGAATAAGTTTAAAACTCTGTTAGGATATAACCCTTTTTCCATAATGGCCATCAGTGGAATTCTTTCCCCGTACGTTCGGTACTGTCCAAGAAGTTCAGTTGAAATTAACTGAAAAGCCTTCCTCCATCTTGCCCACGGTGTAAGTAACCCTCCGATTCTATGCTACAGAGTACAGACCATACTGGTCAGGGCTCGAAATATTAGGCCTACTAGCCCATTGTACAATGTCGAGCATAAACTGCTCTGGGCTAGCATGGCTAGATAGACTCACTTCCTTGATTGCCTGGTGCCTTTGGTGGGCTCGTAAAAAAAAAGGGAACCTACCTGTTACTGTTAGTGTTAAGGTATGATATGGATCAACATTTTATTATGTACGGGCTAGTGGGCTACTAAAAATCTAAACGGGCTAGTAAAATCTGCAGTAAGCTGGCACGGTGTGCTAGCCATTATTAAAAAAAAGTTGGTGCAAGGCCTGCTGGTACTTGGTAGTCCTAGCTCCTAAGTTCCAGTAAATGGAACCCTACATGTACAGGATGTAGGCCCTATACTCCTTGATCGGTTGTACATGATATTCAATGACTGATCAACCATGTTGAGTGGTTGACTATTGAAAAACCGGTATAAACTTAAAAAATAAAATGGTTTTTCAGTTTTCATTTGAGTCAAAACCGCTCAAGCATAAGTTGTGTCATGGCTTATAATTACTCTTGCAGACATAATATTAAAACATACACCACTACCTTATTTTTAGTACTAAGCTCAGCAAAATATCCATGGCCTGATATAACTATGGATACAGTATTTACGTACTGCAGTATATTGAAAACCTGATTGTTGACAGGATTTAAGTTGTTATTTTCCCGAACATACCCGTTGACTTTATTTTGCGCCACTCAATTTCTTTGAAATCCTGCTTTACTTCACAATGACAGCCATTTGCTTTTTTATTTCATTATCATTAGGTCTGCACTCTGCAGTGTAACTAATTCAATAATTTATGGCCTAAAGCCTAGCTTGCTTTTCATGAGAAGACTTCATGCGAAAATTTTACGAGGCCATAAAATCATGGAGAACAATTGCCACAAATTGAATAAAGTGCCTTTGCAGAAGTTTGTTATGAATAGGCGGTTTAAGTATTTAATGCAGTTGTGACGTCATTGCCCATGAAGCGTTTGTAGAAAGTGTGCATCATATCATGTTTGTAAATCAATGAAGAAATGAATTGAATGAAGTCAATGAACCAGGATTTACTCCCTTGTACAGTTAGAGTACCCGGTAAACATTTTGAAATTACACAATTTATACAGTAAAATCATGCAGTATGGGCTGGAATACAGGAATCTGTTATGAATCTCCATGATTTCAGTAAGTTGTCGCTATCACCATAGCAACTTTAATACTGTGTACTGTGTGATGGCACAATGCTGCATCCTGTTTGGCGTGGGTTATGAGAGCATATTTATGTGTGATTTTCATATTTTTGTGTGTGCAAGAAAGCTTGTCATTCAAATACATGTAGCAGTTGGTATTTGTTGCTCGCTGTATTTTGCTTATAAAAATAATCTGTCATACATTGGTTGAGCTAATTGATCTACATGTAATTCATGGAGTTCAAGATGCTTGATGTACATGTACCAGCCTGTATAGTGTCTGAAGATTAAACTGATGAGATCATGTCTTTAGTTGGCGGATAATTTACAAACTGCATAGTGCATTTTATACTGTACAAATGCCAATGAACGTGTACACATGTACGTGTCCGGTGTACACACAGCCACTTGGTTTGATTTCAGTGTTATGTCCCATGTACTTTATGTGTACATTGTGTGTAGACTTGGCCCCCATATATATACCTTGCTTGATGATGCCACTTCATTGCATCTGATGAAGTAGTTGTTGCTACGAATGCTCTTTTTAAACTCTAGTTAGTCAATATAGTGCTACTTGTATTTTTGTATTTTAGGATGTTATCTGACTGACACGGCTACCCATAATTATATTGTGTGTTGTGTACTGTACCTGTGCTTCATTCTTTTTGCATTGGTAACTGATAAATTGGCATTGAGTCATTTTTGAATGATAAACACTTTAATGATAGGCCTAATTTTATAATAAAGTTACTATATAGTACATCATAATATCAGCACCAAAGTACAAGCATACGTGCCATGTGTGTGCACTTTTCATGAAGAAACATGTACAGTGTATACGGTACGTAAATATGTATGAAAAGTACATTACCACCGCTTGAAAAAATACGGACTGCTCTTTTAAGTTAATTGCCAGTTGCGATAAAACTTGACCAAAGTACGTACGGCTAAGTCGGCTATGCATGTTTTCAATTTGAGTCAAGGCACTATTACCGGTAACTCTTTTATCATGTATGAAACACTGTACATGTACATGTAGGCCTACACATGATACTATGGTAGAAACCTGTACCTAAAGCCAACATTACATGGAATGTTAAATAACTGCACAGTGCACGCATAAAATGTTGTACTTTTACCATTTTACCATGCACCTTTGGGTCATTCTGGACTGTTCGTGGGCGATTCTTCGGTAACGGAATTACGCCCATTTGTCACTTTGTCAGGGATTATTCTTTCCCAAGAAAATATGTTCTATGCTAGACAACTAATCTAAACATGGAAAGGGAGCCAAGGACCAATAGAATTGATAGACCCCTACAAAAAAAAAATTCCCCCAAGATTTACCTTTAAGGGGCGGAGCTTAATATCGGTAACGGAATTACGGACCGAGGACAAGCATATTTGAGTTCTTGCATAAATTGATAAAACTCTCTGAAGTTCTGAAATTTTAAAATTGGACACTACCTGTTATTTGTAGAGTTCAGGCGTGTTGTTAACTACAATGCAGAGCAAAGTTGAAAAAATAATCACTCTTTTCATAATTTGCATTTTAATCATGGTAACGGAATTACGGCTGGGCGGTAACGGAATTACGCCATAGTGTTTATACAGTAAACGCAATACATAACATTAAATTCAACATTAACTCATCACAATACAAATTTTAGAAGGTTATAAAATGGCACAGGGGAAAGCCACATGTATATAATAGGCTAGGTGAAAATTAACAGGTCAAAATGTAATTTTAGGCCTAAACATGTCTTGGCTTTGCTTTTTAGGTCAAAGGTCAAGGTGAAATGCAGTCAGGTGATGACTGCATAACTGGTACAATTGCTGGTTTACAGATTTTAAATTTTGCCCAATTAATAGACTAAGACATTGAGCCCCACTCTTTACATATTGACCAATCACAGGATTGCCTACATCACCACTATACAGGTTTGAGAATTTTACCTTGGCTAACTTTTGGTAGCATTAGGCCTAATATAAGGACGGGCTTAATGGATTGATCTGTTGTAATCTTGCGAAAGAAAACAAAATTGTCAAATAAGTCTGCCTTTAATGTGTCCTGGCCTTAAATGGAAATATTTGAAATGCATAATGTTTCAAATTTGCTTGGTTCTTGATCATATCTTTTTACACTCTGTGGTTTGTTCCATGTAAAAAAAATGTATTATCATGTAGATTTAATGATTAATTACCACGCAAATGGAAACAATGCATGGTGTAGTATGTTTCAAGCTTAGTTAAGGATTTGCTTAATTCATACTTCATTCAGAAAACAGCAGTTTATCAAATTGCACAGAATTCTAAAAAAATCAGATGGATCAGCAAGCAGAGATGGCAACCTACATTATGCCCACAAAAAGAGTAGGCCTACAGTGTACTTGTACCCGACAGAGTAACAGTATTTTTCGAAGCAAAAATAGTATTTACCTGAAAATGCAGCTGAATTGAGAGAGAAAAGTATACTTGGAATAGTTGTACACATGGGAAATGTCACATGCAATTTAGAACATTTTAAAGAGTCATACTTATAGTAAATGTGTTTTTCCACCAGAAATCATACTTTACTCTGAAAAAGTGCAATAGCTCTACGTGCAAAATACATTCAAACTGTACTAGTTGGCATCTCTGAAAAGGAAAATGTAACAAGACTGTAACAATCTGTGGATAAAAACACCAGTTACCATGGTTACTGGATGTTGTAGATTGAGAGATGTGTCTAGATCCATCTGGGGTTCAGGTAGAATCAATGTGATGGTTGCTGTCACAATAACATTCAACATCTTCATGCTCTGGCCACGTAAACTTAAACTGTGTGATATGTATATGGAAATGTATACACTTTGTGCATGCGTAATTCCGTTACCGTAATTCCGTTACCATTTCGTAATTCTGTTACCACTTGGAAAAATGCCAAGAAATAATTTTTTTTAAGTTTTCATTTTTCATTCATGTTTATAGTAGGGCCCTTCTTAACATCCATGATTTCAAGAAAAAAAATCCAGAAAGTCTGTGAAATAAGTAACTTTTGCCATTTTTTCGGTAACGGAATTACGTGCAAAAATTGACATTTTTAAAATGAGGCCTACACTATATATATAATATATATATATATTTATATATATATTTTTATGACCCCCAGCAATGTTGCTAATATGTAACATCAAAAAATAAATCAACCCTTTTCCCTGTTACTCAGAAAGTAAATAAACTCAAAAAATAGTTTTTTTTACCAAATCTGCACGTTTTTAATCATAAATTGCAAAAATCACTGTTTTTACCAAAAATATCCATTTTTTTGAAATTTTATTTTTTGATCTGAATTCCCCATTTAATTGTGGTCTGGAAAAAGTACAAAAAAGTTTCAATATGTACAGATTTAATTTTGACATTTTTTCCTCTCCCATGGAGAGTTGCCCTTCATACATAATGTAATAATACGAGGCACATCAACTGTACCTTTAGGCGTAGGCAATGTTATCACCGTAATCAGCACAGAATGACCAGTGGATCCATGGAATACTGATTAATTTCAACTTTCAACCCACTTCCATTTTCTTTTCTTCCTCATTTTTGGAAAATAGAAAAGGAATTTTCACACAAAACCATGCAAAGTTTTAAAAATATACATGTACTGTGTAGTACACTCTACATGTATTTTGTCTGCACTTGCTTATTCCAGTATGTTTACCAACTTTATTTGTATTCAAAATCAATATATAAAAAAAAAACAGAATCCAATACAGTGTGTGTGTTGTGTCATAAGTGTTCATACACTGTATTAAAGTGGTTACAGGTGTATCCGTCTAGTAACTTAGTTTACCAGTAATTACATGTATAATTTAGTACACGTTTTGCAAGTATTCTGGTACTGTCATAAACTGCTCAATCCGGGACCAATTCCATGGCCATGATGGCTGTGCAACTGATATTCATGATTTCATGTGCATAGGCCTATTCAGAAACATTATCTTGAGACAAAGGAATAAGAATGAATAAATGAATAACCAAAGAAGCTACATGTACAGTACTTGGAGTACACGTTTGATCACGACTGGTTCATGTGCACATTACAGTCAGAACCATTATTGGACTGGAAGCAAGTCAAATTTTTGAAACCATTTTCCTGAGGTTGGTTGCATCAGCTGAACTTTGTTGTTCAATTGCCTCAATTACCGCTCTGTAGGCCCCTATTTGTTTCTTTTTGTTTTTTAGAAACCAAATTGCTGAATTTAAAATGTAAAATTGAAGTACATTGTACATGTAGGTGATGTGTACATTGTACACTACAGTACATGTAAGTTTGCCTCAATCCTCCATGATACTCCCAAAAACATTAATTTATGGTAGATTTTTGAAAGCTACATGTACCCTGAAAAATGGATTAGGTTTTTTTTACCCCCAAAATTGTACATATATACAGTATGTACATGTAGTCTAATTACAGTGCATTTAAGTGCACATTTGGTATGTGTACATGTAATGCTAATTTGGTTGTGGCTGAAACAAAATTGCAAGCTATTTACAGTAACTCTACCAATTTTACCGCAGTCCTAGAAAGAAAAAACAAAAACCAGCCATATCAATTTTAATGCTTGTATGCCGACCAGAAACTTGAGATATTTTCATGGCCTCCAATGTAATGTGCAACCACTTGTAACTGTAAACCCAAACATCAATTGCTGTACTGTGTTCAACTGACTACACAGCATTAGCAGTTTTGTACACAACAAATTCATGGTTTGTTGCTCATATATTATGCAAGGGTGCCCGTTACCACCTGCTATGACAATTGTTTTGTTGAGAAAGAAAATCTCCATGGCTGAATTTCCAGGCTACAGAATGCATCCTGTCATGCCTGTGGTTACTGTTTGAACTGCGCTTGGGGGGAGGTGACAAAGCTTTCTGACAGACCTCATCAGCCCCCCCCCCCCCCTACCCCCAACCACCAAATTAATGAATATAATATAATGCTAAGTGAAGTGTAACTGGCCAATTGCCTGTATGGATCTACACGTTTTTGTTCATTTGCCAATTATGCGATACATGTACACTTTATGCGCATACACATTTTTACACGTCTGACTGTCAAAAGGAGTCAATAAAGTAATAAAGCAACTTTTTCAATTGTGTATACGGTACATAGAATTCTTTAATACCAGCTAGCTAGGTATCACCCTGGGCAGAGATGTTAAATACTAATACCGGTGTAACTTAGTCTCTTATTATTCTTTCTCAAGTAAAGTCACTACTTTAGTTTTGCTTAGATTCAAGCTTAAATCACTTAGGCCCTACCAGTATAAAGTTTATTTTGCCAAATTCAAGTTGAGTGTAAATGTAAGTGAATTCTCAGAAGTCAATTAAAAGGAGCCATAACTAAGACTACAGGTACCGGCCACCGGGTACATGTATGTACTTCTACTGTGTATTCAAAAAGCATTAATCAGTAGCATGTTTCCTCAACTTTATCCCTTTGACAGACCATAACACAAATACAGTATAATACATTCTTCACCCCTATTGACCCCATGTTACTCATTTACAATCCTGTTGTTATTTGTATTTTGAAATTTACAATTTTTAATGTCAAAGAATTGTTAGAATTAAAAGAATTGCTTGACATGATCAAAACTGTATTTCTAATCAGTGTAATTACTGGCTACATGCCAGTGGTATTTATTTGCCCGTTAGGCATTTTCGTACAGCGTTTGAAATTAAAAATACATGTATAACTGCCACGGTCACGTACATTTAGCTATCACTAAAGATCACATGATCGTATCTCTCTCTTAAGTGATCATTTTATATACTTTACATACATGTGCATAATGGGAGACTTGAATTCATGAGTCATGACACATTTGGTTGATTTTGAAATACAGTGTACGCTACATGGAGGCTGTCCATGTGGCAGGAATGTGGTGATATCAGTCACTTAAAGGTAGTATCATACATGTACTTTGGTAAGAAACCAAAACAGAAATGTTCACAGATTTACATATAACTTTCAGGGTATGAAGATGGTGCTGGTAGAAACCCACTGTTAAAATTGTTCCGCCTGAAATGGTGTATTTATCCAGAAATTAGTCAAACAATGACCCAAAATCTTTTTGATCTTTTAAAAGATGAAAAATAAAAGAGAAAAGACTTAAGAAATACTGTGCCCGTTTTTCACGATTTTCACTAAAAGTGGGCACCGTATGGGACTGAAATTTTCACAGATAACTGTGACTGTGTCTCCCTTGATATTTTTGCCCATGAATCTGCACTTCTTTGACGAAAACCAAAGTATGATATTACCTATAAGTCTGATATCTCCAGTCTGTAACTAATCGGAGAGATGTTACTGACGCACATACAGATTTTTATAAAAGACATTGATGAATATCAAGTTCTCAAGTGAATGAAGCAATGTAAACCATTCAGTCAGTTTCCCTTGCACGGTTATTTCAAGATCATAAGTTTTTACGACTTTTAACATTGTTTGCAATGTGCAAATATATGCGGGTAGGTACCATCATTCAACTGGAAACCAAGCACAGGTGAATTGAATGTGTTTAGCTACACTGTAGCACTTAACTCAGCAATTGTGCCAGTCATCTAAAAAGTTAAATGCCTGTGAAATAATTATAAACATCCAGTACTAAACAGTGACAGCCCAGAGATCATGTTTGCATTGCAGGGGTATAATGACAAACATGCATTTTTATCTCTGGTGGCTCAAGTCTAAACACACTCTCCCCTAGCCTCCAGTTATCAAGATAGCTTTCACATTGCAATGTTTGCCAACAGTCAGTTTAAGTGGCAGTGCAAACACTTAACATTGTGCTGCCAAATGATTCTTGTGAGCCATGCACTTTTCGTGTGATAAGAGCTGGTCCTATCTGTCTGGATAAAGTTGGGAAGGGAGGGGGGGGGGGGCCTTCCCAGGTCTTTCCCGTCTGCAAACCTTGTCCAGGGGCCAATTTCATAAAACTGTTAAGCACAAAAATATGCTAAGCATGACTTTTTTGTCTTAATGAGAACAGGGTTAACAACCAAATTTCCACGTGTTGTGTATTACTTGTGATTGTTCTTTTATAGCTGTTGTTCGCTGACCATGAATATCAAATGGAATTTTCAATGGTGGTTTGTTTTATTAGGCGAAACATTTTTGTGCTAAGCAAATTTTTGTGCTTAACAGTTTTATGAAATTGGCCCCAGGCTTTGCACTTTGAGCAGTTCCTGTACATTTCTTTGAAGTGACAATCAGCAATTTGCTTAGATAAAGTTAAATCCCTTTGGTTTTTAAAGGCAATGTCATACTTTAGTTTTTGTCAAAGAAATATAGATTTATGGGCAAAGATATCAAGAAAGATTATAGCGAGTCATCTGTGAAATTCCTAGTCCCATACGGTCCCAATTTGTTGAGAAAACAGTGAAAAAATGCCCACGGTATTTTAAAATCTTTCCACAGGATTTTTGATCTTCCGAAAAATTTTTTTTTTGGGGGGGGGGGGGGGTGGGAGGGAAATTGGTTTTACTCTTTTCTGGATAAAGACAGCATTTCAGGCAAAACAATTAACGGATTGTTACTACCATTACCATATTTATACCCTGTAATTGGCCTTGCGCTAACTTTTTTATGGCTAGCACTCCGGGCCAGCTGACCGCAGATTTTACTAACCAGTTTAGATTCTTACTTGCCAAGGTACATATGTTGATCCATACCTTAACATGTAGGTTCCTTTTGTTTTTACTAGGCCACTGGACAACCAAAGAAGTGAGTCTAGCTAGCCCAGAGCAGTTTTTGCTAGACATTGTATGGCAGGCTAGTACTATTGCGTTAAAATCTGTGGACATTTCTGTTTCAGTATGCTACCAAAGTGTATGAGAGTTTACCTTTAAGTTAAGGTCTCTACTCTCTTTCATCAGTTTTCTTGACATGTAATTATCCCCCAATGCAGAGTTGAGGAAGCGTGTACTTAGGAGAGGAGATTGCGAGCGTCTCCGGGATGCGTTGTCATGGTGAAGCAGGAGCATTGCTAAGAGACACAACTATCCTGTGGGACTTAATTACACCAGGTATGTGTACATAGTTTATTAACTCCATAGCCATTTCTTTTTATATTAAGAACTTCCTTCAACCCACATCAAAGAAAGTGCTCACAATTAAACAGCTGGGAGTGTTATTCCAATACAGTGGAACGCCACTATAGCGAACATGGCGGGATGCACAGAGATTGTACGTCCATAATGGTTGTTCGTTATTAAAAGTGATCAATTTTTCTGCAAGCCTATACATTGACTCAAAAATTGGGAGCCAAGGATGATGTTCGGTATAGCCAAATAGCGGTGTTCGTTATAGTGATGTTCCACTGTTGTTCACATGAAGTGCAGACACAACCCATCAAACTCCAATGACAGGCATTTACTATTGGGTTTTGGCTGAGTGTGTACGCATAGCTCATCTCAATCAATAGGCTGCACAGTGCATAGTACTCAACTCACTGGAACTCGGCAACTTTATAAACTGGCTGAGATTTTAGGCTGCTACCATTGTGTACCATTATTTTTTTATTTTGCCCTAATGGGATGTACATGTACATGTACAATACATGGATAGTTACAAAAATGTACATGCCACAACTTGCGTGTAATTTTGTTTGGAAAAAAGCATAGTCTTGGGAATGGATACCTGAAAAACTGATTTGAAAATGAAGGCAATTCATAGATGGGCAGATCTTCCCATCGGACCACTCCCATTCTCATCAGGATAATACAGTGAGCAGAAAACAATCTCAAATGTCATATGAACATGATGAATAAACCCCTGTGAAACTGTAGAAGGGCACTTATGAATGATCCAAAATCCAACAGGCATACACTCCAGTAGATTGCTGAGGAACAGTCTGACGGTTTTGAGATGCTCCCTTGGCTTCAAGCATTCTCCCTTGGCATAAAGCATTAAGGGCTTGCCCCTGAAACAGCTAGGCCTGCCCTGAACACAGTAAGGCTTGCCCTGAACGCGGGTGGGCCTGCCTTCTGCACAGCTGTGGTAGTTGCACGGCCTGCCTCCAGCACAGCTGTGGCAGTGTCACGGTTGGAACATTTGACATTCACACTGTGTATGTTCTTGCTTTCTTGGCGACTGAAAGTGGTTGACTCGAGTTCAAACCACATTTTATTGCTTTGCCTGCTTCATATACCATAACTGTATTCAAGGAACCAGGGTGGAAGTAATCTAAGCATTATTAGTACAATTGATTATTGGTCAAGTTTTGGCCTATGTAATTAAAAGCTGTATGACGTGATGGTCTACTGGTTTCCACTACGTGCCGTTCTGAAAACACTCGAAATGAAATTATTCAGAGGCAAACAATGGATGTTGATGGATGGAAGCAGGATTCAAAAGTTCTCGGGACCAGATGTTGTACATGTAAGAAATAAAAACAGAATTAAATTATATTTGTAAAAATGAATCAAATTATTTTGATTGTGAAATTTAAGAACCAAGTTCTGTCCAAGTCTTTACTTCTTCTTTTTTGTGTACATGGATAAGGCTATCGGCAAGCCTGGAAATAAACGGAGGCCACAGCAGAGGCCATGGCCTTCGTTGCCTTGGTTCTTGGCCTTGGTGCCCCTTCAAATGTTTCCGTAGACATGATTTTCCAATGGAAGTGCCTCTTGCAATGGAAAATTGGCCTTGCCCTGAACACCAAACCTTATTTCCAGCCCTGCAACAGAACTCTTATAAACCATCCTGGATGAAAGATTTGAGGCTTTGCATGGTGACAATTGGTATATGGTTCTGTTTGCGAAAACACCATGCAATATATTCGGTCGTACTTTCGCAGTTATGTCTCAAAGTTTCGACTATCTGCTCTTGTCTTCTCAATGATGACTAGAGCAGGCTAGTCGAAACATTGAGACCAAACCAGAATAGCGCTCCGCACTAATGACGTCACAAAATCCCTGGATGTCAGACAAACCTTGTCTCACACGTAGTGTACATGTACGTGCGCACGCACACACGTTTGCATGGTTGCAATGTTTTTCTGAGATCCGGTGCTATTTTTAGCGCAAGTGCGGAGCGCTATTGGGATGAAATAAGAAGTGCGAAAGTATGAATGGATATTACATGGTGTTTCCGCAAACCGATCCACATCCTGGATGCGATATTAAAGATGAATATTTGGCCTAAATGATGAACTTCATTTACATACAGTTAGATGCACTGTACAGGTGTACATGACACATCATTTTATTCTAGTTAGCTATTGTGTTGTCAAACACTAACTGCTAAATATACAAATTGCCCCAGAAAAACCCACTTGTTGTTTACTCTGGAAAGTACAGTATCCCTACCCTTGTGTGCTTGGTAGTGTGAGTATTTATTTTAATAATCACATTGGCCCACATGCATCACATTATGCTCTTACACTGTATGCACTTTATCACACCCTCTGAGACCTTCCTACATTTGCAAATGACCACCATTGTTGAAGTTGACCTTCTAAAACTCTTTTTTTTCTTTAGTTTTGACACTTTTCATCATACTCCAATATTCTGAGTGCAGGACAATGTACATGTATGTGGGAAATTTAAAGATTTTCTGTACCCTTTGTACATGTATACATACATGCATGTACAAAGAGTAACTGACAAGTCTTGAATGATTAAACTCATTTTACAGATAGCCGTCAATATTTTTTCTGTGTTTTTTTGTTAATTTTGGGGTGAAAAGCACAAAAATAACTTATTTGGACTATGTAAAGTATTCCCTGTTTGATTTTCAAAATGTCTCTTATAAGGAATATACTGTACGCACAACAGTCTGATGGATATCATCTAGGCCAAAATGTGCTTTCATGAATTTTGGTATAAATTCCAAACTGATCAATACATTTAACTGCTCTGTTAAATTCACTGTCATTCTTTTCTTGGGGGGGGGGGGGGTCAAATGTTCCATTTGAATTTGAATTTCAGACTGAAATGAGAAGAAAACCACACATTGGGAGCGTTCGTTTAGCTTGTCCCACGAGTCAACACCAGTCAACCTCTTCCTCAGACTTAGGGCTGCCCTGTAATGGAAGCTGAATGAACGCACCCATCAATGCTTACCAGTCTCATTTTGTATCCCATTAGTGCTACAGTATGTACACAAAATACTAGGGGTTACTTGAAATGAATGATTTTTAGCCATACATGTAGTGTAAGCTCAGATATTAATAAATGTGGGTAGAAATGCTTTGTCATGAATTCTAGTGCTTTGCATACACGAAACATGCTATTCATATGGAGTATTGGTACATTAAAAAAAAACCACACACACACACACGCAATGTGGCAGCCCATTATCATAATGTCTAAATGATTAGAAAATTGTGACATTTGCGGCACCAATTAAAGTCTGCTTGGTCGCAGTGCCGGAAAACATTGATTGAATCATATATGCTCACGTCTCAACATCTGTTTGGGATATCAAAATCAGTCAAGCCTGTCTCCACTCTCACCACATTGTGATCCCCACAAAAAAGACTTCATTACATTTTCAATTTATGATGCAACCACACAATGTGTTATTGGACATGTTTGTGGTTTGTTAAACAGCATGCTTTGAATCAAGGGCCAGATAGTTTAAGCAGACATGGCGTGGGAAAATGGAAAACATTAATATTTATGTGTACGTGATTGACAAGCAGTGTTTTATCATTTGGGTTGATTAAATGAATTGAATTTAATCAATTTATCAACAATTTCCTGTAAGGAGTCATTCTGTAAAGAGAAGCATCCAAGTTTTTTTTCGGTGGCCCTGACACCTGTCACATATGATTTTGTATTTTTAGAGATACTGTTCAGTTTACATGTAGAACACATTCTTATTTTATGGACTGCAGGTTAGCCCTCCAAATTACTGTAAACTGCCAAACGTAAAATACATCATACTGTAGTTTGAAATCAGTCTCAGTGATATTTCCATACTTGTCACATTGCAGGTTCAGGGATTCATGTGTAACCAGACACACAGGAAAAAATGCCACACTTTTGAATTACAAATTTGTAGGAAGACATAAAAGGCAATTTTCCTTAATCGGAACATTTGAAGGGACATCCTTTGCTGTCTTTGCAACATTTTAACCTACACTGTACATGTACATGTAGCTGTTGCATTTACACGATGTAACTGATGTGCCCAGAGGAAGGCCTTTCTGCCTCTTCAAGGTGAGAGCAACATTGTGGGTCGACGAGAGATGAGGAAACCAAATCCTCATTCTGAAACAAGATTGATGGACTCTCATTTACTGGAGAAATAGGACTTACAATGTCAGTATAGAGTTTCATAAAAAAAGAAATTGAACTTATATGTATGTACATGTAATATGATGAAGTCTGTATGCAGTTTGTCCTAGTAATAGGGCCTACAGTGTGTGTGGTAAGAACTTTGCTAAAGTTAAAAATTTGCGGGCTATGACCTGTGACTTTGGGGAGGTATTTTGTGGTCATTCATAAATGATGTACAGTGTACAGTATGTTAGACAAGTCTTAACAACAGTCATGGGTGTAGTCACAAATGGTTGAATAGCTTTCATGTCTTGGAATTTATTTGGAATCACAGTGAAAGACTACTGAAGTTGTTCATCATATGGTGTATACTGACCGGTACTCCATCACTCACAATTTCTCTGACTTCATTTTCACTTGGATGGATATAGGGTTAAACTACGGACAGTACACACACTACACATTCAAGCCAAGCCTGTGCCTGTATTTAACTGGTTTACAATTAGTTGGGTGTTTACTGAGAAAACAAATGTCTTGTTTACTCCGGAACTGCCCATTGTGCATCCATTGTTCCTCTTCTCACCATGGATGTAGATATAGAAATTTGAATTGGGAGCTCCGCTGTTGTACCGGTAATTGTAGGCATGTGCACGCATAGCTCTTGAGAGCCAAATTCTGCACCTGTAAACATACTGCATGTACTGCTGTGTTCATACCACTCCAATTGGGAATACAGTTGTTTACCCTCCATCCACATTGACACCTGTGGATGAAACATGAAAAGAAGTGTTTTTGTGTGGATGGGGAGGTGGAGGTAGAATGTAGGGCAACATGATGGACAGCCAGCTGGTTAAGTCAGGGACGAGGGAAGGCCATATCACTCAGTGATTCTGTCCTGAGACTCTCCAATACATAAAGTGCACCTGTACCTCTCTCCTTGAATATCTATTCTAGATGGAGGATGAAAGCAATTACATAGTCTGACTTCCATTTCTCTTGCTAACTCACTGTTATGAGGATCGGTTTGCGTAAATACCATGTACAGTGTAATAATCATTCGTACTTTTGCACTTCTATATCGTTCACAGTTCTACATGTACATGTATATCGTCCGCACTTCTACATGTATATCATTCGCACTTCTCGCAATTAGGGCTCAACGTTTTGACTAGTGTGCTCTACTCCTCATCAGGACTCTAGTTTAAACATTTCTTTCCAATGCCCCAATAAATGATAAGGTGTAATGTGATCAACAACAGCTTCACCAGTCATATGTTTTGTACACCAAAGATGTGTGATAACCACAAGTATGCTCAACATACATGTAACACAAAATCATTTCAATATTTTTTTTTTAAACTTCATCATGTGGTCACTATTCATCCCCAGTTGATGTACATTATACATGTGTATGTATGAAAGGGTGATTTTTTTTGCGGAAAGGGTGATTTCTTTTGCTAGACGAAGTGCTAATTTACTTTTTTTTTTACTTTTTAAATTTGTTTTAACTTTTCTTCTCTGTTATTGTATAATAAATGGTGGGTAGCCGTGTCAGTCAGATAACATATAAAATACAAAAATGCAAGTAGCACTACATGTATATTGACTAACTAGAGTTTAAAAAGAGCATGAGCTCATGCTCTTTTTAAACTCTAGTTAGTCAATATAGTGCTACTTGTATTTTTGTATTTTATATTGTATAATATGGCACACTAGCAGATGTGTGTTATTTGGAAAGGCTACCAATATTTTTTTATAGATGTCAACACGGCATACTTTGACAGGTGTTTTTAATGTGCGTGTTTTCGTTTTGCTTTCTTGTTTTGCTCGTTATTATGTTTTATCTGGCCATATGGTTTTTGAAACCAAACTGTCATCTTGTTTTGCAGTTATACCTTACTCTATGGTTGTACAATTGTGTGCTTGTGGTTTCCTACCTCTATGGTGAGGACTTCTTTGAATGATACAAGGTTACGTTGTTCAGTACCTGGCTGGCATGTGGTACTTCAGGGCAAACCAAACATTTGCTTAGCAGTCAGAATCACTCAGGTGGTTCTTTGTCTAAATAACAGAGTGGACAAAAACTCATCCTGACAAAAGCTTAGGACTCTTTGGATGTCCTAGCCTTTTTTGGCAGCATTACAAAACAGTGGAGTGTCCAGACTCCAGGAGCTGTCAACGTGGACCTTGCAGCAGGAGCTCCGGCCTCCTGCCCTATCCTCTGTATGTGGGCCAGCAGGGAAGACTTGACAGGAATTGTGTTAGGTCAGCAAGGCATGGTAATTGGCCACTTAGCAAAATACCTCTGGTGCTGGCCCGTTAGACCAAATCAATCCATGAATCTAGGCTATTTACATGAGGAACTGAACCATTAAAATGCATCATAATGGGTGCAGAGGATTGCTTAACTTTTGTTGGGGTCATGATTCTGTACTTTCTGGACGATGGGCGCAGTCGATCAGCCCCTGTATCAGGTGGATTATAACAGTACACCAGTTCCTGTGCTTGTACATTGTACTACACTGTATTATGAAACTACACTACATGTACATGTATTAAAGGTAATATAATAATTTTTGTTTTTTGTTAAAGAAATACAGATTCATGGGAAAAAATATCAAGACAGATACAGTAACATTCACCTGTGAAAGTTCCAGTCCCACACGGTGCCCACTTTTTTGAGAAAACAGTGAAAAACGGCCACAGTATTTCTAAAGTCTTTCCTCTTTTATTTTTGATCTTTAAAAGATAAACAATAATTTTAGTCACTGGTTTTACTCTTTTCTGGATAAATTTTAACAGTTTGTTTCTACCATCACCATCTTTATACCCTGTAAGTTATAGGTATAAATCTGTGAAGATTTTTGCTACTTAAGTATGATACTACATATGTACCTTTAAAGGTGGATACTCATCTTCTGCACACTAATATTTAACCGTTCCGAACAACAAACCCAATACTTAATAGTGAAATGGGAAATTCACTTCGATTTCCGCTTCACCTAGATAAATTTGAAACTTGCACCGAGGAAACGGTTATATCAAAAGTGACATAAACAAGAGATCAAATTTGGAAATGGTACCCCTTCCAATCCACAGCGGATGTAATCAAATGTCTTTTTCTCAATGAAGTACTGTAACTCGGACACTCATTTTTGCACAGCAGATCAGGAGTGGGCCCTGGAGATAGGAGGAACTGAACAATGTGAATGCTTGTAACCTTCAATGAAGATACACACTTGCTATAAATTTACACGGATAGTGTATAACCAACATACACCCAGGGAGCATTGACTGATGACGCTCCTCTCTATTGATTAAGCAGATTATCGACTTAAGAGCACGGAAGCAAAACATCTTTTCATCGGTGGGCTGATCAAGAAAGGTAGAAATCAATGAGCAATATGTAACAGATGCCATGAGGCAAACTGTATCTATCTAGTATAAATAGCCTTTTCTCACGACCGGAGGACTCTAAATAATGAAGAAACTGTTCTAATGTGTCTATTGTACATGTACCATAGAGCAAGGACAGATTGTATACTGACTCCCTGAGCTGCTAAATGAGAATTGGCGGTGCCGAAAACTGCCTTTATCGGAATTAGACCTTCACGGTACAGTGTGTGAGATAGTCATACCATTGTATTTCTTCTCTACCAGAGTTTTCACAGTATATACTGCTGAATAGCTGAAAATGACAGCATCTCTCAGAATCTGTCGTCAAATCATCCAACAGAATTCTATATTTTTTTTAATGGTCATCAAATAACCACATGGGAAATGGACTTGGTGTTAAACAACAACGGCATGTACAGTATTCATTTGATGGAAAATAATGGTGTTGTGCCAGGCAGAACATAAGTACCACTGCTGCGTAGTGTGGTTCGGATACACCACCGTATATCAAACTCCGAAATGATTTCACCCTGGCTGTAATTGAAAGTCCACATACACGATATTGATAAGAGTGGATGCATTGGTGAATGTGCACTTTGAATGTATGTGTACTGTAAGGCCTGTGGAGGTGAGTGCCATAATTTTTTTATAATTTTAGAATCTGCCAGTGTGCGTGTGATTGATGCAGACCATGGGCTTAATGCTTAAATTAAGTGCCATGCTATATTTCTGTATTGTCAACTCATGCTATAATTCTGTCATTCGTTTTATAGTGGAGTAGATGCAGTACTGTATATTGGATCATGAATTGTATACAATCCATCGTTACTATATGATAATTAGCCTGTCTCTATGTCCAAAAAGATTGGTTCCTAATTCACCATGTTGCAATTAGATTTGTCTCTGGAGCCAATCATGATGTTTATTTGGCCAAGCAACTTAAAAGCTACGTTTCCTTTTTTAAACTGCAATGTCATTTGGAATGCCGATATGACAAACACTGCGGGATGCACGGAATTTGTTTGGTATAGTGGTCGCTTGGTAGAGGGGTCTCTTGGTATAGCGCGGTCGCTCGGTATAGCAATTTTCAGCTGCCAACAGTGTTTGGTGGCCATTTTTATAAAGCGCCCTCCTGTCCAATGAAATGCGCCCTCGTTTGATTTTTTTTACATACAGGTTCTACGTTCATTTCGCACATGTACAGAAATCTTGTACGGGCTGTTTTGTTAATGGCAAGCAACATTTGAATTACCCTGTAAATAGTCCCCATTTTTTGTAAAATCTTTTGAATTTGTTTTTATAACAGGAATGTTTGACGTTTTTTTGGTGTTCCTCTGTATAGTATGAATTGGTTTGTTGTATAATATGCATGTACTGTATACATGTATGTGTAACTATAACAAGTAGGCCTATATTATACAAGTTGATTCATAACTTGTAACGTACTGCATAATACCGTTACCTTGACTGAAGTATATTAATAACGTAGTCAGATCCAAATTCACTGGCAAACAAGCTCAGTTGTAAGAACCTTCACGAGTCAACAAACAGGGGAACTGGAGGGAAAAATTGAAAGGATAGGAAAAACACCCCTGAAAAAGTGCACTAACAAAGGCAATCAAAAATGAATTGAAAGTCAATGAGCATTGTTGGCCATTTGTTGTGCTGGTTTATATGTAATGTATGGTGTACTATCATGCTGTATATACACACAGAAAATACAGGCTGTAAGAATCCTTGAGAGGGATTTTGATTTTCCAATGAATTGCAAATCCCATTGAAGGGTCGGATGTAACGCAGGCCAAATGGGGCTTGCCCACGGATTAAAGCATTAAATAACACGTGTACCAGGGACGTTGATCCAACTACTTATTCTTAACTTGAAGAATATCCACCCAACCACAGTTCATGCACACTTGCACGTACACCATCTTGGTTTTGTTTTATTTTTAAATAAAACTCCCACTTAGATTTATTGAAATTCCCTGGAGGGAGATTAATTCTGTATATTGACTACAGTCGTCAACTTCTTGACATCCACACACTGTATGCTGAGCACTGTACATGTACATGTGTATTCGGTGTGCAGTAATTCGCCACAGAGATTTTCAGGTGAGGTTTTGGCATGTCCCTGAACTTGGTGGGTCCTGAGTGCTGTTATAGTATAGTTTTGATGCTCCTCCCCAGGGCTGAGTCACATGAAACATGAAAAATGTTTATGAACATTGCAGTTAAAGGGAGCATATAGGATTTGCAAGGCCTCCAAACAAATATTATTGAGTTTGAGACAGAAAATGGACTCGTAAACAGTTCGTAAACAGTGCAAACAGTCACCATGGGAAATCTTGGTTCATGAGATGCTGGGTTTTTCAAGCAAATCAAGATTTAGTGTCTTTTCCAAAGATCGTTCGTCCGAATGATTTTTGGAACAAACATAAAGTAAACTATTCTTCATGTTTTATAAGAAAAATCGAGTTGGGTTTTCTCTAGTTTCTCGTGACTCAGATGTCCGATTGAGCTCAAATTTTCACAGGTTAATTATTTCATGTACTGTACATGTTTGATCAGACAAAGTATGAGTGCAGTACTGTGACCTTTACCAATCATGTATTGTACCTTTAAAGATGAAAGATGGCTTTTGAACTTTTACTCATTGCCTTGGGTTTTGGCATGTTGCTTGGCTGGAGTCTTTGCATTGGTCTCCCGAAAAGATCCCGTCTCTGAAATTTTTAACCTTTAGCATGTCTAGGTCAAAAGGTCGCATATTGACTCTAGAGTGGGTCATCTCTAGAAAATATACAGGTACTTTGGAACGCCACTATAACAAACACCGCCATACCGAACATCATCCTTGGCTCCCAAGTCCCACTTTTTGTGTATAATGTGTTCATTGTTCACTATCGAACAACTACTAGGCCTATATAATAACATACAATTTCTGTGCGGCGTGTTTGTTAGGCCTAGTGGTGTTCCACATGTATCTGTTGTCATCACCAAACAGTCTGTGATTTTTTTCTGCAATACATTAAATTCAAATTGATTTTTAAACTTAAATTTTAAATCCTCTGTGAAGATACTTCAACCCTATAATCACCTCAAATTCAGTCTGTCAGTAAAATTCCACTGTTAAAGGGAGCATATATACATGTAGGATTTGCAAGGCCTCCAAAAAAAATGTATTGAGTTTGAGACAGAAAATGGACTCAACAGTTCGTAAACAGTGCAAACCGTCACCATGGGAAATCTTGGTTCATCAGATGCTGGGTTTTTCATGCAAATCAATATTTAGTGTCTTTTCTACAGGTGTATTATTTCATGGTTTTACAGTCACTTCGCCCACTTTCCACTTCGCCCACAACCACTTCGCCCACAACCACTTCGCCCACCAGTCACTTCGCCCACGCGTCACTTCGCCCATTCACCACTTCGCCCACTGGCCACTTCGCCCACGCGTCACTTCGCCCACACGCCGCCGTATACATAACAGCCATACATGAACAAGCTGAACATAATTATTGTGTGATAATTGGGTATATTTTATCATGCCGGAAGGCTGGGAAGGGGTCATTATAAATTAAAAATTATAATATTATTATTATGAGTATTAATAGGTAAATAAGTAAATAATTTCATTTGGGGAGTGCTTTTTACTGCAATTTATCTAAGTACATGAGACCCGAGTTGGATCCGTGGATTTTGTTTGGTGATTTAAGTGGAATTAACAAGGTCATTGAAGGTGGGAATTCCTTCTTGGTCGGGGTTTGTGATAATGTGCTTATTCTTTGTTTAAATTTTGTTTAAACCCTGTACATGTATTTAAAATTGCGTTGGTATTAATAGTGGGCGAAGTGACGCGTGGGCGAAGTGACTCGTGGGCGAAGTGGTAAGTGGGCGAAGTGGTAAGTGGGCGAAGTGACGCGTGGGCGAAGTGGTTGTGGGCGAAGTGGTTATGGGCGAAGTGGAAAGTGGGCGAAGTGACCGACATCCATTTCATGTACATGTTTGATCAGACAAAGTATAAGTGCAGTCCTGTAACCTTTACCAATCATGTATTGTACCATTACATGTGTGTAAATGACACAGGTCATTAGTTTGTAGTTTCGTCTTGGAATCATAAAGTATGTACATGTGTGGATTTGGTGCTGGCTGGGCCCAACTTGGCCAAATACCAATTGATATAATTTATTGAGATACCGTAGAGAGTTGGATTTCGGAAGAAAGTTTCTAGCCAAAATATACCCAGGGGTTTGGGGGTAAAAATAGCTTGGATGGAAATTTCAGACTTGCAATGAAATGAATCTGGACTCTTCTTGACTGTGACATGATAAAAAATATAGCTGCTTATAAATCTGCTATTTAAAATATTTCTCAAGCTTTGAAGATGCACATGTATACAGCATACTAACAACATTGAATCATTTTTCCAAGGCTCCTTAAAATGATGAAATCTGTCCTGTAACTCCAGGGGTTACTGAAAGAGGGAAATTCCATACATACATTTCCCAAATTGCTTAAACAGCTCAGATTGAGACAGTTTTTGGCACCACGTACAGTGCATAGAGGATATTTTTGTAGTCCTGTAGCTTTGAACTTGCTGAGTGCGCCTTTAATCCATGAATGGATGTTAAGTGATCCGTGTATATGTACATAATGCAGCACTACATCAAAGCGTTTACTCAACCTTGACATTGCTTGGATTACCATACTCCCAATCACTTAATTGTTTTTATAACCTTTGGCATCATGGGTGGAAATGATTAAAATGAAAAATGAAAAAATATTTTCACTTTCCTTTGCAGAATGGACGGGGCTGAGTTGTACTGCTTTGAAGACTTTGAGAGTCAGCTTTCACAAGGGGAAGATCTGGAGGAGTCCACCCAGGAAGTCCTGACGAACGGAACCGAGATTGATGAACCTGGAAATGGACACGTCACTAGATCAGGCCACCCTGGCGAGGATGACATAAATAGGACCAGAGATTCCGGTGGTCTTGAGAGACCAGATAAGATAGGTGTCAAATCGGGTCATGGCGGCCAACACCAAGAGCAACAGGATGGGAGATTACATCATCCCGCCTTCCTGGGGAAATCCCAGGGCAATGGACAGACTGCAGTGGATGGTGGCGGTGGGGGTGGTAGCGTCATTGCCAGCAGACAAAGGATTTTGCAACGAGGGAAAACAGTGGATGTCCCAGACTCCTGCCACGTTGGAACTCCAGGACCTGATCGCTTCAGACCGGGACACCTGACCAGGACTCAGTCGACCGATGAAGGCAGGGAAATACTGAGAGGCCCACGGGAATCAATAGACTACCAGGAGAGGAGGAAACCATTTGCACAACCCAATTACCAAAGAACTAGTAAAATCACCAGTATAAGAACCAACTACAGTACTACTAAAATGGACACTAACAACACTGACGGTACGGACGGGGACAGCAAACACAGGAATAGCACATCTGCTCCCGAAAGCAATGCAATTGTGGATCATGTTGATAAGTTGAGCGTACGCGCAAGACCTGACATGAATCTCCACAACAAGAAAAATGCAAAGATGCGAGAGGTGCCGCCCGTCTCGGCTTTAAGACCAGGGCGATCAGGAAGCCCACGAAGCTGGAACTTTGCGACGCAAAGTATCGTGCCCCGATTTGCAAACAGGGACGACGCGGAGATTCTCACTGCCATCCGAAAGAGCCCCATCCTGAAGGGACCCAATGATGACCGGCGCAGGCCCCTCACGACAAACTGCAGCGTCGATAGGGCTCTTGATCATCAGATGCCGAACGATGTAACAAACGGCACCCACAGCGTCAGCGTCAGCGCGGACTGCCTCATGACCGATAAACCCGACACCATCAGCATCTTCGGTCCGGGAGATTTAATCAAGGACGTCATTGCTAAGACGGGATCCATCAGCGTTGAGATAACAGGCGATCTGTCGGATCCAGCCGGAGGAGTTGAAGAGATGGATTTTGGACAACCAAAGAGCATGCCAGGTCCTGATCATCCAACTGGCCTGCCCCCATCAGGTAGAGGAAGGAAAGGCCCATCCCTCATGGCTGTTAGAGGCAGAGACCCTTACACTAACACTGCCGATGACCTTTGTGACTGTGGAAAATGTTCCAGTGAAAGGTAAGTGTCTTAATTTTGGGAACTCTTTCAAACCATCAATAAAAGTGTAAAATGATAGAAAATTGAAAGGATTTCTTTTTATTGAAAAATTTCTCTCTTAAAAGACAAATAAAACAAAAATTGAAAAGTGAACAAAGAATAATTTTCTGGAGTGGGATTCGAACCTGCGACCCCCGGAATACCGTACTGCACTACAAACTGAGCTATCCAGCCCTACATGGAAAGTAAGTACTCCTGTATGTTGGCGGTGTTCCCAATCCTTAAGCGGTAGTTTCCTTTTGTTTGTTTGGTAGTCAGAAGCCATAAAACTAGTATGTACTGCTATAGGCCTATCCCAAGCCTGGAAGGATCATGCTGCAACCTGAGAAACGGTGCAATGGGGATCACTCAAAGAGGATGCTGCTTTTTGAATCAACATACTGTACATATCGTATATTAATAAATAACCACAAGGGAAACTGCAGATCTGTTAATTTCCAATTACTTAAATATCAACAGTCAGTTTCCATTGTGGGTATTTGATGATTAACAAAATATTAATCCATTTTATGTACACACATACATACATGTACAAGACTGACCTTGTATAAAGTAGTGCTGTGCATTTTCGGAGCTTTTCAAAACCAGAAAACGATTTGAAAAAATTAGCGGTTGCCCGAGCTTCGATTCATACAAATGAATGATAGCGCTATATTACGCACGTGTCGATAATGTGCACGATCAAATGATGCATAGCGCTGTATGTAGGAGTGTGTAAAACATGCTAAAACGATCGTTGCGCCGACGTATACATTCAATTTCTGGTCTCGATCTACGTGCGTGTTTGGGAATCTTGCGATGATTTGGTGCCGGCAACCTTACAGAATATTCAGTCAGAATCTTTCATAACTTGCTCAGCGTGACATGTCACATTTCTTACCAAAAAATCTGCATTGAAGCAGGCCGAAATCCACGGTACCGAGCGCAACTTAAATGAATGCACCAAATACACACGTTGTACGTACGACATGTAGGCTTGCACTTCCGGCCTGATTGCGAATTGGCGACTGTGTACTGGTGTATAACGTATGCTTTGAATGGTGCGGCGCACATTACACATCGTGTAATTTTCTGGATGCAATGCTGCTGCTGCATGGGTCGGGCCATGCGGCCACGTGGTGGGCATGCGGTGTTCATGATGCATCGTACGCGATATGTTTACGTCTTCTTTCGAGCGATCGTCGCGTTCGGAAGGCTGTTCGCAATATTTGTTTAATCAAGTTTGCGAAAAGTTTGTTTCTGCTTGGCAAAATGGACCCAAAACGACTGAAATTCAAGTATGTATTACCGTAAAGTGCCATGTATACGGCGCACTTTTTTTCACCTCGGCAAAAATCAAAAGTTGGGGGTGCGCCGTATACATGGGTACAGCCCGCTGGCGGTCTCGAGAGTGTGGGTTGTGATCATTGCGCCGCGCCTAGTTAAAGCATGTGATGCACCGGCAGCAACGGTAACCAATTAGCACGATGTCTGACTGAAAATTGAGTGAATGATTCATGAAAAATACCACTTAAAAAATATAATATTTCCGACTCTTGCGATTGGCCAAGGAAAACTGAAGTGCAAAAATCGATAAGGGTTAGGACTAGAGACACCGAAAATAGCGTGCGAAAACACGGTTGGAGCGCCGTAAATGTGCACGCGACGACGGGCGAGTGGACATGTGCATTTACATTACAGTAAATGCAATCTCCGGGCCGTGACGGTCCGATCGTTGGACTATGGTTGGACGTACATATTTCATTTAAAAATGTCGTGATTGTTCAATAAATTATCAAACCTGTGTCTGGAGTCATTATTTTAATCAACAATAGTCACGTTTCCATTGGGAAATATCCTTATCCTCATGGGTAAAAACGTCAAGTTCGCGACAGCGTTTCGCTGCAACGTGAACAGCCATTTTGATATGTAAAGATGACAATTTGTAAACCGCGCGCAGATCGTCTAGCCAATCACAAAATTCGCTCGCGCTATTGCGGACGTAGGATGAACAATTTGCGGTGCATTGAGCCAACTCGCACGCCGCTAAACCCGTACGCTGACCAACTCGCCGTGCGCTAATTACCAACTCGTACGATCGGGTCGGCGTGCGAGTTGGTCGGCGACTCGGCGTATGGTTGGTACGAGTTGCCAGCATTCGTCGGCCCGACCACGTGCAAGTATTTCGTGCGAGGAAAATGCCGATAGCTTTGGATCGGGCGAACGTTATGATCATGATAGTTGGACACGCAGCGCTTGCAACAAATTGTCCACTCACACAAAAAATACGGAACGGGAATGTACAATTGTCCGTTGAATATGTAGACTGCTGAGGAAGTCTACTATGGTGGAGATCGAAAACTGTTTGCACGTGTGCACGACAGGATGTAGGCCGCGCCGCACGCTTAACGATAGTAGGCCTACATCATGTAGGCGGCCCCCGTACGTACTGCTTTCTGCGGCGTGGCGTGGCGCAGCGTTGCGTGACACTGACGCACTTCGGGTTGTTGCAAACTCGGGCAAAACATCCCTGAAAGTTGTGAGTTGGATTGCTTTTATTTTTCTCGAATTCGAAATTCTCAATTGAAATACAAATCACAAATGAGCTGAGAAAAATTAGCGATGCAGTTTTCTAATTTTTTTGGTCGTTCACGGCCGATTTTTTTTTTCTGCCGGCTGATGTCAAAAGTTGGGGTGCGCCGTATACATGGGTGCGCCGTATACATGGCACTTTACGGTATACAGTATACACTTTTGGGGTTGTTTATTTATTGGGCAAACGTCAGTCTACTTCTTAAAATGTTGGTTTCGTATTCCGTTTTTGAAATTTTGAAACCGGATGGCAAGATTTTAAGCGGGAGCCCGTGAATCCGTTTTTGATGCACAGCACTAGTATAAAGTGCTTTCTGACACTTCCTGACATCAGAAATCCTAGTTTTCATAATTTGAAACAGACACGTAACCTGTCTGATTTATTACATAAAGTATAAATGAAAATGGAAAGATTTCGTCTTCAATCCGTTTGCCAAAGCATGCGAAATTATGTGTAAGATCGATCTTCTGATCATTGTATGTACATGTTCATTCGTGGAATGTCAGATAATTTGTGGAAGTTCAGAAATTGATTTGGACACAGTCACACACATAATAGTATGACACACACACAAACATGTTGAGGCAGGAAACGGGCCACTGTCACGTCTGTGTTTGTCAAATAAATATTAGCCCACTCTCAGCAAAAAGACTTCAGTAGAAAACATCCTGAGGCGTGGGAAAGTACTGTACATGTTATACTGCTACTGATTTAAAACAAAAGAGAAAAGACTATGCATATGACTAATAATACATGTACCAGAAACTCTTGTGTCGGCCATAATGTTTATGGTCCGCATAATTAGTTAGCTGGTTATAAAAGGGAAACTGCCAACGTACAGTATGGCAGGATACATACAAGATGTACAATGTACATGTACAAGTACAGCAAGTTTTATTGGTACTACACTGTACATGACTAGGTAGAGTTTTTGTATTTAAGTAACCTGAAGTTTGCAGGTTAATATTCTGCAACTTGGTGATAATGTACAATGTGTACCTTATAGTTTCCGGCTTAATTTACTTTTTTAAATTGTGAAATCTTGGGCTAGTAGGCCTAATCAGTGACAAACATGTACATGCAGAAATAATGTAGGCCTACGCATGTACAGTACATGTAACAGACTGTAGTTTACACAAACATTTCCGTATGATTGCCAACTATAGAAAGATCTGGTGTAAATGAAATGTAAATGTTGCAAAAGTTTTCGGAAATGTTATTGTGCAATGTAGTGTGTACACAACAGGAAAAGTAATGGATACTGTACACAATATGGCACAATGTTAAATTAAAACATGTACGCCTACTCGCCTAGGGTACTGTATTTTGCAATAATATCAATTTCATGAACATGATTTGACCATTTTCTAATTGTTACACTAAAAAGTCTGCCATTGGCTGTAAAATTTAGAGGACCCCACCCTATACATGCATAATTAAAGGCCTGTACTTCTCCTTTTTAATCCGTGTTGAAACCAACTCTGAATCTGCCCGGCAAGTTTTTAAACCGGATCGAAGAGACGCTACGTTCACACTGCGTTTATGGTGAACCGGTTCATATGACACAGATCACGGCGAAAAATGCAGTTCGGAACTGGGTTGAGATTTTCAACCATGGTCCCTACTGGAGCCGGGATAGGCCGTCCTACCCGGGTTGGCTCAAGGTAGAACATTTTCAAGTGTGAAAAGAGTTGACAAAAATCTTGGGGTTTGATCCGGCGGTTCCAACCCCTAGAATTTGGATAGTGTGAAAAGCCCTACATACATGTATGTAGGACCTTCAGAAATCAACCCCATGGTGGCGTTGTGTGTATTACTGTATGTACACACTTGCCACCGTTGATTGCCTTGTACATTGAGGCAAGTGGCTTTAGCAATTGAAAACAGCCCCCTCTTGTGTTTCAAATGTGTCTGAATTGAAAGTAATTCCATACAATGAACAGTTGAGCGAGTAGATATTACAGTGTAGTATGCACATTTTCCGTAAGCCCTATATTGATCCATGTGCAATTTCCTCTGCTTCCATTTTCCTAACCTTCTTTTTGAGGTGATGAGCATTACAATACATATGTACAATGTTGGAAATTAAACCAAGCAAAAAAAAAAAAAAAAATTTCCACAATGGGAGACTTTGGAGAACCGGTCTTCAAGTTAACAGCGCACACGCACGCAATTGTGAGCATGTGCACGTTGTTTTGCGCTTGCGCTGTTGTGCGTGTGCGTACGCTGTTGACTTGAAGACCGGTTCTCAAAAGTCTCCAATTCAGCTTACCTGGCACATGTGCCAGGTATAAGCTGTATAATGTATGTATGTTCCAGTTGTACCAACTGATTTTTAAGTTTCCAAAAATCATTTTCCAGATTTAAGAATGAAGCTCTGCATCCACTATCCAATTACTGCACTGGTACAGTGTACATATTGTACACGTATGTATTTGTTACACTATACAGCCATGCCAGTGCACGAATATTAAGGTGAAATTGAGGTGGGTTGTGTGCACTGGCCTTGAAGAAATGTACAGGTACGCCCAGTAAGCTGAACTTTTGGCCTAAAATCCTTATTTAGAATATTGTTTTCATCATACATTCATGTACATATGTGTAAATGTAATCACAGGTAGTACATGTACATATGTAGGTTTTTGTGATGAAATTTGATAGGTCGTAAAAAATTTTGGAGCATGGAGGTGAAAATGCAAGGGTCAGTGTGCGTCCATCCATATTCCGTTATCATCCAAGCATGCATGATACAGAGTAATAAACTCAGAAACTTGGCCAGGATCAACTTCAACTTTATGTGGTGCATTTATGAGGGTTGGTCTTGGTACTGTATTCTGTACTGTACTACATGTACATTTGTGTCCCAGGGTCAGAGGTCAAAGCCAAGGGGTCAAGAGGTCAAGTGCAGCTCTCAAAAATGCATCTCATACTTAAATTTAATGGACTGTGAAATTTCACTGATCAGAATTGGTGTCCAGAAAGTGAAAAAAACATCACATTATTTTCTAGTGAATTTGGGGATGGTTTGTTAGTATATGCTTCAAACCAAAATCAGTTGGTGTAAGTTTTTATTAAAACCTTCAAATACATTCAAAAACATGCATATATGACAGCATATCAGAAGGAATGTATTTGACAGGTTTCCAGTTCTAGACAGAAATCAAGCATTTCATTTTAAATCCTTTCTTTCCAATACTTACAACTCTGTAAGGATGATTTGTGTTTGCGGAAAATTTAGACATTTTAATTGACACAAATTTATATTGAATATGAAATGTTTTTGACATTTTTGTTATCAACCCACACATGTTTACGTGAATTATATACACTGAAGGCCATATTTTGATCCAGTTCTAGTCACAAGATTCTCTGGAGGTGCAATTAATTCTTTGTGTGACTACAAGTACATGTAACTTATCACTTGCCCTTGGGGTGAGCAGGCATTAATTTTGCACGTAAATCTTTAGCTACAAGCACAATACACAATCTGTAAGCATTGTAAGGTAGAAAATCTCTTGAGTCACTTATTTTCATTTAAGTTGTTTTCAGGTGAGGTCTGAAGTGAGTTTGCATGTTGTCCTACGAATAGCTCTCTCTCTAGGTGAATGCTGAGTGTACACAAGTCTGTTGCCTGTAGCTATGATGCTGCATGGCCCCATCGTCACGACACATGAGCACACTACGTGTATGTACGTATGCACGTGAGATTGCTCTGAATGAATTAACCCTGTCCCAATATTTTGGGTCTGAGCCTCCGATCAATTCAACTTCACTCGGAATGCATAATGGTACAGTACATGTTATACAGACTGTGGAACCATGGGCATTGCTTGTCAAGGTGAGCGTGGTCGGACATTACTGCTCATGTATGTGTCTTTTGGGCAAGTTGAGGACTAATTTTTAACTAAATTGCATAAATTTCCGAGTGACAGACGGACACTGTACACACAGTCCTTTTTGCAGCCTTCCCATCCATCCAGACTGCAGTCTATAATGCTCACTGCCGGCTTGGATAATGATGAATCTAATTGACGGTGTGCTCCCTTCCGAGAAACGTGACGTACTTGCTACACAGTGTTTTTAAGCGGTGAAACGGCGAGTGATTAAATATTCACCCTGTTGAATCTGGTTTGTGTATACATGTATGCACTGAGAAAGAGGCCACATCCCCCATCTCCCTACTACTACTACATGTATATCCCCCTTTCCTCCTCTCTGCATCATGATGACTGTAACCAGCCAGCTAGAATCCCCAGCGGAACATCGCTGTGGATAGAGGAAATATTTATTGATTAAACATGCAAAGGGCGGAGTGTGACCCCAGAAATCTCTAAATGGAGTGGCGTGCCAGCCGAGGGGACAATTTTGTGACAGAT
This sequence comes from Astropecten irregularis, assembly GCA_963971285.1. NCBI lineage: Eukaryota > Metazoa > Echinodermata > Asteroidea > Paxillosida > Astropectinidae > Astropecten > Astropecten irregularis. Next base: position 1,429,333 of record OZ020248.1, on the reverse strand, counting down.
TAAGAATAACTTGATGTACCTGTGCGCAGGCAGACGTACGTATTATATAGATGTAGACGCTGATGAAATATGGTTTGGCCGGTCGGCGTGTTTGGTTGCGTCAGGACTGATGCCAAGGAGGATTTGCCTGTCATCATCAACGGAAACCCAGGCGACCAGTAAATCTTCAACTCAGGGAGAGATCCATTTCAGAGGTTTTGAGAGAGAGCCGGACCTAGCGGAAACACGGATGAGTGAAGACTGTCTCATCGCTCGGAACTAATTGGTCTATTTGAAAAGGGAGGCCATGCAGGCCAGGCCGGCCACCGGGCTCTATGACAGCCCAGCTAAACGATTGCCCCTTTGACTACGCTTGACTTGTAATACGTGAGCTTTTCACCGCCTGAATCATTAAGCGTGAGGCTTGAAATCGGGTGATTCTGTTAAGCGGCCTGCCAGCTACATGTTCTAGCTCTTCCTCGGCCTAGGAGCAGTCAGATGCTAAGTCTGTAGTCAGAAAGGCACAGATCACAAAGGTGTTGGTGTTAATTTTCTTCAATTTTGCCAGCGTTCATTTGGATCTACAGTATGTGCAGATAGAGCTGTGCCGTGTCTACAATGCCGTAATTAATCAATTTTCTTTTATTCGTTTATTTTTCTTCTTGAATGCATAGTCATGTGTTTCAGGGATAATACATGTATTCACATTACATGTACTGTAATGGACATCACCTTCAGTTGTTTTGAGCAGTTTTTAGTTTGTGAAAGTTGTGATTCAATTTCTTTTTTTTTTTAGTGTATTGTTGATTTGTTGTACGTGTATATCCTTGTTATTTGAATGTTGTTTTTGGAGTGGTTATTTGTGGTCCGGTAGTGGGTGATCAGACTCGGGCTATTGTCATGATTGTGGATAAACTTAATGGCTGTGTACTTCAGTATACCTTGACGTGTATGTACAATGTAGGCCTACAAATTTATGTACTTTACATACATGTATCATACATGTACATTGTGTGAATCTTGAAGAAGTACACAATACCTGTATGTAATTTAATGTGTGTGGATACTGGTACTCGTGAACATTGTCTAACTTACATGTAAGCAGTGTATTTTTGCTATGACATACATACTGTTATCCATGACTGCATCCCATATTGCAGCTGTTCAACCATGTACCATGTATGTTGCAAACAATCTGGCAAACCAAAACGGCAAAAAGCGTAAACATTAAATTGGTTTCCATTTCAGTCTCTCAAATGTAACTTGTTTCCCTTAATTTACCCGGCATTTACCCATCATGCACTTTATAATTTAACGAGATAATTTGGAAACTCAATTAGACAAGAATTAATTACATTATAATGTAGGTCTACTCCATAGCAAAATGGAAGTAAGGACTTCCTGAGGAAAAAAGTGAAAAAAAAGTTGATGAAAAACGTTTTGATAATTTTATAATTTTAACAGGTTACATATGTTTTTTCTGAGGAGATTTTTTTTTTTTTTTTTGGGGGGGGGTCTCAAATTTTAATTATCTTGCATTTTATCCACACTTTTAAGTCCTACCTTAAAACTGTTTAATTAAAATCTAACTAATTAAAAACAAATTGCCTTGTACATGTATGTGTTTACAAGGCTGTTTATGCCCTAATACTGTATAGTACATTCATTCATGTGTACAGTTTTACAGTCGTGCAAAGTGCTGGTTATTCGTCCACTGATGATACCTGATGTAGTTGTGCATTCATCCGAGACATTTAGTGATAATAACTTCAATGAGATGTATAATTTATATACTGACAACACTGGACAATTGAATCATTTTATGCATTGTCACTTGTTTGTCAATTTCGAGACATCTGTATCTCCATGCTGTATATAAGGCAATTATTACCGTACTTTGGCTGGAGCTCAACTGCCCGACAGCATATTTTAACGCGTACAGTTGTGTGGATCAGATTGGTATGTACTTTGTATTCTCATCCTAATGTTGTCTATACAGTTGTTATAACAAAATATCTTTGCAGGTTCTCAGTCTTTTTATTGGTGCCTACCAATAAAGTTCTACATTATCTGATTTTTTTGTAATTTTACATATGCCCTACATCATGTACACACATGTACATGAACCATACATGTAAATATCTGTGGATACAGCGCACCCACATATCTTTTTTAGCTATGGTTACATAGGCCTATTTGTGTCTTAAAGGTCGTATCATACTTTATTACTTTGGTAACATGCCAGAACAGAAATCTTCACAGATTCAAAAAGTGCGCACCGTGTGGGACTGAAATTTTCACAGATGACTGTTACTGTATCTTCCTTGATATTTGTGCCCATGAATCTGCATTTCTTTCACAAAAACCAAAGTATGATACTACCTTTAATTGGGAGTCACCTAAGGTTTTACAAGTTCCTTCATTTCCTCCAAAAGAGACCATACATGTGCAGGGGTCGATTTCATGAGGCCCTGCGATCGATCGTAACTCGAGTTGTGAAGGATAACCCATCATATCCTAATACTTCATGTATGTATGTGGGGCTGCAATACATCATAATTCCTACGATTTATAGTAAGTTACGATGAGTTTGGTGAAATCGACCCCAGGTGTACATACACCTGTACATGTCCTCCTAAAGGACATGTCCTGTCTAATTACCATGACGCTGGCTGCAGCAAGAGTATTCAATAGTTATAATTCTCATCTGGACATGCACAGTATCTTTCAACAGTTGTTAGACTAAGGAAAGGTGTTTTCAGTGCTGCATGCAATGCCATACAGATGATACACCATATTGATAAAATGACTGGGTCTCAGTAGGATTTATGTACTCATTGATATCCTGACACTATTTCCCATTGAGAATAGAATGACGTACATTCCAAATTGAATCATTGGATCACATTTGGTGTTTACAATGAAAGTTGAAACGTCTTAAGTTTTATGAGTTCTGACATCCTCTTGAAGCTATACTTTATGAAGTGGAGAAAGCAAGTTGACGGGTTCAAATTATGAAATTTTCTGTGGATTTGGTATATTGTGAGCTGACAGACAGAGGATGATTGGATAATTTCGCTTGCGTGGTTTCCCAGAATTCGTTCAAAAAATTGAAAAATTGAGTGAGTTATTGTTAACAGATGCCGAATTATTGCCACCAGGCTCCTTGAATGTATTAGTGCACAACATAGAGCTCTGATTGACATAAAATGGATTAGAACAGCTTTCTGAGAAGACTTGAAATTAACAGAGCTTATGAAACATCATCAAAGGCTTTATTTCACAGACTGATCTGTTCTTTTGACATTACCTCAAAAACTGTAAAAATAATGACAAAATTTCAGACTTGATTCAGATAAAAAACATCTCAGGATACTGGATACCGACATGTAAAGTGGTATGATACCAGTACGTCACAGCTTATTATGTACCAATATTCATTTCAGACCAAGTACAGTGTAAAACTGCTTTCATATGAATAATTCAATTTGTCATCTGATTTCCACAACTAGATATGAAATGTCTGCCACACTTTTTGATTGAAACTTGACAGTTATGTGACAGGTCAGATAAATGGTTGTCTCTTTCGAAGACGGGCTAGAGAAAACCAGGGCAAGATCTACAATAGAATTGCCCCAACACAGTGCGGCATTTCTGTGAAGTGACGTACAGGCACAAACGAAAATTTAAGGTGTTCAATTGCTGCACACGTACTGTATCCACAATTACACCACATTCTACAAACGGCATTGTACTTGCATTGTCTGCATTTATATAATGTGTACAAAGGAAATTGTAGATGATTTAATGCAAGAAAACTAACTGCGTCCACACTCACAGTGGTTGCTAGCAGATTACTTGTTCATAAATTGATTTTTGACCGCAACGGCTGGATTGATATAATACCGTTCTAAAGGGTTATTGTAGTACGCGGTACATGTAATTCTGAGCACTTTTGACCTTTGATAATTGCTGTAGACAAGTTGTACACTATTACCATGCAATTTATTATGCAGTATGTCTACATGTAAATGGTTGAAGTGTCATAAATTGAAATTGATACTTTTACTTAGAATTGCCTGAGCGAGTTTATGCATCATGTGTACGTGCTTGCATGTAAAATTGATTTCTTGTAAACATTGAGAGCTCTGTCATTTTTCAGATGCTACATCTCATGATTTTTAGCTGTTGTTGGCAATTTCACCTGAAAAACAAAATCAAAATTTAGCTTTTAAAATAGTCATAGACTTTATACAGAAAATTATACATTTTTATTTGATGAGGCACAGCCTTAAGAAAAATCTTCGGTTTCGGAAGTACACTGTATTAAACGAATAGCTGAAAATGAGGTTTAGTTTGGAATTTTGGATGCTGATAAATTATGTATAAAAATCACACATGTGCCTTGTTTTTAATGCAATAAATATCGGGAAAGTTTATTGATCATGCTACATGCACGCCCTTGGTACAGATGGTAACAGATGATAAATTTGTCTTCATTTGTCATATACCCAATTTTTGGTCATGTCCATGTGACGTCCATAAAAATACTTTCATTCCTTGATATCCGATTTACTTTTCAATTTAAAGTGCAGATTGATTTTTATTCTCGGAAGGACAGCTGTGAATGTGCATTCATTTATTTGACGAAATATACTAAATGTAGTTTTTGATCGGAAAGTTGGACATAATCACAAATCATGCCCTGTCCCGTTGCACAGTGGCCCGCCATCCTCCTGTACAAGATGAAGATTGTCCTGTCACTTGCCGTGCGTGCATCAGGGACGGTTATTAAATGTGGCCCAAGGCAGTCTGGTCCAAGTTCATTCCATCCATGTCTTCCATGACATTTAACACATTTATACACACAATGTGCAAGTGCACACGCATCATGTACATGAACTCTGAGTACTTAAACTGAAATTCCTCTCACCTCAGTCGAGGTCTCGTCGTTTCCCATTTGGATGTACAGGGTTGGAGAAATAATTGTGCCACATACTGATTCCATCCTCCACAGATGCTCGGCCAGGTCCTGAATGGCTGGCATGTATATGCCCCCCCCCCCCCCCTTGTATCGTCATACAGTATGTAGACTCTGATCTATTTAACAGGGCTTTTGAGACTGGCGTTTGGTTGAGCAATCTGTGAAATGAAATTCTTGGTGGCTTAACAGGCTTTAGAGTGTTTCCCCTGATGTGAGTAACATCTTGATGTCAACTGAACTCAGCAGGATTCAGTCTGCTCGAGGTGAAATTAATTCCAAATTCTGATCAATTGTACTTTGGAGTGTAATCAAAATGAAAACAGAAATTGAGAAGAAAACTTGAAATTTCTGCCTGGCCTACATGACTGTTATTTCTGCTTCCAAACCTCCATTGTTATTATAGCCAATTCACAATTCACAATCACGTGCGCTGCAACTTAAATATGTGGGGTGCTGTGGTCTAGTGGTCTGGCGTGTCGTACTCAAGATCTTACAGTTGTCAATCTACAGATTGTAGGTTCGAATCCAGCCATGGGTTAGTGGTACTTGTGTCCTTGGGCAAGATGCTTTGTCACATATTGCTTCTCTTCACTCAGGAGTAAATGGGTACCTGTGAGGGTAGAGAGAGATGGCTTTGTGTGCTTGATTAGCCTTCGTGAGCTTGACATTAGTCAGAAAACAAATTTAACGCAAGGCCTGTGTGTGGGTTTTTGTAGCAAGTAAGGCTGCATTACATGTATTTATCATAATTCATGTATTCTGAACTTTAACATGTAATTTGGACAAGCACAAATGGTTCATCTTTAAATACAGAACGACTGTGCTGAGTGTGTCCCAAAGACTAAAAAAAACCCAAACCTTTTTTTATTCAAATTGAGACATTTCTGAGGATACCAACACATACCACATACTCTACATTCGAAATGATTTACAGGTGTACCGTGTACCAGTACTTGAAATGCTTTGGGGAAATAAAATAGCTTGCATTCATTTGTTGATTGAGCACATTGCGATGTATCTTTTAGTCAGGTCCCTTGTGCGAAACTTGAGCAGCACATATCATCAATCATTATTTGAGTAGAGCTTACAATCCTCCATGGATTGATTCTTAAACAGACAGTTCTTGGCATCAGGTTCCCTTTTGCTCCAAAGTAAATCCTGGCACTATTTATACACAATGTACACGTGTGTACATGCATTACATCATGTATGTTCATGCATGTACTGTACTGTATGCTTATGTTTATAGCGTAGTGTTGGAAAGGAAAAAGACAAGAGCCCAAGACTCATAATGAATAAGAGCTAACCCTCTTGCTTTAATACATTTGAGCTAAACTTGTGAAGTTTGTGAGTTAAAAAATTAATTAGTGGTTTCTGAAATGTGGACAAAGTGCTGAGTATTTAAATTGTGACCAGTAGTAAACTCCTTAATATTTAAACTTCAAGGACAATACAAGTCGCTGCAAACTGCTCATCAGCCAAAAATGACCTGGGGTCGATTTCACGTAACCCTTCGTAACTTACTATCAATTGTAGGACTTGTGATACCTTGCAGCGCCACTCAGAAGTTGAATGATATGATGGGTTATCCATGTATCTTGAGTTACGATTGATTGTAGGGCTTTCTGAAATCGCATCTATGCGGTGAGTCCATAGAGAAAGGATGCGTCTTAACTCTGCGATTCGCTGTACGTTTTATGAAATCGGCCCTAGAATTTCAGCCTTTGAGAAAGATCCTGCTAGAATTGAAATGCATCAGGCCCTCTTAACTCCACGTGATTAGAAAGGAATTGAAACTTTGACTCTTTTGAGTTATTTGTCTCTAAAAAGAACCGGTTGTTCTTCAAAGCCTCATAACTCAATAAGAGTCACAGCAAACCTCCTATTTCATCCATTGTGTACCAATTAACATCCATAAAGGTCTATACAGGTTTGTATATCTGTTATCTTTCAATTCATTAATGAGTGCAGTGTTGCAGGTGTCTTTCAAATGAAATCAATCTGCATGCTTTATAAACAGGAAGAAAACAGATCAGTTCTGTTGAGGATTCATTCGTAGTTAAGGAGGATAGATAATTCATTGATTCACCATGGACACAATTCAAACCAATCTTGCCGCCCACCATCTTTCGTGGAACGACTCGTCGTGGGCATTTTGTAATCACATTGAGGAAGTTGTTTTGAGGAGGTTGTTTTGAACAGTTTTAAAAGCTTTTGTTTTCTTAATTAAGATGATTGAGTCCATGCCATCTTAAAGGTAGTATCAAACTTTGGTAAGAAACCAAAACAGAAATGTTCACAGAGTTACGTACATGTATAACTGAAAGGGTATGAAGATGGTGGTGGTAGAAACATATCGTTAAAATATTTCCGCCTGAAATGGTGTATTTATCCAGAAATTTGTAAAACAACGACCAAAAATCTTTTTGATCTTTTAAAAGATCAAAAATAAAAGAGAAAAGATTTAAGAAATATTGTGGCTGTTTTTCACTGTTTTCTCAAAAAGTGGGTATTGTATGGGACTGAAATTTTCACAGATGACTGTTACTGTATCTGTCTTGATATATTTGCCCATGAATCTGTATTTCTGTGATAATTTAAACCAAAGTATGATATTACCTGTAGATATGTGTACAACGTCCATAATTCTTTGCATTGTTTTCACCTTCGTGAAGATCTTATCGGTACTGATCTTACCGGTACAGGAAACAGATTTCATCGATTGATGGAATTACAAGTTACTTAGATTCCCCGGTTTCCGGCAGAATGACCGAGATGCCACCCACATACACCCACACACAAAAGGTCCCATTCATCAGTGGATTGGTTACTATGGTTACAGAGTACTTAAAAGACAAGTTCTGCCACCCTATCTAAGAAAGTAAATCATCAAATAACCACAAGGGAAACTGACTGAATTAATTAAGTCATTGAAAAGTGAACAAAGAAAAACTTACTGGAGTGGGATTCGAACCAATGACCACCGGAATATGGCATGCTGGCGCTCTACCAACTGAGCTATGTTGGCGGTGCCCCTAACCTGCCTCAATAGTCAATTATCTTTTTTTGTTTGTTTGGCAGTCAGAAGCCATGAAATCACTCACATACTGTATCCCACGGATCATTTACATGTAACTTACGTACAGCATTAGCAACATTGCTTCAACCTGAGAAACGGTACATGGGGAATCACTCAAAGAGGATGCGGCTTTTCAATCGACAAAGACTCTTTTCAATAGTTCAGAAGTTGAATAGTTTTGTGTACATGTATGCATTGTTTGTTGATCACACACTGTACATGTACACTTGATAGTGCTGGGCAAAATCGGGTTTATTTCATATCCAGTTAATGATTGCAAAAAAAATCAAGTTAACAGTTAACCTATATGTAATCACATGCAACATGTGCGATTTCTGGTATACGTCTGCTTCAATGCGAACATCACTTTCAGAATACTTTTTACGATGTTATTCTTTAGATCAAGCATTTAGATTATTAAGTACACAATGTTTGTTTTAGATCCAGTTTGTGAAAAGTGTGTTTCTACTTGGCAAAATGGACAAAATAAGTGACTGAAATTCTACAGTTTACACTTTTTGGGTTCTTGAGCCTGAGCCAAAAGGTTCATCCTTTTTTTTCCTTTCAGTTTCTGTTTTAACAATTAGTGGAAATTTGTAACCGGATAATTACATGTAGATCCCGGTTCGGTTTTAACTGGATAAAAAGTCCAGCACTATGAACATTTAAATAATGAAATGCATGTTTGTAAAAAAGACATGGCTATTCCTTACCTTACCTAGAAATGTTTATTCCACTCCTCCATTTCAATGGTTTTATTCTTTGACAGCTGCCTTGGTTGGTGTGCGTGGGTGCATTAAATGGGAGGGGGGGGGGGGGGGGTGGCTTAATAAGTGGATGAACATGTATTATGAATCCTCTTCCGGATGCGAGGCATCAACAATCAACTTGGTGCATGGTTATTACATACCTGCCAACCATTCCTCTTTTGGAGGAATCATTCCTCTTTTGGGGTAAGAATTTATCACTTTTTACAAGCTCTTGACAACAGATTACGAATTTTGGCTTGGAAATACACATGTATTCCTATGTAGTTTGCTCTGTGATTCCTCTTTTTTAGTAGAAGTATTCCGAATTTACTTTAAGATAAGTTGGCAGCTATGTTATTATATTTGGCTATATATAGTCAGACTTTATTATATTGTGTATCATCTAGTCATAAATGAGCTCAATATACAACAATCTGTGATGTCCTGATTTTTTATGAGTGAGCATGTTTATTGTTCTGAATTCTTATGGCACCTGTTTGGTAATTTCCTCCTGTCATACATGTACTGTATGTCAAGTACAGTGTACATTGTATGTGTACATTGGACAACTGCAACGTATGGGATTAGTACAAGTCGAGTTGGGCCCATCTTAAAAGGGCCTATACAGTAATTCAAGCTCACGGTTTTGAGCGATGGTGTCAGTATATTATTTTGTACACTGCCAATCATCTTTTATTGAAATCTGGGAAGCTGGAAAGCTAATCATGAGCAAAAGACCAGTGGGGAAATCCGGGAGATGTTGTCCATGATGCCAAATATACATGTACTTCTAACTCCGTGTTTCTTTCAGGAATAATGTAAATCGGGCATCACCCACCAAGCCGAAGTTGTAGTACATACTTTGGTTTTTGTCAAAGAAATACAGATTCATGGGCAAAAATATCAAGGCAGATACATTAACCGTCATCTGTGAAAATTTCAGTCCCATACGTTGCCCACTTTTTGAGAAAATAGTGAAAAACGATCACAGTATTACTTAAGTCTTTTCTCTTTTATTTTTGATCTTTTAAAAGATCAAAAATATTTTGGGTTGTTGTTTTACTAATTTCTGGAAAAATACACCACTTCGGGCGAAAACATTTTAACGGTAGGTTTCTACCAGCACCATCTTCATACCCTGAAAGTTATACGTAAATCTGTGAACATTTTTGTTTTGGTCTCTTACCAAAGTATGATACTACCTTTAAAAAATGCCAGATCTCCTGATGCCTGACTTAGGCCAATTTTGAAGGACCCCCCCCCAAAAAAAAAGAAACAAAATCTGACACAGTCAGATCATTCATTCATCCATCCACTTGAAACCAACTTGCTTTGGACATAAATTCGTTGTTGGGGAGAGCTAGGCAGGCTGTGACTTTGTCCCTGATTTGAACCCAAATCCTTGGCAGCCACAGCTGATGCGTGAACTATCGTGGTATTAAAACATCCTATACATGTACATGCCTTAATTGTTTTTCAATGGTTGAGCATTCAACCATGAAGCTCCCTTCATGCTTCAGTCATTTCCAGTCTGGATTTTGACAAATAAACTGAATTGATCATAGTTTGTACAGGGATGTAAGTGATACATGTACACACGCTGCATCGACTATATTAATTGTGTAGCACCGTACTACTTAATATATGTAAAATCACTTAACTAATGTACAGTACATTGAGTGTAAGTGATACACGCAGCATCGACTACCAGTATATTAATTTGTATAGTACCTTACTTAATTCAGGTACATGTATTGTATTAAGTCACTTAGCTGATGAACTGTACATTGCATTATTTGTGCAAGCATGGAGAGTCTACATGTAGCATTCTGAAATAAAAAAAAATCAATTCCAATTTCAATTCCAAGATCAAGTATCATGATCGGATGATCCCATGTTGAGTTGGCTTCCGTGCACATTATGCCTGCAGAAAAATGCATAAATACAATGTACACATTATGCAGTGCACTAAGTCTGCCATGTGTTGGTGCTGTGGCCTATACATGTATGTCAAAGTCAAAGTCTTGTGGTCAATCTACAGATTGTGGGTTCAAATCCATACATGTCATGGGCTAGTGCTAGTGATGCTTGCATCCTTGGGAAAGACGCTTTGTCACATACTGCTCCTCTTCACCCAGGTGTAAATGGGTACCTGCGAGGGTAGAGATGGCTTTGTTGTTTGATAAGCCTCTGTACACCCTATGGTAGCACTGGCTGTATACTCCCCAGGGAGTTAAGATGCTTTAAGGAATGTAAATGTAGCCCAATGACCAGGACTAATAATAAATTGCGCTTAGAAACATTGTATTATTAAAACTATATAAATGTAATTATTATTATTATTATTATTAATATATAATCAAATGAAATCTAAACAAAAAATTTGCTGGCGTAACAAAAAGAAATACCGTTATTTACCGTATGATCATTAATATTCAAAACCATGCCAGGAGCAATAACACCAAGCTAATGTATGTCAATCAATTACAATTCTAATTCCGGAATCAAGTAGGACCTGTTCAGCATACACGTAGGATTAGCATCTATATTTAATGTATGCAGGATTTCTGAATTATTTATATTTGGTGCATGCACGTGAAACTGATTGAATTGACGTACTAATATGTAGGGCATCGAGTTGAACTGAAGTGGAAATTAAATTTTTCAGCTGAGAACAATGTGGCACATTATTTATAGTATGGTCATTGATGCCAAATTGTATTCATGTACAGTATAAACACAGATTGATCAGCAAATTTATACATGCAGATGTACACATGTACAACATGTATACTCCGTACATTCATGTACATACATACTACAGTATGTACTGTATAACAAACAATTCATTACAAAGTGGCATTTGTTGGTCTCTAGTAAGTTTCATTTTTATAACGGCTCAAAGTTCCATTGATGAATGTGCAATAATTTCCTAGTGTTGAAAGTTATCCTGGTGAGAAACATGGTGCAATTCTAAAAAATGACATCCATGATATGATGTGCTGGTCCCAATTACGCCAACATTCCAAAACGTCAGTAAGAAACCCATAGGAACAGGTGTACCCAATAAGATCTACAGTACTATCTCTTGTGAAATTATGTTCATCATTTGTAGAATATCATATACTTTACTGAATAGCAAAGTATGCCCACTAGCTATTATATGTAACTCAAATTATTTGTACTGGTATACAAATTACCGGGAATGGGTCATTAGGGAGACTTTCTCATTGGCTCGTGCACAAACTTTACTTAACTATTTCTAAACATCCTCCAAACCAATGAACTTGAATTTGACATATGTTCATATTGAGAGCATTCTCTGTCTTCTTTTAATTAAAATATGGACAATAAGAATATGTCTTTAAAAGCTAGGTGGTACATGTACATGTATAGGGAGACTCCCTATTTGCAGATGTCTCCCCGTAGATGCTAAAGTTTCTCCCTAGTATGCTTTCTAGAAATAGATAACTACCAGTATACAACCAATTATATTCGAATGGTTTCTATTTCAATCGCATACTGGAAGTTGAAACTTCTATCATTTTGCCAATCTTAGAGTAGAATTCCATGTATCCCCACCAGATTTCCCTCTGGATACCACAGCCCTAAGCCCTATGGGACCATCTGCCAGAGACAATATGATAATATGTTTGTGAGATGACTGTCTCTCCAGTAATAGGTCCCACAAGGGGAGGAAATTGTCTTGGAACCAAGGCAAAGATGTGTCTGAGTACATTGTATGTGTAGTCTGTCAACTGCATACATGTAGTAGATCAATTGCTGTTGGGAAAACCTTTCTTTGGAAATAAAATTGCTTTGAAAAACAGTCAGTTTAATTGAAATGTAAAAATGGCCAAATGTGTAATAACCATTTTTTTGTGGGTCTTACTTGACAGTTTGTGTTCGTTGGTTTCAGAAATTTAGGATTAAAATCACTGTTGTCGAAATGAAAAAAATGCACGAGAGTTAATACGTTGTGTCTAAATGAGATACATTGTATATTTCATTACTGTAGCGATGATAGAGGTTATGAGATACACCTGTTCTGAAATGTTGTCACCTGCCAGTAATATGATGCATGCAGTGTCTCCCTTCAATTAGGCCTATAATTTATACTTGTCAGGGAAAAGAAATATCATATATCTTTGTAGGAACAGTTTGCACGTGTGTGGATTGCCCTGGTCTTGTAGTCTGTGTTTTGTACGAGTTCAGGATCGTGTGGTCTTTCTTGTGGCAGGTTCGAGTCCAGCCATGGTAGTCGTGGTGCTTGTGTCTTTGGCAAGATTCTTTGTCAGTTTTGTCACATATTGCTTCTCTTCACCCAAGAGGTTGGATGGCTTTGTTTGTGCTTGATTAGCTTATAGCAGGCATGGCTGCGTGATAGGCCTATCAATTACAAGCATCTCACCGCAAAATTGTCACCGAACCGAATGTGTTGGGGGGAGGGGGGGGGGGGGGGTGGAATAAGGGCAACAGAGCAATTAGTCCGGGCAAGCATCTATCCACACCTAGTGTCGGGAAAGTCCCGATTTGTTAGGACTTTCTCCGATAATCGGGATAGTCTGAATGCAGTGATACAATATATATTACACATATGCAGTTTCCATGGGGGAACTGGATCATAAACCATGCATGCATTACCACACAAATCACACTAAAACAGGGTGCGTGCGGTGTATTGTGGTACATGTACATGTAATTCAGGATATCATACTTACCTCAGGAAATACCATGTGGATTGTGTGGTTAACTCATTAAACTGTGGCAGGTGCTTAAATACTTATATGGCCGTAATCATCCATGCGTGATGGTCAGTTCAAGTGCTTAAAACAAAAACGATGGCAAATTTTCAACCCTGACACCTAGCTGAAGAAATTTGGTTAACTTTGCATTCTGATACTTATTTTGTCTGGCAATGGGGTACATTCCAATTCACAATTTATTTTTGGTGGTCATAGCATTCAGCAGTTCCATACCATTCTATCAGATAGAGAATATTCACTGAGTACATTTACAGTTATTCTCCAACTTGGAATGAAGTCAGTCTTCATGCTGATACATCTCAAGGTACAAGTATGCTGTACTATCATTGTTTAATACCAGTACAAGTCTGTAGAGCCTTGGGATTAAAAGAACACAAGCAGTCAAGGACAGCTATGAATTCATCATGGCTCACACGAAACAACCTGAGATTATTGCCAGCAAGGCCATCTTGATCGTTATCCTCACATATATGCATTCTGTCTGAGATTAATGGTGTAACTGGTATTCATTCAAACAAGTGTGCTTTGCAAGGATCAGGAAAGCATTAGTTTACCAACAGACACTAGTGTTTCGCTGGCATCGCTCCGGTTAGATCACGTTTCACAGCCTTTTTACCATAGCACACACAGATTTTTGATTAATAGTCTCCGCCTGCATGTATTAATAGCTGTCATGAAGGGAGATTGTGCGAGAGGTATTAGTCGATTGACAGTCTCATTATCGTGTCTGTATTCTATGTAATTTATAAACAGGGATGTGAAACTTCAGATTTACATTGTAAATCTGATTTCCAATTGCTTTGTTTAGATTTAAACTCCAAATTTCAGCTTTTTTGTACACCTGCTCTGTCTGTACACTAAGTATGTGTACTTTTAATTTCAGCTTTTTTGTATGCCTGCTCTGTACAAAAGAATAGGAACGTTTAATTTCAGCTTTTTTGTACACCTGCTCTGTACAAAAGAATTGGAACGTTTAAATTCAGCTTTTTTTTGTACACCTGCTCTGTACGGAAGTATAGGAACTTTTCAATTTCAGCTTTTTTTGTACACCTGCTCTGTACAAAAGAAGTGGAATGTTTAAATTTCAGCTTTTACCTGCTCTGTACAAAAGTATAGGAACTTCTCAATTTCAGCTTTTTCTGTGGTGAATTGTGTGGCCACTCACATCCCTGATGTATAACTTCAATGGATGTTGAGGGGGCAGTTGTAGTCAGTCATTCAGCATCTATGTTACTGGGTACATGTAATTAATGTACTAGTATAATAGTCAGTACAAAAAATTGAATTAACATATATGTAGTTTGTACTGTATACATGTACATGATTGTGCATGTAGGCCTACACCAACTGTAGGTGCCAGGTACATGTATGTTACCTGTCCAAGGACAGAAGATAGTTTTGGAAGCTTTTCTGTTGGGATCAATTTTGGCACTTTCAAGGACATTCACAGAAGATTTGAAGAAAACAAAGGTTGCCTGTAAACAGCTCATAAATGTGATTTGCATGCATCATTAGTGGAACACGTCATGTGGAACTTAAATACGTACCAGATTAAATACCAGTACTATTTTTTATAGCAGTGTTTAGGAGTTTCTCTCCTATAATACGGTTTTCGGACGCTCGTCGTTCGAAAACCCCCTTTGGGCCAGGGGAGGGAGTATGGTTAATTCAATGGCAAGAGGGTAACCTTTAACCCCTCTTCTGATTGGTGGAAGGCAGGCCAACAGCCAATCACATTAAGCGTGCATCCTACCACGAGTTCGTCCTTTTGGTCATATGCCACCGCTGTGCTGACATCGAACTAAAAAACGTCTCTCCAAGTTAGCTGAATTTTCGTCCTTGCAATCTGTAATTTCGGCACGGGAATTACTTGGAGGGAGTTTACCCGCGATGGGGAATAGAGGACGAAAGCGTAAGGCCGGGGAGCCCTCTCCGCAACGTAGAAGTCATCCCGCAGAATGCGGCCGTACTCGTTCTGAATCGCGTGCAATTCAGGACTTCCTGAGTGTTACACAGCTAGGTCTACAGCGCCCCCACTCGGCCACCACCGCTTATTGCTCACCTCCTGTTGGAGCATGTGATGTAGGCCTAGATCGCCGCGGCGGGTCTCAACGTGCCGCTGCCAGCACGGCCTTGTCGTCGCCTGTCCAAGGCTTGATCGGGAGTCCGCCCTTGGCAAACCCGGTTCCAGATGTTGGTGGTGGAATCGGCGTGCCTCAGCAGCTGGTTCAGCACACCTACAGTTCAGCGATTGGGGGAGAGAACCCTCAACTTTCGGCAGGCATGGCAGGAGCTGTCGCTGGTCGTCCTCTCGCCTCAGGCTCAGCTGTCACCGCCCCTTTTGCTCCAGCGGTCACCTACAATTCGGCGAGCGGGGGAGAGTACACTCAACCTTCGGCAGGAACTGTCACCATGATTGCTGGTCGTCCTCTCGCCTCAGGCTCAGCTGTCACCGCCCCTTTTGCTCCAGCGGTCACCTACAACTCGGCGAGCGGGGGAGAGTACACTCAACATGCTCAACCTTCGGCAGGAACTGTCACCATGATTGCTGGTCGTCCTCTCGCCTCATGCTCAGTTGTCACCGCCCCCTGTGCCACAACGGTCACCGGTCCTTTTGCTCCAGCGGTCACCGCCCCTTTTGCCACAGTGGTCAGCGGCCCTCTCGCTCCAGCGGTTTCCGCCCCCTGCGCTACAGCGGTCACCGGGCCTCCTCTCACCTTGGGTTCCACCAGCCGTCCTGTGGCTGCAGTTGACACCACCCTTCGTGCTACCGCTCCCACGGCCATCCAAACAGTTGGTGGTCTGCCGACACAGCCCAGTCGCCCCCCGCCGTCACAACCTCTTGTCCCTGGTGAGTACAGACCTGTTCTCAACCCAGTAGATGTTGGTCCCCCGATCCAGTCCAGCCAAGCTTGCTCCATACAATTGGGGGGGAATTTAAGCGTAGGGGCAACTCAATTTAATCCCCTCATTTCCGTTTGTGACCCCTTAGGCATTGGTTTGGCAGCCAGCGCGAAAGAGAAAATAATCAAAAGCGAGTTCCTTGAGCTTGAAACATTGCTTGATCGCAAATCACAAACCGGGTCCACTCCTAACCTAACATTCACCATGGATAATAATGGGCAACTGCGGGTCGTAGACTCTAAGAAACCACCTCAGATTAATTCAATTCTCGCGTGGACAGATGCCTTCCTTGTCTATGCGTCAGTTTTTCTAAGCGCACACCCAAGCCGGAGCCAAGAGCTTTTGAAGTATATGCACGTCATTCGGACAGCAGCTGCACGCTTTCCCGGCCGGGGTTGGATTGAATATGACAGGCAGTTTAGGATGCGCCAGCAATCACATCCCACTCGCTCATGGTCAATAATTGACGGGGAACTTTGGGCTCTTTACATGACTGCGCCTAGCATCACTAGCCATGCTAACAACTATGCTGCAGGCGTCAAGGGCACCCCTGGGGGGAAGCGCCCAAACAGTTCTTTTCGTTGGTTTTCCCAACAAAACAACCGCAGTGCAGGCTTGTGCTTTGCGTTCAATCGATCTTCATGCACGAATCTCCAATGCAAGTATGCTCACAAATGCCTTGGGTGCAATGCTGTCGGACACGGACTTACAACGTGCAAAGCCGGCAAAGGCAAGCAAGCTGCCAGCAGCCAGTAAACAGCGCGCAACTCTACCCACTTGCACGTACGGCAATCTTTGCGTATGCTGCCTCGCGCAAACGCCAGTCAAATTAGCTCCCCTCTTAACCATGTTGGAACAGTACCCCGCTAAGGCTGAGGCTGCGAAGTTGAGCAGTGGGTTCACAAAGGGTTTTTGCCTTGGATTCGATGGGCCACGTACCCGTCGGGACGCCCCAAATTTACAATCCGTGCGCCAACATTCACAAATGGCCTTAGAGAAATTGGACAAAGAAGTTCGGTTGGGTCGTATGGCTGGCCCATTTACTGACCTGCCGTTCGACAACCTTCGCATATCCCCCATAGGTCTTGTCCCTAAGGCAGACCCGGGCAGCTTTAGATTAATTCACCACTTGTCATACCCAGAATCAGAGTCCGTCAATGATGGTATCGATAGGGCACTATGCTCAGTTCAATATACTAGCTTTGATGATGCCCTGCATCTGGTTATGAGAGCAGGAAAAGGCGCTCTCCTTGCAAAGGCCGATATCAAATCGGCCTTCCGCCTCCTACCCATTCACCCTAGTGATTTTTGTCTATTGGGCATCAAGGTCCAGGATAAAATCTATGTTGATAAAGCCTTACCCATGGGGGCCTCCTGTGCCCCAGCATTCTTTGAATCCTTCTCAACATTTTTAGAATGGGCCACCGTGCAGCAGTCCGGCCCTGGGGCAATATGTCATTATGCAGATGACTTCCTTTTTGTAGGTAGGGGGGAGGCATGCGGCCCGTCATCCTGCTTGGCACAGCTCCAGGCATTTAGGGGTACATGCGAACAACTGGGAGTGCCACTAGCTGAGGATAAGACAGTTGAACCCACATCCCGGCTGTCCTTTTTGGGTTTGGAGATAGATTCATGCGCAATGTCCGTGTCTGTCCCTCAGGACAAACTTCTGAAGGTCCAGCGTAAGATAACAGATGCACTGTCCTCAGAAAAAACCACGCTTCGGTCACTTCAGTCACTAATAGGGTCCTTGGCCTTCGTTTGCCGAGCAGTCGCCCCCGGCAGGGCGTTCTTGAGGAGGCTTATTGACCTCACTAAGGGGATCAAGAAGGCGTGGCACATGATACGCGTGAGTACGGGGGCTAAGGAAGACCTGCGCACTTGGCAGTTTTTTCTGCGCAATTTCAATGGGAGGGCAATCATTCCAGACCAATTTTGGCTGCTTGACTCTGACGTGCAGTTTTTTACGGATGCCAGCGGGGAGAAGGGCTTTGGGGGATTCTACAATGGGCAGTGGTTCGCGGCCCCTTGGCCGCCCGAGATCAAGGCTGCCAAGCATTCCATTGCATGGCTGGAATTCTTTCCCGTGGTCGTGGCCATTACACTGTGGGGTCAGTCTCTCAAGGGCCGTCGCGTTGTCATTCGTTCTGATAACGAAGCTGTCGTTGCCATTGTATGTAAGCAGACGTCGCGTTGCAGCGCGATCATGCGCTTGGTCCGCTATTTTGTGCTTCGCTGCCTTAGCGATAATGTTGCATTTAAGGCTCAGCATATTCCGGGCATTCATAATGACATAGCAGACGCACTTTCTCGTTTTCAGTTCCAACGCTTTCGCCAGCTTGCACCAACTGCAGCAGCGGAGGGGTTACCAGTCCCAACATTTCTTTGGAATCTCTAGACAGCGAAGTCAGGCGTCTACATGCAGCGTCAATGGCCCAGAGCACCTGGTCAACCTACTCCAGGGGGTTAACACAATTCCAACTTTTTAGGCAGCAAGCCGGGCTACCTTTTTCATGGCCAGCCTCTGGAAATCAAATAGTTTCCTTCATCGCCCACCTCTCCTTAGCGGGCCTTGCTCCCGCCACTATTGGCACATACCTTGCAGCAGTGGCCTATGTGCACAAGGTGCACGACTTGCCCGACCCCACAGACCACTTCCTGGTCCATAAGTTAAGGGAAGGCCTACGCAGGCAATCACGCAAACCTGATGCTCGGTACCCAATCACAGAAGGCCTTTTGCTGCGGCTTTGTGAGACTGTCGGGGGTCTTGTTTCCTCCGATTTTGAAGCCACCCTTTATAAGGCAGCCTTTCAATTAGCCTTCTTCGGCTTTCTCCGCGTAGGAGAATTTACTTCACCGTCAAAAACCCGCGAATGCTCTCGCGTAGTGGCCTTACATGACATTCAATTTGAAGATGCAGCCTTTTCAGTTATGACTGTAACCCTCAGATTTTCCAAAACAGACCAAAGAGGCCTGTCAGCAGTCCTGCGTTTTCACAGAAACGTGTCGTCCTCGCTTTGCCCTGTCTCGGCTGTCACCCAATACCTCTGCCTGCGGCCCCCGGGGGAGGGCCCCCTATTCATTCACTTTGATGGGTCCCCTTTAACCACTTACCAGTTTCGTTGCATTTTCCAAAAATGCATTAGGAGCCTTGGGTTACCCCCTGGGGTTTTTAGCCCGCACAGTTTTCGGATTGGGGCGGCAACAGTGGCCGCTATTAATGGGGTCCCCAACTCACAAATCCAGTCAATGGGCCGATGGAGGTCTCAGGCGGTCCAGTCCTATATTCGTCCAGACAGGGTTCTGCCTGTTTCCTCCTACCACAGCGTGGGTACTAGCACTTAAACCGGTTTGTAGTGGTTTCCTGCCTCGGCCTCTCTTTTACTTATTGCTCCCCCAGGTTCTGGTAAATCCCGTACATGGATCTTAGGAGACAGTATCATCTACTGGGCGGGACGCGGCTTCCCTCAAGGTCCACCAGGCGGGACACTGACCTGGTGTGGTGTGCGGGGTGCTCGATTGGAAGCATTAATTCCGACGTTGCGACGGCAACTCCGCAGCCGTCCGGTGCCACACACAGTTATTGTTCATTTGGGCACCAACGACCTGTTCTCCGCTCCCGTCAAGGAGATTAGGAAAAGGATAGAGGAGGGTTTGCGTGCCACTCGTAACATGTTGCCTGCGACAACTATAATCTGGTCCGACATCCTCCCACGGCTTTTCTACTTTGGGGAGATGAAGCATAATGCTGGCAAAAAGATAGTCCATGCTCTCAACAGATATGCCCTGAGAATCTGTGAGCAGCTGGGAAATGCCCACAGGATTTCACACAGTCACAATATCACGGCCTCTCAGCACACACTATTCCGCTACGATGGCCTCCACTTATCCACACTGGGCAACAAGATCTTCTGCAGCAACTTGATTTCAGCCACTGAATTTTTCGCTGCGAACCCGCTCACCCTCCTCTATCCTCCTTCCTTGTAGTCTTAAAGGTTTTTTCTGCTGGATCAGATGTGTTACATTGCATTCGGGGGGGGGGGGGGGGGGGGGGTATGGCAATTCCCCGAATCGGGAAATTGTTTGGCGTTTTTTGTGCAGAAAAAGGGATTTTGGCCTATCCCCACCCCTTGCGTTTCCCTGCGGGGCCACCCCTCGTATCCTGAGGGGTGGGGGGTAGGTTAGAATACCTTCCAGTTGGCAAGAAAAAGTATGCCATTTTATTTATTGTTACGTAATCATTTCATTTAGGGCATGTAAGTCACATGTCGTATACGTAATCATTTTGTTTAGGGCATGTAAGTCACATGTCATATGTTAATCGCATGTATGGAAGTTAACTGTTTTGATTCTTACCCACATGTCGTATTTGAATCACATGTATGGAAGTTAACTGTTTTATATCCCTAAACTTAACCATCTGCTGTTTGCGGACGATTGTTATTATTGATAAATGCTGTTTTGGCAAGCAGACAATGTCTGATGGAACAAATTTAACTGTTCACCTCCAGTTATTGTTGCGATAATTAACAGGTTATTGCTAATTGTGTATTAAAGTTTACTGAGAGAAACTTGACCTATTAAATGCTCAGCGGTGGGCAACCATGTCCAAACGGCAATTCTGTTTCTGTGTATACTTCCCTTCATCTGAGTCCAATACGGTTTTCGGACGCTCGTCGTTCGAAAACCCCCTTTGGGCCAGGGGAGGGAGTATGGTTAATTCAATGGCAAGAGGGTAACCTTTAACCCCTCTTCTGATTGGTGGAAGGCAGGCCAACAGCCAATCACATTAAGCGTGCATCCTACCACGAGTTCGTCCTTTTGGTCATATGCCACCGCTGTGCTGACATCGAACTAAAAAACCCCACCCACCCTCCTCATTTGGGGGCGTGGCTCGGGGAGTTTGGTTGTGCTGTTTTATTGTAAAATGAGGGAGTCATGACCCCTCATATGTCATCTCGCTTTGTCATACTTGTGTTGTAGCCGTACCTAGTTGCAGCGTTGTCCAGGCCGGGGGGGGGGATGCCTGTCTGTTAGGACGGAGCATGATTGGTGGGGAACTGGGGGGGGGGGGGGGTTTCCTGGGCCTGCGCGGTTCAGGGGGGGGGGTGTTGCAGGTTGATACCTGCAGGGGGATGCCTGGCATGGTTCATGCAGAGCAGGCGGTTGCAGAGGAGTTGCAAAGCATTCCTTGCGTTGGGGGTATTCGGCCTGTGGTCTGATGAAGATTCTGGTGGTGCTGTACACCAAATTGTAAAGTTTAGACCCCCTCCCCTTTTGGGGAGAAGGCGTTTTTTGTGCAGAAAAAGGGATTTTGGCCTATCCCCACCCCTTGCGTTTCCCTGCGGGGCCACCCCTCGTATCCTGAGGGGTGGGGGGTAGGTTAGAATACCTTCCAGTTGGCAAGAAAAAGTATGCCATTTTATTTATTGTTACGTAATCATTTCATTTAGGGCATGTAAGTCACATGTCGTATACGTAATCATTTTGTTTAGGGCATGTAAGTCACATGTCATATGTTAATCGCATGTATGGAAGTTAACTGTTTTGATTCTTACCCACATGTCGTATTTGAATCACATGTATGGAAGTTAACTGTTTTATATCCCTAAACTTAACCATCTGCTGTTTGCGGACGATTGTTATTATTGATAAATGCTGTTTTGGCAAGCAGACAATGTCTGATGGAACAAATTTAACTGTTCACCTCCAGTTATTGTTGCGATAATTAACAGGTTATTGCTAATTGTGTATTAAAGTTTACTGAGAGAAACTTGACCTATTAAATGCTCAGCGGTGGGCAACCATGTCCAAACGGCAATTCTGTTTCTGTGTATACTTCCCTTCATCTGAGTCCAAAGCATTATCATTCCAGTATTGTGCTTAAACATGTCTGTGATATTGGCTCAGGTCATCAGTTGGAATGTACACAGTATAGGCTCTACATGTAATTGTGTCATTAAAAATCAGTGAAAGTTGCAGTTACCTTTGTGTTACATTATGTCCAGTGTACAGTGCAACTATCGTGATAAGTCAGCGTCATAAAAACTTTATTGTGATTGCAGCCTGGGATCACTTTGTATTCCTGTGACATTTATCATTGCTGCTGTGCATTTTAAGGATGCCTGACTGCTCATCCATGTACATGTCCACGTTCACGTACCTGTAGTTTATCATTTTGTGAAAGCTAACGTCTATTAGTACTCCCTGAAACACATGCCATTTGCATCAAGTGTATAAGAGGTGACGATCACAGTACATTGCTTTCTCGCACACAACAGAGATGATCGAAGCAGTTGCTCACCAAGTACACCAATCCGTCATCTGGTCACCATCACTGCAGCATACAATTACTGTACCAGCCAGTAAAATGGTGTTCTCGTGAAGGAGACTGCATTCAACACACAGCTTGAAGTCAAGAACTCGGATACCTAACTAAAATAAAGAAGATACAGGAGAGATACTGTTGCAGTATCGCTGGTAGAGCTCTCTTAACAGTCCTGCTGTCATGCATCGTTTTGTATTAACAATCTACGCAGCCATGGCCCTGATGAACGATGTACAAGTTCCAACGACCGAGGCATGTGCACACGGAGTGCCAGGATTCCATCACGATTCCGGACGTTAAAAAAAGATTGTCGGAACTGGTTTTGATGTTATTTCTCGCATCATCAGTGCAAGTGATAAATCGATGGCATCGCTCAGCAATTTATTCCGTATCGATCGGGGTTCATATGAGGTGTATAAGGTACAGAAGAGAGAGCTGGGAGGAGGAGGTGGAGGCGCAGGCTATCACAGTGTCAGGATGGCGTCTCGCAGGTAAACAAAAACAAAACAGACAAACAAACAAACAAACAAACAAACTTATTCTCAAAGATGACATTTGATTGAAAACATCATACTGGGGCGCTTTCTGACATCACTCTTGATGAACAGAAACGCAGTTGGGGGAGTAAGGGCATCAAAACGCTTTTCTAAAATGTTAACATTTGGCAGCTGTAGGAGTCTGACCTGCAAAAATCAGTTGTCTGCTGACAGTACCTTTCTGCCATGTTGGACCGTCAATGACCAACCACAAACCAATCCCTTCCCTTCGGTCTCGTTGAAGCAGAACCAAAGTAGCAAAACGCCGAACCAAAAACCAAGGCAGAAACATGTTCTTGGTTTGGGCCCCCAAAATGTGCCCCTGAAAATCTATACGCAACAAACTTCACTTGTTCATGTAGAACGGTGAGTTTATGTTCGTGTATGCCTTGACTGCCAGCATGTTGTTTTTTACACAGCATGATCCCATTTCCATACAAGCCATACGTGTACAAGTACCAAGTTAATTGCAAGTTCACGTACTGTACATAAATTTTAGTCATTAAACTCAAGCCTGTCTTTCAGCTGGTTGTTGCTTAAATGAAATCATTGCCTTTGTCAATTTCTACCTTACAGTACATGTATACTGCATAGGCATGGATTCAGCAAGCACTAAATCACTTAAATGCGCTGTTGACTTGAAGACCTGTTCTCAAAACTCTCCCATTGGAAGCCAGTTAGTTTGATTACATAATTAGTTTATGCACAATTACTGTAGATCCCAACAGAAACAAAACTACATACAATTCCCTTCTTGTGTTTGGGAATGAGAGACACACAAGATTACAGTTAAAATCAGCAGCTTTTTTTAATACTTTGAGAGTGATAATTGGTATTGATTAAAAAGCTGTAGCCTCTTTAAGTGATCACCCATGTACACTGTTTCTCAGGTTGCAGCATTGCTTCTGTTGAGTGCATCTTAAATGATGTTGTGATGTAGCAGTACATGAGTTGTTTCATGGCTTCTGAGCGGAAATTGATGAACAAAGATAATTGACTTTTTGGGACACACCCAAGCTCATTTTGTATAGCACCGGTACGGTATTACGGGGTCATAGGTTCGAGTTCTGCTCCAGTCAATTTTTCTTTGTTCACCTTTTTGAGATACCAGAAGAATTGAAAGTTGCTCAAGAGACAAATCAGCAGGAGTTTCTGAGGTTGTTGGAAACCCAAACATGTCCTTGTCTACTCTACAGATCAGACTCGGGTGAAACTCCCAAAATAAACTGCTGAACATGTTTTCTTAGTATTATTATTAGTATTAAACTAACCTTTAAGTATTTTTAAGACTCATTTTGTAGGTTCTTGGGCCAATTTCATGGAGCTGCTTAATTTAAGTGCAAAATTTGCTTGAAAACATGAAAAGTCTTCCTTGATCAAACATGTTTACTATTAAACCAAATTTGTATGAGATGTTTGTGCTTTTGACTTGTATTCGACTGAGCATAACATTCACAGGGAATTTTTGCTGGCATACTGATTTTATTTACCAAGGTTTTTTTGTGCTTTTAAAAAAGCAAGTTTTGGTGTTTAAGCAGCTCTATGAAATTGGCCCCTAGTCACTAAATGAAAACAATTGGGGACGTTGCATCTTAGAAATATTACATCATGTACATTTGTGTCTGATGACCTCAGTGAATATGTATGTGGCAATGTTTGCTTGTTTAAGTGGTAAAGCAGTGCAGAGCTGGGGATTCGGCCGTTTAATGGAAGCAATTTGGAGCCAGCCTTTTAGAGCAGATGTTGACATATCAAATTTTCCTGTCCTCCCCCTCCCGCTCCCTACACACACACACACACCATAGAGCAGTTTTCATCAGACATGACAAAGTGATCAGCACTTAGGGGCTTTTACTTAAATGAGGAAATGTCTGCCTCAAAACAAAAAAACATAAAATCGGAAACATAAATCAAATGCTAAATTTGAAAGTGAATGGAGTCGAAGATCAAGATATGTATAAGTACTGTGATTCCATGTTCTGCCTCCCCCCCAAAAAAGGGATGGAAATACAGACCTGTATTAATATCTCTTTTTCAATTATATGCACAATGAATGATAGAAACAAAAGGTTCAAATTAGCTCTTAGCTAAGAGTACCGATGAAATGATCCTTGGGATATAGCTGCAGTATGTGCGTGGTTTAATGGCTTCTGACTGCCAAACGAACAAAGATGATTGACTATTAGGGGCACCACCAATGTAGGGCTGGATGGCTCAGTTGGTAGAGCGCCGTTATGGTATTCAGGAGGTCGCTGGTTCGAATCCCGCTCCAGTAAATTTTTCTTTGTTCACTTTTCAATGACTTAAAATAAAGCTGAAGTCAATACTGTACACAAGGGAAGCCATTTTTTGATTCTATATTTCGTCCTTTATTCAAAACATCTTCGGGATTGAGGCAATGCACATCAGTTTTTGAACATTTCGTACTGTGTTTGCTGTCAAGTTTAAATTGTCTCTTTAATGGATAACAAAGATGACAAACTAAACTGGGTAGGATTCGAACCTGTGACCAATGGTTGACCTTTTCCAGCTCTGTACCATTTGAGCTATGCATGTATGTACATGTAGGAGATAAGAAACTCTACATATATGTGCTCCTTCACACATGTAGCGTCTTTGCACTGAGCCCAAAAGGCTTATAAACTTATTGCACTTTGATTAAGTTTCTCACCAGAGCTTTAAAGCTTTAAAAGATAAACCTTCCCCAAAACACTGAAATCAAGTTAGTCTAGGTTCACAAATAGTTAAGGCTCAAGCTCACTTGCCAGACATCTTGATGCCCTGGAATTTTGTTCTCTAACCTTGGAGAGGTTCTTTTTTTCTTCCCATCCCTTATCTGATAGCGAGAACATGCATAAGCCGGTCTGCAGATCTCTTACTGCACCAGTTATGTCCATCATACCAACGGAGGATGATACCGCTAAGCCCGTTGCCAGGCCAAAGCCGCCGTTGGGACACAGAGTGTCGGCACCGATGCTCGGCATCTCAAGCATAGGTAAGTCAATTTTGTACTACTTGTGTCTTCCGTTGCAGGAACTTTTAAAAGAGTCGTGTGACTTGGCGTCAGGATGGTGCACCCAGGATTGCTACAGTATTTGTTTTGTTTTCTGTGATGCGGGATCATGAATTAACTTTATGGAGGCTATTGTGGCAATAGGGCTCCGCACTCGTGACGTCATATTCAGAAGTTCAGACAAACAAGTCGCACTTTGCCTCATTAACTTACACATAAACGTTGTGATATTTGTCCGAACACTCCGGGTAACTGTGGCTGTCGATATAAAGGGCATATTCTTTAAATAGCTTGAGCGCGGAGCCCTATTGCCTCTGTGTCCCTGGTTGCCTGTGATCATTGCCTTGGATCCCTTGGTCAACTGCTTAGCAGCCATTCATCAATTGCTGTACTGCTATTGGTTAATTGCCTTTGGTGTCCCTGGTCAGTGCGCCATTTGCTTGTTACCCTCCGACATTGCCATGGAGCCCCTGGTTATTGCCTTGGTGCCCTTGTTTATTGCCTTGGAGCCCCTGGTCATTGATGTGGCACTATTGTATGATTGTAACCCGACCTCCAAACACTTAAAACCCTAAACCCCAAACCTCAAACCACAACCCAAGTCCTAGAAACTCCATTGCCATTAGGTCATGGAGCCCCTGATCATTGCCTTGGTGCCCTTGTTTATTGCCTTGGTGCCCCTGGTTATTGCTGTGGCGCTATTGGTTAATTGCCTTTGGTTTCCCAGGTTAGTACGTGCGCCATTGGCTTGTTACCCTCGGACATTGCCATGGAGCAGCCCTGGTCCAAACCCAAACCCAAAACCCCAAACCTCAAACCCCAAGCCTCAAGCCCCAAGCCCCAAACCCCAATCCCCATTAGCCCCAAACTCCCAACACCCAAACCCCAACTCTCAAACCCCAAACTCAAACCTAGTCCTAGAAACTCTTCCAAGGAGTGACAACGGTCTAGAAGTAGACTGGATTATAAATGTAGCAGAAATGATGAAACTGATGATGATACAAGATGTCAAATGGCAGCATATTAATGCCAGTTGGAATTGAACCTAACACTCCTCCTGGGAGTCAAGATATAACATAATTGCAGAGGGGGAGGTCCCATCATCTGGCTGGGAAGTGGGAATCTTAATTGATTGACTGTATGAAGATCATCTGGTAAAAAGGGAGTCATAAATTCAGGTAGTGTCATTAAAATTGTAACAGACACTCTAAACCCATGGGACTTGTAACTAAGCTGGCATTTTTATTACATCTGATCATGAAGTCCTTCCTCACACCAGCCATGTGCATTACTTGCTCCACATTCCTTAAGCCAATTCACCTCAGTTTTCACTCGCCAATGATGAGATCTCCTTGGAAAAAAAAACCCCATGAAATACAGAGCCCCAGTTTGTAACTAACTGAATTTGCTGTGCTCTCACACTGTATGGACTGCATGACCTCCAAAAATGGCTTCAAGAAATAATTCAGTTGTGAAAAAATTGTATGAAATTTTGCTTGGCATTTTGAATTTGAACTTTTTAGTGTGGTACAATGCCAACATGTTTTCCTAAGGGCCTGTTTGTTTCGCTGTAGTTCTTGGTCGCCATATTTGATCTTACAAATCCCCATCCCAGGCAGGATACCCCAAAATGCTTTACTTACATTTGCTTTACTGAAACACACAGGACCATAGACACCAAGACATCTCTGACTGTAAGCCTAGGGGCCAATTTCACCAAACTCATCATAACTTACTATCAATTGTAGGACTTACATTGTAAGTGATGTATTGAAACCCTATGTAGGATAAGTAGGATACGATGGGTTATCCTTTGTAACTCAGTTACGATCGATCGTTGGGCTTTGTGAAATTGATCCCTCATCACCTGCAGTTACCCTTGTATGAACTAGCCAATGCAAGGAGCTTGAAATTAAGATCTTAATTATGGGGTGGATTATGGGTTTTTTTGTATTCAAGGATAACTTTGTCATGAAAACTGAATAGCTGTCTGTGGACATCAATATCTGGATACATACAAGATTTCAGGCGGAAATATTTCAACGGTATGTTTCTACCAGCACCATCTTTATATCTCGAAAGTATAGGTACAAATCTGTGAACATTTCTGTTTGGGTATGTTACCAATCCTGTACTGTACCTTTTAAACCTCACCACACACACAAAGTAATATAATCAGGAGAGTCACAAGTTCTGGTGGCTGGTAACGGAGTGTGGCGCCCTCTGTTGAAACCAAACTGCACTCCCCATCAACTGAATTATTAGCAGATGAGAAAGAAATTGTTCCTTGCTGCAAGAAGAGGAGAGTGAGCCCTCTGTTGCTTCATTTCATCACAAGTGAATAATGCATGATGGCCGTGCAATGTGCATGATCGTGGGCAGGACCATTTTTATCTTCACTCTCTCCTCCTTTGATTGTACAATGTACATGTTCGTGCCCGGGTAATGAATTTATTTCATCCCTCATCCCGTTGCTATCATGACTATCAAATTAGCTGTTATTAACGTCCCAAAATAACCTTTACAGTGCAGTATATAAATAAACATGCATGTTATGAAAAATCTCGCCCTGCTCTGTGCTGGATTTGTTAACACTTGTTTTCACAGAGACGGCAATATTGTGCCCGAAGGTTATTTTTGTTCATTTTTTTGGAGTGTTTATCTAATTCCTGTTGCTGTACTTGACCCATGGTAAATTCTCGCAACTCAAAACCCTGCCAACTCCTTCAACATATTGTTAAATCTTGCCCATATGACAAAAATAGATATGATCGTACATGTATTTTTATAAGCGGAAGCAGTATATTATGTAAGCCACGGAAGCACTTACATACTACCATATCCCAAGGATCATGTGAGACCCACACAACATTAGCTATGCAACAAATATTAGAAATAGTGTGAGGAATCATTTAAATGGATTTATAATAACATTTATGCATTGATTTTTATGACTGTAACAATTGAATAGAAGTTATAAATACCGAGCGCAGATGTATACATTATGGATGCTCAGAATGCATTTCACACTGACACAGGACATTGACATCGGCCGAGTCCTCATAAAAAGATGGCCCTTTGACATCTCAGTGGCATTAATCAGATTTCACAGAATTTGCTGTTGCCATGATACTGCCAGGGATTCTTTTTAGATTTGCATTTTCTGATGAAGGATTTCTAACAGTTCTGTTTTATAATGGGACGACTGTCATTTGTATGTTGCACACGTACTCAAGTGAATACATGTAGGTGATGAAAGACCGATGATATGAAGTACGTTTGTAAATTTGAGTTGAAATGATAAGAGTAGTTTTTCTAAAAGGTGAATATATTCTTTGGTTTTTGTCAAAGAAATTCAGATCCATGGGCAAAAATAACAAGAAAGATACAAGAACAGACATCTGTGCAATTTCCAGTCCCATACGGTGTCCACTTTTTGTAAAAACAGTGAAAACGTTCACAGTATTTTCAAATCTATTCACAGGATTTTTGATCTCTTGCTGAAATTAAAACTGGTTTTGGTTTTTGCTTGTACTCTTTCCTGGATAAATAGTATTCATTTGAGTATTCAACAATTTTGTTTTGTTTTTGCAAGGAGCAATTACATATGTAGGCAAAGACATACATGTAGTAGAGTCTGAAATAGATTTTTGATCATGATTTCCCTTTTTAGTTAATCCTCTTCCAAACATCATTGAAAATGCATTAGTTGGATACAGGATGTTCCTTACATGTATTGGTTTCCATAATGTCAAATATTTGTTCAGACAGCAGATACAGGTTCGTAGATATTAAAATAGAGTGTTCCTTGGTTGCCATCAAGTCTTCAAAGAGTTGCTAGGTTGTTTTGAGTTACACGTTGGAGGGCCTGACGCGTTTCGATCCTAGGCCTTTTTCCACTTCTTTTCGATCCATGATGAAAGCAATTCGGAGAGAAGCAACGTTCACACACTACGCTTAGGCTGTACACCATGGATCACGGTGAAAAATGCAGTTTGGAACCGGGTTAAGATTTTCAACCCTGTTCCCTACCAAAGTTAGGTCGTCCTACCCGGGTTGGCTCGGTGTTGAAACTTTTTAAGTGCGAAAAGGGTTGAAAAAAATCTTGGGTTTTCGATCTGGTTCTAATCTTGAGATTTTGAATCGTGTGAAATAAGCCCTTAATTAGGCCATTGTTTCTCGTCTGTTTTGCATAAAATCTTGGGGTTCGATCCGGTTCCAATCTTGAGATTTTGAATCGTGTGAAAAGCCCTTTAATAAGGCCATTGTTTCTCGTCTATTTTGCATTCATTACATCAAAAACACCTTCTCAAATGTTTAGAATTTCCATGAGGACAAAAAAGGTTACTGCAATTTGTTTTTACATGCACATGTATGCATGGGGTCCCTGGTACATCATACTGTACTGTACTGTTACTGTACTGTAACATATGTTATTTTGTGTCAGTGCTATCTTCTTGCATTATTCAAACAAAACCCTTGTTATGTTTGTATTACAGTCTCCTAATAGCTTTGCAGTATGTATGTCTTGCCCAATCATGATTTTCTTGAGTAATTTGTCCCGATGTGTTATCCCACGTTGATCTGCATGATTTCTTGTTTGGATTGAAGTAGATTTAAATTGCACGCTGGCCTGGAAATGACAAGGATTAGTCTTGCAATCTCGTGGCTTTCTCAAAACATCGTCATCTGATGAGCCTCGGCTCTCATGCCATGGCTGCGACTATTGCTGCGACTTTGGCTGCGTCTGTGGCTGGGACTTTGGCTAGGACTTTGGCTCCATTTGCACATTCATTTCCATTCAAATAAAAAAAAAAAAACCTTCTGTCTTATGTCTAGTTTTTTGATGAAGATGCTGTGAAAACAAAATCAAAATTCAAAGAAAAATGAATCACCCAGGTTGTATTTTTTCAGCTTCTGGATAAAAGAGACCTAGCAATACAGGGTTTAAAAAAGGCATCTTGATGAAGAATGTGCAGAAGGCCATGTCTGGACTATCATCATAAATTCCATTAACATTTTTTCCCTCATGTTTTGCCTCGTTTTTCTTTATGGTTGCGTTTTTGTTTCCTTGGGGAAATTAATTGGAAATTCCTTTGCATTGCAATGATAGAAACCTTCCCTTGTACGCGTATTTTACCAACCAATTTATGGTTGAAGTATTTGTCCTTTAAAGGGTTGCACTGTTCACATTATTAATGTGTACTTATCTGGTTTGAAGAAATTTAAATCCGTACCAGTAATTGTGGATTTTGACGCAGTTAACTACCTTGGGGAGTGGTACATGATGAATGCCAATATTGTAGTGTAGGATGGGCAGTAGTGTTATCGTTCTTTAGACGAGATGAATAGATAGATAGATAATTATGGTTTATTGACTGTTACCTTCCCACCAGCAGCGGAATTGTGTAAACAGTTACAATACATGTACTTATATTTAAATTGTACTTTAAAAGGTTATAAAACATAAAACAATGGTAGACTCACATGAACACTATCTTATTTAAAAAGGGAACGGCTGTTATAAAATACATGAATATCAGCTAATACAGACAAGGAAAAAAGAAAAAACATATACACACGCCTAAAAAAACCCCAAAACCCACTTGTTCAAGTTAAAGCAAGGATGCTAGCAAAAACTCAGTTTGTTTAAAAGATTACAAAGAAATAAAAACAGCCAGGTATTAGCATGAACGCCAAACTGAAAGCTTTTTTAGAATAAGTTCGATCTACCAATCTTTACTTTTAATGAACTTGTGTTTCTAGCGCTCGGCTTCATGACTATCTTGGAACCAGCTGATTTCAATCTTTGGAGTTAGGAGTTCGTTAGGAGTTAGACGTTTCGGTCATTCTTTTTGAGAAAGATCCCACTAGGAACAAAACGTCAGGCCCTCCCAACTCCAAGCACTTAATATATTTCAAGGTCATTATTTTTGGCCGATGAGCAGTTTTCAGCAGTTTATTACTTGTATCAATTTCAAGCTTTTGAAGAAATACGAGCGCAAGTGAAACAGAAATGCCATTAAGAGACTGTGAATATATATGCACACAGTGTACATGTACATTTGTATACATACATGTACATTATGCACTGATATCAAGATGGAGGCTCATATACATGTGGTAACTTACATGTACATCATCATGCAAAGAAAAAAATACAAGGTTACATTTTTGTCTCAAATTAGCAGGCCTAGCACTTGGCAAAACACGACTTAATTTAAAATTTCAAGGTAGGCCTATGTGTATACTGTACATGTTTTGTACAACATTTGTAAAGACATTGTATGTTTGCATGCATTTATTCTCCCTTTCTTTAGTCCAACCATGCCATGCATATGGTAAATGAATTAAAGCTGAACTCTATTATATTATGGTGCTGTGGCCTAGTGGTCTGGCGTGCTGTAATCTTGAAGGCCTTGTGGTCATTTTGCAGATTGTGGGTTCGAATCCAGCCATGGGCTAATCTTGAGTCCTTCGGCAAGATGCTTTGTCAACATACTGTATTTGCTCCTCTTCACTTGGGTGTAAACAGGTACCTGCAAGGGTAGAGATGGCTTTGTGTTTTTTAACACAAGGGAGGGGGGGGGGGCATATATTCCTAATTAGGGAGTTGAGATTGTTTCAGGAAAGGAAATGGGGTGCGATGACCTGGGATAATGATAATTTAGTAAGCGCTGTGATTTCATAGTTAACTCAAGAACGCTTCAAATGCTGGTTATATACATGTAGATTACTATGGTCAAAGTACGCATATTTTCCAAACGGTTTCTTAAATTTGACGTCAACTGGCTGTGTAACTGACGTATGTGTACCGTACTGAACAGTGCCTTGCGTAATTCAGAATACCGTACACATCAAGGATCAGTCATCAAGCTCAGTACTTGATATCTACTCATGGCATGCTCTGTGATTGCTTAATGTCTGCAATCTCTATCGATAACTGCTTGATCTCAACTTGATCCCCGCTCGATACTCGCTTGATTTCTGCTCAATTTCCGCTTGATTGCCGCTGTTTTCCACTCGATACACAGCAGATCTGTGCTCGATGTACTGTTGGATGGTTGCTGGATACACTAGTAACAGAGTAAAGCCGGTGTCTTACTGCTTTACCTGTATCGGGTCTTGGTTCTTATGATTGACATTGAATGCCCTCATGTAAAAAGTGAAATCCCATGGTTTGTTTTAAAATGTACATTGCATACATGTTGTAGGCCAGACCTGGGGCCAATTTCATGGCCCTGCTTAGCACAAAAATTCGCTAACCATGAAATTTCTATCTTGATAAAAACAGGATTAACAACCAAATGTCCATGTGTTGTGTATTGCTTGTGGTTGTTCTTTGGCTGTTGTTCACTGACCATGAACATCAAATGAACTTTTTAACGGTGGTTTGTTTTATTGGGCAAGACATTTTTGTGCTTAGCAAATCTTTGTGCTTAGCAGCTCCATGAAATTGGCCCCTGCAAGTATGCTGTGCCAGTTTTGCCAAAATTTGGAATATTTTGACTTGTTGAATGATGGAGTTGCCATCTCAGTGCATTTAATTTGTCAGCTGTGCTGGACCAGACAGCCTAAAATTGTTTCTTTACCTGTCAGCTGTCTTGTTGAATTCAATTATATACAGTATAAAAGCATACACATGTATGGCAAGCATGATATCTTTAAAAAATGTACATTGCATACGTCACTAGTCGCCTCATCTTCCCGGGGGTGGGGAATCTTTGACTGTCTCCAACGATGGCATGGAAGACTGGGAAGACGCCAGTGAGGGGTGCCGGGGTGCCGCCAAGGCCAACATTCCTCGGAGGCTTTCCTCTGAGAGGGACTTTAGGCGAGGGCGGTGCTGCCTCCTCAAACCTCATCAAGGGGGATATCGGGCAAGGGGAGAGAGACAAGAAGGCTGTCTGCTCCTCTGCTAGGCACTCCTGAGTGGGTGCTCCTGTAGCACCGTCCTGCCTGCCAGCTTTCTCTGGACTCCCTTGAGCCAAACAGACCTTCGGCCCCTCTGGTGCTGAGTCTGCCACGATAGGCTGGATCTGCATGACCTCCTTGTAAGAATTCTTAAACCAGGCCACCTTACTCTCAGTACCTCTCGGGTACTTGATGGGCTTTCTTGGGGGTACCTCCGACTCTCTGGTTGGGGTACGACCTCCCTCTTCACTGGTTGTCATTGGCATCTCCATCTCAGATGCCCTATTCTCCTCATCTTGTTTTACCTCTAACTGGGAGGTTTCTTGTACACTCTCTGTGTGCACTTCTTCCTCAACCTGAGGGTTCTCTTCTTCACTCTCCACTGTCCAGGGTACCAACTTCTCCCCCGGTACTTCTTGAGTCTATCGGAGTGTACAACTTTGAACTTCCCGTTCTGCCTTAACTGGATGTGGAAAGTTACATCTGACAGCCTCTTTACGATAAGCCACGGTCCCTCCCATCTTGACTTCAATTTGGGGGACATGTGTCTTTTCCTAGCCTGGTTATGGAACCAGGTAAACTCTCCCTCTTTGAGGCCTTTCTCGGTTGCCCTCCGATCGTAGTTCCTCTTTTGTCTTCGGGCACTCTTACCGAGACACTCTCTTGACCTCTGGTCGGCACTGCAGATTACTCCGCAACTCTTCTGCGAAGTCTGTGTTAGTCTCAACCTCGGTCTCTGGACAACCTGTGGTCAAGTGCACCGGTATGCTAACCTCTCTTCCCAACATCATTACATTGGATGACTCCCCTGTGGAGTCTTGTGGGATGCACCTATATGCAAAAGTCGCATAGGGAAGGAACTTATCCCAGTCCCTCTGCTTCTCTTGCGGACTTATGAGCATGGCCACCATGTTCATTAGTGTCTTATTGAACCGTTCCACCATTCCGTCTGACTTTGGATTATAGGCAGTAGTCCTAGTTTTCAACACCCAGAATTTGACACATTTCTCTGAACACTTCCGAATCAAAATTTGTGCCTTGGTCGGAATAAAGCTCTTGTGGTACTCCAAACAGACACAAAAACTCTTGTACCAATTTCTGTGCCACTGTACTAGCTGTTGCATCTGGCAACGGATAGGCTTCCATCCATTTTGTACAATAGTGGCCTACCTCTAGGACCCACTGGTTCCCACTCGCTGTCTTGGGGAGTGGCCCAAGCAAGTCTTTTGCCACTCTTTCCAGAGGAACTCCTACTTGGCACTGTTGCAAGGGAGCAATCCCTGTCTTTGCAGGGGACTTTCTTCTTGCACATAGGTCACAACTCCTTAAGAAGGAGCGTACATCTGCGGACATACCAGGCCAGAAGTATCTAAACTTCATCTTTGCCAAGGTGTTCTCCATCCCCATGTGACCGCTAAGCTGTCCACCGTGCACCTCTCTAAGTATCTCTCTTCTTAGACTCTGAGGCACTACTAGTAGCCATCTGACTACTTTGCCATCGTCTGACTCTCATCTCTTGTGTACTTGCTCACCTCTCACGCATAATTGGTCCCAATAAGACCAATATGTCTTGTGAGCCGCCGTCATATGGGAAACCTCCTTCCACTCTGGACGATCCTCACCCTTCTCTTGAGCCCTCAAGACCCAACATACTGTATGGTCTCATCCTCTACTTGGGCTCTTCTGAAGTCCTCTTCAGGGATACTTGGTTGGGCTTCTGTGCCTCCAACCAGCAGTTCCCCCTCTTGGGAATCTTTCTCCTCTGACATCGCCCCAGAATCTTCCATCTCTTCTTCCCGACCACACTTCTTGCACGGCTGCTGGGAAAGCCAGTCAGCATTTCCGTGCTTCACTTCAAGCCAACATGCTACCTGTCCTTCCGGGTTCTTAAAATTAAGAATCCATCTTAAGGCACTGTGATCAGTCCTGACTAGGACCTTCCTACCATGTATATGTACTGCTTGAAGTACTTCAAGTACACAACAAAAGCCAACACACTGATCCCCTTACAAGCATCAAGCGACTCTTTTCTCTTTGCCTGGGTTGAAAACCCGCACCGGGACAATCTGCTCCCCTGACTCTATGAGTGATCGGGCCACCACCAAACCTTTTTGGGCGAGGTCTCCACCTCCAGCTCAACTATAGCTGGTCTGACAAACTCTTCAAACTCTTCTAGCAATAATGCCTGGCACTACTGCTTCATGTCCAGAGGGAATGATAGTTGACTCTGCAACCACAACCCTCCCTATAAATGGCTCTCCTGCACTGCTGGTTCACTTTATTCTTTCACCATTTATTCTTCACTCTTTAATCTGGAAATCCAAATTACCCCCTGTGGGCAGAATGAAATCCATCCCTAGAATTCCCGAATATTTCATCTCTGTGAAAATTGCTTTCACTGGGTGTGTTGTTCGTCCTACCTGAACATCAACCCATGCAATCCCTAGCACTGACAGAGGACTTCCATCCATATAACTTGCACACCGTCCCTCTCTAAGACGGGTCTCTGTTCTCTAGGTATCTCATAATACACTTCACTGCTGATAAGTGTATCTGTTGCACCAGTGTCAATCAGAAAATGACACTTTGTGTTCCTTATTGTGCCATCTACAAATAAGCCATAGCGGGGACTAAGGTTTGGATTGGGTACGGTAACTACCTTCTCAACCTCCGATTTCTGCCGCTTTTCTGCCATTAAAGCATTTCCAAACACTTTGCTTACTCTCTGACACTAGTTTGCTCTCAACAGTTCCTTCTACTGAAGCACCCTCGTCCTGCACGTGTTTTGTTACCTCTGCTAATAAACCAACCACGTTCTCTAATTCTCTCTCTATTTTGTGGATTCTCTGTTCCACTCCTGAATTCAGACCTCTAGCCAACTTAGCTGGCTTTCCGTCCAAATTTCTCTGCTGTTCCACTTTCCGGCGAAGTTCTCTGATTCCAGTGCAGCTTGAATGGCCTCATCTAAATTCTTCGGTTGGGCTCTGTTTATGCCCTCCCGAACTGACCCACTTTCGACTGCATCTAGGAAATGGTTCTTCGCTAAATGATCACTTGACTCTTCCTGTATGTCAGGATACACTCTGACCGTTAACTCTTGTACGGCATAACCCAACTCTTGCAACGTCTCTTTTGGTCTTTGCCGGCGATGCCTCAGCTCGACCAAATAATTCTCGCTCTGGCGATCTGAACCAAATCTCCCCTCTATAACAACTTTACCAGCCCACTATAAGTCTGTGTCTGACCAGTAGGAACATCCCCTAGCAGTCTAAGGGCATTACCTTGCAAACTTGCTACCAAATAGCTAGCAGCTTGCTCCTCATTCCACTGATTCACTATACGACAGGACTCAAAGTGCCGGTAATACTCTTTCCATAACACTTTTCCACTGCATCTAACAGGAGTGATGTTTGGGCGTCGATTAGACTGCACCAAGTCATTCCCTCCTTTCTCTACAATCACTCTTTGTTCTCTTTTCAGCGGCCAGGGCCCTGCTGAAATCTGTGCACTCTGTGTTGAACTGTCAGCCTGTGTACCCACTGTAGCGGCCAAACCCAACAGTTCACTGTGCAAACTCTTTGGAGAAACTGTCTCCATTCCTTCTCCATTACTCCATTCAGCACGACAGAAAGGACTGAAGGTCTTCTTTTGCACTGTACTCTTTCAAATCCTCTGAACAGGATCTTCCCGTACTACTCCTAAGGGGAGTACTTTCCCCAAACTTCACTCTTTTCTCGACCTTGGGGACAAGCTCGGGTGACCATGCGGACACCAAGGAACTTGGTTCCCTTTGGGAGAAATAACCCAAACTCTTTCCGGGAAAACGGAACTCAATTTCTGAATCAACCCGTTCTGGCTCTTTCCCACTTACTCTTTCTCCACCACCTCTTTGGGGAGATTTCCCATAACCCTCTTTCCTGGCCACCTCTAATTTCTTGGCCATGGAATCTCTTTCCCATTGCATCAACTGGGACTCTAACTGCAGCCTCTGCAGTTCCCTATCGACACGCAAAGTGTCTATTTTACTAATTTTCTTCACTCTTCGATCTTCACCCTTTGTTGTTCACTTCAACCGTAGAAATTTCTCTCTCTTTGGTTGCTCTCTCCCCTGCAGAAATTTCTCTCTCTTTGGTTGCTCTCTCAACCGTAAACATTTCTCTCTTTACCGAGCTCCTTCCTTCAGTGCTTTATACTTACCTAATCAGTACCAATCAATCCCACTTCTGACACCATTTGTGGCAGAATTCCCTATCAGGTCCTATTTAAATCCAGAAGTATGGAGAGAGGTTCACCATCTGTGATGAAAGTTCTCCAACTCCGAACCTAAATCATACCATAGATCCGGGAAATGATTCGAGCAGTCTCGGGCCCAGGGATGCAAGCTCGTTTGGCGGAAATATACCGCCGATTGGTTACTGATTATTACTGATTATATGCTGTAGCATATTCCAGCACTGACCCCTATCATAAAAGGTGGCTCTCAGCATCCTATTCCAGCGGGCTTGTTATCATCGGTGGATTTGGAGTCAATGGGAGACTTTTGAGACGTTGGCGGCAGCAGACTGAAGTCTCTTTTAGCTAGCTCTGCGCGCGCAATTATGAGCATGCATGTGTTGTTGTGCGCGTGCGTGCGTGCACGTTTGCTATCAAGTTGAAGACCCAGCCCCAAAATCTCCCATTATTCATGTTTCCCATCCTTAGAAAGAAATGTTTTTGAAAAAAAACCGATGTCAACAAATGTCATAATAGTAATTCAAATATACCCCAAGCATTTGCTGTGAAAGGGACTGAAAATAAATCAAACGTTGAAATGTATATTAAAGTGAACCAGAATCTGTGGTATTTGTACATGTATTGTTCAAACAAAATTGTCCAGGTATTAAGTTAATCATTGTAATTATCCAAAGCATGCTTTAAATGTATGTTTTCATGATTAAGGTCATGATTAAGGGCCATTAGAGGACATCCTGGTTTTAATGATGGATTCCTCCTCTTCATTTCCGTTTCATAGATGATCTTGGCAAACATACATTGTACATCTTAAACATGTACGTACACGTGCACATGGAACTTTTCAACCCGTAATCCGTAGATTTTTTTTTTCTGCAGACTGTCTGATGAAGTTATTGTTAGGTTTCTGGCTGATTGACGCAGTTTACTACCTTGGGGGATATGTTTATGCAAATCCTCAACATCATTCCGTCATTTGAGAGACAACATTTGGTGTTATGGTGTACATGTAATAACTCCAGGGATAGGGCCTTCAAGGGAAGGGTCAATCAGCAGATCACTACTTTCGAGAGTGGCTGAAAGAGTCAAATTTTTGAGTGGCAGTCAAAAGTACAGCATCATGGGCAGTATATAATCATTATGAGACAAGATTGAATGACATCTGGGCCCTTTTCCAAACCTAAGCTCCGGCTCAGGCTCCGGCTCAGGCTACAGCTCAGGCTCAGGCTCAGGCTCAGGCTCCTGCTCCAGCTCCGGCTCCGGCTCCGGCTCCAGCTCCGGCTCCAGCTCCGGCTCCATTTCACGAATCCATTTTTTAAATAACGGGTATCAAAATAGAGATTTTTTTGGCTGTGGTTCGTGAGTAGATTCCCTAGTTTGAACAAGAAAACAGAGCTTTGGCTTCAATGAAAAACCACAACCTGTATTTTCTGCATATAGATGACAGAGACAAAATAAAAGCCGGAGCCGGAGCCGCGGTTTGGAAAATCGCCCAAGACAGCTAATCTAAAAGCTTCCACAAAGTTTGATCTACCAATCTATTGACCGCATACAATCATTAAACTTTCATGCATTTGTACTTCCAGCGCTCAGGTTCTTGACTCAGTCGCTACCATAGAGCTATATCAAAATTACTCTCCGTGCGTAGATGCTTTGAAGCTGTTCTGGGCCTGTCTGCGGTCAAGAAAACTGGAATGGCTTTCGAAGAATGTACTCTAAACGCAAAGCGCAAGTACATGTACACAGTACGCGCAAATGTTAACGGAAGCGCATCTTGAAGGTGCGTCAGACTTTGAGCGTATTGGGCTTCGATGACGCACCTGTATATAGAACACAAACGCAGATATGCAAATGTACAAAAGACATACAAAATATTTGTGCTTTCCATAGGTTTGTGCACAAACATGGATGCACCCAGCAGGCATCACTCTGTACACAGAGCTAGCTCTCCAGTAATTTTAATATAGCTCTATGGTCGCTACCAAATAATTTCAATATGTAGAAACGTAATGTAGAAACTACTGAAATGCCATTAATGCACATAGCTTACATATTATGACTATGAATACATTGTACATCATGCACTGATAGCAAGATGCAAAATGTGGGCAATTAATCCAGGTACATGTACCTTGGTGGAGGCTCATAATAGCCTGCATCTTCATGCAACGAAAAAAGCTTAAAGGTACAGTAGTATCATACTTTGGTTTTTATCAATGAAATACAGATTCATGGGCAAAAATATCAAGACAGATACGGTAACAGTTATCTGTGAACATTTCAGTCCCATACGGTCCTACTTTTTGAGAAAACAGTGAAAAACAGCCACAGTATTTCTTAAGTCTTTTCTCTTTTATTTTTGATCTTTTTAATAAAAGATCAAAAATATTTTCAGTCGTTGTTTAACTTATTTTTTTTAATTTTGTTTTTTAAATTTTAACGGTAGGTTTCTACTAGCATCATCTTCATACCCTGTAAGTTATACGTTAATCTGTGAACATTTCTGTTTTGGTCTTTTACCAAAGTATGATACTACCTTTAAAACAAACAACACAAGGTTATATTTTCTTCCATGGCAGGATCAAATTAGCAGGCCTAGATGCAAAACATGAGTTATGTAAAATTTCAAGGTACATGTACGTGTATACTGACTGTACAAGTATGCTTTGTACAACTTTCATTTATAAAGACATTATTTGCATAATTTGTAATTTTCCCTTTCTTTAGGCCAACTATGCCATGCATGTTAATTAAATTAAGGCTGAATACCATTAATTAAAGATTTTTGGATTTTTTTTTTCTGAATAATGCTCAGATTATAATCATCGCATATTTTTATGGAATGTTTTTATCAATCCATTTTTTGTAGTCAGACTTGCTATTGGCAAGCTTGGCTCGGATGGTCAACTAGAACAGTGTAGTGATGTTCGCTTTGTTAATTGAAGACGAAAATAATGAAGGGACTGGGTAACCAGTCTATAATACGTCTGGCTCCAAATGAGCACCGAGATGATTTTTGCAATGGACATCTGTCAATCTACAATCCAGATGAATCTATTCAAAGACCTCTAGGGCCTGTTTGTTTAACGCACAAGCTCCCAGATCTGCGGATCCACGTCCAATGCAGGGTACACTAAAATGGGATCCGGATCAGCAAGATCAGCGATTTTGTTCGTGAAACAAACAGGCACCTTGTCTAAAGATTTGAGGCATTGCTAATTTGCATAACTTATGTTGAGCTCAGAGTTGGCAGTGTCTGGAACCTAGACTTCCTAGACCTTGACATTGACATATGAGGATCAAGGATTGAGCGATGGGTGCAGGAAGTTGGTCAAACAGAATTTGAGAGGAATAAAAATGGCATTGAGGAGTTTACTTTAAGCATGAAGAGTCTGCCTTGAACAAGCATACATGTAATTGCCAACCAAATGTTCATGTGATGTTTCCTGCTTTCAACTTGTATTTTGTCATTGTTTGCTGAGCATAACATTCGCAAGGAGTTTTGGCTGACAATACTGATTTTACAACAAGGTTTTTGGTGCTTAAGCAGCTCTACGAAATTGACACATAGTTTGCTTTATTATTAAATGTCACTGTTAAGAATAGGGGTGCTGTAGAATATTCCAGCACTCGCATAATAAAAGTTGTGGGGGTGCTGCAGCCCCTGCAACACCCTAGAGCTAATTCCTGCAGGCTTGTTATCATTCATGGGTTTGGAATCATTTATTGTTATCCCTCATCGTTAGTATTCGTTAGAAAGATTTTATTTTTTAAAGAAATTTTAATACTAAAGTCATTATAGTCATTCAAATACACCTCAAGCACTTGCTGTGAAAGGGAGTGAAAATCAACAGTGAAATATGTAATGTAAAGTTAAACCAGAATCTCCTATGTAACTTGTGTCTTGATATTTGTATTGGCAAAACAAAATTGTCCCCAAACTATATCATAAATGTATACTTTATCATTGCAATTATCCATATATGTTTTCATGATTAAGGACCATCAGAGGACATCCTGGTTTTAATGATGGATTCCTCCTCTTCATTTCCGTTTCATAGATGATCTTGGCAAACATACATGTACTGTAGGACACATGTAGGACATCTTAAACATGTACGTACACGTGCACATTAAAGGTAGTATCATACTTTGGTTTCTGTCAAAGAAATACAGATTCGGCGGCAAAAATATCAAGACGGATACAGAAACAGTAATCTGGGAAACTTTCAGTCCCATATGGTGCCCACCTTTTGAGAAAACAGTGAAAAACAGCCACAGTATTTCTTAAGTCTTTTCTCTTTTATTTTTGATATTTTAAAAGATCAAAAAGATTTTCGGTCGTCGTTTTAGTAATTTCTGAATACACCATTTCAGGCGAGAAAATTGTAAAGGTATGTTTCTACCACCATCATCTTCATACCATGTAAGTTATACGTAAATCTGTGAACAGTTCTGTTTTGGTTTCTTACCAAAGTATGATACTACCTTTAAAGAACTTTTCAATCCGTAGGCCTAATCCGTATAGATTTTTTTTTCTCCAGACTGTCTGATGAAGTTATTGTTAGGTTTCTGGTGGTTTGACGCAGTTTAGTACCTTGGAGGAGATACATGTGTACGTAGATAATTATTGTCATGAGCATGAGCAATATGACCTTCAAGGGAAAAGATGACTGACAGTTCGTAAGGCATTAGCCTCCTTAAAGTTGGATCTACCAATCATAACTTTGACAAACTTGTACTTCTAGGACTTGGCTTCCAGTTGCTGCGAACTTCTTAGATTCATTATGAGATTATAAAGAAACACGCACCCAAGTGACACACACATACAGTAATGCAAAATACGTCAATTTGAAGGAGAAAGAACAATCAGAAGTATACTTGAAGAAACTTGATGTGAAGAGGCAGTTGTTTGGAGAGTTAGTGAGAAGAAAATTAACTTTTTTTTTTTTTTATAATATTGACCACATCCTCAGAGGTAGCAGCAGTGAACTAATATTCCAGGGGTCGATTTCAAGAAGCTGTACGATTGATAATAACTCGGGTTACAAAGAATAACCTGTTGTAAATATGTATGGCTGCAATGCATCATAACT
Source organism: Astropecten irregularis (assembly GCA_963971285.1). Lineage (NCBI taxonomy): Eukaryota > Metazoa > Echinodermata > Asteroidea > Paxillosida > Astropectinidae > Astropecten > Astropecten irregularis. The sequence goes on along the minus strand of OZ020248.1, from coordinate 1,385,755 downwards.
CATCAGTTACAAAGTTACATAGAGTGCTTGATTAGCCTTTGTGAGTGCTTTATACAGTAGCCAGGCCTGTATACTTCCCAGGGAGTTGAGATGGTTTCAGGAATGTTAATGTATCGGTTGTAGCCAGATGACAGATTTGACAGCCCTTGTAGAGAGAGTGAATTCTCTGCCTAAGTGTATTGCATGAGTGCACCATATAAATATCTAAATTATCAAAGCATGATTATTACTGTTAATTGATAAGTACTAGTCAGAAGCCACAGTCCCTGTTTGCTGGTCAGGAAAAGAAATATTCAAGCACTGCATGTTGGAGTGGAAAATCAGCCAGTATGTTGACAAATTGCAGCTTGAATGCAAGCATAATGCATGATGATCAGATTGCCATCCAGTGTCATTATTTATACATGATTACATACATAGTGTAGTACTCTTGTCATATCCTAGGGTGCAGCAGGCCTGGGCGTCCTTAAAAACCAATCACAGGTCGGGGATCGATGTGATATACACACAGTATTATTAATCACATGGGGTTGTCAGCAGCGCCTGCTAGCTAAATATACTCACATCAGTGTACAATGTATATAGTCTGGTGACTTGCCTTCCCGTCAGGCGCGGTTCTAGGGGGGGGGGGGGGGGGGGGGGGATTATTTCAGTTATTAAGCGGCAATTAAATAAAAAAACGCGTTGTGTGGCCCATAATGTGCATGTTTTTCGACCCTTAATAAGACATAGCAGAAGCGAGTGTTAGAAGAACCCAAAATATTGGGTCTTCTAGTCCCCCCCAAAAAATACTGGCTCTTCTAGCCCCCCAAAAATTTTGGCTCTAGAACTGCGCCTGCTTCCCGTGCATCCAATATCATGCAGTTTACTGTGGGCATCAGACGGCTGGCGAGTTTTATCCTCCAGTGCACCCCATCTGCCTAATTGCATTGGTTTATAATAGTGTTGTTTCTAAAACTGTCTGTCCTCCCCACCCCTCCCCCTCTTCCTCTATCTGTCTGATCTTTGCTTGTTTTGCTGTGATCAATAATCCCTTCCTTATGCCCATCATTTAACGAAACACATGGCAGGTACACGTGTACTTTACGCAGATCATGAACTTGTACAGTTTATTGTTCAGCCTCAGTGATTACATACACATACACCGGTACTATTTTTGGTTTCATTTTGATTTACAAAGTGCAAAGTGCGTTTGTTCCCTCTGCCTGCAGAGAATTCACTCTCCCTATAATTTCCCAAGATGTTTTATCAAGTTGCAGAACGGAAGTTTCAGAAAGAATTTTAAACCTTGTGCCCTGTAGATCATTTACACAAAACACATGCATGTACACGTGTATTTGTACTTGTCCGTTAGCACGTAAGCCATGCAGGTGCATTGTGGGTAAAAATGCATTAATGTCAGATGGCCGTTGTATAAGGCTGAGTTCCTTCTTCCAAATATGGCATGATACTTCTTCTGTCAAAGTTACTTTCAGCGCTGAAGTCGCAGAATAATCAAACTCTCTTGTTGTTGTTACTGGTACATGTAAAATGTATATGGTGATCATCAGTTGAGGGTGTGCATAAGAAACTTTCCTGTGACATTCACGCAGTGTTATTCCCCTTGACATTTAAGCACAGACTCTTAAAACATCATTAAAGTACATATAGAAGAATTACTCGATATGTCATTGTATATTCAGACAGTCTGTTTGCCATGGAACCCCATCCAAATCCTCACTTGCAGGTTTGCATGTGTTTCTTCATAATCTGATAATGATAGTAATAAGTTTGCAGCAAATGGATGCTGAGCCCTAGAAGTGAAATCTGTGAACATTTCTGTTTGGATGTGTGAACCAATCCCTGTACTGTACCTTTAAAGATACATCTGAAAATCTGCACTTGCATCAGAAATCTGCTTCATTACACGTTAAATCACCGCAGCATTGCAAAATGCGGCTCTCCTGGCAATGGACAACATCAGATTGGTTTTTTTTTTGGTCAATTTTCCCTGTGGCATGTCTAATGACTTCCTGAATTGCTCCCAGGGTGGTACTTAGTGCATCCTGTCTGTAGAATAAGATCTTTGATATACCCCCGGAGAGAAACATCATTTGGGGATTTTGTTATCATAGTGGCTTATTGTGATTTTGTACTGCTTGGTAGTTTTATTTTCTTTGTGCATTTTCAACCCTATCCTCTTTCCGATGATAATTACTGCAGGGATGTGAGGCATCAGATTTTAATCTGATGAAAGGGTCTTTTGTTTTGTTTAGATTTTAACTCAAAATGTTGGCTTCTTCGTACTCCTGCTCTACAGGTAGTATAAAGTATAGGAACTATTACATTTCTGTTTTTTTTCCATGGTGTTCCAAGATTTTATTACTTTTTTTGTGGCCACTTCACATTCATGTCAAATTCTAGGACACTTACGTGTAACTTGAAGCTCAAAATAAAATGAAAGTCACATATTTCCAGTGGTATCATGTTCTGACGATTGAAGAAATTTTTTTATTATAAAACCTGCAGAATTTACCGTAAAACCTGCAGAAGTCTTGTTCTTTACAATGGGCCTTTTCAAAATGGAGGCTTAGGCTCAGGCTCTGCAGGCTCAGGCTCAGGCTCTGGCACTATTTCGTGAATCCATTCTAAAATAACGGGTATATAAAATAGAGGCTTTTGGCTGCGGTTCTGAAGTAGATTGTCTGGTTTGAAAAGAAAAACAGAGCTTCAGCTTCAATGAAAAACCACTATTTTCAGCTTATCATGACAGAGCCGGAGCCTGAGCCTGAGCCTGAGCCTGAGCCTGAGCCTGAGCCTGAGCCTGAGCCTGAGCCTGAGCCTGAGCCTGAGCCTGAGCCTGAGCCTGAGCCTGAGCCTGAGCCTGAGCTTAAGCCTCCGTTTCGAAAAGGCCCTGGTGATCTCTGTGTAACATTGTTCAGGAACCAGAATTGCTTTGGCTCAAGAGGGATGATTTTGCATAGGGCAGGATGAGGTGTGCGTGGTATTACTTGTGCACTAGTGAGATGTCTCCTTATCGATGAAAGCCCCTGGACACAAAATCCATGATTTTTCATTTTTTTATTGTGCCCATGCTTTGGGCCTTGCGGTGAATTATACAGTGGTACTGTGTCATACAGAGATAGCAATACGTCAATTACAAACGCAATTACAAGTTGTTACAATCACAAGTTATCAATTCCCTGATCATTTGCTGGAAGACAGTGCCTAAATCCATTATCCACACCTTTGTAAACATCAATCCCTTCCCTTCCAAGGAAAAGGAAAAAAAACACCCAAAAGAAACAAAACAAAACAAAATAGCAAAACGAAATGGACAAAACCACTGAATCAGTGATTTGATATTGAATGTTTTGACTTGCACTTTTGAATAAGACATGAACATTGCAATGCACAAAGTGTAAAGTATGTGCACTGATGTGCAGTCCAAACTCAGTGAATGAATTTCTAGACAGGTAACGTGCGCTTGGACACGGAATGTAATAAGTACGTACACGTATGCAATTCCATGATCCCTTTTTGGAACATTCGGGATCTCTTCAGAGTCATGCCACTCGGAAACAGAAGATTATAGAACATCACTGGTGCTTAAATTTACCGGGAATGGGTCATTAGGGAGACTTTCCCATAGGGTCCTGCACAGACTTACCTATTTCTAAACATCCTCCAAATCAATGAACTTGAAATTGACATATGTTCTTATTGAGAGCTTCTAATATGGACAATAAAAATATGTCTTTAAAAGGTAGCTGGTATTATGGGGAGACACCGAAAAGTCTCCCTATTTGCAGATGTCTCCCAAATGTTCACTTTTAGACGCTAATATGCAATTTCGAAATATTATACATACCACAAACAGCTATTTTAACTTTCTTATGATTGTATGCACGAATCTGACTTGTGATAAATGTAATTAACCATGCAGTGTATCAGGGGACGTACACCCTGCAGTATAGAGTGCGGTGGATCGTAAGTAAATGCGTCTGATCAGTCACATGCTGTACATTGTCTCTGTCATTCTTTGTTTTACATGTTCACCATATAGTACATCATGGTAGCTTTAACCTTTTAAATGGCTTGTGAATATTCTTGCATTATAGACATTATGAAGGTACGGGTTGCCGTGGGCAACCGGTGCAAGGATTGTTTGGTATCCAAACAAAGATTAACGTGAAGGAGGAAGGAAGAGTCTTGAGTTTTCTCTCTCATTGTCTAGGACATTCCACCGAGGGGCTGGCTTGTAAGTCCTTCTAGTGCTTTACCGCGTGGTCCCATCGAGTGGTGCTCTGAATACTGATGCCTGGTGAAAAAAAAACACCCCCGCCCCACTCCCCCGCCCCCTCCCCCGCCCCCTCAATCTGTGAGTCTCGGCATATGAAAGTTATGTTCAGAATCGCTAGCCAACTGATAAGGTCTTCTTGACGTGTTTTCAAACGAGAAACATCATTTCCTGGAAGGCATTTGTGCAAATTAACATTGTGTTCTGAAGTGGCGAAAGAATTTCTTGAAACGCTGTGAAGTGCCATTTATTTGTTTTATTATTTTTTGTTTTACCTTCTTTCATTCTTTGCATGTCTGTGTTTATTCACAAGTCTGAGATTGTGGACTTAATTCACAACAGTATTTCTATTTTTATGAACATTCAAATTTTTTTTTTTTTGGTGGTGTCTAAATACACTAGTGAACAGATGGATTTGACAGTGCACACAAGTTTCTATAATTTATATCGGAGCGACCTTTTCTGAACTATTGGTTTGTTTGTTTCTTTTTTCCCCCTTTTCTTTTTATTCGACCATTTTTGTGTATTTATTTTGTTTCCCAAAGCATATCTGAGTGGCACGTTTGCATTTTGAATGTTATTGTTTTTTGTTTTTATTAATCAATTGATTATATTTTTTGTGGGTCCCTTGAATGAGCATGTGTGAAAAGCATTCTAGAAATTGATCTATTTCCGTTTGTTCATCAAACATATAAATGTTATAGAATTGTTCAAGAGTTAGGAGGACTACATTTTGTTGGTTTAATCATGGGATAAATATGGTTTAATATCAAAAAAGTAATTACCAAAGAACAATTTCAAGTGATACACAACACATGGAAATTTGGTTGTTTAATTAAACCTGTTTTTATTTAGGCAGAAATGTCATGCTTAGCGAAAATTTTGTTCTAAGCAGCTCTATGAAATTGGCCCCTGGTGATTAAGCTTGACACTTGATAACATCTTCTGGTTCCATCATAGGCTTGTAGGTGTACGTGTTTACTTATGTACGTTTACATTTACACATTTTGTCAGTCTTATGTAATTCTGTAAGCTGATTGAGGACCAGGTGTGTGTTTACTTAATTAGTATGATTAAATTTGGATTTGTACTTAAAGGTAGTATCATACTTCGGTTTTTGTCAAAGAAATACAGATTCATGGGCAAAAATATCAAGGAAGATACAGTAAATGTAATCTGTGAAAATTTCAGTCCCATACGGTACCAACTTTTTGAGAAAACAGTGAAAAACGGCCACAGTATTTCTTAAGTCTTTTCTCTTTTATTTTTGATCTTTAAAAGATCAAACAGATTTTCGTTCGTTGTTTGATTAATTTCTGGATAAATACACCATTTCAGGCGAAAATATTGTAACTGCAGGTTTCTACCAGCATCATCTTCATACCCTGAAAAGTATATGTAAATCTGTGAACATTTCTGTTTTGGTCTCTTACCAAAGTATGATACAACCTTTAAAGGGTGGCTGCTATGATATTTAATGAAATCCACCGAAATAATTTAATTACCGGGTATATCTTTTAAAAAATATATTAAATTTGATTAAAGTTTGTTTTTGGTTTTCCTCCACATCTGGTATTTTTTTCCCTCCAAATAATCCGCACCCCATTAGCATGTTGTGTCCACGCCCCACCCCCTAGTACGGGATTTTGATTGCCGTCAGTGATGAAGAAACCAGCTTTGTACCATTACTTGATGGCTTGTGAACCAGCTACTGAGTTCCCGAGGTGACGTCACGACGTTCCACCCTCCCAGTTAATGAAAATGATTTTAACACCAACACAAGGGAGGCTAAAACTACGACAGCCACACAACTGCGTTTTAAAGACTTTATTCCATCAATATATTAGCAAAAACACCCTTTAAAACTTGAATTGGCTTAAGGCTTATTTAATTATAGCGCACCCACATAAGAAGTGCAGTACCCACACACTGCACTCCCACGGCAACAAGAGTGGTATATGCCTCTGTTTCAATAGCTACACTATGCGACTGTACGTCAACAAGTTGACGACCAAAACATTCTTAAAATATGTGAGAATAAGTAGTAGCGGTCAAATGGTACAATACAAGCAAATCTATGTAATTTGATCTAAACTTATTGGATACCGGAAAGATTCAAACGCAGTGACGCCAAACAAATAAATTGACCATCTTGCTCCATCCCATAACAAGCCTGAAGAGCCGTTCAGGAGAACGCTTAAGAATGTGGACACTGTTTGTTGGGCCGGTTCAACGTACACTGCTTTAACACGTACTATTTATAGACGTTTTTCCGATTGAAATGTTTACATTTGTTGGCTTAAGGAGTGAGGATTTGATGACGTGCATAGTAATTCAAGACCGTCTGATTCCAGCCTTTTTCTTGTTAGATTGTACAATACGTGCACGATGCTTCAATTTACGTAGTACTGTACTTCCTGTGTGTATACGCTGCACACAATACTGGTAGTCAACTGTGTTATCTCGTCTTGTTTGGCTCCTGGCTCTAGCTGTGAGAGGTCTCTGTACCCCTTTGCCTTCTCTGAACGTGATTTACCCGTTGAATCCTTCTCCATTGCTGTGGAATAGGACATAGAGGCAGTGCATTGGATGCTGTGACTCATGCATATTCATTGTGCCAGCCCTCATGAGCCATACCATTGGCTACTGCAATGATTATATTGCCGCCCACTCATGAATAATTCATTGTGCTTCATAGAGGACTGATCGGCATAGAGTCACCTGGTCTGAAGCAGAATCTCACCTGTAATTTGCTATCCTTCAATTTTTATACACATATGTAAACTGAAATGAGAAACTGTGCGGCATTCAAAATCTGCATGTTCCCGGGAAGCACAAGTCAATTATGTGCATACACATTCTTCATGTTGGAGGAGGATTAGGTTTGTCTTCAGCTGCCTCCAATCTAAAGAGTCATAACAGTTCAAAGTGTCTGATAGAGAAGGTACTTACAACCAGCTGAGCCTAGTTGCCATACGCCAATGTGAAGATTGAACATACACCTGTACACAGCATTCAATTCTTCCAGTATATTCAGCACAATCCAGCAGCTTCGAAACTCTGTTCGCACATCTTTCCTGTTAATCTCCAATTCCTCGCCGAGCATCTGAGAACGGTGAAACGTTTTGTCAGTGGCTGTCTGAGGCCGGCAGGAAACTGTGAGTTAATTCTTCTCCCTTTTTCTCTTCTTTAAATACTTAATACTGATTTGAAAAACCATACAAAAGGAAGGGAAATTCTTTAATTGATTGTGGATCAACACAAAGCAGCTAGTAACTTTCAAATAAAGTATGGCATAAATTGAGGAGTTAGGATCATGTGGTTTATTTTATTCACTGGATGAGACGATCGACAATGATCAACTGATGAAAGAAATTTTCTCTATAAAAGGTGAATAACTTTGGATTGTGTGAGGTTTATGGTTTATGCTATCACCCACATTGCCATAACATTCTCAAAGATTGATCAAGCCTTTATTGTATCTCACATTGATGTTATACGTGTACATTACTGGGTGTCTGCACATTGGACAATGGACATTGCAATGATGATAGTCGATGCCAGTAGTAAAGAAGATAATATCTTGAGAAATGTGTTAAAGATTATAGTCTCCTAGCTCTACATTATTTGTGTAATCAATCTCTGCTTTGATACATTTCATGTTTGCCAATTTGCCAATGCTTTTGAATGTTTGATTCTCTGAAGTACATCACTTGAACAAATAAGGCTATATGTACCTTGGGTATGTAGTAGTTGTAGCCAGCACATTTTAGATGAGGGAAAGGGTTGCAACATTGACTCAGGCACTGAATTTCAGGGAGGTTGCGAATTGGCACCACAGAACATCTAGGTTTCCACATTTTCTCTGGAGCCGTTAAGTGGGACTGGGACCCCATGCCAGTAGGGCTTCACACTCTGCACTCGAGCAGTATATGGTTCTATCCTTTCAAACTTTCTTTTTTTTCTTAATCATCAAAATAACTGTAAGAAAAACTGACTGTATTATTTGAAATGTGAGCAAAGAAAATTGAATGGATTATGAGTTGAACCATCTATTCTACCTCCATGGTTAAACTTAGATTGACTGCAGATACCGCAATTTGTTTGCGAAATTCAGCTTTAGACATTTACAAAAAAATATACCGTGGGTCCAAGTGAAGTGCATACAGTAGTATGTGGTTTATATTGATTCCTGTTGACGTTCGTACTGTTCATTTAATGCAAGGAAGGCATAAATGCACTCTTGAGTCAAAATACATTCTTTTGCTAATTATGGTATACAGTACTCATCCTTAAACTCGGGAGGAAGGCTTTCCTTCCTCTATTACTGAAACACATAGGGCAGATGAGATAGCTCACATATCATTTTGAAATTGAAAAAGAAAAACCAATTAAAAACTACAAGATTGTATCCAATTTTTGCCATTTTTAGCCGTAATTCAGATATCTTTTTTTTTGCTCCACTTGAAATCGGTCTCAGGGAAATGTAATTTTATAATTGTGTTTTGCTTTGCGTAATTAAGTTGTGTCCTTGCTGTGAATGGACTTTTCTTGTACGTAGTAAAACTACGTACATGTACACGTACATGTGTACTTCTAGAGCTGACTTCAAAATCTATCTTGTAATTAAAAAAAACAAACAAAAAAGACTCAATCCACAAAAACATAATGTTGTCGAAGCCTACTATAGGTTCATTGATAGGTGCTATTTTTGTCATGTTGTTTACCCTGATGATCGATCTGTAAAAAAAAAAATTTTAACAACAACTAATGAGGTGTTTTGGTCTACTGCGTCATGTACACGTACATAGTACAGTAGCTATGTAGTTGCACAAAGGCATGTACCGGTACATAGTAACATGTATTTCACCAAACTCATCGTAACTTACTATCAATCATAGGACTTATGATACATTGCATCCCTACGTTGAAGTTAAAAGATACGATGGGCTATCCTTCGGATCTCGAGTTACTATCGATTGTAGGGCTTCGCGAAATCGACCCGGCAACCTCTTCGGGGGAAAAAAAAACAACATAATATTTTGTCCACAAAACTTCAATAAAAATGAAGATTTTTTTTAGCATAGTTATGCTATTCAAGCATGATTTACAGCTGGGAACTGCCATAATCTAATAAATATGACACAAATCAACACCATGGCCTGAAATAATTTTGTTTCAGCTGTAATGGGCCAGCCAGGATTTCAAAACAGGATGCATGTGTTTAATTTTAGCCTGCAGAAAGTGCAATAGTTGTGCACGTACTTTTATCTGTCAACAGCTTCACAAATTGATGGCACGTGAAACTAGAATGTCCATATTGGAATTTCCATTATGTTTAGACCGAAAACCTTTCCTCATTGCTGATGCAGTGGGTGAAAGAAACTTAAGAAAGTACTGGATTTTTAGAGATGAAAAGTGCACATTTTCATTTTAATTATTTAAAAAGGTGAATGTGTAGGAGATTGACTTGAGTGGGATTTGAACCTGCATCCTCCAGAATGCTGTACTGGCTCTTTGTCCTGCTATATCATGTTGGTGCATCCCAAATTGTAATAATTATCTTTGGTAATGAATGTTTTTTTTGTTCAAATTGAAAGGCCCCCCCCCCCCCCCCCAACATGCCAAAGACAAAAACCTGAAAACCCCCTAAAGAAAACATGGTCTTATAACTGTATACAGCAAATATGTACATATGCATAGCAGTATATGCACATACATGTACATGTACCCTTGTACATTTAATTATAAACCATTGTTAAAATACTAGTGAATATGACTTAAGAATTATAATTGCTTTATATACTCGCAGACATCATATTGTAAGAAATCAGGATGCTTTGTTGGGGATGGAGAGAGCGAGGATTGATCAAAATGTCATGCCAGTCCTCTAGGAAACCGGCTTAAAGGTAATATCATACTTTGGGTTTTATCAAAGAAATACAGATTCATGGGCATAAATATCAAGACAGGTACAGTAACAATCATTTGTGAAAATTTCAGTCCCATACGGTGCCCACTTTTTGAAAAAACAGTGAAAAACGGCCACAGTATTTCTTAAATCTTTTCTCTTTTTTGTTGTTGATCTTTTAAAAGATTTTCGGTCATTGTTTGACTACTTTCTGGATAAATACACCATTTCAGGTGGAAATATTTTTACGGCATGTTTCTACCAGCACCATCTCTATTGCCTGAAAGTTATACGTAAATCTGTGAGCATTTCTGTTTTGGTTTCTTACCATCTTTAACAATAAAACACCACAGAAATCAAGCTTGCCTTTTAACCTTGTGTACAACTCCAATACCAATTGATCACAATACACTTTCTTGACTTGATACAAGGTTTCAAGTCCCAAGTTATTTAACAGCTCAAACCTGCAGTATTTTCCAACCAATTGAATACAGATTTTGAGAAAAAAAATTATAATCCAAAAAATAAAAATCAGAGACGGCATGAGTTAAGAGCAATTTATATTTTCTTAATTTTTTTTCTTCATTTTTCAAAAGGTATTCTAAGAGCATACTGAAAACAGACCTCACATTTTCTTCTTTTTTTTTACTTGAGAAAGGTCACTTTGCTTAAGGAAGCAGAAGATTCTTGAGCATTTTAAGAATCAAGATCCTATTTCATGGATTATGGAGGAATTGTTTAGTTCAGCACGTACATGTATCCGGCTAGCATGTAGACATTTTGCACTAAACCCTGCTAGGAGGCTAGGGGATCATGAAGTCTGGCACATCCCGCACACATGTAGGCCATTCCATTTTGAAGTCAAATTCTTAGTTACCGTACCCAAATTTTCAAGAAATTTGAAAGATGTCCTTTAACTTTCCGTAATTATGTCAACCAAATGGTCAAAATTTGAAAATCGTTAAAATACCTTAATTTGAAGGTCATATTGAAGGTCAAAGCATCTAGTTTCTTATAATTATATGCGTTTTTATCAAACATTCATGTTTTCTAATTTTTTGAGGCTGTAACAGAAATGCATTTTAGCAGTTTGTAGCTAAAAAGAGTTTGTACTTGAGCACAAAAAGTTAACACATCTTGTAAAACCAAGTGATAATCCAAAGCGATTCCCAAACGGATAAACAATGTTTTATCCAAACTGAATCTGACTCGGCAGCAAAGGTTGACATTCAGCACTTAATGAAGTACTTAACTTGTCAGTCTAGAGGTACATTAAGTTGTTAAGCTAGAATCAACATTGTTCAGGCCAACTTCAGGGTTGTTAAAATTGTGGGTTTTTTTCCACGCCAGGGTTTTTGCACAGTGAGTTTCTGCACTTACATAAACCTAGACCCTCGTACTTACACGCTTACATTTCAAGTGTTAATTCAACCCTCTATAATGTGTCCGGCCAGTGACAGTACTCACAACGTTTTAAAGCATTTAATGTCAAAATCGACACTTGTCAAGCTACATGTAGCTTCCACCTTACACAATTGTTCAAATTCAACACTTAAACCTTCAAAGTGCTGTCAGCTTAAAGAAAACATGTGAAAGGTTGATTAACTTTTGAAAGTTTGCGACTTGTTCTGTCTGTAAATGTCAGATTAATTTAAAATGCTGAACAATGCAATGCCAGTTCATTCAATTCATCATCTTAAGATAGAGAACAAACATGTCTGGTGGATCGAATATTTGAGTCACGTTGTCTGTCTCTGCAGCATCCCAATTCTTCTGAGGGATGCGCTTCCAGATTTATAGTACAACAACTTTTTCTCGTGGGATAAGAAATTTTTGGAGCACATCATGTAGATGATGCATATTATGCAAATGCGCGGAGTGGATTTTGATAGCATCAGGGACCACTTTCACGTCCCTGCTTAGCACCAAAAATTTGCTTACCATGAAACATCTGTCTTAAAAAGACCCAGGATTAACAACCAAATTTTCATGTTTTGTGTATCACTTGTGATTGTTCTTTGGCTGTTGTTCACTGACCATGAATATCAAAAGGAATTTTGAACGGTGGTTTGTTTAATTGAGCAAGATGTTTTGTGCTTAGTAATTTTTTGTGCTTAATAGCCCATAAAATTGGTCCCTGTTCATATCCATAGAAATTTGATGCCAATTTCTGTCCATAGCGTTATTTGGTTTGGTCGAGACCTTATAGTCTGGCAATGACCTGCAAGGGCACTTTATAGACTAGTCAAACTTTTCTGCAATAGTGCTCTGCACTAATGACGGCACAAAATCCCTGGATGTCAGACAAACATTGACTCACACATGCCCGCGCACACCTACGCACGTGTGCATGGTTGCAATGTTTGTCTGAGGTCCGTTGCTAATTTTAGCGCAAATGCGAGGCGCTATTCATCCGATGTGAGTTGATGTGCGAGTTAAAATGGCTGCCCTTTGGCTGGTTAGTGAATTTTAAAATTGTCTGGTTGAAGTTTGTCTGAAGGATTAGGTCTATAATCGACAACAACCAAAAAATGTAGTCTAAAGTCTGTTAGAATTGTACAAGATAGTGCTCCGTTTTGAAAGAATAATAATCGTTGGTTTGTGAGAGAATGTACATGGTTATTAGTTTTCAGCTCATAATTCAGTGGTACTGTATGCAGTTGGGAATTCTGATTTTAAAAAGTTAACAAAAACAAAAAGAGAAAGATCTTGGAAAAAAAGTAATGTATACCGGTATTTGCTTTTTTTACACTTTTCCGAAGTGCTGACAAATACATCGCTCAATTTTGGTACACTGTATAAAAGGCTATATTTATCAGAAGTCATGCAATCTCACTTTAAAAAACGAAACGGGAAATTGGGAAGTACGGGAATGCGTCACAGAGATTTTTCCTCCAGCGTGTTATCTGCCCCAGTGGGGCTTTTGACCGGACGGATGGCAGTGTGTGGGAGCATATGTCATTTTCCACTTTGCATTTCCCTCAATAAAGCAATCCGACTGCCGTGATATTTAAGCCCTCCAGTGAGCTACACATCCTAATTACCATCTCGTCCGATTGTCAGTCTAAGTTTGTTGTGTTTGCTTGTTTGCTTGTTTTTTTTCTCCTTCTGATCAAAATTTTCAAAATTGCTTTTTGTAATTTCTCTTTCTGTTTGGAGCTTCTGATGTACATGTACGTGTATTTTTTTCCTCATGTGTCATGTTTGTGTAATTTGCTGTTTTTCAGGTTTTTGGCCTTTAATTTATTGCCTTTTCTTTGCTGTTAACCAAGGTGAGTTTATACTGAAAAAGCTGAAAAAGTGAAAAAGCAGACTAAATTGCACAAGGATTTGCATTTGCTTGTAACATTTTGCAATCACACACTTGGTCTGAAAATTTAAAGCTAATTCTTATTAAGAACTAATTCTAAAAAATTTTTAGGAAACGGACAAACAAATTTACTGAAAGGGATTTTCTTTTGTATTGATTCCAGTGAAAACAAGTCCTTTGTGTCCTGTTTGAAGTGTTAGGGACTGTTTTTTTGGTCCCCCGCATCAAAGGGAATAGAGGTATTCATTTATTATACCTGGAAATGGTGGCCTGGGGATTTTGTCGTACACAAAGAAAAACAGAATCTGACAAAATTGCTGTTTTTGCGCACGCAAAACCTTGAGGGGACATCAGTGTCATTGACCGATTGATAATGGATGATGCCTTGGAACGTCGAGTGTTAAACCATCGGTTCTTCTCAGAACCGCACAATTACAGAAGAGAGTACATGGTGTTACCGCAAACGTACCTTGATTTGGATGATATCTCGTCACGTAAAAGTAACTTTTTTTGTTTCAAATTGATGTGTGGCTGATGGATGTTGATGCGGCAATGCGCTGCCGTGGCGCATGCTCCCACTTATTGATGGATGGATGTCAGTTCTGTAGAAGGTGTACAGAAGTTTATTGTGGCTTACTCCTGAAGACAAGCAAGATATGCTTGATGTACAGTCCAGGGTCACATATGACGTGCATGTGTACACCCAATACACAAGTACAGTATAAGTCCAGATGACTGATGTCTTAATAATCTGATCAGCAAGAGTTGTTCTCCTCCTTTTGGATAGTGGAACTTCTCAAAGGTATAATACATGATTTGTAAACAGCACTCACACTTTGTGTAATCCAATCCAACATGTACATAAAATAACACACCTGTGAAAAATTTAGCCCCATCAGCCATCTGAGTCACGAGAAAATAGCAAAAACCCAACTTAAATTTTTCTTATAAAACATAAAGAATTGTTTTGATCTTACCCCGAGATCAAAACTGTTTTCGGTCTTTGTTTGACTAATTTATCGATAGATACACCATTTCAGTCAGAAATATCTTAACGGTATGTTTCTACCAGCACCTTCTTCATATCCTGAAATTCATACATAAATCTGTGAACATTTCTGTTTGGGTATTTTACCAATCCTGTACTATACCTTTAAGATGTACGGGGCCGCCTCATCATACATTTTCATATCAATTTTCTTGTTCCTTGTTCATATGAAAATTGTCAGTGCTTTCCATAGTCACGTTCAACCAACAAAGAAGACGCGACGTGACTTGCATGAAGGCTTTGTTGAGATCTTGAAGGTAATGACTAAATGACTGGAGATAGTTGGGTTGGGCAGACCAAGGCTAAACATGAAAGCTGAAGAGATTACTACCAAGGGAACTGGATAACATTGAGAACAGGGCTTAATTGGCTGGCTGTACATCTTAATCAGAAAAACCTTTCCATGTAGCCTAACAAATTCTGCCTCTAATTAACATTTCTGATATATAACATATACTTCCTGTTGTTTTTTTTACCAGTTACCGGCACTGCAATTACAGTAAGCACTTGTGATAATGGTTAACTATCAATTTTGATTGGTTTTCGAATTCAGTATTGGTAGTTATTTTTGGCAGTTACTGTGTGATTTGCATGTGATTGTACATGTACAGTGTATGTATAAAGTTGATTACATATGGAACTTGATTAAAGATGTAATTCTCATTTATACTTCTTGTGTCGTATTACAAGATAGAGCAGCCTCGAAACATTGCATTGCAACTCAGCATAGAAAGTTATTCAAAACAGAAAGGCCTCACCATCAGTGACAAAAGCACATTAATTATCTGCACACTTCACATGATACACCTATCCGACGGCGTGACATACCACCCGCCATTACTGCAGTGTTCACGCCCGCCTTTTGTCCGGCAACACAAGAATTTAGGCTCCACTGCACTCTGTACTGCAGGGTGTACATCTCCCTTTTCATGGGACACACCCTAGCTGCAATAGAGTGCGGCGGAGCGTAAATTTATTTGTTGTCAGACAAAAGGCGAGCAGGGACACTGCAGTAATGGCGAGCGTTTCTTACCTCCATGGTAAGATCACGTTCAAATAATTGCCAAAGTTTCACTCCATCTGAAAGCTAGTTTTAAAAACAAAAAAATCAAAGGATTGTCAATTCAGTTGTTTTTGTAATAATAAAATCCGCATGCCATGATATAAATTTTACCTGAATATAATTTTTCCTGTTACTGATGAAAAATGAATGTTGCGGATAGATTTTCAAAGCAATTTTGCCCCTGTTCATGCATATATAGATGAAGTTGATCAAGTTATGGCCGTGAAAATCCCACGGCTTAAAATGATTTTCCAATGAGGTACCAAGGACATATTTTGTTTCCTTTCCTCACGTTCGTTTGCTTGAGCTTGTCTGTCATCCAGTATGATTATAGGAAGTGAATTTAGTCGTAGACAACACAATAACATTGTCCTAGTGGATTGTCCTGATGAGACATAGGAGTCAGTATCCTACCCATTATGTGTTGCAAATCATATTCATAATTTGCAATTTAAACCTTATTGTGAATCTATACGTACATGTAAATGCTTACAGCCATCCACATTGGTGATGTATTGCCTTTGCCATCTGCTGCTCAATTGTCACAGTAACTTTGCTTTGACTACACATCTAAACAATAACATGCAAATTAAGAGAGTCAAAAACAGGTGTACTTCACATTTAGTACATTAAATTTTTAGCTCTCGACTTTTTTTTGTATGCAGGTACACCTGCAGTATTATGTTTCCATTGTACCGTATATGGCCGCCAGCCTGCAGTCGATTTCAACAAACCCATCGTAACTTACTATCAATCGTAGGACTTATGATACATTGCAGCCCCATGTAAAAGTTAAAGGATAATGGGCAAAAATATCAAGACAGATACAGTAACAGTCATCTGTGAAAATTTCAGTCCCATACAGTGCCCACTTTCTGAGAAAACAGTGAAAAACGGCCACAGTATTTTTTAAGTCTTTTCTCTTTTATTTTTGATCTTTTAAAAGATCAAAAAGATTTTCGGTCGTTGTTTGACTAATTTCTGGATAAATACATTTTAACGGTAGGTTTCTACCACCACCATCTTTATACCCTGTAACTTATACGTAAATCTGTGAACATTTCTGTTTTGGTTTCTTACCAAAGTATGGTACTACCTTTAAGATTCCTAGGTACCTAGACTGGTGCATGTACTTGAGCCTGTTCATTTCACTTCAGTTCAATAATTCAATCATCAGTTCAATTCAATTCATTTATTAGTAGTAGTTGCCAGGTAGTTTGGACACTAATTATGTCCCTTGGGGCCAATGAACTGCCATGAGATGTGACCTATAGCAAGGTTGCACCTATGTATCATGAGTGAAGATGACAGTCCAGAGCAAACTAGTCCCATAACAATCAGTTTAGTGAGTTTACATAAAGACTACCCTGGGTTATATATTAGAGTGGACTGAACAGCCTCTAGCCCCTAGTAGAGTGGACTGAACAGCCTCTAGCCCCTAGTAGAGTGGACTGAACAGCCTCTAGCTCCTGAGGCAACCTCCATCAAATACAAGAGGCTGTCCCAGGGGGACCAGGACGAGGCTGAGACAACATGCTTCCTCTAGCATGCTGCCTCTAGTGAAGAATTTCAGCAAATCTCTCAAAATTCTATGGCTAGAAAATGACAAAAAGGAACACAATAGCCTCGCTGAAACAATACACTTAACGTCACACGGTGAATAGTTTATGTTCCTGTATACATGCCATTTATTTGCGCAGTGCCGCCAGACAGCAATTTCCTTTCTCCATTTTGTAAATATACTTAGATGCACACACATTTCTCTGGGTTTTTTTTCTCAGTTATTGTAAAGCTCCAAGAAAGGGATTCTTGGCAAGAATCCAGCTTAGTTTAGGAGTAATTGCAGAATACCCCGCCACTCAAAAACCCTGTATGCATAAACATGAGTGGTCAAGAACGACATTTGTACACAGGTTCAATGAGGGAGAGGTGAGTGGCGGGGAATTCTGCAATTGAGCCATAGGGCGTTTTCGAAACGGAGGCTCAGGCTCCGTTTCAGGCTCCGGCTCCATTTCGTGAATCCATTCCAAAACAACGGGCATTAAAATAGAGACTTTTGGCTGCGGTTCTGAAGTAGATTCTCTGGTTTGAAAGGGGAAACAGAGTTTCAGCTTCAATGAAAAACCACAACCTATATTTTCAGCATATGGATGTCAGAGCTGGAGCCTGAGCCTGAGCCTAAGCCTCCGTTTCGAAAACGCCCATAGTATCCAAGCAGGTATACACTTACATGCATGCTTCTCTCTATCACAAGAGGGCTCACTCCTCTCAGACCGTTAACAGTGCACATGCAGGATTAGTTTATTTCAAATGAGGGCGCTGTTCATGACCACTAAGAAGTTGTTTTTTGGCCTTGTACTAAAACGATGTCAATGATGGTTATTTAATACAATGATTAATTAGCACTGTGCAAATTGTACTTTATTCTTCATTAGCAGTAAATGTTTATGGGTTTCTGTGGTTTACAGCGTTTTATTTTTAATCCATTTTGTGCATAATGTTGGCGGTATCTGAAATTGTCAGTTACTTGTACTTTACCTTTGGTTAAGTAATACAAATCAGAATCTACATGAATTACATCACATAGAAGCTCCTTCATTTATGCCTCAAGTTAACTGGTAACGTGGGCAGCAATAAAGAAATTCCTCTTTTTATGGAGGGAAAAGGGGTTTAGTGTTTATATTTCTCTAGTTACCAGAAAACTGATTTTGCCTTATTGCTGGATGCAAGTGGCAATAAATTAGAATGTTAACTTTTATCAGCCACTGTGGCCTAAAACAAATTCAGGTAATTAGCATTAGTAAGCACTTTGAGTTGCCATACCCATTACCCAATCCGATGAATGCATCTCAGTTGTCCAAATATTTAGTCCTGAGATTTTGTTATCTTCTGCCTCTGAGTGGTGACAATGATAGCTTTATACCTGCATCATAGACACAGTCATTGGTGAAGTTCGGCTGACTGCATTTGACATTTGCTCCGCTTGTGGCACAATAAAGAGGTAGAATTAGATTTCTGTTGGCAGCTCAACATCTGCGGGACCTTTCCGCTCTCAATTGCCTTCCAGCTTAGCTCATGTAACTGCACTTCGCCTGTGTTTCATTCCTCAATCTTCAGTAACTTGTTCATAATTGTCACCCTAGCCCAATGATGGCGAGAGTGTTTCTTACCTCATATCCGGGCATCATCAGACATCATTGAGATAACTTCCTTCTCGTCTTAATCTCAGAATTCCATGGCTAGAGCTAACATCTTTCATCCTCACAAACAAAAATTCCTCAACTGAGCTAGAAAATTAGCCGGAAGATGAATAATTTCATCTTTATTTCCCCTCCTCTTAAGTAGAGGAGGGAGAATGAAAGAAAGTGATAAGATTCTCACACAGCCATGTAATGACGGACACCCCTGGATGAGACTGGGAGTCTGTAATAAACCCGCTTAGTGAAAGGACCTGTCCGGGTGCCTGGTTTTAGTTATTAACCCTTTTGCCAAGAGGTAATATTGCCAGGACATAATTACCTCACCAACTTCCCTATAGTAAGGAGAGACTTTAGAGAGTCAGCTGTTACCAAAATGACATCTAGGAATATTGGCAGGTCTATCTTTATAAAGACATGTCTACACCTCAGGGAGTTGTTTCACAACCTCCCCCCTTTCCCCTTCCTCCTAGCTCCTTCCAGTCACTGTTTCATTTGTGTCCACTTCACATCAGACAGTCCTAGTCAAGTTTCTTTTAGGATGAGTTGCTAAGTATGAGTCTAATAAAAGCATCCATGGTTTCAGATTTCACCAGTATTTGCTCATTGGCTGTCTGTATTGAAGGGAAGTAGGCTTGGGTGACTCGGAGGTGTGGTTGATGTTGACAGTTTTGTTTGGCTCCGTAGGGATAGGTTTGGATTTGGGCTAATAAGAAATGAAGATTCTTGTCAATATTGGAAGTCGTACTTTTGTAACTTGAAAGAAACATTTTCAAATGTCAAGATTTGTTCTTTGCCATTTGTGGTTTTGCTCAGATTTACGGTCTTCTTTCCGTGTGACGAACATGAAGGCTTATAACCTTTCAGATCTCGTTGACTGGAGTGATCCTCAATCCATCAAATCCAAACCAGTAGTCATGGGGAGAATATATTAGATACTTCCTCATGCATTTCTTCAAAATTGACCCAAATCTCTTCAGGGGTCGATTTCACGAAGCACTAAGATTGATCTTATGTGTGAATTCATCTTTAATTGCTAAGCAGCATTTGATGTCATGATACAAATCACTATGGTGATACTGAACAACTCATGTTAAGATTAATCTTAGTGCTTTGTGAAATCCAGCCCAGGTTATTTTTCAGCGGTAGAATTGTCACTACATCTATCCTTCCTCAACCTGAACAAGAATAAGAAGACAACATTTTTTATCTTTTAAAACAAGATAATTGCATTACCGATCTCTCTTGATCAAGTACTGTTTGAAGCCTATTTTAAAGTAATGTCTTTGCAGTGGGATGTTTTGAGCTTTGTCCAGTAATTAAGCTGGTACGGACCAAGCACCTTTTCTTTGCTCGCTCTCTGAACATGGACTTGCAATTCTGAGCTGAGCTTTGCCCGCTCTGCTCCACACATGCCTACAGCCTCAGCTGGAGCAGTGCATAAGACCCACTCCTGCCAGGATCGAGCCTGATACTGTTACAGCCTTTTTTTTTTCTCCCCGAATCCTACCTAATCCTGAAAAACCCAGAGGAGGATTTAGAGGATCCAGTAGGGAGTTTGGACATCAGCCGTGTCGGCTATTTCCAGCTCATAGTTGACAAACTAGTCCTTTTCTTAGATCTAATGTAGCTAAGCACACTGACCTGCACCGAGACTGCAGTATGTACACAAATATGTGTCTGCAGAGTGCACTAGGGCTTTGTGTAGTTTTCCTAATGTATGTGTAGTTTTCCTAATTTAGATTTTGTAGACTAGGTTCCTTGCGATGACTCGAAGCCCAGGAATATTTCTTTTTGTAAGATACATTAAACCTCCCGTGATAGGTATTATTCAGAGAATCACTACATCAAAAGCATTGGCAAATGGCATTCATCTCAAGCAGATGATGTTTATAATGTAAAATACATGTACTGGTAAGCCTCATTTTCACAACTGTGCTTAAGATTGCATTAGTTGTGTGGTCGGCAAGATGATTATAAACCTCTTTTTGCCTCAGTGTTTAGTGTTGGCTTTCAAAGTTGTGATACTATTAGTAGTATCGCCCCTTTGACAAGCTTCAGCTGTAGGTATACCTGCACTGTTCAAGCACACAAACACGCGGAGTCGTCCGCTTGCATGAGGGTCATGAAGGCGTCCGTACATGCACGCTGGCTGACCGCCTTCAAGAAAGTCCTCCGGAGCAGAGGGCGACTCCTCCAGAAGTTCTCCAAAGGTAGGCGTCGTTGTGTGTTTCGTGTGAAGGAAAACAAAAGCGAAGTCAGTGCACTTGTTAAATTGGTTTGTACACCCTTCACCGATGTGTATCATCTGAAGCACTGCATCCTCAGAGAATTGTTGAGTGCACTGGAAAACAGAATCATGTGCTGGTGGGATTCGAACCCACGATCTCCTGCTTACCAGTGCAGATTCCACACCACTAAACCACAAAGTTAGCTGGGGTCATAATAAACTTGGTCTATATTATGGAGAAAAGAAATAACAAAGGTTAGAAAAATTGTGATCAGGGGACATTGTTTTGACCTAAATTTGGTTGACCGACTGTTGCTGATTTAAGCGCCGATCAAACAGGGGGATAAAAAAACAAACAACTGACCTTTTCACACAATCAGCTTAAAGAAAAGCCTGAGATTCCCGGCAACCGTTGACACTCAAAGCGCTAGATCCTCCAGTGTTGTTCACTATTCATGATAAATATTCACTGTGTTCATGAATATGGGAATTTTAATACACTGTGTAGAGCCAGTACAGGGCACATCATAGTGGGCGTATCATTGACGTCAGACTTAAAAAATAAGCAATATACTTATACAATCAGAATAGTGTATCTTACATTAGGTGAAAATTAACTTTGTATTAACTCAGTTTCAGATCGTGGATTGAATTCATAAAAAAAGTTAAACTATCATGTAGACACGTAAACTGCTCCCAAATAGCTAAACGTTATAATAATAACAATATATAAAATGTATAGCGCCTAATTACAATACTTTCTAAGCGCTGTATCCTTTATCACCTGTTTATAAATTATACCATTTATTTTTTGGTTTAATTTTCTTGAACAAGGCTTTAGTGTACGAATTTCCAATCTTTTTGGGGTTTCGAAATTCTTTTTTCTCGCAGTGCAAAAGTAAATCTTGGTAATAGTAATACTCTTATGGTTTTGGCCTCATTTCTTCATTTGACATTTGTTGGGATTACCTTTGAGAGCAGTTATACAGTGAGTTGACTTGAGTCGTCTTACTGTCCAGCTCAGTGAAGTAATCCCATAAGCCGGTAGCATGATACTTAAGAGCTTTTTGGGCTAATGAATGAAGCTGCACAGAGAACCCAATGGAGATAAGATAGAGTAGAATGAATGACGCTATGATGAAACAAGGGAAGATGCACAGAATTTGTTCGTTATAAGTAGCCATTCGTTATCGATGTTTGGTGTATTTTGCTGGTAGAAATTGGGTGCCAAGGATAATGTTCAGTATCGTTGAGTGTTTCGGTACAGGGCTTGAAATAATACTAGCCCGGTGTACAATGTCTAGCAAAAATCTGCTCTGGGCTAGCTAGACTCACTTCCTTGGTTACCCAGTGGGCTTGTAAAAAAAATAAGAACCTACCTGTTAAGGTATGGATCAACATGGGCTAGTAAAAATCTAAACGGGCTAGTAAAATCTAAATTAAGCTGGACCGGTGGGTTAGCCACGAAAAAAAGGTTAGCGCAAGGCCTGCAGTACACCTGTACATCGGTGTTATAGTGGCGTTCGAATTATACCATACATGTTTCTTTTGTTGGCCTGGTGTGGCCATGAATAGACACAGTGGTCGGAAATTAACAGTAAGAACAATATAAAAACTGCAACAGTACTGAATGTGTGGCATCCTTTTGACTTCAGATCATCATCTGTGCATTGACACATCAGCTGTCATGCCAGCTGGACACAATAGACTGTACATGTCTTCATAGCATCAGATGTTGGGAAAACTATGGGCATTTTTGAAATGATGGCTTAGGCTTGGGCTCAGGCTCCAGCTCTGTCATCCATATGCTGGAAATATAGGTTGTGGTTTTTCCAGTGAAGCTGAAACTCTGTTTTCCATTTCAAACCAGAGAATCTACTTCCGAACCGCAGCCAAAAGCCTCTATTTTGATACCCTTTTTTTTTTAGAATGGATTCACGAAATGGAGCTGGAGCCTGAGCCTGAGCCCAAGCCTCCGTTTCATAAACCCCCTATGTTGTCAGCTTTTTGGGGAAAAGAAGCATGCAATACTTAATGTACACTTTTTTGTGTACAGTTCATACTGTACGTTGTACATAGGAGAGATTTCTACTGTAAAAAACAGACAGCATTATGCATTTGTATGGACGATAATTTATTGATATCCATTAGATAAGTGTGATGAGTTTACATCCTGCATAGCGCATTATGCATGCCGGTCCCAACTAACGGAGGATCATCAACAGCAGACAAATGATCCACAGCCTATAACCAGCGCTGGCTCCGTTAGCTAAAGGCCGCTGTGTGTGGGTGGGTGGGTGAAGTGGTGGGCCTGTAATGTCGGCCACAAGTACCCTCTTCCTCTCCGTAACATTAGCAGATCGCTAACTAGGGGCGGAGTGAGCCACGTAGCTCGTTTATCTGATCGTAATGTTCTCCTGTTTTGGACTGATGTGCACTTGCCTTGCTTGTATACTTTGGACTTGTTGGCATCGAACAAAACAAGGCCATTCTATTTTTGGGTCGTTCTATTTATAAAGAGAGTAGCTGTTTCCATGATTCAATGTACAGTGACCTGATGATGTACTCTAATAAAAGTCAGTTTACTTCCTCGGATTTGGTGCGTTGCCTTGTTTATTGGATAGGCAGTCGTCGGGCCTAGGCTTTTAATTGTGAGGAGGTTTTAATGATGGTAGTCAATTTACATGTTACGGTGCTTGATGTGCGTTTTATTTACTAGGTTTTGACCTCAGCCAACAATAAGTAAAGCAAAGCAGAAGTGGTTTCCTAAAGTAAGGAACGGACAAACAAGACAGTCATGTTGTGATGGCAAATTAAGTGAGTTTCAGTGGAATCATCGTATAGAGAGCTAAAAGTAGGCAACAGGTTCTGGCTAGTGCTGTCAGCTCCAGTCCGTGCTGCCACAGACTTAACTACCTGATTAGTCTACATGAAGTTGGTACTTGAGCAGAAGTGATGGTCTTAAACTTCCTTACAGATGTACCTTTTTACGCTTTGTTCATCTGGATAGCAGAAATACGGCCGAAATAATCTTGCCCCCCTCCGAATCCTTCACAGTTACACCACACTATCAAAATGCTACTAAATCGTTCGGACAAACGGTCTTTTTGAAAGACTTTTAATCTTGATTTCTATGAAAAACCCAGCATCTGATGAACTAAGATTTCCCATGGTGACTGTCCATTTTCTGTTCCAAACTTGATAATTTTTTTGGAGGCCTTGCAAATTCTGTACGCTGCCTTTAAGTCCCGATTTACCGTAGTTCTCATTTGGTACAAACTCACTGCAATGTGTGATCCTTCCTGGTCATGGACCGGACGGAATCATCTCACTATTTGAACAGAGAGATTTTTTTAATAGTGCCAAAAGGCCTTCACTTAAATGCTATTAATCCATTAGGTACATGTACATGGCTAATTGGATAATGGCCTTCGGCGATTCTAAGCACATTCTTGATTGTAAGTACTCTGGTTACTTCAAGCGCAGTTATTCTCCACTCATTGTGGCGTGGGCTACCTGCATTATTTTGTCATTTGGTAAATTTGAGGGCAATTTGTGATGTTTTAGTTGCCCTGATTTAAATAGCCTGAGTGTAATTTTTTAATTGCAAAATTGACTTAAGACTGCTGTTGTTTGAAAAGCAATTTGCCACAGTTTACACATAATTACTCCTTGAAATTAAAGAATTTGTTATACATATTTATGATATGTCATGACAGTCATATGCCACAGGGGCATGGAAATAAAAATCAGATAATATACAGTATTAATCTGAAGGAAACATAAAGATGCTTGGTTGTGCCACACGGATTGAAACACTACCGTGGTGTCAGTTTATTTTGCACGCTGCCAAAATCAAGAAAGATTTGAGGCTTTGCGTGGTGACAATTTGTATGTGGATCGGTTTGCGGAAACACACACATGTAAGAATCGTTCGTACTTTTGCAATTCTATTTCGTTCACACGTCTCGTAAGGTTTAAAAGTTTCGACTAGCCTGCTCTAGCCATCATCAGGAGACGTCGCCAAAGGCACTGCCAAACCATCTTTTAAGTCTTATTGAAATCTGGGAAGCTGGAAGGCTAATAATGAGCAAAAGTCCTGCGGGGAAATCCGGGAGATGTTGTTAATGGGTGTCGAATAATCTTCTAAGATTTTGTTCCATTCAAGAATAAGGTGCGCGCCACATACCGGAGACAGAGATGCTGTAGTGCATATAGACTGAAAAACACCACCACATGTTTTGTTATCAAAAGAGGGCGCCATTCAGATTACAGTATATAGAATGGCTCTATATTTAGCATTTTTGTGACAAGGTAGTTTTAAAACAGACCACTTGAACTGTGACCAGATATCGCTCTTCTTACAGACACTCGGATGACTTCATGATGAGGGGATATTGTGATGGAAGAAATGCAAATTCAAAAGGCTTCTTAAGTATAGCTGAGATAGACAGTGGGTGTTTCCTTTAGAAATGGGTTCTAGCACATAGGTGATGCGTGCATCATGCTAAGAGACGTCATCTTGTCACAAGGTATACTAGTGGTACCACTGGTGCATGCAGCTAGTATGAATAATACATCATCTTTCATGCCTTTTCCCTCCGCACCAAGCCCCGACCACAGCTGCTCCACTGCAGACATTTTATTTGATCCATCATCCACAAAATAAATTGTGATGCTTACCGGTTACTGCCAGGGCTGTTTTAAAGTTTGACGGTTGGTTGGCTTTTAATTGGCTGAACTTGTAGATCTAGATGCTAAGCACAAAAAATTGCTTAGCACAAAAAATGGCTTGCCCAATAGAACGAACCACCATTGAAAATTTGATTTGATATTCATGGTCAGCAAACAACAGCCAAAGAACAATTGCAAGTGATACACAACACATGGAAATTTGGTTGTTAATCCTGTTTTTATTAAGACAGAAATGTCTTGCTTATAGTGATTGTTTGTGCTAAGCGGCTCTATGAAATTGGCCCCTGAAGTTTAACTTCTCGGTCAATGTTTTCACTGGATTAAAAAAACAAAAAGTTGTTTACTGTTTTGGATGTTATTCTGCAGTCATTTGTTGTTTTGTTTCCCAAGCAGCTTTGATTCTCTACTTAAAAAGACAAGGAAGATGAATAAAAATATTGTTGTTCTATCTTTTCTTCCTGCATTCACCTTGTTTTCCCTATATAATACTTTAATTCTTCCTTATCTCAGTTACTGTAATATTATCTGGGCGTCATGTAGCTATAATCAACTCCATCCTCTGATAATACTCCAGAAACGAGCCATCAGAGTTTGTACACTTTCACATCCTCGGGACCATACCGCACCTCTCTTTTTCAGGCTGCACACTTTACCACTCACGGACATTAACACATTTCACGTTGGAATATTTATGTTTAAGTATATAAACAAACTTCTTCCCAATACCTTTTCTTCTTACTTTTCAGCAGTTCACGAAACTCACAGGTATAACACACGGGCCTCACACAATCTTTATATTCCCTTCACCCGCACATCATATAATATTCGCACTCTCAGATTTCAAGGACCAAGGCTGTGGAACGGTCTGGACAATACAATTAAAGGTTTGCCGTCTGTGGGTCGATTCAAGGCATCTTTCAAAACCTCATTGCTTGCCAAATACTCTGCTTGATTACATCTGTTTAATGTTCACATTTCTGCTCGTCATAATGGCTTCATTATTGTCATTGTCCTCTTTTCAAACCTTCCTTATAATTGTTCACGTATCTCTCCATAATCTATATTATATTACTCGTTGTTGTTGCTGTAGTGTGTTTTTGTCCGTATGTTTTTGTTAATGGGCATTTCTTTACAAGCCTTTTCTTGGCTTCTGAAAATGCCCCCATATTGGTTCTATATCTTTCTCATTGTATTATTTGTAAATCTCCTGATATCTGGTTTTTGATTTTGCTTTAAACTTCATTTATATTATTTTTCTGTGTCAATATTTACCAATGTGGAAATAAATGTTACATTGAATTGAATTGAATCATTCATGGCCCCTTTGATATTCCAGTGTGAAGTTAAGTTCAGCGATTGTAAGTCAGCCCCGAAGCTAGCTGTGAACCTCCCGCCTTAGGGTCAGGATCAGACCAAGAGAAGGCTATGACATTTAGGCCTGTTCCATTCCTTCAGATGTTTGCCGCCAAAACGGCTTCAATTCTAGAAACGGTGTTGGTGGAGTGGATGAGAAGTGGTATTGCCTGCGACTGCCTCCGGGGTTTGTAGGGAGGTGTACAGTATAAGGATGACCGTCTGGTGAAGGTCTATACCCAGAGAATCTTGGTAGTTGGTGGGATTGATGGCATGCTGCAGCATTTTAGCTTCTGGCTGGATAACAGTTCATCCTCTTCAGTTCTGTGCCTGTGGCTGTCTTAAGAGACATACACCCTCCACGCTTCTTTAATAGCCATGTTGGTAAAACACTTAATAGTCTGTGTCTCCTGGTAGGCTCTGATCAGGCCGTCTAGTCAGTAGTCTTAAATGGGAAGGGCCATTAGTCATCATATTATATAATATGTAGTTTGGAGATTTGATTTGGGCTCAGGTTTGGGAATGTGGGTCCGGTCTCTGTTGATTCCATCAATTTTGTTTTTGTCTTCATAGTTCAATGCGAGGAATGGAATAGTTGGGTTATAGCCATGGTGTTGTGCTAGTGTGGATCAGAGTCGTAGAATAGTGAGAGTCCTGACAACTTCAGTGATGCAGACTGCAATGGCCTTTTGGCCTTTCATATGTGGGCATGTGATGTTATCATCAGCCTATTATGACCGATGCGTACCGGTATTTGGCTATGTCGATTATATAGTACTAGGAGAGACTTTGCAGGTAGAGGCTCTGATGTGAGTTAGAAATGCTGGAATTGGCTCAGTGGAAATTAGAACTCAAAGAACAATGATGGTCAAATCTCCATATATTGCCAAATGGCATACAGTACATCTTACGGTTTCATAGGAAGACATTCTGAATTGGTATGTGGATTGGTTTGCGAAAACACCATATATTTGTTCGTACTTTCACACTTCTTATTTCGTCACACTTCTTGTTAGGTCTCAACATTTCGACTAGCCTGCTCTCGTCATCATCAGGAGATGTTGAAATTGAAATTGTTGTTTTGAAATTGGTGAGTTCATATCCTGGACAGTACTTGCCACTGCAAGCTGTGAAACTGTATACAGATACAGATAGCCATAGCCGAATATCTAATATTGACTCAAAATACACAAAGTTGAGGGGGGAGTGGGGGTCCGGGGGTTTGGTGAAAATGAAGAAACTGTTGCATAGTGTAAAGGCACATGACTGATCTTAAACCAACCCATACCCCATGTCAAATAAACTTGAGGATCTTGTTTTTCCAAATCAAATTAGGATTTTAAGCAATTTAACTCCGACCAAACTGGGAGCTGAACTTCAGACGGGGATCAGCATTTCATCAAATCAAATAAAAAAGGAATGACATTTGGTTAAAAAAAAAAATAAATAAAAATTTCTCAGAGAGGAGTATAGTTGGACGCAGTGCACAAACACCGAAGCCTTTGATGTATAAAACGCCAAGGCTAGTGACTTATTGGCCAGTATACGTATATCCATGACATGTCTTTGAATATCAGTATGCGGTCGGCCAAATTATGCCCGGGTTCCCGAGTGTTGGAACTGGAAGTCATGTATTGATTCACGGGTCTCTTCAGCGCCGACTCTTCACTTGTCGAGTGTCTTGCTTGCGGGGGCTCACCCGGCCAAAAAAAAAAAAAACCTCCTGCATCTTCTGCCCCATTAGCGGGCTCTTTTCCATGCGCTTCGATTGAAATGGGATAAGTCGTTCCAAAATGTGGTTGGGGGAGGGGGGGAGGGGGGGGTTGTGTCAGAGTTTTTTTTTTCTTCTTCTCTAACAGCCCCGGCGCTAGGAATGAGACCGTTGATTATCGACTGGGATGATTTTGTAAGATACCCTTTGTGTGACCCTTTTCGGCAATCATTTGGTTATTCATGATATCCTTGTAATGTGCGGTATCCTCCGTCGCAGGCCAAAGAAATCCAGCATTTCTTCTCTTCGAAGCCCAGCGATGGTTGACAAACAACTTTTTGGACAAATTTCATTGCCATTGGTTACATGTATCGACCGCACATGGTATATTTTTGATATATCAATATCAGAATCCCTTGGACTTTTCATGTTTTAGCCATCAAAGTTAAAGACAACACACTAATTTGGTTGTCTTGATTTCCTATAGGGTGAGTGTACATTACACTGATCAGTGATCACTATCCAACATTTTTCCCTGATGTGAATGGACTTTTTCCAATACTTCTTTGCTCATATTTTATGGAAATAGATATGTAATATATTTGAAAGCTGTTTTATTTAATAGTGGTTTTTTTTTAATAATAAAAGTAATGAAATCTTATAAATTCACCAACACCAACTCGATCCAATAGGGTGCTCAAGGCATAGAATCTACACATGGCTCTTAGAAACATCAACAATCGAGAGAGAGAACGCTTCATTCTATAGAGGAAGAGAAATATTTGTGATGAATATTTAGAGTTAGGAGGGCCTGACAAATTTTGATTTCTCAAAGGCTAAAAATGATACGTTGCAGGCCCTCTTAACGCCAAGCATTTTATAAATTTATGGCCATTATATTGGGTGATGACCAGTTTGCAGCAGTTAATTACTTGTATCGATGAATTTGTTGTTGAAAATACCTCCACATTTTCTTTGCAATTACCCTTCCCTCATCAGTGTTGCTGTTCCTTGTTGAGATCTCCCATGTGACATCTGATTGGAAAGCTCATTACTTTGGCAAACCGAGGACAAAAAACAAAACCAGAAGAAAATTATCACCTTTGTGGTTAATTTTTCACCTCAAGCAAGACTAAAGTCCTGGCTCTTAACTTGCTACAAATTGCCGTGCAGATCGGCAAAGTGACATCATCAGCTCACAGCTCGGCTCGACTGTCGGCAAACATTTGCCGCAAATATCCCATACGTGATGTCACGGTTTGCTTTGCAGTGCTATTTATTAGCTGGATGACTGAACAAATCATTATGTACACTGTACCCTTTGGTCTTCAGTTAGATAAGAAAAATTTGGCAGTTACTCAAGGAGAGAAAAAATGGCTCAACTTGTGAAAAAAAATATATTTGGGTACTGGTTGTTAAAAAAATGCACCATTAGCACAAATGAATTTTACTCACGTAAAGAGCAAAGTTTGAATTTAACATACTGTGTTAATCATTGGTCCCTATGTACACATTTGTATAGGCAATGCTGTTTAAAGGCGTCATTATAGTATTTGGAGGGGGTCGATTTCACCAAACTCATCGTAACTTATTATTAATCATAGGACTTACATGTATCAATGTGTTGATATTTCATTGTGTATCTCTTACCTTGATATTATCACATACTGATTGACTATGCATACACTGTACTGACAGTGGAATGCCGCTATAACAAACTTTCCGGGATGCACGGAAATTGTACATTATAGTAGTCGTTTGTTATACATAAAAATTAGGAGCCAAGGATGATGTTCAGTATAGCCAAATGTTCAGTATAGCAGTATTCATTATAGCGGCATTCCGCTCCAATCTGCTGTACTTCTATAGTACATTTCTTTTTTAAATACCTGATCAGCATCATTGAGCATTGAATGATGACATCCCATGCAATAGTAATGAGTGGATGTGTCGTCCCTTTTAAATTAGTGAAGAGTTTATACCCATGTGTGGAGCTCATGTGGTCTCGATGAGCAACGATGCCTAACGTGTCCATCAATATTTTAATCCTACCTGTCATTGTTTACTCCCACTAGCTAATGTAGCTTCACTCTACATGAGGTACGTTCAGATAGCATTTGAGTTATTAAAAACCAATTGAGTTAAACCGCCCAGCAACCATGGGGGGGGGGGGGAAAGTCATAAAGTTAAAATTCTGTAGCGTTCATACAGCGTTTTACTGCTTGTAGTTAAAACCGATCTTTTTTATTTTCGGTTTTAAAATGTCACGCACTGTGTTTGCCACAATGTTATCTCTGCCAGGCTTTGCTGCCACTGAAACTGGATGTCGGAAAGTTATTCTGTCCTGACAGCTATTTAGCAGTAAACTTGATTGGTTTTAAGCGCTAAACCCTCCTCCCGAGCAGTTTTAACTTTGGTGTTTCAGCGGCGGATAAAACCATATCAGTTTTAAATATAAATTCTGTATTAGAGTGTCCAGACACAAATTGTTGAAACCGATCGAGATTAAACAGTTGTTTTAGCGAATTTAAAATGCTGTCTGAACGTACCAATAATGACTCAATTCCCATAGGCTGGCCTGTATGTCATTTTTCTTTTTCTATTTTTCAAATCTGCCTCATGTTTAAGCTTGAAAGCAATTACATTAATGAATCCGATTTGTAATTTGCCCATCGCCGAGTCAGTATGTATTTTTGTTTTCGCATGAGTCTGTTTGTTTAACCCCAGTATGTTGTTGAGAAGAGCCCGCCTTGGCTACATAGAGTACATTGCTGGCAAATCGATATGAAGCCATTTCCGTTGATAAAAGCTTTCGTTAAGTACTAAAAATAACAATTGACATTTGAAAATCGTGAGTCCTGTGGGAACATAATAAGATTTGTACTATATCTTATCACTTTAACTTTTTTTAATGTCCTGCCGGGGCGGGGGCCCCCCATTAACTCCAAGCATTTTATATATTTCAGTTCATTAATTTGGTTGATGAGCAGTTTGCAGCAGTTTATTACTTGTATTAACTTCTTTTTTTTATTGAGGGCAAACGATTTATTTAAAAGGTTATTTGGTGTACAAGGAGACTTTTCTTTAAAGGTACTATCATACTTTGGTAGTGTACTGAAACAGAAATCTTCATGAATTTACCTATAACTTACAGGGTATAAAGATATGGTAGAAACATATTGTTATCGTTTTTTTTTTGACTGAAATACTGTCAAGAATGACGAAAAGCAATTTAAATCTTTAAAAGATAACAAATTATTTTTAAAATGTATGTGTTTTTCACTGGAACCGTATGGGACTGGAAATTTCACAGTTGACTGTTGCTATGTCTTTCTCAATATTTTTGCTCATGAATCTGCATTTCTTTGACAAAAACCAAAGTATATGATACTACCTTTAAGGTAGTAATACTCAAAACACCCCCTAAGATTGCATCGTATTTTCAAGATGAATAGTGCCCAATGATGCATGATATTGGCCTCTGCATATATGTCCTATATTTACTCTAAAGAATGAAAAAAGAAACAAACCATTAAAACAAATACAGACAAATGACGGTACATATTTTCACAGATGTTTTCAAATGTTTGACTTGGCAATGGAAATTCTGTCTATCCGGAGTTTGTCTCTTCAAAGCAAATGTTTGAACTAGTCTTCAACCTCTAGACTGTCGTTTTTTTTCTTTCTCAATGTTGTGTTTGTTCTGCTGAGCCCGAGGAGGCTACCTGGCGCCCTGCTCTGGTGTGTCAATTGTACATGACATGAGGATACCAGTATGCGATGGTCCCTGCTATGGGGCCTTTCTCAAAGCTCGGCTCGAGCTCAGGCTCCGGCTTCGTCTGTGTCATCCATTCAGTGTATGCTGAAAATATTGGTTGTGGTATTTCATTGAAGTTGAAGCTCTGTTTTCCTTTTCAAACCAGAGAATCTACTTCCGAACCGCAGCCGAATAGCCTCTTTTTTGCTACCCATCATTTTAAAATGGATTCACGAAATGGAGCCAGAGGTGGAGCCGGAGGTATCTAGGGATACCAGTGTGATGGTGCCTGGCGCCCTGCTCAGATGGGCATGGGGACACCAGTGTGATGGTGCCTGGTAGCCTGCTCAGATAGAGTCAATGGCATGGGCATGGTGGCACCAGTGCGTTGCATGGTGCCTGGCGCCCTGCTCTAATTTGTCAATTATGATACAAGTACAAGTTGCATGAGGACACAAGTGTGACAGTATCTGGTTTCATCAGTAGATTCAGCACGCACGCTGTGACAAGGAAAAAGAAAAAACACAACAAAAAAAACACGTCCTGAGTGACACACTTTGGTTGACATCACGTAGGGAATATCGTTGAAAGTTCATGAATTATCCATCATAAAGTGATGACGCACGCAACTGTCTTTGCCAATGACGCGGCCAATATGCAGAGCACACTGTGCCTACATTGCTATACCATTTAACCGTATGCTAAACCATGACCATACCTTTGCACCAACTAACATGTAGTTGAAGGCTTACTCTCTCTTGGGTGATAACTACTTCACAAAGAGAGCCTAACATCAGGGGCTATACATTGTAGATACTAACTCAAAGCAGTTATAAAACTTATTTGTTCATTTTATTCACCAACAATCATGATTCTTCACGTACACGATGCTCTATTCACTGTGTGTCCTCCTATTCTCTCCTACCAATAGATCTTTCTTTGCAACATCACATGCAGTCCGAGTTTTTGCCAACCAAGATGGCGGAAACTATTCAGAGCCATCAAAGCCAACCAAATAACCATATAACCACAATTTGTACACAACGTTTCATAAACATTCAAAGATATTGATATAAACACAGTTGTGGTGTGTTTTTTGTACAGCCATGGAAAGTTTGCCAAAATATTGAATTTGGTTACATATTCTGTCAAGAAAATAAAATGTTTTGCGACATTTGGCGGCCAATGCCATCCACCAGCGGTACGTTGTTTGTAATCAAAAGAAAGGTCTCTATTCTGCCATCATTGTTCCATAGTCACATTTGCAGCTGTCCAATAATTGCAAGCTCTAATTGAGACTCTTGTCTAGGTATTGGAACGGCACATCCTGTAGATGTACATGTTCATGTATGCAGATGTATACCGTAATAAGCTGCTACAGGCAAATGGGCTTGTAGTGATATACATTATGCATACATAAAATATTGCAGTTATAATGATGGAAATGGTAATGAGTGGTTATTTGTATGATGGCAGGTGCATTAGAGGTGTCTAATGGTCCCGCATCATTGCTCGGGTTAATACTTGCTGACAATCAGCTTGAGCTCAGCTTGTGATGATGTAGCTTTGCCTAATGAATGAATGAAAAATTTACAGTCAATTTAAGTCAAGCAAATAGG
Source organism: Astropecten irregularis (assembly GCA_963971285.1). NCBI lineage: Eukaryota > Metazoa > Echinodermata > Asteroidea > Paxillosida > Astropectinidae > Astropecten > Astropecten irregularis. Next base: position 1,351,582 of record OZ020248.1, on the reverse strand, counting down.
AATTTGTACATGTTAGCATTGACCGTCTGAAGGCATTTGGTGAAATTTTTCATAAATACAGGCCAGCAGAGTTTTAGACAAAAATCTTGATATTTTAGAATGCTTGGATTGGAGTTTGGAGGGCCTGATGCTTTGATCATAGCAGGATCTTTCTCAAAGGCTTTGAATTTTTTTTTTTTTTGTAGCATACCAAAACAGAAATCTAACTTTCTACAGTGATACTTTCTACCATCACATACAGTGATGGTAGAAACAACATTTTTCTGCCAGAAATGCTGCATTTATCCAGAAAAGAGTAAAATTAATGACCAAAACAATTTTGATCTTTTAAAGATCAGAACAATTTTTTTGAAATACCGCTGCAATTTTTCACTGGTTTCTCAAAAATTCGGCAGCATATGAGACTAGGAAATTGACAGATGGCTGTTACTGTATCTTTTTATCTTACTGTGATATTTTCGCTAATGAATTTGCATTTCTGTGACAAAAAGTATGAAATTACCCTTTATTAAAGTCATTTAGCCTTTGAGAAAGTTTCCTGCTACAAAAGTGCTAGATGTCAGGCCTAGCTCCTAAACATTATGTACTTGTATTTTGATATTTCTTAAGTTGGAAGTTTTTCTCTTGGACTTGGTGAAATGCCAACAACTTGCCAACATAGCTGTCGGTCTGTGTGGAGTCTATCTAGTGTCTTTGGTGTAGTCTTTTTAGTCAGGGCAATGTTTGCCGAGCTCTCATCACGTCAGATCCGGGCAAAAGATTATATGTGTCCTGCTTTTCACCGTGCTCTCAGACTCGGATAACCTGGAAGAGTCTATTATTGTTTCATCGATGTGCCACAAGTTTGACTTTAAATACAGTTATGTAAAGTGCAGTATGCTTCACATGTATGTTGAATACACATTAAATCCCGGCATTCTACACTGACAAAAACCCATGCAGGGATGTCTCATACTCACCTATCATGCTAATCTACTTCCCTTTCACATAATTTCTAGAATTGATTGAGCGCGATTGCATTCCTCTGTCGGGTTATTTTTGCATTCAAGTCCCCTACCACTATATCCCCACCACTCCCGACCGAAAAACCCAAGTCATGAACCCGATGTGTAGGGAAAAGGGGGGATTATTATTGAAGGCAATAAAGAGGACATGTTTTGATAGCAGGGCACTGACAAATTGTCTTGACGATCTCTACACACTGAAGAAGATCCAGCGGATTGTAGGGCATCAAGGGTTGAGGGAGATTTCAGAGATAATGGGGGGGGAATGGGAAGGCATTCTGTTTGATGAAGGTTTTTTTAATTTGAATTGTGTTTGTGGGATTGCGGATGCTGACATATTAAAACCCACTTTCAGTTCAATGTTATACAGTGGAACACCACTAAAACGAACACGTCGGGATGCACAGAAATTGTTTGTCATAGTGGTCGTTCGTTATAGTGAACAATGTTCAGCAGGCCTATGCATTGTACACAAAAATTGGAAGCCAAGGATGATGTTCAGTATAGCCAAATATTTGGTATAGCGATGTTCATTATTGTGGCATTCCACTGTACTAGTACTATGAGAGTCTTTTTTCATTTCGTGCTGTACCTACAACCCCCACGTATTAGTATTGAATTACCTAATTCCACATTCAGACATTTGGGCATCACCTAAATTATGGATATAAAAGCTACTATGTCAGGCCAACGGACCTCATTACGGTGACAATAATGGTGTCGCCTTAAAAATAGTATCATACTTGTTTTTTTGTCAAAGAAGTACAGATTCATGGGTAAAAATATCAAGGAAGATACAGTAACAGTCATCTGTGAAAATTTCAGTCCCGTACGGTGTCCACTTTTAAAAAAAAAATTGTGAAAAACAGCCACAGTATTTCTTAAGTCTTTTCTCTTTTATTTTTGATCTTTTAAAAGATCAAAAAGATTTCTGGTGGTTGTTTTACTAATTTCTGGATAACACACCGTTTCAGGCGGAATAAAAATAACGGTAGGTTTTCTACCACCACCATCTTCATACCCTGTAAATTATACGTAAATCTGTGAACAATTCTGTTTTGGTCTCTTACCAAAGTATGATACTACCTTTAATGCTTTTCCTTGAAAACTAGAAAGAATTTTACCAACAGAAATGTGTTTTTTTGTAATCCCGTAGTCTCAAATCTTTGTCTAGATATAAAGTTTGGTTTAGCTGGGTTTCCTAAAAGAAAAAAAAAAGAAGGGTTTGCGTTTGTGCACACAAGTCTGTAGAAGTGCCGCCCTAACCTAGCATACACTACTGATTGATGTAGGTGTGTGGTCGCGGTTGATTGAATGTTGCATTTGGCTCCAGGAGGCTTCTTAAAATTCCATGCATTTTGAATGAATGACATTATTTGAACAAACAGTGTGCAATTAGAAGCTAATGGCACCAGACAGAAATTGCAAATGGACTTAAATACTTGATGGGCTCGAACTTAAATTGCCCTCAATTATCGGGCATTTGCATGTTTTTTTTTTCTGCTAGGGGGGGGGGGATTTTTGCAAAGGAGCATGTGGCCAGTACTGGCCAGAGCTATTTTATCGACAAGCACATCGTCTCAAAATGCAGGGATGAGAACTGGCATGAAGTTGCCCCTCCACATTTTGTGCTGTTACAACCGATAAAACTATCCAGCAAACGAAACGGTACTGTAGGTCAGGACTGTTGGAATGTGAGCAAAAAGTCAACATTGGAATTGCTGATTTTATACCGTGATGATGAACCCCTCTTAAGAAATATCGCAGCTCGACTTATCCTGCCCCGGGTCTGGAATATTGATGAATTGAAATGCCTCGATTGCACGTGCATGGCTAGATCGAGTCTCCTTCCCCGAGATTTGCTTATAAAAGGAAATAAAGAAGAAGCTAAGAAGACAGAAGAAATAAACTTAAGAAGGGTCGAAATATCAGAGTTCGTGCTTTGACAAATGTTTACCGGCCTGACTGGTCCGTGAGAGAAATACTGGCAGCATTTTAATACCGTGGGTTCTCATTGCCATATGGAATTGGAGGGGGGAGAGCCTGGGAGGGGGGGAGGGGGGGTGTCGACCGACCGTCATCACACTGTCTCCGGTCAGATGATTCCACCGCATGGATCCAGTGAATTAATTGTCTTCCTGACATTTACCTCAGTCTGCTAAGTAGGACAGAGCGACAGAGCGTCGGGACGCCGTTGTGGAAGCAGCTAGCACCGCCGCTCCACGCAAGCATCCGTGGTCTGCAATCTCGCCACGAGGCAGTGATGTGCGACCCGGAGAAGTGATTAGCCCCGCCCAAACTGCCGCTTTGCGCCGCCCGGATTGGCAAGCTGGGAAAGTGGTAGCAGGGGAGGAATATTAAAACAAAATTAACAAGCCCCTTCGTTTCACAGTTCTTTTGAAAAACATCTCTCCTACAACTCCGTTTTGTCCCCTCTCTTTAAAAGTGGGGTTAGGCTGACCGTGTCTATTTGAGATATGGGTTGAGGTACTCGTATATCTCAGTATTGGTGTTCATGAATAATTCATGAATTATTCATGAATAATGATGAATAATGCATGTAGACTGGCCCCACTGTCCTAATCACTCATATCACTTTTTTTTTTTTTGCTGGGCCAGTCAAGTTGACTTGGCGTTGTACAATGTACAACACTCTGATGTTTGCTGATTGAGTGGGGTACTCGATTCTCAGGTGACTCTATGGTGTAGTACAGTATACAGACGTCATGACTCATTGGATCCGTGTGTGTATTTTACTACGTGTATTACATATTGTGTATTAATTAAGGGCATGTGTATATGAGGCTGTTATCATGATGGACCTTAAGTTGAACTGCGATCATGAGACGAGGAGGCACGGCACGCGTTTTCTCTGTGTCACACCTCACATTTGTCTGAACAAGGTTCCTGGGAAACATAGCACCCTTGCGTCAGCTGTGTGGTTTTTATATTTCCTCTACCCTTGATGAGACAGTGCTTATAGCTTGCTTGCAACGTGGAGCAGATTATGCACTGGCCGTCACTGCCTTTGCCATCATCACACAGAGCTGCGAGTGTTAGAAACACAAGCCTGATTGGACCTGGCACGGAACAAAATCTGGATGTCTGGAGAAAAAAATTGCCGCGAAGCGATGATGGTGACTGGCAATCTTATCGTCTCGGGTCGATCTGTCACCAACACCATTGGCTCCGTTTGTGTCATGCTGACGTCCAACCTTGTGCCCGTATAATATGCGGCAGTGTCAAGTATTTGCGCTGAGGCAACGACACAATCCGTCCCACGCCGAACATGTGCACGCGGATTAACTACCTGCTGTAGCCCGAAGCTCAGGACTTATCGCTCTGTATCAACATTGAGTAAAGATTTTTGTCGTGAGCACCGCAATTTGCCAGCCCCATATCCCGAGCAGGATGAGGAATCACTAGCGTTGAAGACTCTTTGCAGCGGCGACGGGCGGTGTTGCAGACCCCCGTTATTGCTTTCCACTCCAGTTACAGTTTGCAGTGGTGCCTGGAATTTAATGGGTCTTGTTTAATACATCCATCAAGAGGAACACAAACGTAACCTGTATAGTCTGGGCTTGAATCAGCTACGGTGCATGCCATAAGCACAGGAGTAGGTACAATTACTGACAGGACGGACGATACTGCCAAGGTTATAGTGTCAGACGAGGATGCTTGTGTAATTAATTTTGGCCATAAGCGACAAGTGACATCTGTTCTACTTGTGCAGACAGTATTTTTGTATTTTATTTTTCTTCCTCCCTTCTTTTTGTCGGTGGAATGTTCAAACTTCATCTTTGCTATTAACTTGCTCTGTGAAATATTGTCTGTAATTGTGCTATGTCTGCTAGAGACACTACGAGCTAATGTCAACAAAGTTATTATCGACTTGAAAAGCGGGAATCGATGTTCCGATTTCTCGTCTTGCGGGTCACACGTACTCTCTTCTGGTGACAAATGAATATCACGTCAGCCCGCAAGAGCTGGCAAGTCAGTGCTAGCCTGCATTCGCGTCGTTGCTGCACGGGGGTAGATTTTTCATCCGTTTGACTGCCGGAAAGAATACCCCGTCGGAAGACTGGAATTCGATCGGGACGATTCACGATCAGGATGTGGCCTTACATGTCGTGCTAAATGCCTGACCTGTTAAGCTGTATGGGCGGGGATTCCAGCGACTTCACCGCTGGTACTCACACCATGAGCTTCCGCAGGAAAAAGAACAAGAGACCGATTCCTCCGACCATCACCATCGGTAGGTTTCATATGTCACCTCTCTTTTTCTTTCATCTTAAACTCTTGGCTTGAGGATGAGGTTTAGTCTGAATATTCATGCTCTTATATCATCGAAGGAATGCTTGTATTTGATGCATATGGGCAATTCCAGCGTAACGGACATGACAATTACACAGTTTTTACCTTATTTAGAGGATCATAAAGTAGGATTGGCAGTTTGCAAACAATTTTAATTAGGCTTATCAGACACATTTAACTATCAGTGACATATGTAGTAAATTTTATGTAATTTCATTGAACAGTTGTAGAGAAAATGCACTTCTTGTGACCGTAACGGACATGACAACTTAGTGTCATGTCCGTTACGGTCACAAGAAGTGCATTTTCTCTACAACCGTTCAATGAAATAACATAAAATTTACTACATATGTCACTGATAGTTAAATGTGTCTGATAAGCCTAATAAAAATTGTTTGCAAACTGCCAATCCTACTTTGTGATCCTCTGAATAAGGCAAAAACTGTGTAATTGTCATGTCCGTTACGCTGGAATTGCCCATATGCAGGCTGTCCTATTTTCCACCTGTCATAATTCATTGTACTCTTTGCCAGTCCATATGTGCAAAAGAATCCAAACATAAGCAACTTCAATGCATTTAAAGTAATCAGTTGCTGGCGTACTCAAGACCATGATAATTATTCTATGGCCACTCCCTTATATATAGATGATTAAAAATGAATAAAGATACACTGTGGCCAGCATTTTAGTTCTCATGCTCATTTTACTCTTTCTCATTTGTACTCATGGAAGTGTACTCATATTCGCTAGAAAAACTCTTTTCTCACTTGTTCACTCATGTCAAAGTACTCATACTCTCACCTCATAACCAAAGCAAAGCATTATAACTCACTTGTCAAAAAGTACATGTATTCAAAACCTACCCTGTCTGTGCTGCTTGTTATAGGCTATTAAAAAGTGATATATTGTTCAGTGGATGCATCTACATGTAAAAGACAATGCATCTTTAGCTTAATTGCACCTTGCAAAAAGGAAATGGTTGGATTTTTTTTTTTAACACGGGTCACTTTTCACACTTTGCTGGAGAGGACCGGGCCTCATGAAATATTAATGTGAGTTTGACGTAGTACAAGTACAAGAACTGAATTACAAATTGGCGCAAGGTTGATCATTTGATGTATGGGTGTATGCAGCTGGTAATTGAAGCAGGTGGTTGCATGGCGGCCCTAGATGCATTTTATTTATGACATGCTGTAATATTATGGGATATCAGGTTAAGTATAGCAAGTGGTTTGCTGGACCCAGATAACGATATATACAACAAGCAATAATATTACAAGATGAGTAGAAACAAATTTAAAGGTAATATCATTCTTTGGTTTTTGTCAAAGAAATAGAGATTCATGGGCAAAAATATCAAGACAGATACAGAAAGTCGTCTGTGAAAATTTCAGTCCCATACGGTGCCCACTTTTTGAGAAAATAGTGAAAAACAGCGACAATATTTCTTAAGTCTTTTCTCTTTTAAAGATCAAAAAGCTTTTCGGTCGTTGTTTTATTAATTTCTGGATAAATACACCATTTCAGGCGGAAAAAGTTTAACGGTATGTTTCTAACACCACCATCTTCATACCCTGTAAGTTATAGGTGAATCTGTGAACATTTCTGTTTGGGTTTCTTACTAAAGTATGATACTACCTTTAAATTTATGAAATGTCATCGGTTCCCCCTCTCAAATTACTGGTCGGAATCTGGTCCAAGCCTTAAATTATTATGAAAATACTGGTTGTGGTGTTTCATTGAAGCTGAAGCTTTACTTTCTTACTGCGCAAGACAGAGTGTCTAGTAGTAAACTGTAGCCAACAGGATGAATGTGTTTATGTATAATATGGAGCCAAAGCCAATAATACTGAAGTTGCTCGAAGATGAATTGGCTGAAGCAGGATTCGAACCTGCGACCTCCGGAATACCGTACCGGCACTCTACCAACTGAGTTATCCAACCCTATGCTGGCGGTGTCCTAAAAATTGTCAAGTACATGTATACCTTGGTTTAATGATCAGTCCAAAGCCATCAAGAAACCATACACGCTATATACTGCAACTATATGAGGTATTGATGTATGTCTGGCAGTTTCTTTGATGACCTCGGCTCGATTTCTTAAGACTCCCATCTCAGGCCTGAGTGGATTTAACTGAGATATGGAGAATGAGCAATTATCAATGAGTGGTGCCAGCATAGAAAGACGTCTGAAATGAAGGCAACCGAACTGTGTTTTGTGAATATTTTGCAACCGTACTTGTTTCATACTCATCAACCCACAATCGTCATAATATTAGTGTCAATACAAGTAATAAACTGCTTCAAACGGATCATCAACCAAAATAATGACCCGAAATTATATAAACTGCTTGGAGTCAGGAAAAATGAAAAGTGCTGACGTTTCGATCCTCGAGGGGTCTTTCTCAAAGCCTTTAAGAGAGATCCTCCTGCTAGGATTGAAACGTTGCGCCCTCTTAGCATAAGTTGTGATGCTGCATGCACTGTGACATTGCAGGGAACACTTGAAATCTCTTTTTCATAGATAATCTAAAGCATCTGTCTTTTACTCTTCAACACTTAGGGTCGTCCTCAACACAAGTCACTTCTCGAAAAAAAAACCCCAAAAACCAGACTTGAAAAGAAGAGATTTATGAAGCCAGAGATATTAAGGAATCCGATATACCACAACAGGACCGCACCAGTATATTAAATGAAGTACTGTACGTATACAGTATGAAAAAAATGATGTGAGAATTCTGTATCACCACTGATATGAAGAGATTTCTCATTTGGGACTCTGCCAGAATTGACTAATAAATATTCTACTCCAAGAGTTTTTCCCAGATATGAAACCGTCCAATACTGTGATATTTCCTTAGCATTCTTTTCAATGTCCCTGTCCCAGCACAAAAAATTTGCTATCCATGGAATTTCTGTCTTAATAAAAACAGGATTAACAACAGAATTTCCACGTGTTGTGTATCTCTTGTGATTGTTCTTTGGTTGTTGTTCACTGGCCATTGAATATCAAATGTGCTAAGCAATTTTTTTGTGCTTAGCAGCTCCATGAATTTGGCCCCTGTTTGTGTCAGAGCTGTAGTAGGCAATGTTGGTGTTGTTGTTATTGTTTTCTCCGGCAAATTCATCCGGGACACCATGACTTCTTAATTGACCAGTGAAGGTAGTGTTACCTCAAAGGGTAGCACTTGAAGTCCTTGCCCCGCACTTAATTAATGAATAACCAGGGTTTGTGTTTCAGCTTTACCTCCCTCGGCTCAAAAGGTCAGGACGGAAATGTGTGTGTCACCCCCCCTCCACCCCTCCCCCCCCCCCTTACTGTTGATTAGGATTCTCTGCAACGCCACATCAAGGAGGGCTCGTTGGAAACGGTCTTAGGACCTCGCTTGGGATGCTGGCCAGCTCAATCCTTACACAAACAGTAATTTGTCCAGCACTAAATATAGGAAGCTCTTCTGCTTTCAGGTTTTTTTGTCTCTGTACCCCCGTATTTTTTTCCCTTTTTTTGGTCAATGAGAACGGAGGACTGATTTTGAGGCCAAGACAATCTATTTTAAAGGCACCTGAAGAGTGACATGAGGAGTAAACCGAAGCTAGAAATATAAAAAGGTTATGAAGGTGCATGTACAGGAAGGCTACATGTATGATAAGATGTGTGGCAGGTATCAGGGAAGGATCTTGTTGGAGGACTGGTTTTAAAAGCCTCTTGGATGGCATTGGAGGGTAGGGATGGGTGGGGAACAGCTTGTCCGTCATCAGATTAGTCCAATGATAATAGTCTCCTCGACGTGGTTGACACATGGAATTGTAATTGTTGTACATTATCTTCATTGTCTTATTTCACAAGCATTCCTTCTTCTTAAACTTGGTACGTCTTCAAATTGGTTCCTTCCCTCGAGTTGCCAGAAAGTCATTTTGCCTCATTTTTCTGATCCAGCAAAATTCATACAGCATTTCTGTTCTCAAAGTTAGCAATGAAAAGGCTTCCTGTGTTCAATTTCACAAAACCATGCGATTGTTGTATCTCAAGTTACGAAGGAGTCCTACGATTGATAGTAAGTTACGATTAGTTTGGTGGAATCGACTCCTGCTCCCTTGTCTTATGTTCTGTGGGTCTTTGGAACTCTGTGCTTAGTGATTGTCTCTCTCAATCCATTGACCTCAGTATTCTCCTACAACTACTAGAGGAAAGTCTCCAGTTCCTGTAAACATCTCTTCACTTTTAAAAGCCTTTCAGCTGAATGTTAAGGTGGGATTTCCATTAATTAGAGAACGAAACAATATTTTTCCCGCAGTTAATGTCGTCACTTGTATACAAAGCATTATACAGATCTTTTGAATGGAAAAATTGCAGTAAATCATTTTGGAAAAGTCAACAACTTCTCAAGACCTTAAGGCCATATCAATGCATTATTTATTGCTTTTGTTGTTCAGGGATGTTGCAAAAACATGGCACGTGTTTCCCCCTCGGCCCCGTTGTTTAATCAGAAAAAGAAAGGCCATTTGTTGTCATTATACAGCACGAATGGGGTGATGGGAAATTGCTTACAATCCTACCCTGCAGATAACTGATTTTGCATTCTCCAAATATTTACATTGAATCTTGTTTTAAAGGTAGTATCATACTTTGGCAAGAAGCTAATACAGAAATGTTCACAGATTTACATATAACTTACAGGGTATGAAGATGGTGGTGGTAGAAACATACAGTTAAAATGTTTCCGCCTGAAATGGTGTATTTATCCAGAATTAGTCAAACAACGACCGAAAATCTTTTTGATCTTTTAAAAGATCAAACATAAAAGAGAAAAGACTTAAGAAATACTGTTGCTGTTTTTCACTGTTTTCTCAAAAAGTGGGCACCGTATGGGACTGAATTTTTCACAGATGACTGTTAATGTATCTGTCTTGATATTTTTGCCCATGAATCTGCATTTCTTTGATAAAAACCAAAGTATGATATTACCTTTAGACAATTGTCGTCTGTTTTTTTTTTTTCGCTGTGGGTGGTTTTAATTGGAAGATGAGTAGCTTGCTGTGTTTGTGTGTATACCGGCAAGCTAGCACACACACATCAGCAGGCCTCGCAGGAAATGAATGCTGATGTCTGTATTGGTATCCGTGTATTAGCGGTCAAGAATCCCGTTAGGCACCTCTATGCATAAAATTGGTTCTCTCCTTGAAGTGCCTAATGACAGCTCTGCTGTATGGACCTCCGGCCGGCAGCAAATTCCAGATTCAATCGCCTCCGGGGTACCTTCTGTTTGGTCGGTTCCCTGTCCCCCCCCTCCCAAATAAAAAAGATTCATTATCTTGACTGGCCTTTATCCTAGTAATTGGATTGAACTCTACAAAGAAGTTTTTGAACATTTAAACGTTCTTTTTGGAGTTTCTGTCTTTATAGTATTTCGTCTTTATTTCAGGGATGTGAAACTTCAGATTATAATCTGAATTCCAATTTTTTTGGGGTTTAGATTTTAACTCATATTTCAGCTTTTTGTACACCTGGCTCTTTGCAAAAATATAGAAACTTTTAGATTTCAGGTTTTTCCTTGGTGTTTTCAGATTTTTTTTGTGGCCACTCACATCCCTGTTTGCTTTGAATCAGACTTTTTTGGAATGTAGTCTGCTGCACCCGGGCTGTCACCAGCTTTGAGCTTTTTCCCAATGTCTTTATACGTGTATCTCAGTTTCTAAGAAGCATGAGCAGGCCTTTGGGTGTTCTGAGTTGGAGTCCCATCTGTTAATGTTGATTGGTCATTTGTGTGAAACCTGGCTGTTCCCAGCTTGGTTTACACCCAGGCACCCTGGCTGTACCCAGCTTGGCTTCTTCCGTTGATGGTGTTTTCATTGCGGGATTTTGTGAGCCCCCTTTTAACACCCAGGCACCCTGGCTGTACCCATCTTGGGTTCTTCCGTTGATGGTGTTTTCATTGCGGGATTCTGTGAGCCCCCTTTTTACACCCAGGCACCCTGGCTGTTCCCAGCTTGGGTTCTTCATTGATGGTGTTTTCAGTGCGGGATTCTGTGAGCCCCCTCTTTGTACTTAGGCACCCTGGCTGTACCCAGCTTTGGTTCTTCCACTGATAGGTGTTTTCAGTGGTGGCCAGCCTCTGCATATCACCTCTTTGCATCCAGCCTGGCTTGGGTTCTTCCATCACAGATGTTAGAGTGGGGGAACTTGGCTTGCCCACACCCCTTTGCCCCCTTTTCCTCAAACACTGTGATTGTAGCTGCAGGTGTATTCAGATAGACTAAAGAGCCATGCAGGTGCATATGCTTTCCCTCCACTCATTCTTTGATCTGCCCTGTTTCCTGTCTAATAGCTCTCTCATCCTTGCGAGGCTTTTTACTAGCCCTATAAATCACGTATGCCATAATAGTTTGGGGATCCTGTTGCCATCCAAGGAGGTCAACTCATTGCAGAAGGATTGGACTCCTCTGAAAACCCCATACTCTGGCCTCGTTTTAATAGCACGTAGTTGCCTGTCCCTCAGAACCAGCTTGGCAACCTTGGTGATGATGGGAAAGTCTTCCTCACAGTATCCCTTTAGGTGATTACTCCGCGCTGAAGTTTGCGGATCAGGACTTAAGCCGGCGACTTGGAGTCAAAGTAATTGAATGCATAAAGCCCCTCGCAGCCCGCTTGCAAGTTCACATTGGGGTGCTTGTGTTGCATTATTAGGGAACATGTTGTTTAAATTGGCTGGACAGACTGGAAAAAGTCCGTATTGACAGATGTCGATGTAGTTGGCGAGCCGACGTAGCATATTTAGGAATGACATCTAGATTGTCTCTAGAAGCCATAAATGTGCGAATGACTCCATTGGGCATTCCTCAGTCAACCTTGATATCGTTTGATGGGGCTGTCACAATATCGACGCCGTCAAACCCCCTGCTTGCTCAGTTCAGATTCTAGCATGAGGCTTAATATGTATCGGATTGTCAGCCTCTTCTTGATATTGTCATTATGACAAGTCTGATGAGTTATCTTTCTATATCTGAGACTTCTTTGCTTGGAAATTTTACTCTTGTGTTTCTTTTCACCTCAGATTATTTTCGTTTCCCTTTGGCAGCATGTACAATCCATTCCATCCTTCCCGTAATAAAGGTATTCTCATTCAGGGTTTGTTTAACACCGATCTTGATCTCAAGCGGTGATCCACAAGTAGAGTATTTCATCCAAGGGTGGGGGCGGGTCATTCAGCCCCTAATTACCCCTAATTGCCCCTAAATGTGTACTGTTCGTCTTGTCAGAATGCAGATCTCTGGCTAATGACCAAAACTCGTCCCAAACTGAAGAGCCGAACATATGTTTCATAGTGATTGCAGAAATATAATACAAAATATGCGACAAGTTGGGCCAAATGACTCATTTTGTAAGATCCACTCACAAATGTATAATGCTTGGTTGGCGTTGTATTTCAAAATGGAGTCATAATGATTGCGTGATTAATCAACATAAAAACCTGAATAGCCATATCTGCTCGAAGGGTACAGTGTATAGCCCCGTACATGGAGATAGAGCAGGCTTGCCAGTTGCTCCTCTAAGTGCGCGTAGATGTAGATGATAACGCTTTAATAGAAACTAGAGCGAGGAATCTGTCACTTTCCCCGAAGATTGATTGGATTCCAAGCCATGGAGAGTGCTTCCCCTCCCCCCACCCAACCCTCCCCCCTCCGATCCCCCTCCCCAAAATAGCAGCCCGACCGGTTTCTGACAACTTAACCAAAGGTCACTTGACTCCGTTCCCTATGTCATCGCGTAAACAGTTTTTGCCGATGCGATGGAGATTCTCTTACCAATGCGATGGAGGCTCACTTACTCCTCTCAATGCACAGGCCCACGCACCATTTTAGACAGGAATGTTTACAGCGAGTGCCTCCGCTTGTAAATTTAGATTGAGAGGGTCCATTTTGCATTAATGATGGGGGTAGAAATCTCAAATTGTGGAAGAATCTGCTCTTAAATATAGCTGCTCCTGAAAGTGTGAACCCTCCATTTATACACCCATCTGCCCCCTATCACCATTTTGTGAGAAGAATTAATCGTTCACAATTTTGCCAAATGCATTACCGCAACTTTCATCATAAATTATTCACTCTCAGATCTTGTCACAGATATTTAAAAAGTTTCTGCTCTAAATTCAAATCAATTGAAATGTCTGAATTTCATAATCAGAGTGTGAAGAAAAGTTGTTGACAAGGCCGGGCCATTCAGTCGATATGCGAGAAAATTCGTTGAGTGCCGTGTACTCGTTTGTATAAATTTGTAACTAACTCCCTTTGTGGGTAGGTGGGTGAGTACCGTGAGTTGTCATTTGTCTAAAACCCATCACTCAAGTTCATCAATGACACTTCTTGCTTAGAGGTAATATCATAGTTTGGTTTTCGTCAAAGAAATACAGATTCATGGGCAACAATATCAAGACAGATACAGTAACAGTCATTTGTGAAAATTTCAGTCCCATATGGTGCCTACTTTTTGAGAAAACAGTGAAAAACTGCCACAGTATTTCTTAAGTCTTTTCTCTTTTATTTTTGATCTTTAAAAGATGAAAAATAATTTTGGTCATTGGTTTTACTCTTTTTTGGATAAATACAGCATTTCAGGCAGCTATCACCATCTTTATACCCTGCAAGTTATGGGTAAATCTGTGAAGATTTCTGTTTCGGTATGCTACCAAAGTATGATACTACCTTTAACTGCTTTTACAGTCTTGTTCTGTTGTTCATGCTTCTTTTTATTAATAGCCTAATTTTTTCCCCTCCTGATTTTGATGATTTGCTTACAGGAGCAGCCTGGCGACTGGAAGATGATGAGACGAGGTATCCCCCACCCTCCCCTTCTATTGACGACACGCCCTTCGCTCGCGCTACATCCCAGCCTTACTATGCAGTTTCACCCAAATTTACGGTAAGTCCAACGATTCCCTTTCCCAGTTGGATTATAGGCCTATTGCTGAAAATGGGCCATGTTAATTCTAAGGGCATTTACGAATTCTGGCTCCATTTTGTGAATCCATTCTAAAATAATGGGTATCAAAATAGAGACTTTTTGGCTGCAGTTCTGAAGTAGATACTCTGGTTTGAAAAGGAAAACAGAGCTTCAACTTCAATCGCATGTTATGTTTATCGGTATTTGTCTTGTTCTTTTGGCTGGTATTTGCTCAGCATTTACAACCACATAGAGTTTTTGCCCGCAAACAGTTTTTTATCCAGAGAGAGGTTTTTTTGTGCTGTAGGGAATTTTGTTGCTAACAGGGATTGGAGCTCTAAGAAATTTACCTTTTTGAATAATAAGAATCATTATCATAAGCGTATAATAGTAATAATAATAAAGGATGGGACCTTAGGGAGACTTTCCCATAGGGTCGTGCACAAACTTTCCTATTTCTAAATCCCCCAAACCTAAGAACTCAGAGACATTTCTAATTCTCGATGTCTCCCTAATTTCAAATTCTAGACGCTAACGTGTCTCCCTAATACCCCATTTGTAATGATAATAGTATTTACCGGGAATGGGTCATTAGGGAGACTTTCTCATTGGGTCGTGCACAAACTTTTATCTTACCTATTTCTAAACATCTCCCAAACCAATGAACTTGAAATTGACATATGTTCATATTGATCGCATTCTCAGTCTTCTATTAAAATATAGACGGTAAAAATATGTCTTTAAAAGGTAGCTGGTATAATAGGGAGACACCGAAAAGTCTCCCTATTTGCAGATGTCGATCTCCCAAATGTTCACTTTTAGACGCTAAAGTCTCTCCCTAATATGCAATTTAAAAATATACAGCATTTAAAAAGGCCCACTACTAAATCTCGACGACGCCAATCTGGTGGTACCATTCGATATCACGTATGTATTATTGTCCCTGGTCCCCAGTATCATGAACGACTTTAATTATGAATTCTATCATTGGAGGCCTCTCATCCAATATGCACTCTACAGTGATGTAGCCAAGGCTAACGTGCATATTAATTCACTACAGGTATTCCAGTCAGCCTAATAAATGTATGGCTGAATATAATTACAAACCTGTATAATAATCTGTCTTCATTTATTCATTTATGCTTCGTTAATTTTACGACAGCCATTTTAAGAGGACTGTAGCATAATTACGATTTGGTTTATATTACAGGTTGCATGCATTGCATTCCTGTAAAATTTGAAAGTACTTGTGTGGGGGCCTATAGACTATTATATAGAGACTATTATATTCAAACTTGAAAGCATGTTAAACATCAGCTGTTCTAGTAGCCCCAGTGATTTTACCCGTGGCCGGACACAAAATAAAGACTTTATGAAGAAGACTTGCAGAAACACAGATGTTCCTTAGAGCTATTGGCCCATGTCACATGAGGCAATCATTAAAGCAAAGCCCTTCCGGTCAATCTCCAAGAAGAAATTACCATTTTGTGTGATTTTTCATCATACTTTCATTTTCTTTGGGATATAGTTAGAAACTCGGAAAAAAAAGGAAACATTTGATATACTACTCCCGAAACTTTTCCTTTTGCATGTGTAGTGCAGGTGGTTGCCTCCCAGTTACCTGTAAAAATTGTCTCGTGTGACATGGTCCTAAGATTCGAAACAACAAAATGACTGCAGAATTACAGGGGCCAATTTCATAGAGCTGCTAAGCACAAACATTCACTAAGCATGACATTTCTGTCTCAGTAAAAACAGGATTAACCACCAAATTTCCGTGTGTTGTGTATCATTTGCAATTGGTCTTTGGCTATTGTTCTCTGACCATAAATATCAAATGGAATTTTTAATGGTGGTTTGATTTATTGGGCTAGACATTTTTGTGCTAAGCAATTTTTAGTCCTAAACAGCTCTATGAAATTGGAGCCCGATCACAGGCTGACAAGAGAAAAAAAATGGTGGCAATCTCAAAAACTTGTCAGACAGGCTGGTAATTTTTTTTTTATTTTTCTTTTTTATAAAAACACTTGAGAAAAAATCTCTGCTTATGTCATACATGTAGACACCAAGTCTGGGCACAATTTTTTATTCATGATTGTCCGCTTCAACAGATTTGAACCATTTTGTTAACACTCGAGCAAGTGCCCGTCTGATAAATCATAAAATGTGCTAATAGTGTGTTGAAGATGGCTCCTTCTATTTGGGTTTTATTTCTGGCACGTCTCAGCTCTTTACAAAGTCAA
This sequence comes from Astropecten irregularis, assembly GCA_963971285.1. Classification (NCBI taxonomy): domain Eukaryota; kingdom Metazoa; phylum Echinodermata; class Asteroidea; order Paxillosida; family Astropectinidae; genus Astropecten; species Astropecten irregularis. The sequence goes on along the minus strand of OZ020248.1, from coordinate 1,335,083 downwards.
ATAGTCAAACCTAGCACATTAAAAACAAAAACCCTATTGTAAAATCACACCCATGAAGAAGTTGAGGAGCGTGTTTTTTTCACAACTCTGCAATTTTTCAATCAGAAAGGCTGGTGTTTGGAGCAAAATCCCATCTTACTTTTTGTTCTGACTCTTTGCCAAAATGAGTCGGAAAAGTAGCAATTTCAGCAGCAGCCAATTTCACGAATCTTCAAATAATGCGTATACATGCAACATTTAGTTGCGTAACTTACGCAACATTTTCCTGCCTTGGTTGCACAAGACTTTGGCCGTTTCACGAAACTTACGCAACATTTGTACGGTACGTTGCGTAAGTTACACAACATTTCGTGAAATCGGCAGCTGGTTATTTTCTCCCATACACTTAAGTTCTTGGAAAGTCCCATGCCTGGTGCATGTTTTCCCTCATCTTACAAAATCATTTTGTTTTCGGAGTTATTTTTAGTCTTGTTTTACCTCCTGCTGCTTTTCCCATCTTGAGCAGCGTGTACAGCCTTTCATCAATCAAAACTAAATTAGAGTTGTTTGTCAAATTTGAAGAAGAGGTTTAAATTAATCCTCTATGCACCTAGATTAGAGAGATACAACAGTTGTACACTAATGAGGAGTCGGAATAAAGTATGGTACTTGTGTAATTGAAGTCTGTTGAGGTTACGGGGACACCATGATGATGACCATTACAAAACCTGCCCCCCACATGGTGGAATGACCCATAATAGAATGGTACAAGTCTGCTGATGCTACATGGACACCGTACAAATCCTGCCCCGACCTGGTGGAATGACCCATAATAGAATGGTACAAGTCTGCTGATGCTACATGGAAATCCTACAAATCCTGCCCCAACCTGGTGGAATGACCCATAATAGAATGGAACAAGTCTGCTGATGCTACATGGAAATCCTACAAATCCTGCCCCAACCTGGTGGAATGACCCATAATAGAATGGTACAAGTCTGCTGATGCTACATGGACACTGGTACAAATCCTGCCCCAACCTGGTGGAATGACCCATAATAGAATGGTACAAGTCTGCTGATGCTACATGGACACCATACAAATCCTGCCCCAACCTGGTGGAATGACCAATAATAGAATGGTACAAGTCTACATGCTACATGGACACTACAAATCCTGCCCGTTAAGATAAAATCAAATGACCCTCATGCATTTTTGTTTGTGATGGTAATAGTATGCATAATCACTCTTTAGAGTCCACTCTTCCCCACAGGTCATTAAATTTGCCCTTTGATTTTCCATCAATGTTCCCTAATTGAGCCATAACTTGGCACTTCTGTGGAATTGGGAATCGTTTTAGGTGTCTGGCAGTCACCTTGTGGGACATGTACGGGTAATAATCATCTCTAGGTTCAGACTGCTTGTCATGAATGCTGACTATCAGACATAATTAGCAGTTTGGTAATAACTAGCTTGCCAATGAGGGACAACCTTGTGATGTAGAATGCTCTTTTGGGGAGGAGTGTGGTTCTGTGAAGAACGGTTGGTAGTGAGAAGCTGAATCTACGTTTCGACAATGTGCTCTGTTTATCATCAGGAGAAGTGCTCAGTATTTACTGAGTGTGCTCTATTTTACCGTGGGTTCCCATACTGAGTTAAAGTGTGACCAAAATGAGACAAATGCCATTCCACTTGTCCTGATCACTTCCATTTAATTCACAGAAGTAAATGCCAGTAATGTAATTTACCATGAAATTAAGAATACATCTAAATTTTTTCCTTGAAATCGTAGTGTACGTGCATGCGCACACCCACACACGTGTGCATTGTTGCAATGTTTGTCTGAGGTCCGGTGCTATTTTTAGCGCAAATGTGGAGCGCTATTGGAATATCAAAACAATTCCTTGGCTGTGAAATAACATTACAGGTCTATGGGAATTTTCTGGAGCCGGCTAGCTACAGTACTGTAGGTACTTCCATAGACTCACGTGTGTGTTATAATGCCAAGCCTTAGCCAGGTCCATGTAATCCATTCTGACCTCACACTGACATTTGAAAATGACTGCAACATCTGACAGATGTCAAACATGCTTACGGGGAAGTCTGTGAAAGCGAAGATGAAGAAACGTAATACAAACTAGACACATGAAATGTTGGTGAGTGCCACGACCGATCCACAAACGTCATTTCCCAAAGTAATAACTGTGCCACAGTTTGACTGTGTATTTTGTTTGCGGTGGAAACACAAATGATGACAACATAATCTTTTGCTTTTGTTGGAGTTGCAAGTCTCTGCCGTGTGTTGCAGATGTTTCAATTGAAAAGGAACCAGCCGTGTCTCCCGCGCGAAGACGCGTCAATTGCGTCATTCAACGGCAGATGCAGATAGCGTACTTGACACTCGGCTGTCGCGGCCTCGCTTCAGCTCCTCCTTGCCAGTCTGCATGCAAATGTGCACGTACACCATGCATAGTTAACTGCCATTATAGATAACTGCCGTACATGCGGAGTGTCTGTGACATGTACATGTACGACACCTCATCCAGGGTTTTAATGGCGACACTGGCACACAGGACTATAAAATTATACCCTCTGGGGTTGATTTCACCAAACTCATCCTAACTTACGGTACTATCAATCGTAGGACTTATAATGCATTGCAGCTCTGCATTAGGATACGATGGGTTATCCTTCGTGACTTGAGTTTTGATCAATCGTAGGGCTTCGTGAAATCGACCCCTTGTATCCTATCAGGAAGACAGTAGCTTTCTACTCAGAGGTGATAAACTGCAAGGCCTAGCGCCCATTTGACCGCATCCATCCCCTTCCTACCTTACCCAGCTTTTATCTCCCCTAGTTTGTGATTCCACAGTTGTGTGCTGCAGCTGGATAGCCTGAGGAGGTACATCTCAGGCGTATAGGTTTGTGTCAAGAATGACACTATATTGTCCAGCTCAGTTTGCTAATTATTATTAATGGCGCTTGAAACATTGACTGGACCTTGGACTGTGTCCGTTCCGTTGCTGGAGCCTCTGTGTTGGCTTTCACAGTGCCACATCCCAAGGATTCTGCCAACCAAGTCTTGACTTTAGTACTTGGGAAGGGTCATCATTTAATGTGAGGCAAAAAACAGAGGATGGCAATTTTGTGTACAGGAATCTACAGAAAGAGCATATTTCATCTTCAAGAGATTGGGGATGGGTGGGGGATGGCTGGTATGCTCAGACAGGAACATCCATTTATTAACCAACTTAGGTTCGTATAGCAGTCGAACATTTTCCTACAAGACTTAAAACATCTCATAGCATTACTGCAAGCATATCCTGCTATTGTCTCTTCCTCTTTGCAAAACCTTTAAACTTCATTGCCAAAATAGCTAAATATCTCATCAAGGGTTTGGTCTTAACCACAGCAATACACCTGCCAATCTATATCACGGTCTCACATATTCATCACAGTTCTTATTTTCAATTTTCCATGTACAATAGACTAAGAATGTTCTAGCACAAAGTTTGTACTTTGATCTTTACCTAAAAGCCAGTTCAACCGCCAGGGCTGGACCTGGATTCCATGAAACTAATTCCAATGAAAGATTAATCGCAAGATGAGTTGTCAATATCGCCATGGTGGTTTCCATTGTGACATCACACTTTGCTTTATAGCAGTTAAAGATCGATTGGTTCATGATTTAAGATTGATCTTAGTGTTTGGAGAAATCGACCACAGTATAATCTTTCTCTTTGCAGTTTCCTTCTTTTCTTTTCTTTTTATGTATGATTTGCCTTTTAGGATGTTTAGGATACCTCTTAGTCTGATAGAACAAACTTTTTGGAGTGAGTCGATAGCCCAGTGGTTGAGCTGAAATCTGATTCCTGTCATTATAGGTACTGCTGAAAGTTGTATGAGGTACATGATCACACCACAGCTTGGTCAGCAAAGGATTGAATCCAAGAGTTGGAATCATTTAAAATTCCAAGAAGGAAGGATCGAGGAGATTCATGGCGGTGCATTAACCTGGCTCAATGCCCAAACTTTCCCCGTAAAATCCCCGCAAGGCGGCATCTGGACGTTGAGCAAAATGCTGAATACATTAAGAGTACATGTGTACCTCCTCCCATTAGTCTGCCGACCCTCGGATGCGATATTTGAGGCCATTTTCGTCAATATGATCAATCGTTTTGCCCTGTAGCATCCCGAGGATTAATGCGGTTACATGAGAAGCCATACTCTTTGATTTTCAATCAGCTAAGTGATATGGTAATGTAGCTCTTGAATACTGTTGCTGTGGTTGTACATGCATATGTACATGTACGTGCAAGTTAGCAGCATGTTAATACAAGTTTGAGCAGGCATCAGCTGCTTAATGCCATTCTGCATAGATGAGGGTATTATACATGTGTATGAGAAGCGTGTATACAGCACCTCTCTACCTTTATTGTGTCAAACCGATGTTACTTAGAGATGAACGTTTACATACTTTCTGGTCTTTTTTTAAAATAATTTTGGTTTGGTTTGGTAAACACTTTGGTTTTGGTTGAATTTAGTTTAAAGTTAATATCATACTTTGGTTTTTATCAAAGAAAATAAGATACATGGGCAAAAAATATCAAGAAAGATACAGTAACAGACATCTGTGAAATTCCCAGTCCCATACGGTGCTGACTTTTTGAGAAAACGGTGAAAAACGGCCACAGTATTTTAAAATCTTGTCGCTGTTATTTTTATCTTTAAGTTTTGGTTTGTTACCAATGTTGTACATGCCCTTTACTTTTTCCCTGTTTCTCTTTTTCCCTTTTTCTCCAGGATGATGATAAATGCAGCAAGAGCAATGGGAGTAGCGGCCTGGTCAAGCTGGCCCGACGACTCAGCCAGAAGGGAGATCGGAGGGAGAATAAAGGGGACAAGCCCCCATGCCGTCAACGCTCCATCAGCGTGGACAGGTATTAACTTTCAATCTCTCTCTCTTTTTCTGCCTTAACATCTTTTGTCGCTTGGATTTTGGTGCTTAGTATCGGATATCAATTCACCCATTAGACCACAAGGCCCATTAGAATGCTGTGGCTGGGGCTGGGGCTGTGGCTGTGGCTGTGGCTGTGGCAGTGGCTGTGGCTGTGGCTGTGGCTGTGGCTGTGGCATATTTTAGTTGGTTTGCTTGTGTACATGCAGTTTATGCACTGCAATTTGAATGTGTGTAGCCTGCAGGAATTAGGGAGACTGAATTTGGTCTTCTCTTCTAGATCTATTGTTACATGTATGTGGAAAATGGTGTACATTGTGGAAGGAGGCCGTAAAAACTTGCTTACTTAAAACAATACACAATTTTTTTGTTACAAAATGTAATTTGTCCACATTTACATGTATTTTTTTTTTGGGGTGGGGGGGGGGGTTATTAATGCTTTATTTTAATAGGTGTTTTAAAGAAGGTCTTTTGAGCATGGCCCATCCTCTTTAAGATCAATATTTACGAAAGGCCAGTTATGCGAGTCAGATGTGGAAATACCGCCGGCCGTGACTGACAGTCGCCCGTGGTCGCCCGAGAGGGCAAACATCATAAAACCCATACAGGGATAATATCACCCGTACAATCGCAAATCACGTAACGTGAAATATCAGCCGACCACATGTGCAGACAATTACAGTGGGGTGGGGGGGGGGGGGGGAATGGCGTGATATGACCTGATGGCACCAATGGTAATGACAGGTGACCGCGAGGCTGCACCGTGTGACAGATGACAAGATAGGACAATATAATGTACGGTGCTGGGGGTGGGTATCTAACAGGCCCAGGCACCCCTGAGAACCTTAGTCACAAATCAAGACCTAGCACCTCCAGGGACCTGTAAACATTCTAATGTCAACTGGCCACTCGGATTCATATGTCAGATAGAAGCTCACACCAGGCCCACGCACAACACCGCACACAGCCACACTCACACGAAAAATATACATCACATTTCTCTTTCCATTTGGAAAAATATACAGGCCTGTCCGTTTTTCCATTTGTGCAAATCCTGCATTCCGTACTGACCCATTAGAATGGTGATGATTAATCTTCTCTCTGTCTTTCGTAATGTGTGCCATGCAAAGTTCACTCAAACTGAAAAAAAGTTGGAGTTGATTTATATTTTTGTCTAAGGCAGTATACCGGTAGTTCATTTTGATGCACGTACTGGTGATAAAAAAAAAGCCATCTCAGGCCTCCACATTTAACATATAATTAAGTCTTATATAAGGCTGATTAGAAGAGGTCTGTCAGAACATAGAGTAAGCCATAGCTGGAGCCTTAGCCGGGGTTCTGGCCATGTCACATCAATCCTCCATCATTTATCATACACTTATAAGTCTTCCTTCAAGAACAGTGCATAGGCTTAAAGTACTCTATGGTCAGAACCTTGTAAGTCTTCCAGTACTGCCTCCAGTCCTAGTCCTATGGTCACCTTGGGTGGACCGGATCATCCCCTCAATAGAAAGTCCTCCCTAATTTGTTAGAATCCTCTCACTCCTTTCTAGTCACCCCTGCTGGGCATCAGGCGCTCCATTAGCACCCATTCAGGCACCTCTATTGTCAGACTTCTCACAACACAGGTACACAAGTCTACACCATACCACCAGGGGGGAGGGGAGGCGGAGCTTAGTCTCCTTTGCCCATACATGATGTACTCAAGTCTTAGCCTGCATCCATTGATACTTGGTGTTATGTTTTGGGGGGCTGTGTTCTCAAACTTGACGACCATGTCCCTCTTATCTGCACTTCAACAACACTCCTGGTGTTGTCCAAAAGTTTTTACAAGTGTTCATCGTCTGGCAGAGCTTTACAAAGACCAGTGTTGGAATCACTTTGAAGATCTAAAAGTAAATTACAGAACAAGGATTGTGGATTATGTAGTCTAAGATGAAGTTTTGTTGGCACTGATGGGACTCACATTATCTGAACGGATATCACCTCTCATCAGGAATTAAGTAAGTTTGTGTATACCGGTATTCATTGGTCATAACTATCGGTATGATATATCCTTTGGTAAATTCAAAACCTGATTCTGTATTTGAAAAGGAAAGTGGTATGATTATGTGTGGTTTCATGGCCTCTCATTAGCAATGCAAGAAAGGTTTGGGGTACCGCCAACATAGTTTGGTAGAGCTCTGGTATTGTATTCTTGGTGTCACTGGTTCGAATCCCTCCTCTGTATTGTTTAGTACAATCCTGTTCAATCTTCAGACTGTTTGTTTCGATGAGGGTCAAATTTTGGGTTGGTTTATTCCATTTTTAATAATCAGGCAAACAATGAAACCTCAGAAACACCCAATATTACTTGTTTCCATTCCCTGTTCATCAACATTTTATCCCTTGTGGTATAGCTTGTGAAATTGACTTCATATTTCTTGGAGTGATCCCCGACGTTTTTTCCCCGTCTCTCTGGTTTGCGGCGTTGCTAATGCTAATATTGCTTGCTTCTTTAAAAAAATATCCTCGTGATATATGAGTGGTTTTATGGCTTCTGGCTAGCGACTAAACAAAAGTATTTGAAAGGTATTCTAGAGGTAGCAGGTTCGAATTCTACGTCTGTACGTCCATCAATTTTCTTTGTTCATCTTTCAGCAATTCTTTTTTTTTTCACTTAACAATCTTCCATATTCTGTGCAAATTGTGTGTGAATTTTTACTGTGTTTTTGCTCTTGTTTTTTCTTTCTTTAAAAAAAATTTGTTTGTACTTTTTCTTATCAACTTTGCAATCTTTGATATTCTGTTGCAAATTAAATGTGTTTTGTTCTTTTATTTCTTTGCTTTGTGGGTTTTCTTTCTTTGATTTTTTGTTTCAAATGTTTGGTTTGCTGTTTATCTTTCTGTTTTGCCCAGTAAAAGTGAGGAGGAGCCCATTAATCTGGACCACTGGCTGTGGCCCATTCTTATTCCAGAGGGCGGTGATGAAGTCCCTGTCCTAAAGCCTGTGTAAGAAGTAGCATCCCTCCCTCTGAATGTAGAACAGCCTGTTTGCCGTGCGCTTTTTTTTTTTTAGCAATTCCAAACTAACACCTAATAATGCATTGACTGGTTTGCTTCTTTTGCATCTTGCTTAATTTTCACTATCATTTGTGTGCTTATTAATGATAACGAGTTGAATTTCACATGGCATGATTATAATTGTTACTTACGTTTACATTTTGGTCATTTGGCCTGTTGGGTCCTTAACACACGAGGCAATTTACAGGCAATCAGTTCCAGGCAATCTTCAAAGAGAAATGCCATTCATGTCTTTAGCCCTGGTCTGTACTGGACTTTTTGGGGGGCAAAGTTACCGAGACGCTGGGTACTTTACCTATTTTAAGTCCAGTGCGGATGTCTCAGGAAGTCTACCTCTCAGTTACTTTTTATCACTCTGCTTGACATATTTGCATGCTTTGCCTATATTCTACTATCAATACCATTCAATATCATCCCATTCAACAGTAGAGTGTGCAGTGCCATACCATGCAGTGATATAGACTAGCATACCATAATGCATGTGGTTGGGGGGAGGGGGGATGATTTGCTCGGTTGTTTGTGTATTTTTTCTTCCCTAGGGTGGGTCGATCAATTTCATTCCTTATGAATGATTGCAAACACATTGGTATATGATGAGTCTCAACGATCATGAAGCTTGGTATTTGCTGTGTGTACAGTATAGACTGTATGTCATAACATTCATGTCATAACACTACCCGTGTCAATTGCCAGATGATGACAAACCAATGCACGTCATCTGCCCCACACCACACGCTGGATATAGCCAAATAAGCTACAATACGGCCCATGATTCCAAATAGCGTGCCACCAAGAGTTTGCAATCTGTCGGCCAATCACAATAGTAGACTTTGGAGAATCGGTCTTGAGTCAACAGCGCACGCGCAAACCATGCTTGCGCAATTGTGAGCATGCACGCGTTGTTTTGCGTGTGCGTGCACTGTTGACTTGAAAATCGGTTCTCCAAAGTCTCCCATTCGTGGAATATGTCGACCCAGAAAAGCAACTAGTGGAATAGTGTCCCCTGGAGTTAATAACATGGGTCTAGCGTGAATGGTTGCTGGGTTGTTGATGGGGTATTAAAAAATCCCTGCTTTCCTGGGGATTCACTTCCCAGGGATTGCCTCTGCAGTGTGAAAAGGGCTCTAAGGACCCTACTCCTAGTATGATGAGTTACTCACAAGTGTTAAATTGCTCTTCATAGTTGACCGTGAAATACAATCATGAAAATACAGTGCAATATAATGGCAATTACTTTGATAACAGTCTGAGCATTCATTACCCGGCACTTTGTCAGTTTGTTGGTAATTGCAGCTCTTCAGTCAACCGTGGCGGTCCAGGTCAGAAACTTGTACCTGATGGCTTCAGTTGTTGCCGTGGTTGCATGACATGCATCATTGGGTGTTTGGGTTACCATGGTGCTTGTTGTCATTGCATTGTTAATACATTGAGCAATTTTAAAGAGGCAACGTTTGGGAGCAAGCAACCAGTTGCTCTGCATGCAACTGGGTGACTTTGTTAGATATTTTTCTCCATGTACTTTTACATTATACCCAAGAAACTTAAATGTGGAAGCAAAAAAGTCAGTTTTGCCACCCAGGCTTCAGAATTCTGTTTCAAAATTTAAGAATTGATACAAATTCCGTTCAGTTTAATAACTGAAATGAATGGAGCAGAATATATTTTTCCTAATTCAATTACTTGTGTTATGATTTTTGTATTGTGTGGTTTTTGCATTTGTGTGCATGTCTTTTTTTTTATTACTTTGACCTTTGGTAGGACAAAGAAATGGACTCAGTGACGCGGTACAAGAACAAATTTACAAGCCTAGAACGTTTTGGCTCTCTTTGTTCCTGCTATGACAATCCCCTCACTTTTCATTGATCAGTTCAAATGCAGGACCCTCTGTCGATAATCAATCTATCCAAAAAACATGCACAGAGAGTTTGCCACCGGAAGGGCATATTGTTGCCAATAGGGGGGTAATTTTGCCAAATATGCATTGAGTCACTTTGAAAAAAAAAAAAAGTACATGTGACTTCTGAAAACTTCTCATGCAGAGGAAATGGCAATTGAGTCCCGGGGTTATCTTTTCCAACAAAGCTAGCGTTGATTACAGGGCTAGACAGTTCCATTGAGTAATGTTCATGTTTTGTATGTGGGAGGCGGCTTATCTCTTCTTGGCTTTAACGCTCTTCAAGGTAATTTGTTTTCTCTTCTTTACTCTTAACATCTTCAGCTTCAGCCCCCCCCCCTACCTGTTTCTCTATTCCTTCTCACACCTCATTAAGCCGCTTAATCCACCCCCCCAGATTATAATTTGTCAGAATTTGCTCATTTACCAAGAGGACATTGATTTTGTTGCCTTACGGGAGTTGATTCAACTTTGCAAGTACAGCCCACCCTAGCAAATGAGTTGTATGTTTCTGCTGTCCTTCATTTTGATTTACAGGTCATTAAAAACAATTTGATACACGTACAAATTCAAGTTGTTTGTGAAACTCTTGCTTTTTTTTTCTAGAGAGATTTTCTTGTTTATTGTCAGATTATGATATAGTCTTGATCGAGTGATGTCGCATAATGAACAGCTTATCGTGTTCTCTCTGTTGATACATGAATGAAATGGAAAAGTTGATGTTATAGACTCATTTTGTGGGGTTACATCACTTTCTTAGTTTCGTCGTTCAATGAGGATACTTACGCGGTGGGGGTCGGGGCTAGATGGTGGTGCGGGAAGTTAGTTATTTGTCATCACTTGTCGTAAACCGCCTCGTTTTTTGTGTGTCTCTTGTGGATTGCAGCGGTGATGTGCGCAAGGCTCACAGCATGGAGAACCTTCTTCAGCAGACCAGCACCGATTCCGGCAAGGCCTCCTCCATCCCTCCGTCCCCGACGGCACCACAGAAGCTCCATCGGAGCTGGTCGGCCAAGAAGCGCAGCGGAAGCAACACCGACGTGGATGGTGGTACGACGGGAAAGGACAGGACCAAGAGATACTCCAAGCAGATGACGGATAGCCAAGGTACGAGCTAGGATTTGGATCTTGTAACAAAATGGAGGCTAGTTTGTGCTTCCTGCCGATTGCCACATGAAGAAAAGTTTGATTAATTCCCATACGTTGATTTCTTCTCATCGGTCTGTAAATATCCACTGCAAGTATCAATGTGTGTAATATTCAGCTTAGCATGCACTGTTGTTCCACATAGCGACATATTAAGGGAATTTGCTTTGCTTTGCAGTTCACCTGAAGTCTGATCTAGACTTCTGACGAAGATAATAATAATATTAACTCAGCATTTGAAACGCTCTGTTTAGTAAACTAAATCACAGCACTTACAATTATTGTCATCCCTGGTCATCGGGCCCCATACACATTCCTAAAACCATCTCAACTCCCTGGGAAGTATATACAGAGATGGCCAGAGTTACTTGCTAAAATGTTTGAGCCGTTTTGAGGCGATACCTCATGTTGTTCTTGAAACTTGTCTTTTCCCCATGAGCCTGAGCCAACCTTACTAAATTTCTCAAAACTAATTTGTCTTTGTTTGATTTTTTTTGGTCTGGCACGTTTGAATTTTGCTGATAATGCAACAGCATTGTTTGACGCTGTTGAGCACCAGGACTTGGACACCACTAGACTGATCTTGGAGATCAATGGGCAGGATATCAACCAAGTGAACGAGGACGAGTTCACGGCGTTGGACATCGCAGTCATGACCAATAATATGCCCATTGCCAGACTACTGCTGTCCTGCGGAGCCAGGGAAAATCCAAGATGTGAGTATAGCTGAATATTTGCCATGTAGCTTGAAATTGCTACAAAAATGTAAATGAGTTAAAATAAAATCTTAAAAATGGTAATGTTCCGCGTATCTGAAATGATCCCTGGGATATAGCAGTATGTGAGTGGTTTCATGGCTTCATGGCTTCTGGCTGCCAAGCAAACCAAGATAAGTGAATATTTAACGTAGGGCTGGATAGCTCAGTTGGTAGAGCGCCGGTAGTACGGTATTCTGGGGGACACTTGTTTCGAATCCTGCTCCAGTCAATTTTGTCTTCCTTCACTTTCAATCATGCTTAATAACGGGAGACATAAAGACTGTTTCCATTTACCAATTTTGATCATTTCAAACGACACGTCTTGAATTTGACTTTGGAACTAATTTGGATCGAACGGAAGACCAGCCATCGTATGACCAATCCACAGACTCATGATCCTGCCCACCAACAGACACTACGCCAAGACCAACCAACTGACCCTACCCACTTGGCCGACCCGACCAATACAAATGACAGAAATGACTTCAAATGCCCAAATACTTCAAATATAAAAACATCAAAAGAAAATTCCTTGAAATGTTTTTTGATCTGAAGAAAAAAAATCAAAGAAGAATAAAAAAAATTAAGTCAATAAAAGTAATAAACTGCTGCAAACCACTCATCAGCCAAAATGACCTGAAATGTATCAAATTCTTTAAAGTTAAGAGGGCCTGACGTGTTTCAATCCTAGCAGGATCTTTCTTTATAAAGCATCCTTTCACTTTGAGAAAGATCCTGCTAGGATCACAATGCGTCAGGCCCTCCTTACTTAAAGCAATAAAGAAAATTAAAAAGACATCAGTAAAATTAAATAAGTACCATTTCTTATTACAGGTACTTGAAAAGTTTCCACCTTGATTGTAAATCTTCCCCAAAATTTCATTCTGAAAAAGAATAGAAAAGTGAACAAACATTTTCCGTCTGAATTGCAACTGGTTGATAAATGTGTTTTTGTTTTTGTTTTTGTTTTTCTCATTTCCCGACTGTATTTATGTCATGACACGATTTATTTCTTATGAAAGACGTACAGGGTCATCAAGACATAGAGAAAGACTTGTTGATGTCATATTAATTAATATGACATCAACAAGACGGCCCTGAAAATGATGTACCGCTTCTTACTCCACAAGTTTCCTTCTTAATTGGAACTATGTATATAAGATTTGTTTTTGATTTTGTTTTTCACGACTGTATTTTATATATGTCATGACACGGTTTAGTTCTTATGAAAGACGCACGTGCTGGCAAGCTGAACACTCTGATTAACGAGGCGGAGACACATGTGCAGGACATGACCAGTCGCATTGTCAACTCCGGAATGGGTAGTGCAGTTGGCTCCACTGGATCCTCTAAGGTAAGTCTGATTCTTTACATTCTCAGAGTTTGAGTTTCTCAGCTTTTTTCTTGCACTTCTGATGAAGTAGTTGTTACTGCGAAAGCTTATGCAGTTATTCTCCAAGTTAGTATTTAAAGGTAGTATCATACTTTGGTAAGAAATGTTCACAGATTTATGTATAATTTTCAGGGTATGAAGATGGTGGTGGTAGAAACATACCGTTAAAATGTTTCCGCCTGAAATGGTGTATTTATCCAGAAATGAGTGAAACAACGACCGAAAAAGACTTAAGAAATACTGTGGCTGTTTTTCACTGTTTTCTCAAAAAGTGGGCACTGTATGGGACTGATATTTTCGCAGATGACTGTTACTGTATCTGTCTTGATATTTTTGCCCATGAATCTGTATTTCTGTGATAAATACCAATGTATGATACTACCAAGAATAGAGCAAAACCAATGACCAAAAACAATTTTGATCTTTAAAAGAACCAAAATAACGGTGAAAACATTTTTAAAATACCGTTGGCGTTTTCCACTGTTTTATCAAAAAGTGGGCACCATATGGGACTGGAAATTTCACAGATGACTGTTACTGTATCTTTCTTGATGTTTTTTTGCCAATGAATCTTCATTTCTTCAACAAAAACCAAAGTATGATATTACCTTTAATTGTATGCACAGTCGAATGTGCCGTCCCACAAATGTTCAATTAATTGGATGATCTTTAATTCTCTTCTTTTGCTCAAGATTCCATTATTGTGTGGGTTGATAGTTAATGCGTTATTATAGTCAAAACAAATAGGAGTTGGACCACAAACATCCACCCACACGTGTCAGTTATGTAAGTTCTAGGATCATGATGGCTATCATGGCCTTGGTTTTTCTGATTTTTCTGATGATATTGTATTAATGAAACATTGTGTGAGTTATGGATCCGCCAGAAAACACAGTCAGACTTTGCAAAAAATCAAAAAAAAACAAAAAAAACAACTTGTTTGTATCCCCAACAGTATAAATTGACTTAACAAGGCTTGCTTCATATCCTCTGTAGCTTCGAAGTCGTTTTTTTTTTTTTTTAAACTTTCCTCAAAGTACCTCAAACAAAAGTGGCTCCTCAGTTGTTTTCAAATTTGAATTACATGTACTGGGGCCAATTTCATAAAATGTGTTGCACAAAAAATTGCTTAGCAGAAAAATGTTTCCCCCCCCCCCAAAAAAAAAACCACCATTGAAAATTCCATTTGATATTCATGGTCAGGGAACAACAGCCAAAGAACAATCACAAGTGATACACAACACATGGAAATTTGGTTGTTAACCCTGTTTTTATCAAGACAGAAATGACATGCTTAGCAAATTTTTGTGCTTAACAGTTTTATGAAATTGGCCACTGCTAGTTCCAGTCTTCAATCAATAGGCCCAAATTAATCACATTTCCCTGATGGCTATGCTGCGGCCACATCAGGCCCTGAGGATTTGTCCCCAATTTTCCCCGTTCACATTAATTTGTTTAACAAATTGGACGATAACAAATTGATTGCCTCATTTTTATAAATTCTCATGCGTCATCTCATTCTCATCTATCTACCCATACATGTACATCATGCAGAACTTTTCATAAAATCCGATAAATTCAAACCTTGATCGATATTAACGATCGATCGTTTGTGTAGGAGAACGTTTCAAACTGGGAATCGTTTTTTCCCAATGAGGTATAAATGCGCAGTGGTCAGGGTGTGGGTGGGTGGGTGGGTAAGATATGAAGGCACACGTGTGTATATATATATATTTGCCTTTTCTTCTGAATTGCAGGATTTAGAGAAACAGCTCCGTGACTGGGAGTGGCGATACAGACTTCTCAAGAGAATGAAGACGGGATTTGAGCACGCACGTAAGTCCATTTTAATGTTTAAGTTTATCAAACTTGTCAAGAACTTTCACTGGACGAGAACATTTGTTGCCTAACATTCATTTGTTATGTAGTCTTAGTTTCACCCATCCTATCTCCGTGCAATAATACGCACGAACATCTGATACATTTCATGCATGGAAATGATATGCAACGCGGCACATCTGCTGAGCTCATGCTGAGCTGATAACAGGATATACCTAATTTTCTCTAACAAATGTATGTTTGCGGCCATTTAGAACTCATTTGCAATGTCTATGAACAAAGATAGGATCTTTCTCAAAGACCAAAATTAGCCTTTGAGAAAGATCCTGCTAGGATCGAAACGTCAGGCCCTCCTATTAACTCCAAGCATTTGATACATTTCAGGTCATTATTTTGGCTGATGAGCAGCTTGCAGAAGTTTATTACTTGCGAAGATTGAATGTTTTGTAACATTTGGCTGTCAATGCCAACCAGAGCAGTTTGTTTATCAACAAACCCATGCCCTGTAGCAATAAAGCCTAGTCTTGGGAATCTTGAATGATAATATTTCTAGGCATTTGGTCTACATCTGACTACTAGACTTTTCATCACACCAAAAACGAACAAGATGGACAAAATAGAGTGGATGAAATAAGGTAATTAAAGTTGAGAGGGAAACACTTGCCACTAGCCCTAACAGATCTCATATCCCCACCCCTGGGGGGTATAAGATGACGCCAGGTCTACTTTTCCCCGTTGCTCTGGTAAAACCTGCCAATTACATCGAGCCCTTGATATTAAAAAATAATGCCTTATTCATTAAAGGTACTATCATACTTTGGTAAGAAACCAAAACAGAAATGTTCACAGATTTACGTATAACTTACAGGGCATGAAGATGGTGGTGGTAGAAACATACCATTAAAATGTTTCCGCCTGAAATGGTGTATTTTTCCAGAAATTAGTAAAACAACGTCTGAAAATCTTTTTGATCTTTAAAAGATCCACACAAAAAAAGATAAAAGACTTAAGAAATACTGTGGCTGTTTTTCACTGTTTTCTCAAAAAGTGGGCACCGTATGGGACTGAAATTTTCATAGATGACTGTTACTGTATCTGTCTTGATATTTTTGCCCATGAATCTGTATTTCTTTGACAAAAACCGAAGTATGATATTACCTTTAAGGTAAAGGGGCTTTATTCCCTCTCATCGTATAAGCCATATTTTAAGTCATTGAACTGGAGTGGTACTCGAACCTGCGACCTCTGGAATACCGTACTAGCTCTCTACCGACTGTTATTCTTTTGTTCTTCTTGTTGCTCGGCAGGGGTCCCGGACCATCCAGCCTGTGTCATGCTAAGTACGGCAAGCAGCACTTCGCTCCAAGTGCGATTCGACGAGCCCCTCAATGCTAACGGTGCTGCCGTGACGAGATACAAAAGTGAGTACTAGCTGATGACGGGTTCCGAGCACCATAAACTTCACCCAACTCAGCTGTATGAGTCTCGTGTTTGCTAATTTAGCTTGACTTTTTGATTCACGGGCCACGAAAAAAGAGTCAGACGGTGCAAAACCAATGGGAATCACCACTCTCTTCATTTTTAATAACTTCTTGTGTCTTATAAAGCCCTCTTGATGTTTCTACATCAACAACCATTCATGGGGCTAATTTCATGGAGCTGCTAAACCCCAAAAATTGCTTAGCACAAGATATCTTGCTCATTGAAATAAAGTGCCATTAAAAATATTCATGGTCAACGAACAACAGCCAAAGAACAATCACAAGTGATACACAACACATGGAAATGTGGTTGTTCATCCTGTTTTTATTCAGACAGATATTTCAGGGTTAGCACATTAATTTCTGTTCTAAGCAGGGTTGTAAAATTCTCTGATGCAGAGATAGAACCAGAAAGTCCAATGTGAACCTTGAGAATCATTTTCTAGGATCCGATCATGATTTCTTCGATTCTACTTCTCAACATCCTTCGAACCGATCAACTTGAAATGGATTCTGTGTTCTTGTCAAGGACATTCCTTAATCTACTATAGAAATATGGACATTAGAAATTTGTCTTTGAAAGGAAGAAAAACTACATAAAGTATCCAAAAATGCTTGAATTGTCATCGCAAATGAAGAAAAATATCCCATAACGATGATGGACTAATTCTCATCTGTGTGACTTGCCCTCGTCTTTGTTGATTGTAATTTGAAGCAAGGAATATCGCCCGCTCGTGGAAATGAATGTGAAAGTGATACACTGACAGCCGGGTTACGTGACATTTTACCCAGCGGCCTCCGTCAACCAAATTCATTTCCATTTGAACCCGTTTAATATATCTTCCTGGTTGCAATGAATCAATGATGTCTGTTATATATAACCCCATGGGAGGTAATCTTCAATCTTCAGCGTTGCCGATGGAGATTATAATTTGAACCTTCTCATAAATGGGGGAGGGTGAGGAAGAAGCCAATTTAACGGCTTCAGCAGATCCGTGATTCTGGACTCTGTTTACGACAGCCAGAGCCCTGTAGACCCTGTTCACGGTGCATCCATCCTGCATTCGAAGCCGATGTTAATACTGCATGGGTTAACCATGTTTACAAAACAGAGGCTCAGACTCAGTCTCAGGTTCCATTTTATGAATGCATTCTAAAATAACGGGTATCTAAGTACAGGCTTTTGGCTGCAGTTCGGAAGTAGATTCTCTGCTTCTCAAAGGGAAACAGAGCTTCAGTTTCAATGAAAAGCCACAGCGTATATTTTCAGCATATGGATGACAGAGATGAAGCCTGAGCCTGACTCGAGCCTCTGTTTCGTAAACCCTCAATATGGGGGTCAAGAGCTTGTTTATAATCAGGTGTTTGATATCCGTTGTGCTTTTTTAGTTGAATGGAGCTGCTCAGAGGATTTCTTCCCTCTCGCCGGAGAGCACATCCTCTACGATGTCAGGTATCCATCATATCGAATACACGGGCTGAAACAGGTAAGAAGCAAGCTCCTTAGCGGACCTCCACTCTCATCAGTGTCTTCCACATGACACTTTTATCGATAATTCATACATGTGACAGGTCCACACCCAGTCCTACAGACATGGACCTCTTATCTCCGAATCGGCTTCGGCCTTCGGAGATGAGGCAGTAACTTTGCAAGCAGTATGCGGTACCTCCGTATGCCCGGTATCATTTGAAAATCTAATCAGTACGCTATCCGGGGACGTCTGAAACCAAAATGTAATTCTTCACCCCTATTTCCCCTCCGATTTTGATTTACTCGCTCACAGTATATTTGATTGAGAGACCCTGGATAAGGAAGAAGTCCTGAGGGCGTGCACACACGATCTGCCTCCTAAGCGACTGGCATTAGATTCCCCCTGTCGCCCCCACACACTGCATATTGAATATTGGGAAATTGTAGCGCGACATTTGATAAGCATATTGGTTAGAAATTAGAGCCGTCGCGGGCCTCGGACGGTATCGATGATGTCACTTTTGATTAAAAAATGCCAGGATGCTGCTCACTCGCCACCGATTTTGGGTTTGTGTCGTCCCTGCGTCGTGATCTGTCATGGCACAGCCCCCAGGGCCAAACTTGCAATCTGCATAGAGCGTGAATTACTACTATAAAACACCTGATGTTTAAAGATAGCCTTGTTAGTCTAACAGGTGAAATATAAGAACTTATAGTGTTAGCACCTAAGGACTGAACTAAACTAACAAACTGAGCTTCTGTGTAGCTATGATTACCGGTACTTTATCAGATACAAGAAGATGTTACTTCAAAGTTCTTGCAGGTTATCCTTAGTAATAAATGCTACCTCCACATGAACATTTGTTATACCGGTAAACACTTTTGTAAGCATAAAACATTAGCATGCTTAACAGTGCTCCCATATTCCTTCATGAGCACTACAAACATTTTAAGCCTTTGAGAAAGATCCTGCCAGGATTGAAATGTCAGTTCCACCTAACTACACGTATAAACATTTTATTAACAAAATGAATAAATTAAATGATGGCTCTCACCAATTTGGAAATATCATGTTTATGTTCCTTTTTTATTTATTTTTTTGAACACCTACTATCTGATTGAAAACACTGTAAACATAACTGTGTGTTGGTTTTCTTTTATAGGGAGTGAAGTACCACGTCAGGGTTTCAGCATTCAACATGAAAGGCTTTGGCCCGTCGCAAACACCCATCCCGCCCTTTGCAATCCCTTCTTGTAAGTAGAAGTCAATGCCTATAACGTCTGTCACATCAATTACATACCCCCATCGGGTGTCAGTGACAAATTGAAAATCTTGTGAATATGTGTATATAAAGTACAGCCTGTTGGTTAGATTGTCTAGCGCCCTCTCATGGCGGTGCACATGTTGTGAATGGAGGAAATCTAAAAGATGGTCGTGGTAAAGGAGGAATAGTCCTGCCCCCAATGGAGTTCAGAGTCTGTCTGTCTCTAGCACAGTCATAAGTGCCTCACCCCGAAATTAATGTGATCATAATTCCTAAACACTAGGGCCGGTTTCGCAAAGTACTACGACTGATCTTAAGTTTGAATGAATCATAATTGCTAAGCAAAGTGTGATGTCACGATACAAATCACTATGGTGATACTGACAACTCATCTTAAGATCATACTTAGTGTTTGGTGAAATCCAGCCCTGGAGTATGAATTTTGTATCACCGCACTGGCCCAAAATGTACATGTACCATACTATACATATGCGTCTGACAGTCAATATTCTAAGCTTCAAAAACAAGCTTCAATTTGAATTTAACATGAGTTATTTGACACTGCTGTTTTTTCCGCAATAATATCGACTGAACGATTTAACCCTATCGAAAAAACAACAACTAGTACCCGCTTTGTTGTTTGTGTGGGATCGTTGCCTTCTACCATCCTTGTAATTGTGTACAGGCTATGTCCCATCACGAGACTTCACCAATTAAGTAACCAGCGCCTAGCCAAGGCACTGCGCATATTGATTTGATCTCTGCTGACACAGCTACCTAAACATATTCGTTTCACCTCAGTAAACTCAGTAGCTGCAGTGTCTATCATCGGAAACTTAGAATCCTGTCCTATCGCTTATAGTAATTACTATTTGCTGTTTATATTAAACCCAAGCTGTGGAACTTATTGCAAGTTGCGGTCCTTGATTTGTATCAGTAACATCCCAACTGACACTGTTTTGAAAGTTTTTGTTTTGTTTTACTCCTTATTTGTCTAATTGCAACCCGAGTTAAAGGGATAATATATGATTGGTAATATTTTGAAACAATCAGAAAGGCTCACGAAATCAATATCAAATTATATATGCTGAAAATATAGGCTGTGGTTTTTCATTGAAGCTGAAGCGCTGTTTTCCCTTTCAAACCAGAGAATCTACTTCCGAACTGCAGCCAAAAGCCTCTATTTTAATACCTGTTATTTTAGAATGGATTCATGAAATGGAGCCGGAGGCTGAGCCTGAGCCTGAGCCCTGAGCCAGAGCCCTGAGCCAGAGCCTGAGCCTCCATTTCATAAGCACCTTGTGTAAAACTTCACTATTTGAGCATATTTATCTGCCAACTTTACCAATCGTGTGTTATCCCTTTAACAGGTCAAGCTGCGGTATCTAAAGATTTATCTTTTAAGGTCACATCTCCCCCCCCCCCCCCCCCCCGCTAAAAGTGAGGTCAAAATGACGTAGCCTGTGGTTCCCGCAGAAATGTATCCATGTTGTGTTTTGTATTGATTAACTCAGTTACTTGCACTATCGATCCCCCACCCCACCTCCATTATACAGGTTGGAGGGACATGCATGGCAATAAATCAAGATTCACCGGCCGTCTGAACATGATAGACGATCTTTTCCAGCAAGTCAGGGACAACAGACCCACCGACTCGGGCGAAATCAAAAGTGAGTTTTGTTTTTGCATCCTGTTTTGCAAATAGGACTAGAAGGGGTACCTAGTCTACAGCAAGGCAGTAAATGCCTCCACCCTTGGTGTGGAGAAACCAGTCCCTCACACTGAAACAAGACTGATGGTCTCTAGAGTACAAATAGGACTGGATAGGGTAATAAGTCTACAGCAAGGCAATCAATGCCTCCATCCTACATGTATGTAATATGTCACATAATTAACCTTGTACAGTACCATTAATGAGTACCAACCAAAAGCATTGAACATTATTTAAGGCTGTGTTCCTAGGATGTTTGTGCTGGTTCTGGATTCTCTTTTCAAATTTCCGTCTGAATTTATTTGACAATTCAACAAATAAATATGACTACCTTTACATTGAGTAACCTGAATGATTAGTAGTTAAAATACCTGTAGCTTGTGATTTGTTTATCTAAATGTTGTGAATTTTACTTTGTTTAATTTAAATTGAAGATTATTTTCTCCCTTTTAAGATGATATTTAACCTTTTTTTCATTTGTAGGGAGCTCGCCTAGGGCCTCTCCGAATCAAGTGAGAAGAACAGTTAAAAAGAGTCTCAAGAATTTCTTCCAATCAGCACCAAAGTTCCAGAAGCATTTAAAGAGGTGAGTGGTCTGCCAAAACAATCCATATGCTTTGACTATTAGGGACACAACCGACATAGAGCTGGGTAGCTCAGTTGGTAAGAGTGCCGGTACCGTATTCCAGAGGTCACTGGTTCAAAACCTGCTCCAGTCAATATTTATTTGTTCACTTTTCAATGACTTTTTTGTGTGAAATAGAATGGACATCTTCCGCAAATGGCTCTCATGAATTTATAGAATTGAATCGAATAAATTGATAAATCTTCACTCTGTCCTCTCTTTGTGGTTTCTCAGCGATCATTTGATGTTTTTACTGTTTCCCTGGTCACTCTGTCCCCCTTTGTTCTGGTCCTCTCATCCATTTATATGTATCTTTACTTGCATGTTCTTGTCCTCTTGTCATTTAGCTTTTAAGAAAGATCCTGCTAGGATAGAAACTTCAGGCCCTCCTAATTCCAAGTAACTCTTAAGGATACAAATTTAAATGAGCAGGGATAAAAGATTCTTCAAAACCTTCTTTCAAAAAAATGAACATCATGTCTTGAACACCAAGGAATTAACACCAGCAATAATTGTGTTTATGGTTTGGTCTTGATGATTTTCTCCAGGGGCGTGTACTTAGCATCGGTCATGTACAGTGATGATAAGGTGCTTGTTACTACCGAGGATCATCTACCCATCGTGGAGGTAGATGAGACCTTCTCCAGCAGTATTCACCAAGACTTCCTCTGGTTCCTCAAGGTTATAAAATCCTTTTGGCTCTCTGGATGAATTTTCTTCATTTGTGGTTAAAAAGTTTAATTTGATGTGAAAATTGTTTTGTTTGATTTAGCTATTGTACAATAATCTGCGCCACCACCTTTGAAACACATTACCATTCATGGATGTTCAATGATTAGGCTGTGTTCCAAATTTCTGGCTGCGGCTGCAAATTACGCATGTACCTAGCCACTAGCCACTAGCCACTAGCCAGTGACTGCAGCAGTTTCCATAGACTTGTGTGTTATTTGCAGTCGCAGCCAGAGAATTGGGACACGGCCTAACATGGCCTGCAGCAGGAACAATCAGCCACTGTGGTATCAGTATGACTGCGTGGAAAGAGTCTCAGACGCATTCGTCAAATAAATCTCTTAATATTGATTTGACTGATGAGAGTGGCTTTTCACATTGTGTGATTGTTGGTGATTGTTGACGGATTCAAGCAAGGCTATGCCAGTTTGACAACTCTTTGTTGCATACGTGTACTTGTAGTCAAAAGAAAATAGTCGGCCTTAAGACTGATTTGGTAAAATCACCTCACGATGTACCACAGAGACATCGGCTTTAACCTAACCCACATCCTGCAACTTGCTTTCCTCCAGGTTGCAGGGACTTGGGAGGATGTGGACCTCCTCCGGTCAGACCTGGAGAGAACCAGCGGTTCATCACCGGCCATCCTCTTCCGGGCCCGCCTCCTGCAGGCAGCCTCTCTCCTACAGTCAGCCCTTGGCACCCAGGACCTGGGCCAGGTCTTCTATGAGCCCATCAGGGACAGTAACGGCATCATCATCATCACCATCATCAACCAAATCAGAGTAAGAATATTGATGTCAACTCGTCCTCAGTCATTCAGTTTTATTTGATAGTTGTCTCTGAGATTGATCCATCTGGGATCAAAATGTCAGGCCCTCCTAACTCTAAGCTCTTCTTAAAAAAGATCCTGCTAGGATATAAACTTCAGGTCCTGATAACTCTGAGTGCTTCTAAGAAAGACCCTGCTGAGATAAAAAAAAGCCAGGCCCTCCTAACTCTTAAGACTCTCAGACTCAGACTCTCCATAACAATTTTGACTTAAATAGAATAAAAGTAAGTAGACATAAAACTTTTCATCCTTTTTACCTAAAATACAAGTGAAATATTCCATCCCTTGCCAAAAATGTTCATCAAACATTTACTGCCTCCCTCTCCTTAAAGAAAAAATGTCTTAACATCCAGATAGACTTGATGCAGTGACCCAAAACTGAAGGTTTTATGCTGAATGCTTGAAACTTGAAACTTAAACTCCAAAAAATGCCTGCTTATCCTTGGAGACTTGTGCTTTGCTGACGAGCCCATATTGTGCTCACAGTATTTATATAGAAGTGGGAATGAAGAACCAGAAGATGCCTAGATATTGAGATGGGTTTGGGTTGGCCGCATATCCCCCAGGACTGGTAGCGCCAGTTTTTGGAAATGCTGGATTGTTGAAGCAGACAGTCTTGGCAATGTCTTGTTACAGTCTGGGTTGAATTCGTGTAACTTTTATTGATTGATTTATTTTGATGTTTTCCTGCATCACAGGATCAGCGTGTCATAATGTCGTCGTTGAAGTGGGCCAATATGAGTCGCATCCAGAAGAGGAAGTCTATGAACGTTGACAACCCTTCAGCATCCGAGATGCTCCTGGCATCCTTACCGGTAAGGACCCTTCTCTTTAATAAGCCTATTGATGGAGAAGGCTGTTCTTATAAAAATGACCTGCTTCAGCAAAGCAAGAGCGGAAGTCGTTAGGGTATACAAATCCCCTGGTGGGTTGGGTGGTAGGGGACACTAACGCTGTTCACAATTTTAAAATGAGTTTTCCAAAAAACCACTGTAACACTCTGTCCAACTCTTGCAGACATTAGGGGATCATTTATACCTGCTACTGTTTGGCAGTTTCATAGGACTTTTTGCACTACCTAAAACGAGGGCTGAATTTGTTCTTGATTTTGAATGAACCATTTGCAGCATTAGGGGTTGTATATTTCCCAGGGAGCTGAGATTATTACTGCAGTATCTTAAAGTGATCACAGTGAATCCTGACATGATCAATTAATTATTTTGTTGTATTGTGATAACATTTTCCTCAGTAATTTTTTCTTGTTCGCGTGCTTCAGCGCTTTACAACAAACATTCCCACAATAGCTCCATATAAAGGTCTTTTTATTCATTGATTTTAATTGATTAGTTTAATTGAATGTCCTTTCGTGGATTGTATCCATCAGGCGAAAATCTTCTACCACCAAGTCAGCGGCATCAAACTGACCAAAGGCCTGTACATAGGCTACCTGAAGCTGAGGAGCTCCGTTGACACCATAAGAGTCCAGGTACCAGAGAAGCTGCCCAGCGTTCTACCTCACGTCAAGCTACGAGACAATCCTAATGTGTCCCAGGAGGAGTGGGAGTGGCTACATACGTTGGACAACTGCCAGGTGGGCGTGGCTTCTTTCTATTGGGTTGTCAGGCTTGTCTTGGGGCCTTTTCCAAACCACGGCTCCGGCTCAGGCTCCGGCTTGGTCTCTGTCATTCATATGCTGAAAATATAGGTTGTGGTTTTTCATTAAATCTGAAGCTCTGTTTTCCTTTTCAAACTAGAGAATCTACTTCAGAACCACAGCCGAAAGTTCCATTTTAAAATGGATTCACGAAATGGAGCTGGAGCTGGAGCCGAGCTTTGAGAAAGGCCCTAATATTCTAGACAAGTCTTTATTTTGTCTTCAACATGTCTTGACACCTTATTTCGTCTTGAACCTACCTTGAAACTAAATTGATCAAATAGTAAGTTACTTTTATAGTAAGTCCCAACTCTACTCTCTATTCAATATCTGTCTTATTTGTCTCTTCCTGTCTACTTACAGTGCAAGAGAACACCCACCAAGATTCAGGAGGATTTCCAGCAGCTTCTGTCAGCTGGGACCAGGAAACTGCTGATCAAGATGGGCGTGAAGGAGGAGGAGTCTCTGACCTATAG
This sequence comes from Astropecten irregularis, assembly GCA_963971285.1. NCBI lineage: Eukaryota > Metazoa > Echinodermata > Asteroidea > Paxillosida > Astropectinidae > Astropecten > Astropecten irregularis. The sequence goes on along the minus strand of OZ020248.1, from coordinate 1,309,810 downwards.
ACTGTGTGACCTGGAGGTCATTGAAATGAATGAACAGGTAGGTGAACAGGTGAATTGTTGTAGGATTCGCGAGGTGATACGATTGGTTTTGTGGGATGGTGCAATGCATTATCATTATACCATTGGTGTTGAAACATTTGCATTTTCCAAACCTGGGTTCCTGCTCTGGCTCCGGCTCCGGTTCCAGCTCCGGCTCTGGCTCGCACGCCCATTTGTAGGTAGCATGTATAGAAAAAGAATAATTTGGCTACGGCTTGGAAGTAGATCCAATGTTTTGAACAAAAAAATAGAGCTTCAGCTTCAACAAAGCACCACTGTCTGTATTTTCAGCATTTGGACGACAGAGATGAAACCATGGTCGGAGCAGAAGCCAATTAACCCACTACACTTACCACACAAGACAAGAACTGCTTGCCACACAATACCACAGTCTCCACAGGGTGAACTGGATCATAGACCATGCATTACCACATAAACCACAATGTTGTGTATAATCTGGGGCCTGTTTGTTTAATGCACAGGATCCCAAATTGTCGGATCCACGTCCTATGCAGGGTACGCTAAAATGGGATCCGGATCCGCAGGATTCGTCATAAACAAACAGGCCCATAGTATTGTATGGTATGCAGCATACCACACATACCATAGGAAAATCCATGTTCGGTACAGTGTGGTATGCCTTCCGATTATAGGGGATGAAGTGGATAAGAGTTAATTTGTAGAAGATTGTTGTTATCAATGCATGTTTGTGGTATCCACTGTCTTGCAGGTATCTGTTGTGCTGCTGTTCCCCCCATCCGGCAGTGTATGTCTAGGTCCTGGAACATCAGATGAATGGATGGTCAGTAAAGACTACATATCCATCCCTGTACCAGTCTTTGAAATGGGTAAGTAGCTCAATTGTTAAATATATTGGGATTGAGTCCTGATTTGGTTCTCTTCTGTGCCATGAAGGTTTTTCTCTGGATTCTCCAGTTATCCTCAATCCCTTCACAAAAAAAGAAACACTTTTGATGGGATGTACGTAGCTAGCAGCCAAGGTATCCTTATTTAACACATGCCTGGAAATGAAAAATATTGGAGCGTGACCTTTAGCGATTCAGCTTCAATGACGGACATCAAAATAATCTGGTGCGAAAGCTAGCTAGACTGCAAGGCCCTGCATTAGGACCATCAGTGTGTCCGTTTTCACCCCACTAGTTGTAGCACGTCGAGCACTTTGTATAAGCCATCTGTCAAGGCAATGAAAAATTGATCATAATTTGATCCTTGCATTCTTCTCTCCTGTTCCATCTCCCTCAGTTCACATGACCACCTACCAGTCAGAGTTTATCCGTCGCTTCACACGGCTTTCCTCCATCCTGGAGATAGACGCCCTGATAGCCCAGCAGACCCTCAGGGAAGCCTTCTCCTCGGACGAGGTCAACGACGCCAAGCAGAGGCAACAGCAGGTGCAGGACTACCAACAGGTAAGATCAGGATTACTTTCACCTCTACCGTGGTGGGGTGCTGTGGTCTAGTGGTCTGGTGTGTCGTACTCAAGATTTTGTAGGCAATCTCTACAGAATGTGGGTTCGAATCCAGCCATGGGCTAGTGGTGTTTGCGTCCTTGGGCAAGACCCTTTGTCACATATTGCTCCTCTTCACCCAGGAGTGAATGGGTACCTGTGAGGGTAGAGATGGCTTTGTGGGCCTGATTAACCCTTATGCGAGGCAGCCATGCTCTATAATCCCCAGGGAGCTGAGATTGTTTCAGGAATTTTATTGGGGCCCGATCATGACCAGGGATGATAATAATTGTAAGCACTTCAAATGGTTATTATTATGATTATTATTGGAATTAGGCTTGCCCTTCACCGACCTGTATTCAGCACTGCATACTCAGTTCTTTCTGAGTGTGTAGTACCAAATAATAGAATATCTTTTTTTAATGTGTAATTGATTCTGAAAACAACTGAGGACCACACAAACTCACAAAAAAGAGATTTTGTCAGTGTACACTGTACACGGTGCCCCCCAAAACCATTGTTTCAACTTGTTCACTATATCAAATTTTTGTTTATTTATCAGGAGTTGGAGACAACGTGGAAAGGCATGCGATGGATCATGGATGTACTGCAGTATGCACGGGACAAGCAGCTTCGAGGGGGCGTACCCCTCTCCGTCCTCTATGCACCCCCGCCCTCACCAGTGGGATCTCCCATGGAGGTCATAGGTGACACAGAGAGCATATTTGATGGTAAGGCATTTGGCAACATGGAAATGTCGATATGTTTCTCAGTCGCCCGAACTTTCTCCCACTCCTATGCAGACATGATTTTTTTTTCACGTAGCACCAAGATCAATCTTAAATCATATGAACTTATCTTAATTGCTAAGCAAAGTGTGATATCACAATACACATCACCAAGGTGATATTGACAACTCAACTTAAGAGTAATCTTCGTGAAACCCATCCCTGGTTTCTGGAATTTTAAATTTGCACTAAAACCATTTGAAAGCACATCAACAAAGCATCAAAACTTGTAGAGACAAAATTTCCTGAAATGTACTTCTTGTGCATACTTTGAATTCCCAAGATTTCCAATCCGCAAAACTGTGTTCTTTCAGTTGTTATGATCGAGAATAGAAAAAACTAAACTTACATCACTCCTATATAAGCCTCCCCATTATAACCCTTTTAGATGCCTGCTTGCAGCCTTAAGTTGTGGCCAAAGTCTCTGTTGTTTTTGTATAATACATGTATATATTTTGGTCTAGTTTGTCTATGATAATAGTAATGGTGACTATCATTATTAATTAAAGTACCTTTACTAAAATTCAAAGCACTGAGACGAGAAACAAAAAGAGAAAGACAGGGGTTACGAGAACAAAACAAAAACTTGTTTTAAGACGGCACCTGAAAATAGTAGTTGAAGGAACATTTCTGATGTTTGAGGGGATAGGGTTAGGGTTAGTTCCAGAGTTTCAGATCATAATTTCCTAAAAACAAATTCCTCTTGTTTACTGTTCTTACAAACAGACAAGTGCAACCTGCAGATACCAGATACTGATCAGAGTCAGCAGATGCAGTACTTGAATCAGAACAAAGACACCAAGCCCACCACCGGTATCCTCATAGTCTTCCCTGATTACAATTCGGGTCTCGCCAAGGGCACCAGCATCAAGGTGAGGAACAGAAAAATATATCAACTTGTTGCCTTATCTTTTAAGAAAGGAAGGTTTGCGGAGACAACATGTATAAATTCTTTTCTAGGAGTGAGGTTCTGAAAAGAACTGGTGAGAAGTAGTCTTGATGTTCCGGCCAGTGTGCTCTGGCCATCCTCAGGAGAGAGTGACGCCTGTGGGCCAGAGTACACTTGGCTGAAACATCGAGACAACTGCTCACTGTTTTTCTTTCGGAACAACACTTCTAGAAAAGAATTTATACATGGTGTCTCTGCAAACCTTTCTTATGTTACTTCCACCATACAAAGCTTCAAATTCTACATTTCTTTTCAATTTGATGGTTAACCCCTCAATGGAATTTCATGATTTAATTTGTCCTTGCCGAACTTCCTCTGAACACATCAGCCACCCTTGAGTTCCATGATTTCTCAAATTGGGCCATCCTTGGCCAGTGACTTGGTAGGGACGGGCAAGCAAAAAACCTATGCCGTTATCTTTTGTGTACAGAATCCTTCAGGTCATTGATCAACATCCAAGGTCATTAAGTGGCAGCATCTCTTAATGGGAGACTTTGGAGAACCTGTCTGCAAGTCAACAACGCACACGCACGCAATTGTGAGCATGCGCATGTTGTTTTGAGCCTGTGCTGTTGTGCGTGCGCGTGCTCTGTTGACTTGAAGACTGGTTCTCCAAAGTCTCCCATTGACTTGCTGAGAGTGATAGTGATCTTTTGAAGACTGGTATACATGTACATTTGCCTGGTTGTGCCAGTTAACCCCATCAGCTCTCCCTGCTATTCTGTCACCAGGGCTCTCATGTCTAAGTCGTTCTCTGTCTTTGGTATTTTTTACAGTTGCACGTGACCAGTAAGACCACGTGCTGCGAAATTGTCAGCCTTGTCATCCAGCAGCTTAACAAAGCCGTAGAGGCCCACGGCCTGGACGCCCCCCTGTACCTAGAGGATCAGTGGAACGATTTCTGCCTGGTGGCCATCATCAGTAACAAAGAGTACCAGCTGAAGGACGACCACTGCCCGCTCAAGCTGCAGAATCCCTGGACCAAAGGCCACCTCTACGTCCGGACCAAAGATGGCGGCCCCACGCTCCTCAGCACTGGACCGTCTACGGCTGTATGATGCTTGCTTCATAAACTCTCTTCCAGTGTAGTGAGAGACAGGTCGGCTCAGGCTGTGATTGCATTAGGCCGTCTCATAAATGACATTTTCAAATCAGTCTTCTTTTGACTGATACCCAATGTTCCCTTTGGATAAAGTGTGCGTGTGTGTGAGTTTGTAGCGGCATTCAAACTATGGACTAATAACACAAGGGACATTAGGGTCCACGATTGGAAAGAATGTACAAAACCAATGGAGCTGCTGACAAAACAGTTTAAGTCCAAACAAAAGAGGAACAATATGGGTCCACATTTGCAGGGAATGGGAGACTTTGGAGAACCGGTCTTCAAGTCACAATTGGGAGCATGCGCGCATTGTTTTGCGCCTGCGCTATTGACTTGAAGACCTGTTCTCCCAAAGTCTCCCATTACCGGCACACATGTAGCTGTGTGTATATGGTTTCATGGCTTCTCACAAGCAACTGAAAAAAAGGTATTTGTCAATTTGGAGCCACCATCAACCTGGGGCTGGATAGCTCAGTTGGTAAGAGCACCAGTACGGTAATCTCGAGGTCACAGGTTCACATCACATGTCAGCTGACTTTTCTCTGTTCGTCTTTAAATGTTGCTCTGAGTGTTGGTCCTTTGATGAGGATACCGCTACGATTGAAATATTAGGCCTTTTCTCATCACTGTAGTTATGTTGCTATGGAAAGTGCATCTGACAATGGTGATCATTTGGCATAAGCCGCCACATTGACATATCAATCAAATCAATTATTCTATCATTTTTGGGATCCTGAAATGTGACAATTTTTATGCCACTGTTACACCTGGGATCGATTTCACCAAACTCATCGTAACTTACTTTCAATCGTAGGACTTATGAGGCATTGCAGTCCTACATGTACGTAGGATAGGCCCCCTACGATGGGTTATACTTCGATCATAGGGCTTCGTGAAATCGACCCCGGAACCTTTTGTTGGCATGCATGAGAGTATCATTGAAATTGGCTGCAATCAGTTATTCATTTCATTTTGCTAATAAGCAAGAGGTGGCGGTTCAAATCCCACATGATATTGTTGTGTGCACTCAGGGGCACCGAGCATGCATTGCTGATGCATGCCAGTGAAGGGCAAGCCCTCATTTAACTGTTAAGCATGATCTCTTTTGACAAGTATTTCACTTTGCTTAATCTCTCTCTGGAATTGAAGAAGTCATGCCGAGTCATATTTCAGATTTTACAAGGGACCAGGAGCAAAAAAAAAACATGGAACTAAAATTTAAAGAGTTACCCTTATTCGTCCGGTTGCAAGTTGGACCCCTTTTGCCTTTTCAAATAATCATTAAAAAACAAATCAAAGAAATTCCTCAAATTGCTCAAACTCCAGGTGACATATCAGGTCTTGACTCCTACTCTCTGCAGCTCTGATTCTTAGTGCACATCACAAATACCCTGAAACTTTTGCTTTAGCAATTTGATACTTTCTTTGTGGTGCATGAAAACTGCACAGTGATTTTATCAATTTGCTTCAAATGCCCTTGAAAGTAATTTGTGAAGTCATGCCTAAGACTGTAATGTTGTGGCTGTTATACCAATGCAGTTATGCTGCTGCATTGGAACCGGTTATTGCATTGTCATTGGAATGAGATGTACAATACAGCGCTGGCAAACACAACACAGGGTTATTACATTATATGTTATTCCTAGACTGTCATTGTCCAAGGACAGCAGGGTTTAATATTGAATTTGACATTCAGTGTTTTTCACCAGGGATCTATTGAGTTTGTGATAATTGAACAGTACACCAGCTGTCATTGACCTATGCCATTGAAAGGTTGTATCATACTTTGGTAAGAAACCAAAACAGAAATGTTCACAGATTTACGTATAACTTACAGGGTATGAAGATGGTGGTGGACGGGTGGTAGAAACATACCGTTAAAATTTTTCCGCCTGAAATGGTTTATTTATCCAGAAATTAGTAAAACAACGACCGAAAATCTTTTTTGATTTTTTAAAAGATCAAAAATAAAAGAGAAAAGACTTTAGAAATACTTTTGCTGTTTTTCACTGTTTTCTCAAAAAGTGGGCACCGTATGTGACTGAAATTTTCACAGATTACTTTTACCGTATCTTCCTTGATATTTTTGCCCATGAATCTGTATTTCGTTGATAAAAACCAAAGTATGATATTACCTTTAATATTGAATTTGACATTCAGTGTTTTTCATCGGGGATCTATTGAGTTTGTGATAATTGAACAGTGTGCACTGGCTGTCATTAACCTCTGCTGCACAGAGAATGCCAACTACACAACTCATGGACACTGCTAATCAGCCTTGCATTCCAAGGTCTTGCATTATGAAACCAATGCATACTGGGTATTCACGTTCAAAGAATTGTTGTCAGGGCCAATTATCCTGTTACTGACGTTATGTGCAGTCAGTCAAAAGCCAGAGTGTATGATTGGAAAAAAATCCAAACCATACCAAAGTCAAAATCACTATTATTCTGTTGTCTGTCTAATGGATGTCTTCATATCCCAGTAGCTTGAGAGCATGCTAGACCCTTGGTGCATTTTAATGAATTATTCTTCATCCATGCTTGAACAGAAGGATGAAATGAATCTTCCTTACATACGTTCCCCTGTCTGTATTATGACAATAACTGCCACATGCAAACCGTAGTCTGCTAGCTACAACCACTGCCAGTGCATTTCTCCTGTGATTGTTCAAACATTTCAAAAATTAAATAAGACACTTGGAAGGATTGTCCAACCAATTTAAAGGGTATGAAAAGCATAGCACTTCCCCTAGCAATACTATTAAGACAGGAGGTTGCCAGTTCGAATCCTGCTCCAGTCAATTTAGTGTCTTTGTTCACTTTTGAATGACTTTGAATTCAGTCAGTTTCCCTTGTGGTTATTTGATGATAACACTATTAAGAAACAGAGTTGATAGACAGTACAAAACAAACAAACAAACAAACTAACAAACAACAACAAGCTTTTAAACCAAGAAATCACAAGACAACAGAAAAAGTCAGGAAATTTTCATGCAGAAAAATTTATTCAAAGTTTCCAGATATTTCTTCAATTGCAAACTTCCCTTTTTTTTATTGAATGCTTGACGTTTTCAGGGATTCAAGACAATTATGAGATGCATGTAAGAATCTTGATTAAAGTCTAGTGTGTGCAATATAATCCAGACCTGTGGCCAATTTCATTGAGCTGCTTAAACATCAAAAACCTTGTTACATAAAATCAGTATGCCAGCTAAAACTTGTGAATGTTATGCTCAGCAAACAATGACCGAATACAAGTCAAAAGCGGTAAACATCAAATGAAATTTTGTTTGGCAATCCTGCTCAAACAAGGAAGACTTTTTATGCTTAAGCAAATTTTGTGCTTTATAAGCAGCTCTTTGAAATTGGCCCTAGCTCTAGCCATTTTGGTTTTAGTTTTATTTTATCAAAGACAGGAATTTTTTTTGTATTGTACAGATTTCATAGTCAAAGATTCTTTAACAGTTTTCATATATCTATATTTATTATGACTTTTGGCTTCCTTTTAGAATTTTGGCGATATACTGCAAAAAGCTGTGGAATTCATTATTTTTGAGCAGAAACAAGCAATTCTAGGTTCAATCACATCTTGATGCGGAAAAATGCATGCGGCAACGCAAACCCATTTCAAAAAATTGTTCTTGTTATGTATATTTGTTTTTAATATTGAAATGAAGCTAAAGTATTTGCCAGTCTGTATGAAAAATATGAAAAGTTTTATTTTTTAAATAGAAATTCTCAGATTAATTCTTGTTGTTGTTATTATTTTTTGACACAAATTTACTGGCCTTTTCCAGAAAAGGATTATGAAGCGACATTTTTTTTGTAATGATTAATTTTGGTCGGGTTCCCCCAAAAAACTGTTCAACAATTTATACTTGATAGTGCTCATCGGTAGTCAGGGTACTCTTCTTAGCCACATCTGCAGATCCAAGTGTGCTTGTGCTGTTTTATGTATTTATTTATGTGTTATTTGTTTTGTTTTTACTTTTAATGCATATATGGACTTTGAACGCCACAGATGAGACCAAAAGAAATTCCGTTTCAAAACAAACATTTTGATGCGCTTCTTAGTTGTGCGCCAGTTTAAAAAATCAGTTTTCACCACTAATATTTGTTAGCCGATCGAGTCACAAATATTCAAATTTCTCTTTCAATCCTTCCTCCTTTTCAAAAATTATAAATCTGATAGTTGAAAGATCTTCCTCCTTATAAATCTGTCTTCATCTGGATTGAATTCCTACCAATTTCTAGTCTCCTTCCATTAACATTTTCCATAGAAAAAAAAACTTTTGACATTTTAATCTGTTGCTCAAAATGAGTTTTCTTCATGAAATATTAGGTTGAAGGGAATGGTAGTCTTTTTTCGTAGGTGATGCAGTGTTGTAACTAGAGACCAATAATTGAGGGGCGGGGCACACCAGTATTTCAAGAGGGGCAAAGGAAACACTTAGTGAACTTCAGTGAAGCAATTCTTTGAAAAAAATAAATGGGATTTCAAATTGAGGGGTTGGGGCTCCATCATCTATTGGTATGGCAATTTTGGCCAACATTTTTCATCATTTTTAAAATACATTTATCTTTGGCACAATGCAATTAATTAATCAATTACTAATAAGGCATGGGAAAAAAATTTGCAGCACATTATTAACTTCCTTGCTGCTCCAAGTTACTGGAAATCAAACATTTATAACTTTTTCTCTTCCCTTTGTTGTTTTTGAAGACTTTACCATTGTCGTCTTTGAAGCAGCTTAATATCTTATTTACCACTCGCTTGAGTGCAACCTTCATCTGCCATTATGTGTTTTACATAGTAACGTTTCAGATGTAATGTTAACCCAAAATAATTGTATAGTTGTACATTCTTTTTAAATATAAATCCTGTATGATAGAAATGTAAATATAGACAGAAACCATTTGTGTCGGTTTTAGCACTACATGTACAGAGGATATTTATTAAAAATAAGCACATGATGGAATTCAATAATGAAAACTTAATAAAATATGTGTGCCATTTTACAAAGAAAAGAAATTGATAAATTGTTCGGTGTGTTCATTTATTCATTTTAATTTTTCATAATGGCAAAGTAGATTAATATGATTAGTATAATAATTGGGGGTCAGGTTGGTGTAGTGTTTTTTCCTAGCAATTCAATAGTGCCCTGGTTTTAATGAGTCCGGCTCGGTTCACAAAGTATGGAATTGGGTTTTCAGTCCCTTCCTGATTCTGGATCTTCTTAGAGAGGATTGGGGGGAGCGAGTCCAGAATAGGAGATCAGTGGTCAAGTTCCAGTATTTGGGGTTAGGGTTGATGGTCAAGGTTGACTTGGGTCAATTGCTCCTCATAAGTCTGAGATCTGAACATAAACCTCAGACCCTGCTGACCCAGAACTTGACCCTGACCCTATACCACCAAGGAACAATTAAGTAATAAGCCCCAACCCCTGACTTTGACACCAAGAACCCCCCCCCCACACTAATTTGTACCCTAACCAAAGTCTCCTGACAAACCAATCACTGACTTATGTAATCCTTGACCATCGACACTAACTCCAAACCCCAAATCCCCAGCTGACTCAAACCTGACCTCAATTCCCACTCCCATTATCATGGGAGGCCCACCAAGACCCAGCCTACCCTCCATGCCTTAAAAATATAAATAAATGTTTTGTTCTTGTGAAGTTGTGTTTTTTGTTTTTGTCATGAACTTCATTTTTTTTTTCAACACTATTCCCAACTTATGAAACATTTGTTGTCAGGTTTTCATTTTTTATATACATTATAAAAAAATGTATTTGTGCACAAACGTATATGGGAGTACAACCCAGCTACAAAATTATACCCCCGGGTCTGAGGACGTGTCTACGCTACTGTTTTTTTGTTCAAATTTATTTTTAAATTGTGCGTCCTTGGTAAGGTCAAGAACGAACAGTTCATTCGCCTAGTTAATTCGCATACAATGCCCAATGTTATTATCGTACGATAGTAATTTGAATATTTGTTGAATATTCATGTATACAAACTTTATTTACAATTCGATGCATCAGGGGCCAATTTCATAGAGCTGCTTAGCACATAAAAATGCTAAGCATGACATATTTGTTTTAGTAAAAACAGGATTAACAACCAAATTTCCTTGTGTTGTGTATCAATTGCAATTGCTCTTTGGCTGTTGTTTGCTGACCATGAATATGAAATAGAATTTTCAATGGGGTGGTTTGTTTTATTGGGCAAGCCATTTTTCTGCTAAGCAATTTTTTTTGTGCTAAGCAGCAGGTCATGATCATGATATGCAGGTGGGATTGCACGTGATGCATAAAAATTATGCAGCATAGCAATGATACTACATGTATACAGTGTGAACACGGTCGAGTCAACGTGTCGAACGTACATGTACATGTACATGTACATGTACATTACTGCACTGCATGCACTGTATGTAGGACTGGGCTAAGCTACGTACGCACAATACATTGGGCGCCAAGATTTAGTACCGATGTTCGCTCACGATTTTACAAGATGATAGACTCAAATCTCCCTCTTTCTCAGCTGCTCATGGTCCGCACGGGCTGCAGCAGTCACGGCTGTGACTTCTGTGACAAACTGGCATCCTTCTTCCCGCTGTGACGGCGACAAAAGACCGGCTAAATTGTCGGAACTTTTAACATTTTTGGTTTGGAATACAAACCGAAAAATAAGAACCGTAGCGTAGGTATTTTGTGTTATTATGTGTTTGTTGCATCAGTTTTCTGAGAAACTGCAACGGCTTTCCCCATGTTAATTCCACCTGACGTCAAAGTAGGATTCTGAAGTATTCACCAGTAAACCCTCCTGCAACAGATGAGCAAAGGTGCTCCACTTCTAGACCGAATAAAATCGGGAGATTGGAAAAATATGGAGTTGTTCAATGTGAGTATGAAACTATTTTTTTATTTTTTTGTCATCTTATCTATTGTCACATGTTTTCTACCCTGGTTGAATTATCGGCACTTTCACACTTTTCCCCCTACAGAAAGTTTCAAAATTTAACTACCATGCGAGGAGATTGATGTATGATTATAGAATGATCGGAAAGTTCATGTTGAAATAGCTTAAACTTGTGTGAATTTGGGGTGATTCCGAAGTCTTCCAAAGAATACGTGACAATATGGACCCTATGGGAGATAGTGTGTTGACTCTGTGCAGTGGGTGTAATGGTTGGAACTGGTTAGGACTGGATCCATAGTGCTGTACTGTAGGGTGACATCTGTATGCAATGTACACAGTATGTGCTTGTGCAATGTTCTTATTACTGTGTGCAGTAAGATGGCCTTGAAAGGGATTTATGGCCTGTCTACATGGTCTAGTATAATAAAAACCTGTTCATTTCTGAGAATCTCAGAATTGTACCACTTGGTGAAATCCTTACTTTATCATTATGATGGTTGAATAAACATATTTATTCATGTTTTCCATGAATTTTTTATGATGTCATACAACTTTGATAAAGTACGCCTAGACCTATAAATTTATCTTATCAATTTATAGGTAATGGTTTACAAGCAGGTCCGATACCGATATCAACTTATCAAGGGAATAAAAACAACTTAGGCCTAATAGTTTCTACTGTTCCAAAATGATATTTTTTACTTTCAGCATATGTTCCTGAGTCCTTAAATCCCCAGATTTGTGTGCGACATTTCAGAGTAAAAATACAATTTTCTTACCTGTTTGTTGCAAACTTCAAACCAGACAGACAAAACAGTTTTATTCCCTTTATAGGTATCAGACCTGCTTGTACACCATTACCAATTTATAGAATAAGATAATTATTTGCCAATTCCTTTGAAATTTGTCCCTCTAGAACTGCAGTCAACATGCCGTGCAAATTAAATTTTTGAAATTTGTTCTATTTCATCCCAAAATTAATTCTTACAATTCATTTTGTAACCCCCTTAGTTTCTGGAATTTTAGTTTCTGGCCTATAAAATACTCAATAGTCAGGCCTTGAATTTTGTTCTGAAAAGGGCAAGGCCACTTCCATTGGAAAATCAAAATGTCTATGTAAACATTTGAAAGGGGCACGTAGGCCAAGAACCTGGGCAACAAAGGCCATGGCCTCCGTTAAATTCAAGGCTTGGTAACATTCAGTCATTTATCATTTATCATTAACTATGTAATACAAGTTGTATGAATTCAATAATACTGTATGTATCACATAATTTATATAGGGAACTATTGACTTATTCATTTATTGATTTGTGTTGTTTTATTAACTATTTTCAACAGTGAAACAATCCGCAATTACAGGAACAGTTTGTCTTTTATATTAAAATATTGGAGGAAAGCCGCATATGAAAAAAAAACAAAAAAACATACACACACATCCGCGAACACAATCAAGAACAGTCATTCATTGATTTTGCCCAAATTGTTAATACCAATTTTTGATGAATTTTTGCGCCTGTTAGTTTTTGTGATATATGAAGTTTGAAAATGAAATGATTGGAAGAAATGCTCTCATTAACAAAGAATATTGCTGAAAGATGTCTTTCGTAAAATTGAACAAACTTATGACCGTTTACCAAAAAATAACCATATTACAATGCGTCTTTCGTATTATACATGACCATTGATGATGCCTTGAATTTTGGCGAGCTGCTGAGAAGCAGTGCGAGTCTATGTAATATCCGATTTCCGTCCGTATGTCCGTCAGTGCGTCCGGCCGTCTGCGTGAAATGTTAAAGTTTTTTTTAGTATATGTGCTTGAACCCCAATTTTTTTAGATTTTTTTTTATGCGTGCGTTGTCCAAAATAATGTTGTAATTATTGTAAATGGAAAATGTTGAATTTTTTTCTATTGTTTCAAAATGTTGAAGTTTTTTCTATTGTTTCAAAATGCTGATTTTTTTTTTTTTTTTTTTTGAATGGGTGTGTTGTCCAAAATAATCTTGAGATTTTTGTAAATGAAAGATGTTGAATTTTTTTCTATTGTTTTAAAATATTGAAGTTTTTTCTATTGTTTCAATTTTTTTTTTTTTTTTTTTTTTTGGATGGGTGTGTTGTCCAAAATAATGTTGTTATTATTATAAATGAAAAATGTTAAAGTATTTTTTATTGTTTCAAAATGTTGACATTTTTTTGGGATGGGTGTGTGTGTGATGGATGGGTGTTTGCTATCATGTTTGTGACTGCATGTAAGGCTGCAGCGAGCCATGACAGCTTCGCTGTTCTAGTTAATGTCTTTGAAGGCCATGAAGCCCACACTATCTTCCCATCTGACTGCCCTAAATAATTATGACATGACCCTGTTATAACATGTCAACCTATTGACCCATCAAAATCAATATTGCCGCCTGTTGATCAAGGTAAAAGCACTGTGTGCATGGTGCAACTTAGGGCTAAAGTCATGTACATACAGTACATGTACATGTATGTACATGTAGGTTCTACATGTACATGTACATGTAGGCTTGGTTCTTGGATGGGTGAGGCTAATTTTTTTTTATCATGAAGAGCACCAAGCCTGGCTTATCCCGGCCTGTCAATCAAACTGTGTGCACTAGCATTGACCAATTAGAGAACACAAAAGCTTAACAATGGTTGCTATTATAAAACTAGACATTGTGGTTGTGGGAACAACCACTAGGTGTTCGGGGTCTCATTTCGTACTGGAACTGTTATGAGAATGTCTGTTGGAACGCATGTGTGGCATATTGAAATACACTTAAACTCTGTGACTGAGGAAATACTGATCATGCTGTGTGCAGTGTATTCGTATTATGTACACTGACTGATAGCGTATAGAAAATGGTGTCACCTTTAAATAATGTAAAATTGCCCGGACGATAACTTCCGGTTAGTTCATCACAAACAACTGAACATTTGCAAAAATCATTGTATGCGTACGATGTAAACAATTTGCAATTTGCACTGATGTACGTCATGTAATTACCGAATAAACAGTATTTGAATAATTACATCATGTTTCCTTTAAAAACACATAACTTCTGGTTGAATGACGTCACAGATTTCAAACTTCACACACATGTCAAGGTGCATTAGTGCTTCACACTCACAAAATTTGGCGGAAATCCGTTGTTTACTTTTGGATTACGTAATCACTGTATATCTTTAATCAACCGTAGAGGGCGCTATACAGCGTGTATGACGTCATCGTTTATATTTTCTGAAAGCCCAAGACCTACTCTATCTTTTACCCAGAGGGGTTTAATGTGCCCAAATCCTTCCGTTTTCGAGTTATTTTGAGTCAAACTTCAACTTCCGGTAACACCGGAAGTGAAGGTCATTTGTACACAACACTAAATATGTTAATTGTTGAGATTCACGTGATGAGTAACATATGTCAATATCAAAATTGTAGGTCATGTGGTTCTCAAGTTATAAAGCACCAAAGTTTTTCCTAAAACGCTTGTAATTTGATACCCGATGACGTCATCATGACGTCAATCTTCTAAATACAACTTGACATCATGACCCAAGTTCCCACCAAGTTTCATGTCGATATCTTTTAACTGTCATATAGAAGTCCTGCTGACAAGTTTGGGAAGAAGAAAAAAAAGAAAAGAACTAGACATTGTGGTTGTGGGAACAACCACTAGGTGTTCGGGGTTTCATTTCGTAGTGGAACTGTTATGTGAATGTTTGTTGGATTGTATGTAATCAATGGCATAATTATTGAAATACTGCGTAAATATATTGCGTGATACTGATCATGCTGATTGCCATATTCATACACTGACAAATAGCGTATACATAGAAAATGGTGTCACCTTTAAATATGTAATACTTACCTGGACGATAACTTCCGGTTAGTTAATCACAAACAACTGAAAATTTGCAGAAATTATTCAATGCGTACGCTGTAGATATCTTGCAATTTTCACTGATGTACGTCATGTACTTAAAGAGTAAACAGTATTTGAATAATAACATCATTTTCCCTTTAAAAACGCATAACTTCCGGTTAAATGACGTCACTGATTTCAAACTTCGCAAACATGTCAAGGTGCACTAGTGCTTCACACTCACCAAATTTGGCGGAAATCTGTTTTTTACTTTTGGATTATGTAATCACTGTATATCTTTAATCCACCGTAGAGGGCGCTATACAGCCCGTATGACGTTATCGTTTATATTTTCTGAAAGCCTAAGACCTACTCTATCTTTTTGCCAAGCAATTGTATGTGGCCAAAACCTTTCCGATTTTGAGTTATTTTGAGTCAAAGTTCAACTTCCGGTAACACCAGAAGTGAAGGTCATTTGTACACAACATTGAATATATTAATTGTTCACATTCATGTGGTGAGTAACATATGTCAATATCAAAATCGTAGGTCATGTGGTTCTCAAGTTATAAAGCACCAAAGTTTTTCCTAAAAACGCGTGTAATTTGATACCCGATGACGTCATCATGACGTCAATCTTCTAAATACAACTTGACATCATGACCAAAGTTCCCACTAAGTTTCAACTCAATATCTTGTACCTGTCACCAAGAAGTCCTGCTGACAAGTTTGGGTGGAAGGAGAAAAAAAAAAAAAAAAAAAAAAAAAACTCGAACAATAACAATAGGTGTTCGGCTTGAACCCGAACACCTAACTAGACATTGTGGTTGTGGGAACAACCACTAGGTGTTCGGGGTCTCATTTCGTACAGGAACTGTTATGAGAATGTCTGTTGGAACGCATGTATGGCATATTGAAAAAGGCCTACACTTAAAACTGTGTGACTGAGCAAATACTGATCATGCTGGGTGCAGTGTATTCCTATTAGGGGCCTATAATTATGTACACTGACTGATAGCGTATGGAAAATGGTGTCACCTTTAAATAATGTAAAATTGCCCGGACGATAACTTCCGGTAAGTTAATCACAAACAACTGAAAATTTGCAAAAATCATTGAATGCATACGATGTAAACAATTTGCAATTTGCACTGATGTACGTTATGTAATTACCGAATAAACAGTATTTGAATAATTACATCATGTTTCCTTTAAAAACACATAACTTCTGGTTGAATGACGTCACAGATTTCAAACTTCACACACATGTCAGGGTGCACAAGTGCTTCACACTCACAAAATTTGGCGAAAATCCGTTGTTTACTTTTGGACTACGTAATCACTGTATATCTTTAATCCACCGTAGAGGGCGCTATACAGCGTGTATGACGTCATCATTTATATTTTCTGAAAGCCCAAGACCTACTCTATCTTTTACCCAACAAGGTTTTATGTGCCCAAATCCTTCCGTTTTTGAGTTATTTTGAGTCAAACGTCAACTTCCGGTAACACCGGAAGTGAAGGTCATTTGTACACAACACTAAATATGTTAATTGTTGACATTCACGTGTTGAGTAACATATGTCAAAATCATAATTGTAGGTCATGTGGTTCTCAAGTTACAGAGCACCAAAGTTTTTCCTTAAAACGCATGTAATTTGATACCCGATGACGTCATCATGACGTCAATCTTCTAAATACAACTTGGCATCATGACCGAAGTAACCACCAAGTTTCAAGTCAATATCTTGTAACTATCATCAAGAAGTCTTGCGGACAAGTTTGGGAAGAAGGAAAATAAAAAAAAGAAAAAAAAAAACTCGAACAATAACAATAGGTGTTCGGCTTGAACCCGAACACCTAAAAAAAAAAACTAGACATTGTGGTTGTGGGAACAACCACTAGGTGTTCGGGGTCTCATTTCGTACTGGAACTGTTATGAGAATGTTTGATGGAACGCATGTATGGCATAATTATTGAAATACACTTAAACTGCGTGACTGAGCAAATACTGATCATGCTGATGGACAGTGTATTCGTACATGTACACTGACTGATAGCGTATAGAAAATGGTGTCACCTTTAAATAATGTAAAATTGCCCGGATGATAAGTTCCGTTTAGTTCATCACAAACAACTGAAGATTTGCAAAAATCATCGTATGCGTACGATGTAAACAATTTGCAATTTGCACTGATGTACGTCATGTAATTACCGAATAAACAGTATTTGAATAATTACATCATGTTTCCTTTAAAAACACATAACTTCTGGTTGAATGACGTCACAGATTTCAAACTTCACACACATGTCAAGGTGCATTAGAGGGCGCTATACAGCGTGTATGACGTCATCGTTTATATTTTCTGAAAGCCCAAGACCTACTTAATCTTTTACCCAGAGAGGTTTTATGTGCCCAAATCCTTCCGTTTTCGAGTTATTTTGAGTCAAACTTCAACTTCCGGTAACACCGGAAGTGAAGGTCATTTGTACACAACACTAAATATGTTAATTGTTGAGATTCACGTGATGAGTAACATATGTCACTATCAAAATCGTAGGTCATGTGGTTCTCAAGTTATAAAGCACCAAAGTTTTTCCTAAAAACGCTTGTAATTTGATACCCGATGACGTCATCATGACGTCAATCTTCTAAATACAACTTGACATCATGACCGAAGTTCCCACCAAGTTTCATGTCGATATCTTTTAACTGTCATATAGAAGTCCTGCTGACAAGTTTGGGAAGAAGAAAAATAAAAAAAAGAAAAAAAAAACTAGAGGTTGTGTCTGTTGAAAACAGAACACAAGGCTTTTCCGTTTTATGATATTAAAATAAATTGTCAAAACCTTTAACCCATAAAGACATTTGATTAAGATATTTAATTAAGCCTACTTTTAATATTCTTCGTCATGTATGTGTCACAAATGAAAGACCTTGCCTAACATTGTCTATTGGTGAAAGAATAATGATCATAGCTCTTACCACTTTTAAATGAGGAGCTACTTCCTGTTTGACCGGAAGTAGAGGTCACAGAGGTCAAGCAACGTTTCCCAATGAAAGACCTTGCCCAACATTGACATTTGGTGAAAGAATCATGAGGGGAGCTCTTACCACTTTTAAATGAGAAGCTACTTCCTGTTTGACCGGAAGTAGAGGTCACAGAGGTCAAGCAATGTGTCACAATTGAAAGACCTTGCCTAACATTGTCTATTGGTGAAATAATCATGATCATAGCTCATACCACTTTTAAATGAGGAGCTACTTCCGGTTTGACCGGAAGTAGAGGTCACAGAGGTCAAGCAATGTAACACAAATGAAAGACCTTGCCTAACATTGTCTATTGGTGAAAGAATCATGAGGGGAGCTCTTACCACTTTTAAATGAGAAGCTACTTCCTGTTTGACCGGAAGTAGAGGTCACAGAGGTCAAGCAATGTGTCACAATTGAAAGACCTTGCCTAACATTGTCTATTGGTGAAATAATCATGATCATAGCTCTTACCACTTTTAAATGAGGAGCTACTTCCTGTTTGACCGGAAGTAGAGGTCACAGAGGTCAAGCAACGTTTCCCAATGAAAGACCTAGCCCAACATTGACATTTGGTGAAAGAATCATGAGGGGAGCTCTTACCACTTTTAAATGAGAAGCTACTTCCTGTTTGACCGGAAGTAGAGGTCACAGAGGTCAAGCAATGTGTCACAATTGAAAGACCTTGCCTAACATTGTCTATTGGTGAAATAATCATGATCATAGCTCTTACCACTTTTAAATGAGGAGCTACTTCCTGTTTGACCGGAAGTAGAGGTCACAGAGGTCAAGCAACGTTTCCCAATGAAAGACCTAGCCCAACATTGACATTTGGTGAAAGAATCATGATCATAGCTCTTACCACTTTTAAATGAGGAGCTACTTCCGGTTTGACCGGAAGTAGAGGTCATAGAGGTCAAGCAATGTGTCACAATTGAAAGACCTTGCCTAACATTGTCTATTGGTGAAAGAATCATGATCATAGCTCTTACCACTTTTAAATGAGGAGCTACTTCCTGTTTGACCGGAAGTAGAGGTCACATAGGTCAGGTAATGTGTCACAAAGGAAGACCTTGCCTAACAATTACTTTTGGTGAAAGAATCAACTTAATATCTCAAATCGTTGATTTTTTGTTGATTTTTAAAGATTTTGATTTTTAAATTCAAATTGCTTGTCACATGACACCTGATGACGTCACAATCACGAAAAGTTTCGGCAAACAACTACCCTATAGGGACTTCCTTCTGACCAAGTTTGGTAAATATCGGAAGTTTTAAAGAGACCAAAGTGCCGCCGACAAAAAGTCTATGGTAACTCAAACGACAAGAAGAAGAAGAAGAAGAAAAAAGAAAAAAAATCAGAACAAAAACAATACCTTTTCCGTTGAACACGGAAAAGCCAAAAACAGAACAAAAGCAATACCTTTTCCGATTGAAATCGGAAAAGCCAAAAACTCGAACAATAACAATAGGTGTTCGGCTTGAACCCGAACACCTAAAAAAAAACTCGAACAATAACAATAGGTGTTCGGCTTGAACCCGAACACCTAAAAACTCGAACAATAACAATAGGTGTTCGGCTTGAACCCGAACACCTAATAATAGCCATTGTCATCCATTACCTTGGTCAAATTCGGTCACATGCAGTAACACATGGCATTGCTAATGTGGTGGGTATTATGAGCAAAGACAAACAGTCATGAGTGACTCCTGACCAAGGCAAAGAAGGCCATTGCCACTGTGGCCTCTGTAAATCACTACTGGAGGCCAACATTGTCAACCCTTTGAACTTTATATCACACTGACTTTCCAACTTCTCTGGTTGATGTTGACTTGTATCAAAATTCAAAACCAGACGTAAATGTCTATAAGTATCAGTGTTTGAATACGGGTGTTTCACAATAATGCGCCACCATGAGTTTGCAACGCGTTTGCCAATTTGTCGACAAACTGCGCATCTTTCAACATGCGACTATTGTGAAACGCCCGTATTGCAGCCCTGAATTAAATGCTGTACAAGTCTCTAGTTACTGTTAGCAACGCATTTGAGTTGTTTAGTGACCAATAATGAAACACAGTTGTTGAAATTAAGTGCAACTTACTCAGTACTCACAAGTTTGTACTACTAAGTTGCACATGTGCCCATGCAGATGAAATGCACTACAATTTATATGTACAAAGATGGCTGAGCCTGATTTTATCCTCCCATTGTTTTGACATCGCGGCCCAATCAGCCATCTTGTTTCAAACATGATACTACTGATACTTGACATACTGTCCTGTGGAACACTGCTAAACCGAACATTTATTTGGTTTAATATTATACCTAACATCATCCTTGGCTCCCGATTTTTGTGTACAATACATACCCAACTATGGTTCTTTAAATCATTATAACAAACGACCACTATAACGGACAATATCTGTGCATCCCGCCACGTTCGTTGTAGTGGCATTCTAACTTCACTGTACATGTGCAGATTCTATAACGTTGTGTCTTTCTCTCCATACTGCAGTCTCCTATTTTCAAGTCATTCGTGGCCGGCTCCCTGAGCGGAACCTGCTCCACAGTACTGCTTCAGCCACTGGACCTGGTCAAGACCAGAATCCAGTCACCAGCCATGATGGAGCACAACCATCGAGGGATACTGTACACTATCAGCAGTGTCATCCGTCATGAGAAAATCCTGGGGCTCTGGAGAGGAGTCATTCCTGTGAGTCAAATTCAATGTTTCAAACATTGTCTTGGGTTGTTGTTATTCCGGGGGTTTGGAGTTTTTAATTTTTCAAATAATGCTCTGGGGTCGATTTCTCAAAGCCCAACGATAACCCATCGTAGGGGACCTATCCTGCATAGGGCTACAATGCATCATGAGCCCTACGATTGAAATTTTCAGTGAGTTTGGTGAAATTGGCCCCTTGCCATTTTGAAACAGAATATCGATAAAGAACGACAAAAGGACGAGACTGTCACTGGCTTCTTTTTCCACGTCCCAAAATGTTTTGTCTGAAATTTTTTACCGCCAAATGTTTGGCTTGAATTGTACCAGGCAGCATAGACCTAAAGGCCATTGTCTTCATGCACCACAGACTGCTAGTCCTGTACTCACTCACTGTAGGAAGGTCGTTCACAAGAAAAACACAGATTACCAGTTTCGCATACGCTGTTTAGTATTGTCCTATTTCATTTTCCAAATCCTTTGTGATTTATGTCCTATGCATCATTTTTGGTTTGTTAACATTGCCAAGGATATGAACAAAAAAACCGAGTTCAACAAACTATGTATTTTGTTTACTGTAGGCCAATGAGCTGTATGAGATAAAAGTCTCATGCTTAGGCATGTTATCAGATAAATGGTGCTGACGTGATCAAATTTTATCTCTATTTTTGGACAACATGCTCAGGAATGATTGCCAGACCTTTGGTCCTTATTCAAGCTTATATTTGCATGTAATGCATGATCTAATCTGCGCCGGTTTAGAGTTTGTACCAGCGTCCTTCACCATGGTTTGTCAAACAATAACAATTGGAAATGTTTTTTTGGCAGGATGAGACATGCCATTGGCCAGGAATAATAATAGACTGGGTTTTGGCATCTGTCCTTGCTTGCTTGTACTCTGCCTTGTTGTTACCATTAGGCCGAAGAAAAACAATTGTCGTGTTGCCCTCAGCGACCGACCGTAAAATGCCAAAACTTTCCTTAAAAAAATAAATAAATAAAAATCACCATTTTTGACAGAAAATGTAAGATTTAGCAGTAAAAAAGCATGTCTCCTCAAAACAACCCAAGACCATTGATTTATAAGCCCTGGTGACCATACATCCTGTATTTATTCTTAAATGTTTGAAAGTCTGCCCCCCCCAAAAAAAAATCAACCGACCGACCCAAAATTTTAATTTTTCCACTTGAGGGCAACACAACAATTCTTTTTTTTTTTTCGACCTTATGTACAGCAACCTTGACTGTGTTGCATTGATACCGTATAATAAATGTCTGCTGTAAGCAGGATGTGTTATCCATTAGTGACATGTGGGCCTACATGTATAATAAACCAGCAGACCATGGTAAAAAACATGCTTGCTGAAAGGTACAGTGCAGGATTGGTACCATACCCAAACAGAAATTTTCACAGATTTACGTATAACTTTCAGGGTATGAAGATGGTGCTGGTGGAAACATATTGTTCAAATATTTCTGCCTGAAATGCTGTATTTATCCAGAAATAAGTACAAGTGTAAAGCAAAGACCGAAAACAGTTTTGATCTCGGGGTAAGATCAAAACCATTCTTTATGTTTTATAAGAAAAATTAAGTAGGTTTTTCACTATTTTCTTGTGACTCGGATGTCCGATTGAGCTCAAATTTAACCTTCAAATTTGACCTTTACCAATCATGTATTATACCTTTAAATTCCAGTGAAACTAGGCTGCAACAGTGCCCCCAACCTTGTAATAGAGTACTCTATACTGTGCATTATGCAGTCAATGCCAGACTTACTGCAGTCCTATACACCAAGGGACCTTGTACAGGTCAGAGGTCTTGGCAGTGTTGCTCATGATTTGTGTGTTGAGGGCTAGGGTATGCATGGTGAAATTAACACCAAGGCCATGGAGTAAGTTTACAATGGATGCATACATGTACATGTACTGTCCTGTCTCAAATGAAATGAAATGCAATGCATGCAAGTCATGCATGATGTAGTACATGTACAGCTGTCACAGTTATAAAAATATTTTTGCTTGTGTGTGGGATAACGTGAATTTTTGAATGTCAGTAGGCCAACATAGCTTTGGTTATTACAAAGGGCCTATATGTTTAACATCAATGCATTTGGCTTTGCAAAATTCTTGGTAATTTGACTAATTTAGTTGGCACAACCATGGCAATATAAAAAGGCATGGAGGTATCCATGGCACAAAACATGTATCTTTGCACAAAAGTGTACAATGAATCACAAAATCTGCCGTTGGCTATTGTAGTAAGAAATATTCTTGTGGAATTGTTAACTTTTTTCTCTAAGACCCAGAAGCCTCCCAAATCCTCCAGGTGGTTTTGGAGGATTGAGGTTGGTAGCAATGTATCATAAAGTATACATGTAGTAGGATTTTGAAGGATTAATGGTGATACTAGGTACATGTTTATGACCTACATTTTGTTTTGTCTTCTTCTTACAGTCTGTCTCCAGAACCGTTCCTGGCGTGGGGTTGTACTTTTGTTCCCTTCATACTCTCAAGACCAGCACAGGGTAAGTCCAGCAGGATGGGCCTGAAAAGCCAATTAGGTGACAAGAAATGTCGCAGCCTTGTGCTGCCGGTGCATACTGTTAGACTCGTGCAGTGTAAAGGCTAAAAAATACATTGAATTTCAACATGCTGAGAGCTAGTATACTAGCTAGTTTAAAGCTTCTAAGCAGAAACTAAAGCTTAGCGAAATGTATCGGTTAGCAGAACTCGGCTGAGAATCAGTTGCAGTCAGTATACAACTACACTTTGATCTTAGTCGGTTTACCTGTATTTGCTCAGCAATAAAAAAAAAAGAATGATGTTTTTAACAGCTGTATGTCATTGATATTGCCGCTAGAATTCTGTCCTAGAATGTATTATTCCTATGCTGGGCCTATGCCTGTGTTGTGGAAAGGACTTATCGTATGCAGTGTTGCCTTAATATTAAACCCAGCACACTGGCTCAATGTCGCTATTGAACTTTCTGTTACAGATGGATGGATCCCAACCCACTACAGGCCATATCCCTGGGCATGCTAGCCCGCTGCATAGCTGGTGGCATCATGCTGCCCATTACCGTAGTCAAAACCAGATACGAGGTGAGTCATAATCAGCCATGAACAGTAATGCTCTAAATGCTAAGCACATGAAAAATTAGACTCGTTCATCACAAGTCTCAATTCAAGGCTTATCCTGGTTGCATTTGTGTAGTTTCCATGAGTCAACACTAGTCAACCTCGTCTGTACCATCTCGCTAGTTTTGTGCAGAATGCACAATGATTCCCAGGTCAGGGCTGCCCTGTCGGAAGTAAACAAATGCATCCACTATTGGTTTATCCCACAATCCATGCTTATTGCTGCAAGAGGGTGCTATTTGACACTGCTCATTACCCATTTGCCTTATTTTATTTCGTAGGTTGGGATGTGTGTGTTTTGGGGGTTCAGTTCAGTTTGTTTCCACTGAGCTTCTTTAAGCTTCAAATAACTTACAGCAATGAATATGATTTGTACATTGCACAAGTGCCGTATGCAACCTTAAATCCACATTAATATCTCTTTGATTGCATAAGAATGTAACATTTAATATTCTATTGTGTGTTTTAATTTAACAGAGCAAGGCCTACCAGTACACGACTGTTCGTGGGGCTCTCAGAAGCATCTACAAAACAGAGGGCACAAAAGGTAAAACTGGACTCCATGAAACTTTTCATTACTGTAGGCCTTGAATTTGGTTCTGAAAAGGGCAAGGCCACTTTTTCATTGCAAGGGGCACTTCCATTGGAAAATCATAATGTCTATGGAAACATTAGAAAGGGGCACTGAGGCCAAGAACCAGGGCAACGAAGGCCATGGCCTCCGTGGCCTCTGTTAAATTCAAGGCTTGTTACTGTATACCTTTTGCTGTGAGATCCGTGCACAATTAATTGCAACTATCCATTTATTAGGGTATGCTCTGCCTTGCTTGCTCACCCTTATTGCTCTTGGTACAAGAAATGTTAGGTTTATACTGCAGTGTGCGTGAGAAATTAATGTATAAAAAAATGCTGGTAGTGTAAGTCATCAATATATTTGTGAAACATGATCTTTGATAGTGCAGGTTATTTCCGAAAGCAAATTAGTGTTTTATGGTTATATTAGCTTTTTTGTTTCAATTTCACGAATAGTACCTGTTTGTGAAGTCTCTGGTATTGAAACATTGATGCGGGTACATGAATTAACCGGATGTGGTGCTGGGTTTTTAAGTATTTTCATTATTAAAGGTATAATAAATGATTGGTAAAGGTCACAGAAACTTACGCCGAGATCAAAACTGTTTTTGGTTGTTTCTTTTTTCTTTTCTTTTTTACTAATTTCTGGATAAATACACCATTTCAGACGGAAATATTTTAAAGGTATATTTCTACCAGCAC
Organism: Astropecten irregularis; assembly: GCA_963971285.1. Classification (NCBI taxonomy): domain Eukaryota; kingdom Metazoa; phylum Echinodermata; class Asteroidea; order Paxillosida; family Astropectinidae; genus Astropecten; species Astropecten irregularis. The sequence goes on along the minus strand of OZ020248.1, from coordinate 1,284,510 downwards.
CATCTTCATACCCTGTAAGTTGTACGTAAACCTGTGAACTATGTCACCAATCCTGTACTATACCTTTAAAGTGAGGGTAGAAACTCTTATTACGACGGATGAATTTCTGACTAGTGGTAATTTTTTCGTTTCCCTCAGGTCTCTTCAGTGGCATGGCAGCCACCCTCATGAGAGACGCCCCTTTCTCAGGCATCTACCTGGTCTTCTACACGCAGACCAAGAAGGCCATACCCGCAGGTAAGAGTGCCCTCTGTAGGCTCTGTGTCATCCCAGCGTGACCTGCCGATGCTGACTTTGGATTTCCTTTGACCGGGACGAAGCAAATTCCAACTCTGGAAAATCTCACAGAAATATTCTGTCAGAAACTTTTGGCGGTTTCTAGTTTGTTGAGGAATGCACCTCTGCTCTTTTCTTTTCTGTGGCCGTCATGTCATGAACTCAAATCCACATTCTGAAGCAGTTTCTAGTGATTTTCCTTCTGATTGGAACTTGTGTCGTCTGGGAAAAAACAAGTGGTTTGCATGATGCATGATGGGTTTCTCACAGTCAAGAGGGCAGAATTTGTGCCAAACAGCCATTGGCGTTGAGATTTCATTGGGTGTCGGTATAATCCATGAGCAAAACCTTTTGAAGATGTGGTGTGAGCGATCAGTGTGCATCATGCAAGCCGTGCAGGAATGGAGAAGATTTGACCCGAGGCAGGGTCAGGTGGGCGGGGCTCAGGCAGGCGGGGTCTGAAGACACTCTAACTCAGTCAAACTAACTCGGGTTGGTTTTCTTTTACATTGACGATAACATAAAATCCAGGTGAATCATGAAAAATCTTCCTTGAAGTCATACTGTCGTGGCCCCCCAGTGGCGTATCCATCGAATGATTTGCAAGCCGGTAACAACAAACACCAGCCCCCTGGTCAACTAACCAATGAGGGGTTCACTGTGGGTATAGTACCAAACAAAGCAAAGAAAATCCATAAGGTTACAAGCCCAATGAGTTATCGGAAGTTACAGCCGACTCTACCTCCGCAAGAGACTCATGACCCGATGTTAACAGAGCCAGATGGACGTTTTTGGCAGATGAATTGCATCGATTTGGTCTGTATGGCTTCGGTGAAACTTTGTTATGAAAACAAAATGCTCTCTGGTCCACACGTCACAGGTAAAGATGTGCTAATGCAAACATTTCAATCAAAAAGCAGTATATTAATGAAAGTGGTTTTTGTTTTTAAAAAGCTGCTATTTTGGTTTTGCTTTGTTCCACGCTTGTTTCATTTTATGGCAGAATTACCATTATCACCGCAAAGTAACGTCAGCTATTCAACCGTTGCACCATCCAGTATATGGGTGTCCCTGTGTAAAATTCAGCAACGTCTAAGTTACCCATAGAATAATGAGAATGGCATCCTTCTAGATTCCAATCAACTCAACGGAAATGATATTGACATTTGAAGCGGTCATTCATGCTTTTGTCATTCAGTTTATTATTGCGTTGTGCTCAAAAGGAACTCATACATGTGTACTGTTACTACTGTAAATTGGAGACCTTCGGAATAAAATGTCTACTACAGTAGATGTTACATGCATGTTGCCCTCCTTCCATTTCATGACATTCTTTGCTGCTCTCTGGAGTCAATTTCACCAAACCCATTACCATACTATCAATGGTAGGACTTTGGATATGATGGGTTATCCTTTGTATAAACTCTAGTTATGATTGATCGTAGGGCTTGGTAAAAAATCGGCCCCATGAATGATAACCATGATTGTTTTCACAATGAGCCTAGGACAAGAGGCTGGACAAGAAGAACAGCTGGCTTAAGCCATGCTGTAGTAAATTCATGTAAAAACACATGTATCTATCACCTGGAATCTGTTAGGAGTGCTGCACAATGCATACATTTCATTGACAAAGCTTCATCATAAAAGTTCTGTTCCATGTCTAGATGCATGTTCATCCAAGATGTAGACAGTCTTTGTGTACAGCACATTCCATGCAGTAGACTAGATCAGTGCATAATGTGATTGAATTTATTTGGATATATACAATGTATGGAAATGAATGCTATGAAGTGGCGTGGGTTGGGGAAGTTCGGTTGTTGACCCAAACCAATCACGGCTTCTTTGATGATTCGGCCTTTTTGGGTTTAATAAAGGCACAAAGTTCACTTTGGCCTAAGGTTGTTGTGGTAAATTGAAACTATGGTCGTTGCTTATCTACTTGTTGTTGAGCTGCTACCATAGACGTGCATATATCAATTCTATCTTTTGCTAGGACACAGCCTATGAACATCTTAGCGCTCATTGTGAACTTTGACCTCTGTTGACCCCAAAGTGAGGCCAAGGCTATATATATATATATGATAATGTTTAATGAACCATTTTCTTTCTTTCTCCTTCATGAAGCATGTCATGCAAACCACCTTTCATGAAATCAATACCAGACATTTGCAAGATAAAGGCAATTGATTAATGCATTGACTTTTTACTTGGCTGGACCAGACCGACTGAGAGTTAGTCAGTGTCAGGTCCATACTGTGTACCGTGTGGAACGAATAGTGTCTTTTGAATGTTTAATGTACAGTTTGCATGGTGTGATTTTTATGTATGTTATATCATTGATGCCATACATGTACGCTGTTTGGCTGTTGCAAGCGCGTGTCTCGGCAATATACACCGGCTGGTCTGGTACCCTACCCTCTTGTAGCTGCACTTATAACATAACCCTTTATTTATTCTTTCTTAATACCATTCTCAGAGTGGAAGACAGTCCACATGATGCCCACAATAACCTTTGCCTCTGGCCTGCTGGCCGGGGCACTAGCATCGGTCGTCACACAGCCAGCTGACGTCATCAAAACTCACATGCAGCTCTATCCAGACAAGCATAAGAGAGTCGTCGCTACTGTGCAGTACATATTAAAGGTATGTAATGTACACAGAAAACGTAAAGGTTTGTCAAAGCCAATTACATGTATGAGCTTTACAAAAATGACATCAAAAATATCATGAGGATCGGTTTGCGGAAACATCATGTAAGAATCGCTTGTACTTTCGCACTTCTATACCGTTCGCACTTTTCGTAAGGTCTCAACGTTTCGACTAGCCTGCTCTTGTCATCATCAGGAGAGATGGTGTTTCTGCAAACCGATCCATATACCAATTGTCACCATGCAAAGCCTCAAATCTATCATAACATTTCGTTGAGAAAATGGAGGGCCCCAGTTTTTAAACAACGGTTTCGGTTGTTTGGTCAGATAATTCCCAAATGGTTAGTAGATTATTTGGTTGTTTAAACATGTAATGGTATAGGAGTTAGCCTGTAGTCATTTCAGGTATTGAATGGACGTCCAATAACTGAATCAAGTTTATTCAAAGTTGATCAGATCTGTGGTCAATTTCACCAAGCACTAAGATCAATCTTAAATCATATGAACCAATTTTAATTGCTAAGAAAAGTGTCAAGTCACAATGCAAATCACCATGGTGATAGTGACAACTCATCTTAAGACTATTATCTTTAAGTTTCATGAAATCCAGCCCCGAGGCCACGTTTTGAAATATTTATTGTTATTTTACCTATTGTTTTGTTCTTTCAGCACATTGTCTTAATGTCAATGTGTACATGTTTTTTAATCATGTTAATTGTGTCTGATTGGTATTTTAGGAAAGTGGTGCAAGCGGCTTGTTTAGAGGGATGTTACCAAGATGTTTGAGGAGAACACTAATGGCTGCACTAGCCTGGACTGTATATGAACAGGTATTTAACAAATTCCCTTGAAGATCCACTCGCTACAGTCTTATATCCTTTCCGTCAAAGAGAGAAGAAAATCAGTCCCATTTTTGTTTAGGGTCATTAATTGAATAATTTGCTTCCTTTGGAGTGAATTTGTGCATATGAAGAAACTCTCTTGGTGTACGTTAATTTAAAGAAAATGAATAACTGATTAAATGCGGTGCCTGCTATGATATTGGTATCGAATTAACCTGCTGACTTGTGGTTCTAGTATTATGACATCTGCACTAAAAAGCAGGAGGGCCTGGGTTCTAATCCCACCTGAGCCAGTGCATGATTTGTTTTTATAATGTGCACTGCAAAGCACTGAGTATGCAGTGTTTATGTCAGTGATATATGTCAGTGAACGGCAACAAATTTGCTTGATATTATTCATTGATTTATAGTGGAACGCTACTATAACGAACATGGCGGGATGCAAAGATATAGTGGTCATTCATTATAGTGATTTAAAGAACCATATCGGATATGTATTGTACACCCAAATTGGGAGCCAAAGATGATGTTCGTTACAGCCAAATGTTCGGTATAGCAGTGTTCATTATTGTGGCGTTCCACTGTATTTGTTCCATAGTTTTTCTTTGCTTATTTTTTTGTATATGTCATTTATACCTGTGTCCTATCCCATTCTCCACCCTCAGGCAATCGCCAAATTTGGCCTGAAGTAGCCGTAGAAGTTGACCAGTTTGTCAACGATGACCCCTACTCATAAGAGGCCTCCGTCCCTGCCAACAGCCAAAAACCCATCTCAGAATGATGAGCCAGCTGATGTACATAGAGTAGTATGAGAAGTCCAGTTAACAGCAGCCTGCAGTGCAATGTACTGCAATATCTGCAAGCTGGGTTTAGTGTGTATATTGTAAGTCAGAGAGATGTTAGAAACTTTGAATTCCCGTCATTTGCCTGTTAAAATCTCCTTCAAAAGTAGCGCATCGTTCAGTTCTTGTTTCAGTTATTTTTTTCGGTTTGGGACTTGAGAAACTGCCACAGTCATTCTTCATAGGTCCGTGTGTGGCCATGCTTGACTATATCTTCTTCATCTTTTTCCTGCCATGGCTGTATTTCCGTCTGGCCTACCGTAAATGTATATTTTGTCTCCGTGTTTGCCAAACTGAGTTGTTGTCTTCACAAGAAGTGTGACCACTGTTTTTATTTGCGTATGAAGCATCTTGTATTTTTAACTGTACTTTAACTTTTTTATCATTTGTCTATGATGAAGATTTCCCTGATCTTGTATCCTATTTTATAGGAGATTGGCGTATAGTTTGCGAGAGTTGTACATAAATTGTACCTAAAACTGAATTTAAAAAAAACAAAACAAGATTCAGAGAATTTGAAGAAATATTCCTAGCACAAATGTATAAAAGAAAAAAAAACTTCATGCAAATTATAGCTAAAATACAAAGCAGGGAAAGTCTTAGACATTTGTCGTTTTTGTAAATAGTTGAGAAGGAAAGTTAAATGTTATTACCTCGAAATATGTGCAGTTTTTGGGGTGATAGTACATATAGTTATTCCACTTAACACCTATGGCTTGGCTGTGGCTAGTGGGCAACTGTGTATGTGCACTGAAGCATAGGCAGAACATAGAAAAGCGCATAGCAACAGCCAAAGCCTGTAATTTCTGATCCAGCCTCACCCAGTATTTCCTTTTCGACAGAAGCTTCAGAATATTCAGAATGGCCAGTTTTGGGTATTGTATTCTTTAATTGCTTGAAATTGCACCTGGGGCCAATTTCATGGTGCTGCTAAGCACAAAATGTCTTGCCCAATAAAAAAAAAAACCACCGTGTAAAAATTTCATTTGATGTTCATTGGTCAGTGAACAACAGCCAATGAACAATCAAAAGCGATACACAACGCATGGAAATTTGGTTGTTAACCTTGTTTTTATTAAGACAGAAATATCTTGCTTAGCAAATTTTTGTGCTAAGCAGCGCCGTGAAATTGATAAGGCTATTGCATGATGCACACTATATCATTGTATGGTGCCTTCATGAAAGTATTCAACTTAATGGCCATGTGCTGTGATGTATGAATTTCAGAAGCTCCCAAGCATACAGTATACAAATAATGAATGTTTATGAGTGGAATGGTAAAAATAATTTCATGAGGTGACAGATGGACTGTTCCATTTCACGAGGCGAAGCCATCTGTCACCAGATCTTTGTCATTTGATTTTGATTGGAGGATAACATTTTAAGAGTAAGCGAGACAAAAAAAGCTTAAAATCTTGGCAAACTATATTGCTCTTATTACAGTAACGCGTGTTGCACACCAACGCGTACGCGCGCACGCAGTGACAAATAAATGGAACGCCGCTTGACCAATCACGTATTAGAGTCCCTGGCGTGCAATGGTACAAATCGGATGGCACCAAAAATGCACGGTGGATGGAACAAATTTCAACGGTTGTGACGTAAGCCATGAATTGGTCTATTTATCAAATATCACGTGACATACAATCCTCCAATCAAATGACAAGGATCTACTAAGGTGTTATATAATTATGAATGCAGACACCATTCTGGTATCTCAGTTAATTATGCTTAGAGACTAGGTGACGATTTTAAAAGTAAGCTGTCAGTAAGACAGTAGATTGTGTAAATGGCTAACTTTCTAGTCTTCTTGGAAGTTGACAGAACGGGTAGCATGACGGTAACATTTAGCAGCATTGAGCTGCAGAAACTTCCAGTGCAGCATTGATCATGAACAAAGATGAGAAAGTAAAGTTCTTGTTAATGTTATTAATTTTTAATTGTTTCCTAAAGAACTGATTTTTTTTTGGGGGGAAAGGGGGGTGTTTTTGTCATAGAAACCTTTTGTATATATGTGTACTATGGCCAGACTTCCATTTGGCAAAAGCATATTGTTTCAACGTGTTCTACAAATTGGATGTGACACGTTTTCATTTGGCCTTTGAGAAAGATCCTGCTCGGGATCGAAACGTCAGGCCCTCCTAAATGCAAGCATTTGATATATGCTGATTAACAGTTTGCAGCAGTTTATTCCTTGTATTAAATGACATTTTAATGGTCAGTTGGTTTGCATGTAATCTGATTGGGCTAATATTAACTGATTTGCGCTATACCTATGTGTAGGAAGATAGGTTTGCATGTTACTAAAAATCAACCATTTTTGATGTAATATACTGCATGCACGCAATTAATTAAGCATTATGCATACGTAGTGCCTATGGTACCAATACTCCACAGCCTTTATGTTAATTTTGGTCTTAAAGTAAGCCACTGAGCTGCATCAAAAATCAACTGTGCTTTATGTGGCTGCGATGTACAACAGAGAAATTCATCAAACATGCAAACCATCTACCACCACCATCACAAAATAAAGCCACGTCCCAAATCTCTGGCTCAGGCTGCAAATTATACACCCACCTAATTAGGCAGCCACTAGCCAGTGACTACAGCCATTAACCATATACTTGTATGTTATTTGCAGCCGCAGCCAGAGATACGGGACACAGGCTAATATTTCTGAAAGACTGGGGTGACTTAATCTTATTTTCACTTTGGTTTGTAACAGGTCATGCTGTAGAGTTGATCTGCATATTTTACTTGTTAATTCTTGTTTCCATACCTCTATTTGTTTAAGTTATCCCAGCAAGCATTCCTAATTATTCAATGTATTTTTAGTTAGTGCCTTATTAAAATGATACATCCTACCACTGTTACCATGTTACTTTCCTCTTTAATACTAATATTTGTGGGGGATGTTTTTTGTGGACTTACGATATTTGGGTGTACAGTTTAACTTGAAAGTGAGAAAAAATTGACGAGAAGACAAATACTCTTGTTTCTGTGTCAATTGGTTATTGGTTGGAGTCGTATTGGGAGGTATTTTACTGATAATGTGGAGAGTTGGCTCGTAATGTCTGCAGGCATTCCTTGCTTGCGTACAAGATATTGATGTATGTGAGCCTGCATTTATATTACATGTACAGCAGTCTCTGTGATTTGTATTTGTATTTTTTAGCAGTGGTAGCTTCTAAACCCAATAGATTTGATTGCGTTACCAATGTTTACAGGCTACATTCATTTCGTGCTGGACAGCGTTGAAATGTTCAAAGGAAAATGTTGATGATATAATAGTCTTCTTTGCTTGTTTCCACTGCTGTTCTGCACTTAATGAGATGAAAATATACCCACTATTATGTCATGTAATGGCATGTTAACATTGGTCACGCAATCGTTCTATTTATTTGTTGTTTCGAGTTGTATAAAGAGTTGGGCCAGTCTAACGACTTAATTCAATGTAAATATAAATAAAAGGCAAAAAAACAACAACATACTAATACAAAAACTAACAATTATGCGCTCAAGGTGGTGTTATTGGTCTCTGCACCTTAATTAGCCCTATTAATTTACCTGAAATAATTGTATTAAAATTTAATCTCAACATGTAAAGAGTATTGAATGCTGCAGCTGGTTTTGGCATGAACAAACTTGGCATGCCAACATGAAATATCAATATAATTATGTAAATAATATTCACGTTTTACCATTGGCAATATTGATCAGAGCAGTGTTCAGTTGGCCAACGTGGAAACATCTGTTTAATTTTGTAAAAGTTTATTGACAATCTAATAATAAATTACAAAAAAAAACCAAAATACTTGTGTTGTTCTGTTTTTAATTAACATACCCAAACAGAAATGTTCACAGATTTATATATAACTTTCAGGATATGAAGATGGTGCCGGTAGAAGCATATCGTTAAAACATTCAGAAATTAGTCAAACAAAGACCGAAAACAGTTTTGATCTCTGGGTAAGACTAAAACTCAATATTTCATGTACATGTTTGATCAGACAAAGTATGAGTGCTGTTCTGTGACCTTTTCCAATCATGTATTACACCTTACAAGCCCTTTTCACACTCCCCGGGAAATAAATCCCTGGGGAATTTTTACCCCACCAACACCCCAGCAACCATTCACACTAGGCGCCATGGAAACTCCCGGGGACATTATTTCACTAGTTGCTTTTCCCCTGGAAAACGTAAATCCCCGGGGATTTCAGCTTTAACCCTACTCCCGAGCAGGGGTGAAAATTTCTTTGGTAGTGTGAAAGGTCCGACCAAAATACCCCGGCAATGCCCCACCAATTTGTCTAGTGTGAAAGCCCCTAATTAAGATGGGTAGTGGAGGTATAATGATGTGGAGGTTATACGTCAACATGAATGATGAAATTGCTGAATACATAGATGGAGTCTCAGCTACCTCCTGCTACCCTTCAGGACTAAAGGCTCTTCGGTAACAGGCAAATCTCCATCTGCATGGAAGAAATAAACATTTCAACTATCGTTATTAAAATAAGGACTCGATAACACATATTAAGCATTGTGGTTGATGCGATGTACACTGTTCATAGTTGTTGTCTTGCCCACAACCTCTGAGGTCAAAGTTGGGGCCATCCAGCCCCCAAATCAAAGACACAACCTCTTGAGACCAAGGCCACACATTCTGACGTCAAAGCAAAGGCCAAAACTGAGGCCAGCCCAGCTATGCTGAGATATGATTTGAAGCTACATAAGAAGACAATTATAAGAAAAAAAATGCAGAAAACAATAAATTTAATAAATCAATGTCTTCTTGGATGAAGGATGCGAATAATAGATTTCATTCTGATCCTCTTTATTTCTTTTAGAGCAATGGCCACGTTTTTACGTATACACATCTTGTGGCATCTTCACTTGCTCAGTGTCAATCTAGTGGTGGGCAAAAGCCAGTTTAGAATAGGCTGGCACCGAATACACTGGTTTTCTATCCTGTACTGAATTATGTTACCCGATAATAGCTGCGAACGGAAAGTATGATTTTAACTTTAAAGTCAGTTTCCCTTATGGTTATTTGATGATAAATTGATGATAAAAAGCCGTATCCTCTTTGAGTGATCCCCCATGTAATGTTCTCAGGTTGCAGCATTGCTGCGTGTATCGATGAAATGGTCCTTGGGATATAGCGGTATGTGCATGATTTCATGGCTTCTGACTGCCAAACCGAATAAAGATAATTAATTATTTGGGACACCACCAACATAGGGCTAGATAGCTCAGTTGGTAGAGCGCCTGTACGGTATTCAGGAGGTCGCCGGTTTGAATCCTGCTTCAGTCGATTTTTCTTTGTTAAATTTTCAAAGAAATTGTTTTCCATTATAAACTAAAATTCAAATTCAAGGATTTTGGTCAGATCCAAAGCTGATAGCTTTTGGAATCCCTAGCGACATTCATCAATGCTAAAACAAATATGACCAAAGCACGGAGAGAATATACCCTCACCTTGAGTAGGGTGAAGCATTCTGTGATGCCCCAGCCTGCTGTCTGCTTTTGACATCTTTGTCGTTCTTGTGTGGTCTCTGCTCGGTACGTTTCTCTTGCTCTGTAAGAAGTGGCTCAGGATGCTGTACAGGAGTGGGCTGTCGGTGTGATAGGGAAATGATAGAATACAAGACTTCTTACCAGTGACAAACAGGAAATACCCTCTACTATCCTTCTCATGAAAGCCAAGTATTATCGCTTACCGGTTCTCCAACACATAGGCCTATATTAAGGACAGTTGTCATGTACACCACAAAGTGATGAAACTTCCATGCGTTTTGTAATTTGTACTCACTGATGTATCATTTGATGCTGCACCAACAATCCACAAATAGCATCACTTCGTGGTGCCCCCGACAAAACAATTGACACATATGGACATGCTTAAGAAGCTTTATTCTTAAGGTGCATACATAATCATCTGCCACAGGAAAATTTGTGTCACATGCAACATGTAATTAAAGTGCCAACAAAAGGGCCCAAAAATATTATTAGTTATTATCATTTATTACAGACGTAAACCGCAACACCACATTCAAAAATGTATAAATGGGCGATTGTCAAGCACATCAGTGAAGTGGATAGGGATGATCCTGCAACACATTGCTGTCCTTGATGAAATGACCATGATCAGATGACGAAGTCTGGATTTCACCACACTCATATGTCACGACATCGTGACACACCAGTGTGCATGCAAAGGATCATCTAGATTAATTGGGTGAAGCACAGAGTGTAATACCTCAAGTGTCATGTATGTGTACTTGGTGTGATCTGGAGTGTTCCTAGCTACCCCCTTGTACTTACACAGTTGCACTCTCTCTGTCTTCGGTCAAGTTGAGTTCATTCACCAGGAACTCTCTGTCTAGAGGTGTCTGTGGTTGGCCCGACTCTGCAGAAGAAATGAAAATGAGATGATGACACTAACTATGTGATTGACGCTGATTCAGTAGACATTTGGAAAGGGTTTTTCAGAACCTAGCTTCCGGTGCGATGCGGAGAGCACAGGTGATGGCTCACACTATCACACAAGATTGACAAGCTGGAGGACTCGGGAGAATTTTGACTGTGTGGTATCAAACAGGGTTCTTTAAGACTAACAGGACATATGTCGTGCCTCAAGGCTCCTCAAGCACACTCGATTGTCCCTGCTTCTGACCAAGGGTGAGACTTTTTATAAACCTGGGACAAAACATAGACTCAAAGACTCTGAGGTTTAAGCTGAGGCTACAGACTGCAAAACCAAGGCCACAACCTCTTGAGGCCAAGGCAGCACCTCCTGAGGCCAAGACCAAGACTGACTCCACTTGACTTGTATCAGGGTGGCACCAGGTGACTCAGGTCAAAGCTGAGGGCAAGAACATCAAAATCATGGCCACAACCTCCTGAAGTTCAGGCTGAGGCCACAGACCGAGACCAAGACCAAGATTGAATCCACTTGACCCGTATCAGGGTGGAACCAGGCCACAGGTCAAAGCTGAGGCTACAGAAATCAAAACCATGGCCACAACCTCTTGAAGCCAAGACCACACCTGAGACCAAGATCAGACCGTATCAGGGTGGCACTAGAGCACTAGGACTAGGTTTATACCCAACCTTTGACTGAGCTTGGTCTAGGGTGGGTTTCAGCAAAACAAGTGAGAAACAACTCGGGGTTGGAATCCAAGTTGAAAAATGCAAGGGTAGCCCTAGGGTCACCCCAGGACTGCCCTGGATTTATTCCACCTTGGGAGGTAGCAATCTAGTGTAAAAAGGCCTGACACTTTGACAAAGGATCCTTGAACCTTAAGAAGCGCATCCTTCAATCAGCTTTAGTACTAACATCTTACCAGCCAGAAGCACTGATGCCGAATACTTGTATTTGTTGAACTCCAGATACTCTCTGATAAGTTCATTGATCAGCATGTTCTCATTACTCAGTGGAGGTCGAGGGTCACTCTGATCATCTAATGCATGGAAAACCTCAGCACGAACTCTGGCCTTGATCTGACCCATGACCCCTCGAGATTCTAAGGTCTCCTTCAATACTGGAATTGACGGGTAGAAAAAAAACGATACATTGTCAATCAGAACAGATAACAATGGGTAAATGGCCAACAGCCAACACTATATAACAGATCTCTTGCATTTTTCTATGGTCAAGTTGAATATTCCCAAATTGTCATTTACAGTTTAAAGGTACAGTATACAGGACTGGTAACATTACCAAACAGAAATGCTCACAGATTTGTGAACGTATTTACAGGATATGAAAATGGTGCTGACCAGTTAGAAACATACAGTGTACCGTTAAACATATTTCCGTCTGAAATGGTGTATTTCAAGTATTTATCCAGAAATTAGTCAAACAAATACCAAAAACAGTTTTGATCTCGAGGTAAGATCAAAGTCATCAAACCATTCTTTCTTCGGAAAGGTAGCTATAGCAAGGTTTTTAGTTTTGTATGAGGGAGTCATTAGGTAGCCTCAGTCAAAGAACATGAAGAACGGCTAACACTCAATACTCTGACCACACAACAGAATCGCTATTACAGTAACAGTAATAGTAACAGTAAAGAAAGGTTGCTCAGTCCAAAGGGAGAAAGGTCCTTGGACATCCCAGCTTATGTGGAAGTGCATTGTATTTTGACATTCGTTGTGAACCGCATCAGTCATCACACATTCACATACTTCGATAGTTCGATACACGGTATTTATACAACGATCAACTGTCTAAACGGTTGACCTGTCCCAACGGTCGACCTGTCTCAAGTCGAGTTGTCCCACCGGTCGACTTGTCTGACATTCCACATCACAATCCCTTTGTTAATTGTTGGCTTTACGGTTTACCCCCTTCACTTTTTCAGTAGTTAGCCTAGGCTAGGCCCTACTTGAGTTTTACATCTTCCTCCATTAAGGCATTAGTCTGCATTGATATTCATCAAAGCCTGATCAGCATCTATATGAATTTAAATAGTTCTATAAACCCAACGAAAAACCATGACTACGGCATAAATTACCCGATTTCAGCTCTTGAACAGACGTCATTTTTCACTTCACAAGTCGAATGTCAACACACTTGTTGATATCATAAACACCGCCATTTATGGGTGCAGACCAGTAAATAGGCCCAAATCGGTCCGCGGAGCTCATTAATTTTTTGTATACCCTCAAAATCTTTTCTCTTAAAGCATCTGGTGAGCCCTACGTGGTAAGTCTTGTAGACAAAATGGATGGAACCCGATCACCAGAGTTTGGACTTTCACCTCTGAGCCGTTTGGATGAAATCAGGCCCTAAATTCGCTCTATTTTTTCCCTGTAGTGGAGGGGTACTATTTTTGGTCTGGCACCGGTCAATTCGGCCATTTTAGGGGTATTTTTCTTTGAATGTACTTTGCGCAAAAAGTCATCGGTTAACCTATAGAAAATAGAAAAGAAAATGAAAATTGAAGTTTTCACCTTTATTTTGCCGTATTGGTCGATTGCCTCAGAAACTTCTGAGTATTTTTAATATTTTTTTGAAATTGGCCATTTTGCGTGGGAGCCTATGGGAATTTATTTACTGGTCTGCACCCTATATAGCGAAATCCAAGATGGCGGCATGCCGTTGCAATTTTGCCCTTTAAATGTCGCTAAAGTGAACTGTAGGCAGAAAATATTGACGGACACAACTTTTGCACTATCTGACAAGTCGTTTTCAACTATTAGTTTCCTTTTAAATCCACTAAAATTACCATAAATTAGATTTTTCCGAAATAAAGCATACGGCGGCCATGTTTGCCATAGTCAACGCGCGTGCGTGTAAATGCTTGGGGATTCCCCTGCGTAAATAACTGTATTTTCGCTTTGGAGTGGACTGAGTTTGAATTATTTCGGCAAAACAAATATGGGTTAGGATTTTCATTTGTTTGTGCATGTTTTCAGCCTTTTTAGTGAAGTTCTTTATATTCATGCAAAGACAAAAGAGCATAGCAAAGAGGGTTACCCGTGACGAGGATAGCAACTTTTGGCCAGTGATATTGTTGCGCGTTTGCTTTATCAAACACCTTTTCTTTGACCCCCAAGTCAGTCAACTATCCCAAAAACCGGGGAAAAAAATTATAAAAACATCAGTCTTGCAAACAAGATGCGAAGAGTCCTCAAAAATAGTCCAACCCTAGTTGCCCTAACCCTAGCGAACCTAACCCTAGCGAACCTAACCCTAGCGAGCCTAACCCTAGCTAGAGTCCACTTGCTGGACCAATTCTTGTTAGCCTTCTTGTTCCCCCCCCCCCCCCCCCGAAATAAATTGTCGCATAGCCCTGGCCACCCGTCACAACCCCTGGCTGTGAACTCAACAATCTTGAAGCATTCAACGATTGCTCCTTGCTTACTTTGAAGACTTGTAATATTAAAAAAGGAACTGCGATGCACATATCGATCCATGGATGCATTACATAATGAATACCGTGCTAAAACTGCATAAACAAAATGGCCGCCCCTCCTCCAAGATTGGCCTGTATTTCGAAAAGGGTTCAATTTTGTTCAATTTTTTTTGCAGATTCATGGTCAGTGAACACTTCCCTTTGTCTTAAGGGTGGTTTTATAAGAAAATAAAATACTTTATGCACTATAAAGGGTGCAGACCAGTAAATAGGCCCAAATCGGTCCGCGGAGCTCATTAATTTTTTGTATACCCTCAAAATCTTTTCTCTTAAAGCATCTGGTGAGCCCTACGTGGTAAGTCTTGTAGACAAAATGGATGGAACCCGATCACCAGAGTTTGGACTTTCACCTCTGAGCCGTTTGGATGAAATCAGGCCCTAAATTCGCTCTATTTTTTCCCTGTAGTGGAGGGGTACTATTTTTGGTCTGGCACCGGTCAATTCGGCCATTTTAGGGGTATTTTTCTTTGAATGTACTTTGCGCAAAAAGTCATCGGTTAACCTATAGAAAATAGAAAAGAAAATGAAAATTGAAGTTTTCACCTTTATTTTGCCGTATTGGTCGATTGCCTCAGAAACTTCTGAGTATTTTTAATATTTTTTTGAAATTGGCCATTTTGCGTGGGAGCCTATGGGAATTTATTTACTGGTCTGCACCCTATATAGCGAAATCCAAGATGGCGGCATGCCGTTGCAATTTTGCCCTTTAAATGTCGCTAAAGTGAACTGTAGGCAGAAAATATTGACGGACACAACTTTTGCACTATCTGACAAGTCGTTTTCAACTATTAGTTTCCTTTTAAATCCACTAAAATTACCATAAATTAGATTTTTCCGAAATAAAGCATACGGCGGCCATGTTTGCCATAGTCAACGCGCGTGCGTGTAAATGCTTGGGGATTCCCCTGCGTAAATAACTGTATTTTCGCTTTGGAGTGGACTGAGTTTGAATTATTTCGGCAAAACAAATATGGGTTAGGATTTTCATTTGTTTGTGCATGTTTTCAGCCTTTTTAGTGAAGTTCTTTATATTCATGCAAAGACAAAAGAGCATAGCAAAGAGGGTTACCCGTGACGAGGATAGCAACTTTTGGCCAGTGATATTGTTGCGCGTTTGCTTTATCAAACACCTTTTCTTTGACCCCCAAGTCAGTCAACTATCCCAAAAACCGGGGAAAAAAATTATAAAAACATCAGTCTTGCAAACAAGATGCGAAGAGTCCTCAAAAATAGTCCAACCCTAGTTGCCCTAACCCTAGCGAACCTAACCCTAGCGAACCTAACCCTAGCGAGCCTAACCCTAGCTAGAGTCCACTTGCTGGACCAATTCTTGTTAGCCTTCTTGTTCCCCCCCCCCCCCCCCCGAAATAAATTGTCGCATAGCCCTGGCCACCCGTCACAACCCCTGGCTGTGAACTCAACAATCTTGAAGCATTCAACGATTGCTCCTTGCTTACTTTGAAGACTTGTAATATTAAAAAAGGAACTGCGATGCACATATCGATCCATGGATGCATTACATAATGAATACCGTGCTAAAACTGCATAAACAAAATGGCCGCCCCTCCTCCAAGATTGGCCTGTATTTCGAAAAGGGTTCAATTTTGTTCAATTTTTTTTGCAGATTCATGGTCAGTGAACACTTCCCTTTGTCTTAAGGGTGGTTTTATAAGAAAATAAAATACTTTATGCACTATAAAGGGTGCAGACCAGTAAATAGGCCCAAATCGGTCCGCGGAGCTCATTAATTTTTTGTATACCCTCAAAATCTTTTCTCTTAAAGCATCTGGTGAGCCCTACGTGGTAAGTCTTGTAGACAAAATGGATGGAACCCGATCACCAGAGTTTGGACTTTCACCTCTGAGCCGTTTGGATGAAATCAGGCCCTAAATTCGCTCTATTTTTTCCCTGTAGTGGAGGGGTACTATTTTTGGTCTGGCACCGGTCAATTCGGCCATTTTAGGGGTATTTTTCTTTGAATGTACTTTGCGCAAAAAGTCATCGGTTAACCTATAGAAAATAGAAAAGAAAATGAAAATTGAAGTTTTCACCTTTATTTTGCCGTATTGGTCGATTGCCTCAGAAACTTCTGAGTATTTTTAATATTTTTTTGAAATTGGCCATTTTGCGTGGGAGCCTATGGGAATTTATTTACTGGTCTGCACCCTATATAGCGAAATCCAAGATGGCGGCATGCCGTTGCAATTTTGCCCTTTAAATGTCGCTAAAGTGAACTGTAGGCAGAAAATATTGACGGACACAACTTTTGCACTATCTGACAAGTCGTTTTCAACTATTAGTTTCCTTTTAAATCCACTAAAATTACCATAAATTAGATTTTTCCGAAATAAAGCATACGGCGGCCATGTTTGCCATAGTCAACGCGCGTGCGTGTAAATGCTTGGGGATTCCCCTGCGTAAATAACTGTATTTTCGCTTTGGAGTGGACTGAGTTTGAATTATTTCGGCAAAACAAATATGGGTTAGGATTTTCATTTGTTTGTGCATGTTTTCAGCCTTTTTAGTGAAGTTCTTTATATTCATGCAAAGACAAAAGAGCATAGCAAAGAGGGTTACCCGTGACGAGGATAGCAACTTTTGGCCAGTGATATTGTTGCGCGTTTGCTTTATCAAACACCTTTTCTTTGACCCCCAAGTCAGTCAACTATCCCAAAAACCGGGGAAAAAAATTATAAAAACATCAGTCTTGCAAACAAGATGCGAAGAGTCCTCAAAAATAGTCCAACCCTAGTTGCCCTAACCCTAGCGAACCTAACCCTAGCGAACCTAACCCTAGCGAGCCTAACCCTAGCTAGAGTCCACTTGCTGGACCAATTCTTGTTAGCCTTCTTGTTCCCCCCCCCCCCCCCCCGAAATAAATTGTCGCATAGCCCTGGCCACCCGTCACAACCCCTGGCTGTGAACTCAACAATCTTGAAGCATTCAACGATTGCTCCTTGCTTACTTTGAAGACTTGTAATATTAAAAAAGGAACTGCGATGCACATATCGATCCATGGATGCATTACATAATGAATACCGTGCTAAAACTGCATAAACAAAATGGCCGCCCCTCCTCCAAGATTGGCCTGTATTTCGAAAAGGGTTCAATTTTGTTCAATTTTTTTTGCAGATTCATGGTCAGTGAACACTTCCCTTTGTCTTAAGGGTGGTTTTATAAGAAAATAAAATACTTTATGCACTATAAAGGGTGCAGACCAGTAAATAGGCCCAAATCGGTCCGCGGAGCTCATTAATTTTTTGTATACCCTCAAAATCTTTTCTCTTAAAGCATCTGGTGAGCCCTACGTGGTAAGTCTTGTAGACAAAATGGATGGAACCCGATCACCAGAGTTTGGACTTTCACCTCTGAGCCGTTTGGATGAAATCAGGCCCTAAATTCGCTCTATTTTTTCCCTGTAGTGGAGGGGTACTATTTTTGGTCTGGCACCGGTCAATTCGGCCATTTTAGGGGTATTTTTCTTTGAATGTACTTTGCGCAAAAAGTCATCGGTTAACCTATAGAAAATAGAAAAGAAAATGAAAATTGAAGTTTTCACCTTTATTTTGCCGTATTGGTCGATTGCCTCAGAAACTTCTGAGTATTTTTAATATTTTTTTGAAATTGGCCATTTTGCGTGGGAGCCTATGGGAATTTATTTACTGGTCTGCACCCTATATAGCGAAATCCAAGATGGCGGCATGCCGTTGCAATTTTGCCCTTTAAATGTCGCTAAAGTGAACTGTAGGCAGAAAATATTGACGGACACAACTTTTGCACTATCTGACAAGTCGTTTTCAACTATTAGTTTCCTTTTAAATCCACTAAAATTACCATAAATTAGATTTTTCCGAAATAAAGCATACGGCGGCCATGTTTGCCATAGTCAACGCGCGTGCGTGTAAATGCTTGGGGATTCCCCTGCGTAAATAACTGTATTTTCGCTTTGGAGTGGACTGAGTTTGAATTATTTCGGCAAAACAAATATGGGTTAGGATTTTCATTTGTTTGTGCATGTTTTCAGCCTTTTTAGTGAAGTTCTTTATATTCATGCAAAGACAAAAGAGCATAGCAAAGAGGGTTACCCGTGACGAGGATAGCAACTTTTGGCCAGTGATATTGTTGCGCGTTTGCTTTATCAAACACCTTTTCTTTGACCCCCAAGTCAGTCAACTATCCCAAAAACCGGGGAAAAAAATTATAAAAACATCAGTCTTGCAAACAAGATGCGAAGAGTCCTCAAAAATAGTCCAACCCTAGTTGCCCTAACCCTAGCGAACCTAACCCTAGCGAACCTAACCCTAGCGAGCCTAACCCTAGCTAGAGTCCACTTGCTGGACCAATTCTTGTTAGCCTTCTTGTTCCCCCCCCCCCCCCCCCGAAATAAATTGTCGCATAGCCCTGGCCACCCGTCACAACCCCTGGCTGTGAACTCAACAATCTTGAAGCATTCAACGATTGCTCCTTGCTTACTTTGAAGACTTGTAATATTAAAAAAGGAACTGCGATGCACATATCGATCCATGGATGCATTACATAATGAATACCGTGCTAAAACTGCATAAACAAAATGGCCGCCCCTCCTCCAAGATTGGCCTGTATTTCGAAAAGGGTTCAATTTTGTTCAATTTTTTTTGCAGATTCATGGTCAGTGAACACTTCCCTTTGTCTTAAGGGTGGTTTTATAAGAAAATAAAATACTTTATGCACTATAAAGGGTGCAGACCAGTAAATAGGCCCAAATCGGTCCGCGGAGCTCATTAATTTTTTGTATACCCTCAAAATCTTTTCTCTTAAAGCATCTGGTGAGCCCTACGTGGTAAGTCTTGTAGACAAAATGGATGGAACCCGATCACCAGAGTTTGGACTTTCACCTCTGAGCCGTTTGGATGAAATCAGGCCCTAAATTCGCTCTATTTTTTCCCTGTAGTGGAGGGGTACTATTTTTGGTCTGGCACCGGTCAATTCGGCCATTTTAGGGGTATTTTTCTTTGAATGTACTTTGCGCAAAAAGTCATCGGTTAACCTATAGAAAATAGAAAAGAAAATGAAAATTGAAGTTTTCACCTTTATTTTGCCGTATTGGTCGATTGCCTCAGAAACTTCTGAGTATTTTTAATATTTTTTTGAAATTGGCCATTTTGCGTGGGAGCCTATGGGAATTTATTTACTGGTCTGCACCCTATATAGCGAAATCCAAGATGGCGGCATGCCGTTGCAATTTTGCCCTTTAAATGTCGCTAAAGTGAACTGTAGGCAGAAAATATTGACGGACACAACTTTTGCACTATCTGACAAGTCGTTTTCAACTATTAGTTTCCTTTTAAATCCACTAAAATTACCATAAATTAGATTTTTCCGAAATAAAGCATACGGCGGCCATGTTTGCCATAGTCAACGCGCGTGCGTGTAAATGCTTGGGGATTCCCCTGCGTAAATAACTGTATTTTCGCTTTGGAGTGGACTGAGTTTGAATTATTTCGGCAAAACAAATATGGGTTAGGATTTTCATTTGTTTGTGCATGTTTTCAGCCTTTTTAGTGAAGTTCTTTATATTCATGCAAAGACAAAAGAGCATAGCAAAGAGGGTTACCCGTGACGAGGATAGCAACTTTTGGCCAGTGATATTGTTGCGCGTTTGCTTTATCAAACACCTTTTCTTTGACCCCCAAGTCAGTCAACTATCCCAAAAACCGGGGAAAAAAATTATAAAAACATCAGTCTTGCAAACAAGATGCGAAGAGTCCTCAAAAATAGTCCAACCCTAGTTGCCCTAACCCTAGCGAACCTAACCCTAGCGAACCTAACCCTAGCGAGCCTAACCCTAGCTAGAGTCCACTTGCTGGACCAATTCTTGTTAGCCTTCTTGTTCCCCCCCCCCCCCCCCCGAAATAAATTGTCGCATAGCCCTGGCCACCCGTCACAACCCCTGGCTGTGAACTCAACAATCTTGAAGCATTCAACGATTGCTCCTTGCTTACTTTGAAGACTTGTAATATTAAAAAAGGAACTGCGATGCACATATCGATCCATGGATGCATTACATAATGAATACCGTGCTAAAACTGCATAAACAAAATGGCCGCCCCTCCTCCAAGATTGGCCTGTATTTCGAAAAGGGTTCAATTTTGTTCAATTTTTTTTGCAGATTCATGGTCAGTGAACACTTCCCTTTGTCTTAAGGGTGGTTTTATAAGAAAATAAAATACTTTATGCACTATAAAGGGTGCAGACCAGTAAATAGGCCCAAATCGGTCCGCGGAGCTCATTAATTTTTTGTATACCCTCAAAATCTTTTCTCTTAAAGCATCTGGTGAGCCCTACGTGGTAAGTCTTGTAGACAAAATGGATGGAACCCGATCACCAGAGTTTGGACTTTCACCTCTGAGCCGTTTGGATGAAATCAGGCCCTAAATTCGCTCTATTTTTTCCCTGTAGTGGAGGGGTACTATTTTTGGTCTGGCACCGGTCAATTCGGCCATTTTAGGGGTATTTTTCTTTGAATGTACTTTGCGCAAAAAGTCATCGGTTAACCTATAGAAAATAGAAAAGAAAATGAAAATTGAAGTTTTCACCTTTATTTTGCCGTATTGGTCGATTGCCTCAGAAACTTCTGAGTATTTTTAATATTTTTTTGAAATTGGCCATTTTGCGTGGGAGCCTATGGGAATTTATTTACTGGTCTGCACCCTATATAGCGAAATCCAAGATGGCGGCATGCCGTTGCAATTTTGCCCTTTAAATGTCGCTAAAGTGAACTGTAGGCAGAAAATATTGACGGACACAACTTTTGCACTATCTGACAAGTCGTTTTCAACTATTAGTTTCCTTTTAAATCCACTAAAATTACCATAAATTAGATTTTTCCGAAATAAAGCATACGGCGGCCATGTTTGCCATAGTCAACGCGCGTGCGTGTAAATGCTTGGGGATTCCCCTGCGTAAATAACTGTATTTTCGCTTTGGAGTGGACTGAGTTTGAATTATTTCGGCAAAACAAATATGGGTTAGGATTTTCATTTGTTTGTGCATGTTTTCAGCCTTTTTAGTGAAGTTCTTTATATTCATGCAAAGACAAAAGAGCATAGCAAAGAGGGTTACCCGTGACGAGGATAGCAACTTTTGGCCAGTGATATTGTTGCGCGTTTGCTTTATCAAACACCTTTTCTTTGACCCCCAAGTCAGTCAACTATCCCAAAAACCGGGGAAAAAAATTATAAAAACATCAGTCTTGCAAACAAGATGCGAAGAGTCCTCAAAAATAGTCCAACCCTAGTTGCCCTAACCCTAGCGAACCTAACCCTAGCGAACCTAACCCTAGCGAGCCTAACCCTAGCTAGAGTCCACTTGCTGGACCAATTCTTGTTAGCCTTCTTGTTCCCCCCCCCCCCCCCCCGAAATAAATTGTCGCATAGCCCTGGCCACCCGTCACAACCCCTGGCTGTGAACTCAACAATCTTGAAGCATTCAACGATTGCTCCTTGCTTACTTTGAAGACTTGTAATATTAAAAAAGGAACTGCGATGCACATATCGATCCATGGATGCATTACATAATGAATACCGTGCTAAAACTGCATAAACAAAATGGCCGCCCCTCCTCCAAGATTGGCCTGTATTTCGAAAAGGGTTCAATTTTGTTCAATTTTTTTTGCAGATTCATGGTCAGTGAACACTTCCCTTTGTCTTAAGGGTGGTTTTATAAGAAAATAAAATACTTTATGCACTATAAAGGGTGCAGACCAGTAAATAGGCCCAAATCGGTCCGCGGAGCTCATTAATTTTTTGTATACCCTCAAAATCTTTTCTCTTAAAGCATCTGGTGAGCCCTACGTGGTAAGTCTTGTAGACAAAATGGATGGAACCCGATCACCAGAGTTTGGACTTTCACCTCTGAGCCGTTTGGATGAAATCAGGCCCTAAATTCGCTCTATTTTTTCCCTGTAGTGGAGGGGTACTATTTTTGGTCTGGCACCGGTCAATTCGGCCATTTTAGGGGTATTTTTCTTTGAATGTACTTTGCGCAAAAAGTCATCGGTTAACCTATAGAAAATAGAAAAGAAAATGAAAATTGAAGTTTTCACCTTTATTTTGCCGTATTGGTCGATTGCCTCAGAAACTTCTGAGTATTTTTAATATTTTTTTGAAATTGGCCATTTTGCGTGGGAGCCTATGGGAATTTATTTACTGGTCTGCACCCTATATAGCGAAATCCAAGATGGCGGCATGCCGTTGCAATTTTGCCCTTTAAATGTCGCTAAAGTGAACTGTAGGCAGAAAATATTGACGGACACAACTTTTGCACTATCTGACAAGTCGTTTTCAACTATTAGTTTCCTTTTAAATCCACTAAAATTACCATAAATTAGATTTTTCCGAAATAAAGCATACGGCGGCCATGTTTGCCATAGTCAACGCGCGTGCGTGTAAATGCTTGGGGATTCCCCTGCGTAAATAACTGTATTTTCGCTTTGGAGTGGACTGAGTTTGAATTATTTCGGCAAAACAAATATGGGTTAGGATTTTCATTTGTTTGTGCATGTTTTCAGCCTTTTTAGTGAAGTTCTTTATATTCATGCAAAGACAAAAGAGCATAGCAAAGAGGGTTACCCGTGACGAGGATAGCAACTTTTGGCCAGTGATATTGTTGCGCGTTTGCTTTATCAAACACCTTTTCTTTGACCCCCAAGTCAGTCAACTATCCCAAAAACCGGGGAAAAAAATTATAAAAACATCAGTCTTGCAAACAAGATGCGAAGAGTCCTCAAAAATAGTCCAACCCTAGTTGCCCTAACCCTAGCGAACCTAACCCTAGCGAACCTAACCCTAGCGAGCCTAACCCTAGCTAGAGTCCACTTGCTGGACCAATTCTTGTTAGCCTTCTTGTTCCCCCCCCCCCCCCCCCGAAATAAATTGTCGCATAGCCCTGGCCACCCGTCACAACCCCTGGCTGTGAACTCAACAATCTTGAAGCATTCAACGATTGCTCCTTGCTTACTTTGAAGACTTGTAATATTAAAAAAGGAACTGCGATGCACATATCGATCCATGGATGCATTACATAATGAATACCGTGCTAAAACTGCATAAACAAAATGGCCGCCCCTCCTCCAAGATTGGCCTGTATTTCGAAAAGGGTTCAATTTTGTTCAATTTTTTTTGCAGATTCATGGTCAGTGAACACTTCCCTTTGTCTTAAGGGTGGTTTTATAAGAAAATAAAATACTTTATGCACTATAAAGGGTGCAGACCAGTAAATAGGCCCAAATCGGTCCGCGGAGCTCATTAATTTTTTGTATACCCTCAAAATCTTTTCTCTTAAAGCATCTGGTGAGCCCTACGTGGTAAGTCTTGTAGACAAAATGGATGGAACCCGATCACCAGAGTTTGGACTTTCACCTCTGAGCCGTTTGGATGAAATCAGGCCCTAAATTCGCTCTATTTTTTCCCTGTAGTGGAGGGGTACTATTTTTGGTCTGGCACCGGTCAATTCGGCCATTTTAGGGGTATTTTTCTTTGAATGTACTTTGCGCAAAAAGTCATCGGTTAACCTATAGAAAATAGAAAAGAAAATGAAAATTGAAGTTTTCACCTTTATTTTGCCGTATTGGTCGATTGCCTCAGAAACTTCTGAGTATTTTTAATATTTTTTTGAAATTGGCCATTTTGCGTGGGAGCCTATGGGAATTTATTTACTGGTCTGCACCCTATATAGCGAAATCCAAGATGGCGGCATGCCGTTGCAATTTTGCCCTTTAAATGTCGCTAAAGTGAACTGTAGGCAGAAAATATTGACGGACACAACTTTTGCACTATCTGACAAGTCGTTTTCAACTATTAGTTTCCTTTTAAATCCACTAAAATTACCATAAATTAGATTTTTCCGAAATAAAGCATACGGCGGCCATGTTTGCCATAGTCAACGCGCGTGCGTGTAAATGCTTGGGGATTCCCCTGCGTAAATAACTGTATTTTCGCTTTGGAGTGGACTGAGTTTGAATTATTTCGGCAAAACAAATATGGGTTAGGATTTTCATTTGTTTGTGCATGTTTTCAGCCTTTTTAGTGAAGTTCTTTATATTCATGCAAAGACAAAAGAGCATAGCAAAGAGGGTTACCCGTGACGAGGATAGCAACTTTTGGCCAGTGATATTGTTGCGCGTTTGCTTTATCAAACACCTTTTCTTTGACCCCCAAGTCAGTCAACTATCCCAAAAACCGGGGAAAAAAATTATAAAAACATCAGTCTTGCAAACAAGATGCGAAGAGTCCTCAAAAATAGTCCAACCCTAGTTGCCCTAACCCTAGCGAACCTAACCCTAGCGAACCTAACCCTAGCGAGCCTAACCCTAGCTAGAGTCCACTTGCTGGACCAATTCTTGTTAGCCTTCTTGTTCCCCCCCCCCCCCCCCCGAAATAAATTGTCGCATAGCCCTGGCCACCCGTCACAACCCCTGGCTGTGAACTCAACAATCTTGAAGCATTCAACGATTGCTCCTTGCTTACTTTGAAGACTTGTAATATTAAAAAAGGAACTGCGATGCACATATCGATCCATGGATGCATTACATAATGAATACCGTGCTAAAACTGCATAAACAAAATGGCCGCCCCTCCTCCAAGATTGGCCTGTATTTCGAAAAGGGTTCAATTTTGTTCAATTTTTTTTGCAGATTCATGGTCAGTGAACACTTCCCTTTGTCTTAAGGGTGGTTTTATAAGAAAATAAAATACTTTATGCACTATAAAGGGTGCAGACCAGTAAATAGGCCCAAATCGGTCCGCGGAGCTCATTAATTTTTTGTATACCCTCAAAATCTTTTCTCTTAAAGCATCTGGTGAGCCCTACGTGGTAAGTCTTGTAGACAAAATGGATGGAACCCGATCACCAGAGTTTGGACTTTCACCTCTGAGCCGTTTGGATGAAATCAGGCCCTAAATTCGCTCTATTTTTTCCCTGTAGTGGAGGGGTACTATTTTTGGTCTGGCACCGGTCAATTCGGCCATTTTAGGGGTATTTTTCTTTGAATGTACTTTGCGCAAAAAGTCATCGGTTAACCTATAGAAAATAGAAAAGAAAATGAAAATTGAAGTTTTCACCTTTATTTTGCCGTATTGGTCGATTGCCTCAGAAACTTCTGAGTATTTTTAATATTTTTTTGAAATTGGCCATTTTGCGTGGGAGCCTATGGGAATTTATTTACTGGTCTGCACCCTATATAGCGAAATCCAAGATGGCGGCATGCCGTTGCAATTTTGCCCTTTAAATGTCGCTAAAGTGAACTGTAGGCAGAAAATATTGACGGACACAACTTTTGCACTATCTGACAAGTCGTTTTCAACTATTAGTTTCCTTTTAAATCCACTAAAATTACCATAAATTAGATTTTTCCGAAATAAAGCATACGGCGGCCATGTTTGCCATAGTCAACGCGCGTGCGTGTAAATGCTTGGGGATTCCCCTGCGTAAATAACTGTATTTTCGCTTTGGAGTGGACTGAGTTTGAATTATTTCGGCAAAACAAATATGGGTTAGGATTTTCATTTGTTTGTGCATGTTTTCAGCCTTTTTAGTGAAGTTCTTTATATTCATGCAAAGACAAAAGAGCATAGCAAAGAGGGTTACCCGTGACGAGGATAGCAACTTTTGGCCAGTGATATTGTTGCGCGTTTGCTTTATCAAACACCTTTTCTTTGACCCCCAAGTCAGTCAACTATCCCAAAAACCGGGGAAAAAAATTATAAAAACATCAGTCTTGCAAACAAGATGCGAAGAGTCCTCAAAAATAGTCCAACCCTAGTTGCCCTAACCCTAGCGAACCTAACCCTAGCGAACCTAACCCTAGCGAGCCTAACCCTAGCTAGAGTCCACTTGCTGGACCAATTCTTGTTAGCCTTCTTGTTCCCCCCCCCCCCCCCCCGAAATAAATTGTCGCATAGCCCTGGCCACCCGTCACAACCCCTGGCTGTGAACTCAACAATCTTGAAGCATTCAACGATTGCTCCTTGCTTACTTTGAAGACTTGTAATATTAAAAAAGGAACTGCGATGCACATATCGATCCATGGATGCATTACATAATGAATACCGTGCTAAAACTGCATAAACAAAATGGCCGCCCCTCCTCCAAGATTGGCCTGTATTTCGAAAAGGGTTCAATTTTGTTCAATTTTTTTTGCAGATTCATGGTCAGTGAACACTTCCCTTTGTCTTAAGGGTGGTTTTATAAGAAAATAAAATACTTTATGCACTATAAAGGGTGCAGACCAGTAAATAGGCCCAAATCGGTCCGCGGAGCTCATTAATTTTTTGTATACCCTCAAAATCTTTTCTCTTAAAGCATCTGGTGAGCCCTACGTGGTAAGTCTTGTAGACAAAATGGATGGAACCCGATCACCAGAGTTTGGACTTTCACCTCTGAGCCGTTTGGATGAAATCAGGCCCTAAATTCGCTCTATTTTTTCCCTGTAGTGGAGGGGTACTATTTTTGGTCTGGCACCGGTCAATTCGGCCATTTTAGGGGTATTTTTCTTTGAATGTACTTTGCGCAAAAAGTCATCGGTTAACCTATAGAAAATAGAAAAGAAAATGAAAATTGAAGTTTTCACCTTTATTTTGCCGTATTGGTCGATTGCCTCAGAAACTTCTGAGTATTTTTAATATTTTTTTGAAATTGGCCATTTTGCGTGGGAGCCTATGGGAATTTATTTACTGGTCTGCACCCTATATAGCGAAATCCAAGATGGCGGCATGCCGTTGCAATTTTGCCCTTTAAATGTCGCTAAAGTGAACTGTAGGCAGAAAATATTGACGGACACAACTTTTGCACTATCTGACAAGTCGTTTTCAACTATTAGTTTCCTTTTAAATCCACTAAAATTACCATAAATTAGATTTTTCCGAAATAAAGCATACGGCGGCCATGTTTGCCATAGTCAACGCGCGTGCGTGTAAATGCTTGGGGATTCCCCTGCGTAAATAACTGTATTTTCGCTTTGGAGTGGACTGAGTTTGAATTATTTCGGCAAAACAAATATGGGTTAGGATTTTCATTTGTTTGTGCATGTTTTCAGCCTTTTTAGTGAAGTTCTTTATATTCATGCAAAGACAAAAGAGCATAGCAAAGAGGGTTACCCGTGACGAGGATAGCAACTTTTGGCCAGTGATATTGTTGCGCGTTTGCTTTATCAAACACCTTTTCTTTGACCCCCAAGTCAGTCAACTATCCCAAAAACCGGGGAAAAAAATTATAAAAACATCAGTCTTGCAAACAAGATGCGAAGAGTCCTCAAAAATAGTCCAACCCTAGTTGCCCTAACCCTAGCGAACCTAACCCTAGCGAACCTAACCCTAGCGAGCCTAACCCTAGCTAGAGTCCACTTGCTGGACCAATTCTTGTTAGCCTTCTTGTTCCCCCCCCCCCCCCCCCGAAATAAATTGTCGCATAGCCCTGGCCACCCGTCACAACCCCTGGCTGTGAACTCAACAATCTTGAAGCATTCAACGATTGCTCCTTGCTTACTTTGAAGACTTGTAATATTAAAAAAGGAACTGCGATGCACATATCGATCCATGGATGCATTACATAATGAATACCGTGCTAAAACTGCATAAACAAAATGGCCGCCCCTCCTCCAAGATTGGCCTGTATTTCGAAAAGGGTTCAATTTTGTTCAATTTTTTTTGCAGATTCATGGTCAGTGAACACTTCCCTTTGTCTTAAGGGTGGTTTTATAAGAAAATAAAATACTTTATGCACTATATATAGCGAAATCCAAGATGGCGGCATGCCGTTGCAATTTTGCCCTTTAAATGTCGCTAAAGTGAACTGTAGGCAGAAAATATTGACGGACACAACTTTTGCACTATCTGACAAGTCGTTTTCAACTATTAGTTTCCTTTTAAATCCACTAAAATTACCATAAATTAGATTTTTCCGAAATAAAGCATACGGCGGCCATGTTTGCCATAGTCAACGCGCGTGCGTGTAAATGCTTGGGGATTCCCCTGCGTAAATAACTGTATTTTCGCTTTGGAGTGGACTGAGTTTGAATTATTTCGGCAAAACAAATATGGGTTAGGATTTTCATTTGTTTGTGCATGTTTTCAGCCTTTTTAGTGAAGTTCTTTATATTCATGCAAAGACAAAAGAGCATAGCAAAGAGGGTTACCCGTGACGAGGATAGCAACTTTTGGCCAGTGATATTGTTGCGCGTTTGCTTTATCAAACACCTTTTCTTTGACCCCCAAGTCAGTCAACTATCCCAAAAACCGGGGAAAAAAATTATAAAAACATCAGTCTTGCAAACAAGATGCGAAGAGTCCTCAAAAATAGTCCAACCCTAGTTGCCCTAACCCTAGCGAACCTAACCCTAGCGAACCTAACCCTAGCGAGCCTAACCCTAGCTAGAGTCCACTTGCTGGACCAATTCTTGTTAGCCTTCTTGTTCCCCCCCCCCCCCCCCGAAATAAATTGTCGCATAGCCCTGGCCACCCGTCACAACCCCTGGCTGTGAACTCAACAATCTTGAAGCATTCAACGATTGCTCCTTGCTTACTTTGAAGACTTGTAATATTAAAAAAGGAACTGCGATGCACATATCGATCCATGGATGCATTACATAATGAATACCGTGCTAAAACTGCATAAACAAAATGGCCGCCCCTCCTCCAAGATTGGCCTGTATTTCGAAAAGGGTTCAATTTTGTTCAATTTTTTTTGCAGATTCATGGTCAGTGAACACTTCCCTTTGTCTTAAGGGTGGTTTTATAAGAAAATAAAATACTTTATGCACTATAAAGGGTGCAGACCAGTAAATAGGCCCAAATCGGTCCGCGGAGCTCATTAATTTTTTGTATACCCTCAAAATCTTTTCTCTTAAAGCATCTGGTGAGCCCTACGTGGTAAGTCTTGTAGACAAAATGGATGGAACCCGATCACCAGAGTTTGGACTTTCACCTCTGAGCCGTTTGGATGAAATCAGGCCCTAAATTCGCTCTATTTTTTCCCTGTAGTGGAGGGGTACTATTTTTGGTCTGGCACCGGTCAATTCGGCCATTTTAGGGGTATTTTTCTTTGAATGTACTTTGCGCAAAAAGTCATCGGTTAACCTATAGAAAATAGAAAAGAAAATGAAAATTGAAGTTTTCACCTTTATTTTGCCGTATTGGTCGATTGCCTCAGAAACTTCTGAGTATTTTTAATATTTTTTTGAAATTGGCCATTTTGCGTGGGAGCCTATGGGAATTTATTTACTGGTCTGCACCCTATATAGCGAAATCCAAGATGGCGGCATGCCGTTGCAATTTTGCCCTTTAAATGTCGCTAAAGTGAACTGTAGGCAGAAAATATTGACGGACACAACTTTTGCACTATCTGACAAGTCGTTTTCAACTATTAGTTTCCTTTTAAATCCACTAAAATTACCATAAATTAGATTTTTCCGAAATAAAGCATACGGCGGCCATGTTTGCCATAGTCAACGCGCGTGCGTGTAAATGCTTGGGGATTCCCCTGCGTAAATAACTGTATTTTCGCTTTGGAGTGGACTGAGTTTGAATTATTTCGGCAAAACAAATATGGGTTAGGATTTTCATTTGTTTGTGCATGTTTTCAGCCTTTTTAGTGAAGTTCTTTATATTCATGCAAAGACAAAAGAGCATAGCAAAGAGGGTTACCCGTGACGAGGATAGCAACTTTTGGCCAGTGATATTGTTGCGCGTTTGCTTTATCAAACACCTTTTCTTTGACCCCCAAGTCAGTCAACTATCCCAAAAACCGGGGAAAAAAATTATAAAAACATCAGTCTTGCAAACAAGATGCGAAGAGTCCTCAAAAATAGTCCAACCCTAGTTGCCCTAACCCTAGCGAACCTAACCCTAGCGAACCTAACCCTAGCGAGCCTAACCCTAGCTAGAGTCCACTTGCTGGACCAATTCTTGTTAGCCTTCTTGTTCCCCCCCCCCCCCCCCCCGAAATAAATTGTCGCATAGCCCTGGCCACCCGTCACAACCCCTGGCTGTGAACTCAACAATCTTGAAGCATTCAACGATTGCTCCTTGCTTACTTTGAAGACTTGTAATATTAAAAAAGGAACTGCGATGCACATATCGATCCATGGATGCATTACATAATGAATACCGTGCTAAAACTGCATAAACAAAATGGCCGCCCCTCCTCCAAGATTGGCCTGTATTTCGAAAAGGGTTCAATTTTGTTCAATTTTTTTTGCAGATTCATGGTCAGTGAACACTTCCCTTTGTCTTAAGGGTGGTTTTATAAGAAAATAAAATACTTTATGCACTATAAAGGGTGCAGACCAGTAAATAGGCCCAAATCGGTCCGCGGAGCTCATTAATTTTTTGTATACCCTCAAAATCTTTTCTCTTAAAGCATCTGGTGAGCCCTACGTGGTAAGTCTTGTAGACAAAATGGATGGAACCCGATCACCAGAGTTTGGACTTTCACCTCTGAGCCGTTTGGATGAAATCAGGCCCTAAATTCGCTCTATTTTTTCCCTGTAGTGGAGGGGTACTATTTTTGGTCTGGCACCGGTCAATTCGGCCATTTTAGGGGTATTTTTCTTTGAATGTACTTTGCGCAAAAAGTCATCGGTTAACCTATAGAAAATAGAAAAGAAAATGAAAATTGAAGTTTTCACCTTTATTTTGCCGTATTGGTCGATTGCCTCAGAAACTTCTGAGTATTTTTAATATTTTTTTGAAATTGGCCATTTTGCGTGGGAGCCTATGGGAATTTATTTACTGGTCTGCACCCTTATTGCTATACAGGGCGCCCTCTGTCATTTTAATGTTCATCGACAGAGGGCGCCCTGTAATAATAAAAATTATTTTTAATCATGGCGTCCTGGGAAACGAGTTACTACGCAGTTTGTGTCTGTATTTCCGCTCTTATTTTGTCTGGTAAGTACTGCCTATCGATTTGGCCATTCGTATGAAATTTTGTCAGGTTCCTTACTTTCTAAAAAAAAAGGGATGGAAGCCATCTTCTTTAAATTTTGCGAAATATTAGTATTCATTCAACTCCCGTAATTCGTACACGTACACTACAAATATTAGGCCTAGGCCTACTAAGTACTAGTACTAGGGAGGTTTCGCATGCGACACAGCGAAAAATCCCTTACACGAAACGGCCGCAAGATCAAGAGGGCGTCACGATCATCTCATTATGTGACGTCATCGTACCAAAAATGGAAGTTTTCATGAATGAAACTGACGTGCATGGGCACATACTAAGCGATGCCCACTCTTATCTAACCATAGTTACTTCGACAGACCTCGCCATGATCTTTCGAATGGTACCAAAAACATACAAATTTGTACATTTCTTCGACCTTTTGACCATTTTTGGTGGTGTCACCCGACGTTCGACAACTCACGGACACCGCGATCGTATTTGAACTTTGGTGAGCTGTATTTTTGTTGTCATTTTACCGCGAAACCGTGCCACCGTCTGAGTGTGATTGTTGGGTCATAGAATATTCATATAACATGTGTTGGGTCTATTGGTTGTGTATGCTGAGAGCGCCACATGAATATGCATAGAATTGCATGGTCACCGGGAGATGTCGTACGGCTGACTGTTGATCGTTGCGTAGTCGTACACCGCGTGTGTTTGCATAGGCACATCGCGTGATGTGTGCTCCGTACGTGCCTACAACGGCATTGCGTGCGTGCGTAACGAGTTGGGCCAGCACATGGTTTCCGTGACGTTACGAGCACTGCCTCACGCATTGACCAATCAGCGCGGCGCTTCTCACACATGGCACTGTTTCCATCCGTGTTACAGTACATATGGGGAATTTTTCGCTGTGTGCGAACGGATACGCATACGCCCACGTTTAGCTATCCGTAAATGTTAACAAACCGATCCAATGTTTCGCTACATCCGACAACGGAGAACCACTTTTGTACCTGACTTTGAGGCTAATTTAGTCTTATTCTTCAGTTTTGAAATGCACAAAAATGACATATTGGTGTCCAGAAAATCCTTTTGTTTTAGTTTTATCATGCACATGACACAAAATGTCATTCGCTTGCGAAACCTCTTTAATGCATTGACACAACACTGTCACTGTCACTGGGTAGTGGGTATGGTCCGGGCCATGAGTGTGTGGCGGAGTTTCACTGTCACTGATGAATGCTGATTGTCCGGTCTTTGCCCTTTGCTTTGGACCTAACGTTAGGCCTACATCATAATTTCATACATGTAGGCTAGGGCCTAGGCTAATCAATTTTTCTTCGAAGTAAAACAATGATTTTCTTCACACAAAATGATCATGACTGACTGAGTAACGTTAATCGTGGATGTATTGTATTGATCCGTATTTCATCCCAAGAGTGGACTTTATAGAGAATGGAAGACATGAGAGACAAGATGTCGAGTTCCAAGCCAGTTTGTGATGTTTTTCTTGTCATTTTGGAGCATTTTTCTCAGTTAGTGAAATGTCAACGTAGGCCTATTTCAGTCGTAAAACCAAAAATTTAACATTTAGTGTTTTTTTTATCTTTTTTGTTGGTCTGATTCTTCAGTAACAACCAACCAATGGCACCAGCCTTCCTGCGTCATTGTGAATCCCGAAACCGGTCCATGCCTTGATGTCTTCTTCCGGTATTTCAGCGGTTACCCATCAGCCATTGGGAATGGAGAGCTCGTCCATCATGAGTGGGTGCAGTACCTGGAGTACATCTATGACTACAATGACGAGAGTGATACCAATTGCGCAATAAGTGAGTCTTGAGGAAAAAAAGTGTGTTAATTATTGGTGATAGGGTTGGCAATGGCTGTATGATCTGAAAACTATGCACACACTTGGCCTGAGCCTCAAACTTGACTTCAGTAATGACAGCCATTTCCATGCACACATTTCCAAACGATCACATGGTACAACTCATTGTGTGATCGTTTTTAATACCTCAGTCACATTTACTCACATTTGCCGCGACCGCAGTGGATTCTGAATTATCTACGGCTAGTAACAATTTTAGGGTCGCCATAGTATTTCCACGGTCACAGACTGTATGGGAGACGTAGAACTGTTCTATGGCATGAATACAATATGTCAAATGCTACGCCAAATGTAAAAATGAAAAAAAGTACAACCCTGCGGTATAACTCTACGGCCACCCCTACGGCCTGTAAAAAAATAGGGATGTGCTGTGTAGCGACCCTTGGTCTGTGGCCACCGCACTTATCTCTCAATTTTGGGTACGTACGGCGGTCATACGCTTGCCGTAGAGCAAATGTGACTGAAGTATAAGTAATGCTAGATTGTTTCCTAACTTAATCTTAAATGATTGCCGATGGATTCCATACAATCTTGTGACATGACTCATGCTTCTTGTAAATGTTTTTACAACAGGGAGAAAGTCGGTGACCAACGCAGACTTTGTTAACGTGACGTGGACCCGTGATGGTTTCTCCACCTGTACCCAGTCCCGCGTAGACAGCTTTAACTCCTGGTTGAGCTTCGTCTGTGAAGGCCAATGTGTGCAGGATAATAACTGTAGGAGGTACCCTACGTTCCTGGCCCAGCACCTGTGGAATAATTGTTCCTGGGATGAGGAGCTGGACCAGCCTTCTTATGATCTCAGCCTGCCTTAAGAGAGGGTGTCAGGTTGGCGTAGCGGTTCTTTCCTCGTCTTTCACTTCTGGCAGACCGAGTTCAAGTCCGGCTCGAGTCACAAGTGGATTGGGATTTCAGTTGTTTTCAGATTGGGTTTTACCTTGAATATTACCTCTAAACTGTATCTTCTTCTCATCATCTTTCCATAAAAAGGTTTCATCAGGCTTTTGACCTACAGTGCCTAGGGTGCTTTTGAGGAATTCTTGGTTTCATTTAATACCAGAAACAAAATTTAAAAGAAATGTTACCGTATTCTGAATTCTAAGTACTTAGAAACAAAAGTTTAATGAGGTTCTTTATCATAATTTGTACCCCAATAAAATTAGGGAAAAATCAATAAAGAAACAAAAAGAAGTATCCAACAATCAAATACTGAAATTGATAAATAATCATACCTAAACCCCTGTAATTTATTTATGTAAACCAAAACTAAGATGAAAAGAAAAAGCTTGAGGTTAGGAGGACCTGACGCGTTTTGATCCTAGCAGGATCGTTAACGAAGGCTATAAAGACAAAGATCCTGCTAGGATCAAAACATCAGGCCTTCCTAATTCGAGTATTTTCTAATTGCAATGAATGAAAAGGAAAAAAGTTAATGAATTATATTTAATATCACTGTATATATAGTAAAGTAAGTGCTCACTCGGCAGAAGGGAATATAACAAAAAAATCCTTTCTTTTCTAACTCAGATGTACAGTACTGTATAATTTTTTTTCAACTCTTTCCTTAAGAAATATACCATATGTAATTTTGTTTCCAACAACAAATTTCTGCAAACACTATATCTAGATCACATTAGATGCATGATGTAAAATGTTACAGTTTGTGTCTATGTGAAGTCATCTGGAAAATTGGGAATTCATTAGAGATAGAGTGTCTGTCATAACATGAGAATTGTCAAAGGAAAATTGGTAATTTTTGTGGTTTTAAAGGTACTATCATACTTTGGTAAGACACCAAAACAGAAATTTTCACAGATTTATGTATAACTTACAGGGTATGAAGATGGTGGTGGTAGAAACATACCGTTAAAATTGTTCCGCCTGATATGGCCTGTTTTCCAGAAACTAGTAAAAGAACGACCGAAAATCTTTTTGATATTTTAAAAGATCAAAAATAAAAGAGAAAAGACTTAAGAAATACTGTGGCTGTTTTTCACTGTTTTCTCAAAAAGTGGGCACTGTATGGAAATGACTGTTTAATACTGTATCTGTCTTGATATTTTTGCCCATGAATCTGTATTTCTTTGACAAAAACCAAAGTATGATATTACCTTTAATTTAAAGGGAGCCATTGTAAAAACCCACAACAGCAGACTGCTTTGTCTAATCATAGGAGTGTGTGACAGTGAATCAGAATTTGCCTTATCTTTATAGAGTTGTGTGCCTTTGTTTTGCTTCATATTATTAAAAAATGAGTTTATAGAAAGTGACAATTTTATTGAATAACTGTCATTTGATTTCTATTTTTAATCTAAAAATGTTGGCAACAGTGAAATTGACAGTACATGGTCCGAACACATAAACATTGAGTATTCAACCATTTTATTCTATGTATGTTCGAACTGCAATCCCCAAAATAATTGTAAGTAGTCAATTTACATTCAGTGGTCTTGTACATTATGAAATGTTTGTATGATATGTAATTATATTCTGTCATTTTGAAGAAAATAAATAAATTAGTATTTTTAAAGGTATAGCGATTTTGTTTTGTTTTGCCTTGTTTTGTTTTGCTTATTAAAGCATACACACTTTATCTAGGAAACCTGTCAGAAATGTCACGTTTTCCCTTTAAATTATTCAAAGATATAGTACACTGAAAGGGCTTGTTTTTCCTTTTTCTTCTTAAACTTTTGAAACGTGTAAGATTTGCTGCTTTTTTACCCTTTATAAACAGTTATAGGTGAAAGGATTGCTATTTTTTTGTTTTTCTTAGTTTATGGTTTTGTTCGCGTCAAATACAAAATCCAAAAATGGTTAACTTTTCATATTTTTTGTCTTTGAAACGATTTAAAAAAATGTTAATTGATTGATTCACTTCTGAAACGAATTATGATAAGAAATCTTGATAAAGAAGATTTAATCGTGGAGAAAAGAAATTTCTCTGCACTGCCCGGGAATCGAACCCGGGTCGCAAGAATGGGAATCTTGCATGATACCACTACACCAGCAGTGCTCATGAAGATGTAAGAGGTTTTTAAAAGTATATAAAGAGTGCACGCAAAAAAGAATCGATATTGTCAGATGAAAGGTTGTAATCGAATATTTTGTTTCATGCTTTGCATTGTGCTGATACAAATCATATGAATATTGGAAAAATGATACTAAAAATTATTTGATGTTCGTGGTATCGACTTTTTTCTAAAATACTTAATCTGGATTGGTACCTAGTCGTCAATTGCGTTAATATATATCGGTTGACCTTATGGGGACCAGTCTAGAAATTAGATAACAAGCACGTACGTAGTTCATTTTGCCCATAGCTTAAGTGTGGTAATACATCGTACACTACACAGAATTACGTAGTGAATTAATAGAAATAGCGGTCAAGCACGGTGAGTTTCAATGCGAGTTTCATGGTAACAAGTAATCAACATGTACAAGGTGCATCAGGGGCCAAGTAAATTCAACGTCCACAACAGAAGAGGTAAGCAATAAGAGTTAAAAGCGAAGAATATTCACGGTGTTTTGGCTAAAGTAATTTTGATATTGATTAGCCGTTCTTGATTAACTAACGCCTGCGTT
Source organism: Astropecten irregularis (assembly GCA_963971285.1). Lineage (NCBI taxonomy): Eukaryota > Metazoa > Echinodermata > Asteroidea > Paxillosida > Astropectinidae > Astropecten > Astropecten irregularis. Next base: position 1,247,592 of record OZ020248.1, on the reverse strand, counting down.
TTCCACGTTCCCAGTGCTTACTCAACAACTCGATCAGGACTCGCGAGACATCAGACCCGATTTCACCGGCACGAACGGTATGAGGTGAGTAGGCCTACGGTTCCTGTGCTATTATTAATATTATTATCCCAGTCGTAGAGAATTTATCAAGTTTACACAACAAGGCAGGGCTTGCATGCCCTTGAACATTATACCATTACGAATTTAGGTCTGTGGCACCCCGATAGTGATAACGTAACAGGTTTTGATTATTCGATCGTACAAGGTACACATACTATTTTTGATGAGATCAAGGGTTAGAATTATTGTGACTGTCACATTAGGAGAAGACGTACACGTTATTCACAATGAACTGATTTTAATCTCAATTAATATTCCGTCACATTTTTATGTGAATCAATGCAAGTAATAAACCTTTTGATGTGTTTATTTGTTTTATAGTTCACATACAGCTCCAAAGCCAGTCTTTCATAGCCCTGGTCTGACGGGCAAGTGGCAAGGCAACAGTTCACGGTCAAACCACGAATATGAAGTTCCGGCCGATCGGTTCCCACCAGAACACCTCGAAAAAGTCAAAATGCTGAGTGATGGTAAGATATGGCCCACAAAACCTCGGATTTCAAGTTATTGATCGTATGAAAACTCTGTGACTCTATAAATATTGTTTTTATGCATTTTCTGGCAAGGAATACTTTATCCAATGCTTGGTGACATTCATTTTTAAGAGAGAAACACAACTTGAATATTTGTCTACAAATTAGACAATGACAAGGGGCATTCACATTTCACAGTATTTGTATTCGATTTGTTCTGAAAATGTAATCAGACTGTAGGTCAAGAAAATAACAGAGTAACTAGATTCTGATGACTAAGTAAGGTTTGCGTTTCGGAGGCACCATGTAGGCCTAAAGTACACTTTTTGGTAGAAGTGTTGTTCTGAGGAGAACTGGTGTGTGTAAACTCAATGTTTTGGTCATTTGGTCAGTGAATTTTGGCCGTCCTCAGGCGAATGATGTGAATGGTGAAAATGAAAATCATACCCCAAACTCAGATATTGGGTGTAAATTTGGCTAGTAACAATTCTCAACAAGGATGTCCAAATTACATGGAAATGTATAAAATTACTGGCCAAAAAAGTGTCCAAAGCAGCAAATTATGGACTATGGAGTCCAGAAGATGTCGAAACATCCCGCTGGCCAAAACCTTGAAGGAAATGATCGATTTAAGTGAACAGACTCACTTTGAGAGAAACCAACATCGGAATCAGTGAAGGAAGTCGTGGTTATGACTACACTATTACCGGTACACAGTGGATGGCTGTTCATAATTTGATTGGATTCCAGCATGGCGCTGTACATAGCAAGTCAGTATTGACTCACGCAGTGGGAACCGCATGTTGGGCAATTTTAGCAGGCAGGATGTGACAAATTTTTCAGCGAGCGAGTCGGTCGGAATATGGAAGTCACTGATGCTGGTTTGTTTCAGGCTCTTGTTTTTTAAATGGTGGGGGATTATTAAAAAAAGATTAAAGATTAAAAAAGGGGATCTTTAAAAACAGGACATTATTTCATTGCAATACTGGAAATGTAGAAGACGAAAGGGCATTTTAACCTTGCTTTATATGATTAAAGTTTCCTCATGCGTTGATTTCATATTATGAATGTATGCCTAAGAAAATGAGCTTGTAAGTAGTGAGCTGTTGTACCTTATGCTGATAGCAAAGATATGTATGGGTCCTTCCATGATTTGTGACAGTGCACATCCATAATGGGCGTTATTCTTTGATGAAAAAACTTCAAACTTAAGCTGATGTTCAAATTTGAACGAAATCATTTGGCAAATTAAATTGAAGAATATATCAATGCTGATAAAACAAGTCCTAGTAAGGAGTAGTGTATGTATTACATTTGACACCATTACAATTATGCTCCAAGCTGGTAAATTGACCTAGATGTCATCGGTAATTTCAAAATTATCTGACTTTTGCTGTCACAACTGGTTATGAATTATTTTTAAATCTTATTTTGTTTTTCCGATTTCAGAGTGGAATAGAACCAAAGCTGAAATTCAAGAAGGCAAACAACAAAGAAGAGGTAAGTCTGTCCCTTTTAATCCATGCTCGGCCATGACCGATGGAAGCTTATATGTCCCTCAAAATATGTACTGTTTGTTGAATTCAGGTATCCTGTGTTAAGAGTAATGATAACTTTATTTTATCAATCATTTCAATATTACCTTTAATGTCTTTGTGCGGGTCAGTATTTTGACCGACTAAGTTTGAATGAGTTTTAGATCATATCATAGACATAGGCAATAGGCATGGCAACAGCGTATAAGGGTTTTTGATTTATATAAAACTTGAATGTAAATTATCACTGGATCACTCTTTTCTGCCACTTGGAAATGTCCAATTCCAACTTAAGCTTCAAGCCATCTGGCCTATGCCTTGTTTACTGCCCGCAATGTCTACCAGATATTTGTTGGATGTCAGAAATCCCATAAAAGACACATGATCAGCTGCAGATAACTAATGAACCATGGCACAAAAACTGCATTCCAAGTTCCAATTTCTATAATTTTGTAGTAATTTCTATAATTAATTTCCACAAGGACAGAACCCCAAAGTTGATTGTGCCCAGTATTGTCGTAAGGAAGTGTGTTGTATCTTACCTTTAAACTGTCAGTAATTTCTTGTTGATTTCTTTCTTCCCAGTTGATTCAATGTCTCCCATCACAGTTGAATATCTAGACAAAAGGGAGCATCCGTTATTGCAGAGTAAGTACAGATATTTATAGAGACCTTCAAAAGCTTTGTTCATGCACAAGACCTGACATGGTGAAGTTTGTGTGGGGAATCTTATACAATACATAGGTAGATGACCATATCGATGGAATACATTTGTACAGTACTGTATATTGCAATCATAACAGACTGTGCAAGTGTGCAACCTAATTAAAAGCCCGAACTGTGTTTGCAAAATTCAGGCTGGCCGTGTTGGTGAACAGGACTGAGACAGCCAGACTAAGTCCTCAGACCTGGAGGTATAATCCTGTAGCTGGGTCATATTTCCATATACGTTTGTGCACAAATACATATAAATTAAATTCTGGTGGGGATTGTGTAACCCCCCCCCCCCCCCGTGATCTACCCCAATGGAGAGAGTAATACCACCACAAACCTTTCTTGACTTTGTACTAGCTTCACAATGAAAATCCCAAAATCTCATCTTGATTAAACTGTCAACATAACATCTTCTCTAAATTTGCTCAGATTTTGAGGCGATGGATGTGGAGAAGGAACAACTGGCTTACATGATGCGCAACAAGGATAAGACATAACACAGGTCACCCAGCGGTGTGTAATTATGTGTCTAGTTTCTAGAGTCTAAAACTATCTGAGAGTGTGAGTGTGTGTGTTAGTTGTAACCCTCTGGAAGGAATCACAAACCACTCTAGCAGGATTATGACAGGAAGAAGTTCCTGTGGAGAGAATTGTGGAAGGTATTAAGTATGCATCAAGCAATAGGTTAGGGGAGATACCTCGTCCAGTTTTAATGTGAATACTGGCTGATGAGGGGTTTTGTAGAGCAGAATTGCCAAGACCATGGTCCGTGGCAAATCCTGAAGCGGTTTTCACCCACTTCCAGCTCCACATTGTCGTGCATTTTGATAATACAGCGGAGTGTGGCTCGTTAAAACACACAGCTAAACGAGCAGCCTCTTTCCATAGTGACCAACATTATTGTGCAGTCTGGATCGGTCCAATATTTCAGCACAATGGTCTGAAAGTAGGGAAAAAATTGCAGCCCAAATCTTTGGACTTTGTTGGATTTTAGTTGGGGGACATATTGTTTTAATAGCAACCTCCCTGTATTTCATAAATGCACAACTATAAATGTCTGTGTTTTTGCAAGTGTATCAGGTGAAAATTGACAATTGGCCAGATGTTTCTAAACTTATGAACAATGAGACATCACTCAAATGAATTCATCAATTTAAAATTTGCGAAAGAAGTTCAATGAATTGTTGCAATACTGATGGTGATCCAGATATTCCTGGCAGTTGCTGTGTACAGGCCATGTTAATGTTATGCTTCCTGCGAATTGAAATGAGAAGTGGGATTTGACATACAGGACAAGTTGGAATCAAAATGCCATGGCCCTCCTAACTCTGAGCATTGTACATATTTCAGGTCACTTATTTGGTTGGTGAGCAGTTTGCAACAGGTTGTCACTTGTGTCCACATTTTAATTTGTGCAAAATTGTTCATTGGGAAATGTTAGCATCTTGCAGGGGGGTTTGCGAAGCGGAGGCTCAGGCTCAGGCTCCGGTTCCATTTCATGAATCCATTCTAAAATGACGGGTATGAAAATAGAGACTTTTGGCTGCAGTTCGGAAGTAGATTCTATGGTTTGAAAAGGAAAACAGAGCTTCAACTTAATGAAAAACCACAGCCTATAATTTCAGCATATGGATGGCAGGACCGGAACCTGAGCCTGAGCCTCTGTTTAGTAAACCCCCATAATCTGCTTCCTATCATAATTCGGAACAGAATCTTGGCTTGACAATCAGTCAATTTCACTGGTTTTAATTATGCAAAGGCACAGACTGTTACATCAACGCCATCGCAAACCTCAGCCGTCAAGCCTTCCTACCAACTGTGCCCTGAGTGTATTTGTACATCTGTGTAACCGTCCTAATTCAGGCGATTTCAAATAGTGCGCCACCAAGAGTTTGCAATGTTTGGCTAATCACAATTCGCAGAATCCATCAACATTTTCCAGGGGCTTTTCCCAAACCTCAGCTGCAGTTCAGGCCTCGGCTCAGTCTCAGGCTCAGGCTCCGGCTCAGGCTCAGGCCTCGGCTCAGGCTCAGGCTCAGGCTCAGGCTCAGGCCTCGGCTCAGGCTCAGGCTCAGGCTCAGGCTCAGGCTCCGGATCTGGCTCGGGCTCAGGCTCAATTTCATGAATCCATTTTAAAATAACAGATATCAAAATAGAGCCTTTTGGCTGCGGTTCAGAAGTAGATTCTCTAGTTTGAAAAGAAAAACAGAGATTCGGCTTCAATAAAAAGACATGACCTTTATTTTCAGCACATCGATGACAGAGATGGAGGTTTGAAAAAGGCCCTACTCTAGTAATGCGCAATTTTTCAACTAATTCCGTGAATTGTGGTTGAAAACTCTTTGCTTGGAATCGCCCAAATTTAGCAATAGAAAATAATTATCTATATTTATGAATCTGAGGGAATAGCAGTCTATCCTATAACATAACCGAGTTTGTTTTTTAAAGAAATCAAGCAATAATCTCTTGAACTGATGGGGTAAATAAATACACAGGTTCTTCGCACAAGTGTTCAGCAAATTTGGGAATATATTTTATGTGTAGAAAGAATTTCAAGTAAAATTGCAATGTTTAAAAATCTTTTTTTTTAGCAGCCACACTAATAATGTTGTAAGGGGAGATGTTAATCACCTACTTTTTTGGTCTTTTTCGGTTGTCTGTGATGCACAAATGGGAATACCTATAAAGCTTGAAGCTCTGAAGACCTCAAGTTTTGACACTGCCAATTTTTTAAAAAGAATTTCTTTCTTATCACTGGCAAACAGTATAGAAAGGTTTTTTTTTTTTTTTTTTATGATTCCCTTCTTCCAGCCCTAAAAAAAGAAAAACGGAAAAGAGTTCCATTTTTAAAAGTTGTTTTATTTCATGCAAGGTGCAATGCATAAAAAGGTAGATGATAATGAAATATAAACAGGAGATTATCATGAACTTACAACGTCTTCTTCATGTTTGTTCAAGTCTGGGTACAGATTTATCCCACGGAGCATGTAACAATGAATTTTTGTTAGAATGTATAAAATATAAATTTTATCTTCAATATTAATTAAAAACTCATTCAACTGATTTGATGCAAGTGTTCCGTCCCCCACATTTTTCAAAAGCAATCATTTTTCAAAGCAATGTTTGTGTCTACTGTCTATGCAATGTGCATACATTTTAAGTCGATGTCACCGACAAAATAAGGTGACTTAATGCGAAGGGCAGGAAGCCTAAATCAGAGTGTACACTGTCAATATTTTCGGTAAGATTTTCGGTAACATGTTGCCCAATTAGGGCAACACACCTGGGCAACACGACTTCGGTGCCCTGTGTTCACTAGCAACATTTGGCCAACATGTTACCGAGATGTTGCTGCGACATGTTACCCAACTTCGTTTTGCTCTGTGTACACTGACAACATTTTCAGCAACAACGTACCTGGGCAACATGTTACCGAGATTGTTACCGAAAATGTTGACAGTGTACACTGTGCTTTATGCATGTATATGTGTACATTAAATTTATGCAGTTTGTTTGAAATTTGCATTTTCCTTTAATTGTAATCTTGGGTGTTTAATTCTTGTGCATTGCTGTGATCCATTGCCAAAAAATATGATTAGATTGATGGGTTTCCCCCTCTTTTTTAATTGATTCAAATTTCCTTTAATTGAAAATGAAATATATTGATTTTAACAGATATGGATGATTTATGAACTTGTAAATTTTTTAGAAAATGTTTGTTTGTTTTCACTAATGCATGAATTTAATTGAAAATGTTGATCCAGAGGTGTGTGAGGTTGCACTGATAAAATATATTTGTTGTTTTATTAACTCGGGTTTTTAAATTTTTCATCTTTTTTTTTTGTTTGTTCTGGTTGATAAAAATGAATTTATTTAATTTAGAAACTTGTCTCTTTGATGTGTAATAAATTTCAACTGGATGAGTTTCACCTTAATATTGATTTTATTGTAATTTATTATGAAGTGTGTTCTCATTCCCTTTGCATTGGTATTTATTTTTGGCAATGGTTACAAATTAATTTCAATTTAAAAAAGGGAAGATGGTCATTCTGCATAATTATGGGGATGAATGAAAGAATGGGATACAAATTCTACAAAGTAAAGAGTGGAGCAGTAAATATGAAATAATTATTGTAACATCAATTTTACATGTGAGTCTTTGGAGCGCCACCAAGAGCTTGTAACGCGTTGGCCAATCACAATGCGCGGAATCTGTTGACACTATCCAGTGCGCATGAAATGTTGTCGACAAATTCCGTGAATAGTGATTGGTCAACGCGTTACAAACTCTTGGTGGCGCACAATTGTGAATCTGCTTTGAGGCCAAGGCTTTGGCTAGCTCTGGGGAGCAAAACCATTCAGCACTTGATCATTGTTGGTCATGCATTACATATCTACATGGCTCTATTTCATAACAGTAATTAGGAATATTCCAATCTTGGACTTAAAGGTAATATCATACTATGATTTTTTTCAAAGAAATACAGATTCATTGGCAAAACTATCAAGGAAGATACAGTAACAGTCATCTGTGAAAATTACAGTCCCATAATTATACTGCGCCTACTTTTTGAGAAAACAGTGAAAAACGGCCACAGTATTTCTCAAGTCTTTTCTCCAGTATTCTTGATCTTTTAAAAGACCAACAAGATTTTCGGTCGTTGTTTTACTATTTTCTGGATAAATACACAATTTCACTATTTCAGGTGGAAAATTTCAACGGTATGTTTCTACCACCACCATCTTCATATACCCTGTAATTTAAAAGTAAATCTGTGAGGTTTCGGTTTGCTAATAAAGTATTATCTTACTTTTAAAGTCAATTGTTACTAAGTTTAGGATAGTATGGAACATTAATTATCAAGAACACAACAAAATGTTGTTAAAAAGTTCTATTTGTGAAAAGTACAGTTGTAATAAGACAATTAATAATGTACATTCTAAAGTTCTTCTAGTTGTTCTTTCTTTGGTCATCTCCAACAATTTTGTTCTTAAAAACCTTGACTGATGTGTCATCTGCAACATACAGTTCGTTATGTGAGTGCGACAGCGCAATGCAGGCCGGTTGTATTACATATTTTATTGAGCATCCCAGGTATTCCCCATCTGTAGTGAATTCGTGTACAGTCCTGTCACCATCTTTGTGTCCATTGACTATGAAAACTGTTCCCCGTTCCGCTGAGCAGGCGATGGACACAGGTAGCCAGGGGTGGAGGTTCACCGGGACGCGGAGGACCCGCTGGGTGACACCCTTGAGGTCCAGGAACTTGATGGAGTCCGCGGGATCAGCGGGTAGCACAATCAGACAACCAGGGAGGACTGCGAGTTGCAGCGGCCGCGTGCACTCTAAGAGCCGAATCCGCAGGCCGTCCGACCGATGGATCGTGACGCAGCGACGGCTGCTGTCGCCTACGTAGATCCGGCCCTGGTCACGGTCCACGGCGAGACAGCACAGCCTTACAGGACCGCGGTTGGTGTCCCTCACGGACGTGGTCTGGAAGGCACTAAGGTACCTCCCGTGCCGACTGAAGATCTTGACGAACCTGGAGCAGTCACAGATGAGGATGTGGTCGGCCGGGGGGTACGCTACAGCCCTGATGAACCCAATGATCCTGTCGATGTCGGACGCACGGGTTTCTGTCAGCATGTTGTCCGTAGTGGTGGCCAGCAAGAGTCGATGTGAACCATCCATCCCGTAGACCTGAGCGCTTCGCCTGTGGTTCTCCACCACAAGCACCTCTCCGCAGTGTGTGCGCTGGCATTACGAGTTACACCAATCGAAGTCCCAAATTCCCTATCATGATTCCACTCGCCGTGTTTGTGATTACATGAACCTGTAACAGGGAGCAGACCATCCACATCGGAGGATCCAAGTCCTTGTGGTGAGAACTCTGGATATATCCTGACATCCAGGCTTCTTGGCCCCGAGTACGAGACACCGCGTTGCTGGAGAGGAGTGACTGCCGTGTAGCCCGGAACATCTTGTGCCTCCCTAAAGCGAATCAGTTTAGTCTGGTGCACATCGGTGTCTCCCATGATGGGTCTACCTCTGTGAGACACAGCCCCGTCGTCTTGCATCCCAAGACGAGCAAGGTCTTGTAAGAAACTTTCAGGAATCTTCCCTAATACTCTATGTAGTTTGGCGACAAGTGTATGCCGGTCAACTTCTGATTTCTCCTTAGTCGGGGAGGTGAAATCCGTTGTCTTAATTTGGTTTAAAGTTTGGCTATTTTCTTTCGATAAGCAGTCGACTGTCGTTACAAGAAATCCGTAAGGCATCTTGGTGCAGGTAGGGTAACCGTGAGATGGCTTACCCACAGCGAGACAGTCCAAGGAACTTCAAAAGTCTGGTCAAATATCGCCAATCCTTTTGGGAAAGCACAATCAGTAATCCAAGCTTGATCGGCTCTCTGGCAAGTTGAGTACATAATTTCTCATCCCTTTTATAGGCTAGCTCCTTATATGTAGCCTCGTAGTAATACACTGTAACTGAAAGTTCAAATTGACTGTCCACGTTCTTTGACGTAGGCCTACATTAAGGGTTAATCACGGCGACACGAGCCGGCATGCTCACGTTTACAATATCCATTGACGATGCCAGATAAGTCAAGATCAAAATTGTTTGTACCGGAAGGAACTCCGTGAAACAAAGGTTACCCTTGGCTATGATAATCCGCATAATTCTCATATTCGTATCTCCAACCTTTTGCCCTAATTGTATTAATAGTAGCCTACACTAATATCCACAATTACAAGAACCTAGGCTATATTCCAATACTCTGTGCAAACATAGATATTGGGCCCTTCTTGTGTTCTGTTTTCACAGACTTAGACCTCAATACTTCCTTTTATTGACCATGTGACGCAAGTATGACGTCATTCACCGTGTTTGTCATCTGTTGAACAAATAGAGCTCCATTCAGTCACTTCCGATGATACATTATAAAACTGAAACTCAAGATTCAGCATAATTATGGTTGAATGGCAATATCTTCTTTGCTGCGGGCAAAATCTACTAATTTTGGGAAATGAAACTAATATAGGCCTATGGTGTGCTTACGTCATACATGCGCAACAACAAATAACAGGGAATTCGTTCCCTGATTTGTTCCCGTTGGGTAGCAAACGTGTTGCAATCTATCAATTTCTACGATTGCTCCCTATATTCCCTTAAGGCTAGTAGACAACTGTCACCATCACTCAAAAAGCTGTATTACAGCTAGTCATGTTGGTATTGGCAGAGGTAGAAGTGGCGCTGTTGCTGATGCAGATACTGCCGCCGCTATAATTGCCGCTTTTGTGGTTGTCGCTGTTGCTTTTGTTGCTGCTGCTGTTGCTTGCTGTTGTGGTGCTGCTACTGCGTTGCCGCCGCCGCCGCTGCTGTTTCTGTTGCTGATGTTGCTGATTTTGCTACTGCTTTTGCCTTTTCTGCTGTTGCTGTTGCTGCCGTGTTGCTGTTACTGTGTTGTTGCTGCTGATGCTTCTGTTGCTGACTTGCTGCTATAGATGCTGCTGCTTTTGCTTCTGTCGCTGTTGCTTGGTGCTATGCTGCTGCTGCTTCTGCTTCTGTCGATGTTGCTGCTGTTGTTGCTGAGTCTGTTGCTATGCTGCTTTTGCTTCTGTCGATGTTGATGCTGTTGCCTGTTGCTCGGCTGGTCTGCCGCCGCTCATTGCTGCTGTTGTACGTTGTCGCCGTTGCTGCTGCTGCTGTTGTTGTTGTTGCTGCTGCTGCTGCTGCTGTTGTTGCTGCTGTTGTTGCCGCTGCCGCCGCTGCCAATGCTGCCGCGGGAGGCGGTTCAGTATCTCATATGGAGAGCCATTGAGATCTCAGGCTACCCTAAGTAACCTCATCGGAGGTTGTTATATGAACCTGCTACACCGTGAAAACAGTTTTCTCCGCACTGTGCGAATCCACATCTCAAGTGCATATAAGAGAAACATCTTCATCTTCATGCGTAAGATGAGTAGACCAGTAAGAGTGTAATTCTTGGGCAAGACGGCTCTCGTGGGAGCGTGAATTTACATCAACTGAGAAATAGCAAATATGAGTATCTGGAACGGCTCTGCCAGATGTGCCAAAACACTGAAAAAAGTTTCCAATCTTGTTTCACAACGTGCCCAGCAAAAAGGGGAACCAGATATGCTGTTCAGATAAAATTCTTTTCATTTTTGTTAATCAACAGAAGTCCTGCATCACCCGGCGCGTAATCTTTCGTTTGAGTTCAGCTTAACTTTGTACAAAGAGTGATTTGATAACGGTATTATGAGATCGCCTCTATAGGGTTCTATATCTAATGCGCACATTCATCATGCAATGCAGTTTCCGATAGAACTGAAGCTTTGGCAAAAATTAATTTTTGTGCATAGTATTATTCAATAAAACAAAAACGAAACCGTGGTTTTACAATAATTAATGAAAACTATCCCTGAGGCAGAAATGAGACATGTTATATTTGTGACAGAATTTTATTTATGATATACAGGTAATAAAATCCGGAGATATCCGAATTTGTGGGTTCCTATAGGCCTAGTACAGGAATATGTATTGAACCATGAAGGTCTCTAATTCCCTTCCTCCATAATTTTGACTACGGAGCATGGAGCTCCTACCGCCATTGGTTTGAACCAAAGTATGCCGCACATCTCATCAGGATGGTTCAAATTCAATCAAGAATGGATACAAAGATGCAATGTCATAACGGTTCAAATTTAGCGCCCAGGCCTTTTCGTCTCTTCGGATTCGGGGAACTGAGCATGCAGCAAAATAGATCAATAAAAGTTGAAAAGTACAGGCTTAGCCTGAGGCTATCGCAGGATTCGCAGTCCCTTCCCTTACCATATAACTTGAAACATTATCATATTACGGGGGCATAGGTGGCAATAAAGTGCGTTAGGCACTCGCCTGCTCACCAATGTGGCTCGGGTTCGTTGCCGTTTTGGGTCATGTGAGTAGAGTTGTGCGTTTGGTTCTCTCCTATGCTACGAGGGGTTTTCTCCGGGTTCGCCGGTTTTCCTCCCTCCACAAAAATCAAACACTTTCGATCTCAGGCTGTAGTCCGTGATCATATACGGGTTGATGTGGCTGGCAGCCAAGGGCGCCCATGAAAGCCTGCTACTCGATCACGTTGTAGCTGCATCCTTTGCAATTCAGCACCCCAGCTGCGAGTAAGGATGATTAGCCTCCCAAATTATTATTATTATTATATTGTGCATGCTAAGATGGATGCTGCCTTCCATTACAACACCGTAGGCACATTACCCTCACAAGTTATTCTTGCGCTTTGCAGGCATGATTGGGACTAAGTCAGATCGATAATATCTTCATTGAACCATGAAGGAATGACAGAACTTCCTATCATGGAGCAAGGCAAAAAAATTGCATTACGGTTCAGTAGTACCCTGACGCCAAAGATTGGTTTCACATCCACACCGGCTCAGTAAACTACACTTAATGTAGTATCATACTTTGGTAAGAGACCAAAACAGAAATGTTCACAAATTTACGTATAACTTTCAGGTTATGAAGATGATGCTGGTAGAAACATGCTGTTAAAGTTTTTCCGCCTGAAATAGTGGATTTATCCAGAAAATAGTAAAACAACGACCGAAAATCTTTTTGATCTTTTAAAAGATCAAAAATAAAAGAGAAAAGACTTCAGAAATAATGTGGCCGTTTTTCACAAATTTCTCAATGAGAAGTGGGCATCGTATGGGACTGAAATTTTCACAGGTGACTGTTACTGTATCTTCCTTCATATTTTTGCCCAAGAATCTGTACTTTTTTGACAAAAACCAAAGTATGATACTACCTTTAAAGATAGATGAAAACTCAAAATGTGCACGGCCTCCTTTTGTAAAAACACAACGTCCCAAAAACGTTGGAGCCAAGTTTTGGTCTCGTGATCATAGGCTTAGGATTCAGTTCGTCGCTCCCCGCACGTTTTCGCTCACGTGCATGCAGTCATCGTGTTTACACAATGGGGCCAGGTACGGTCGTTCTTTGTCCACCCCGGTTTCGTAAGAGAGGGGCTGAGCCGCAAACAAGAGAATTAAAATATTTCAAGGACTGATAACAAACTATATGGATCTATATGCATGCAAGGGAAGTTGGATAATTTGTGTGTACTGTAGTCCACACGGGAAGCCGCACTTTATATGTTCTGTAAATTGGTGTCGAATTGCAACAGCAGGTAAGTCCCTAAATTTCTCTGAATATTAATAATGGTATGAACTCAAAATGTAATTTTCTAAAACATCTGCAGGAAGTGACCATTTCAGTTTGAGGTCACATGCGGAACTCGAGTTTCCTTTTGATCTGTGGCACTGGGATATACACGTACAATATATAGACAGTGAAAAAGTGCATGGCTTTCACATTTCAATTCTGTCGAGATGGTCGCCGGTTCGAATCCCGCTCCAGTCAATTTTTATTTGATCACTTTTCAATGAGATGAAATTCATTGAAAGCCCATTTTATCACGTTAAATCTTGGCAGTGTGGTGCAAGTCAAAGAGCGTTTTCACGAACACTATCGTATCGTGACTTTCCACTGTTCGTGAAAAACTTGTGCATGTTGTGCGCTACAACAAGAATTTATAACCCTACATGTCTTATGGCAAAATTCAATTCATGCTCACTAAGGCACTTAACAACTAATAGGCCCCAAATAAACCCCATATAATCCTTTGAAGGAAGAATTAGTTCCAAAGCAAAATTCTGTGTATAAAGTGAAAAATTACTTCATGGGCCTGACCGATGAACAAAATGTGTGTGAAATTTAACAGCAAAATCACACATGTAGCTTCTGCTTGTGGAAAACAGATACACTAAAGAGACAAGACCACTGAAATCGTCTGACCATAAAACAGTTTGATGGACATGAAAGTAAATATAGAGAGACATCTTAAAAAGATGACACGACCAAATTCAATCGACTGCTAATCCCACAGCCATGTTCCTATTTGATATTTTTCTTCTATAGATAGGCCTAGACTGATTCCTGAAACAGTGATTCTCACACGGACACCACACCACGATGGACGGCAAGAAACACAGTCTACTGTTCATCGCCCTGGCAACGCTCGTTGTAGCGGAGTTCATTGTGACTCTGTTCGTCAATGCCTTGGCAGGCATCGGAGGCACAAGCATCGGTAAGGACCAGTGGACATATTGAACAGAATGGGCCGTCTCGAGTCCGGTAGATGACCATCGCTTTGCTGGTCATTCACAAAGTCAAAGTCAAAGTCATGGATATCATTTTGTGATATGAAAATAGGGTGATATTCTCATGACTTGCGTATACATCCTACAATTCTGCCTGTTTTAAGAGAAATGTCAAAAGGCCTACCCCGAGCTACACTGAATTTGAATGTGTATCCTTCCTTGTTGTCTCGTAGCTTCTTGCCAAGAGTGACATTTCGCCTAGTTAGGGGCAAACATGCATTTATACTTGGGATTATTCAGCATAGGCTTTTGTAAATGTCCCGTTCCAAACATTTGAGTATATTCGAGATGCCCAGATATATTTCTTGATGATTTCCCGGGATGTAGTGATGGTCTAGTGGTATGGCGTTTCGTACTCAAGGTCTTGTGGTTACAATCTACATATTGTGGTAATTATAAGTGGTCTGGCGGGTCGTACATCAAGGTCTTGTGGTCAATCTACAGATTGTGGGTTCGAATCCAGCCATGGGCTAGTGGCGCTTGTGTCCATGGGCAAGATGCTTTGTCACACATTGCTCCTCTTTACCCAGGTGTAAATGGGTACCTGTGATGGTAGAGATGGCTTTGTGCTTGACTAGCCTTTTTGTGCTTACAGCAGCCGGGGCTGTATACATGTACTCCCTCGGGAGATGAGATGGTTTCAGGAATGTAAATCATGGCCTGATGATTGTGTAAAGCGCACAGAGAATTTGATTATTTTGCGATATTGTAGATATTTATAGTTGGCAACAAAATAGCATGGATACATTTTATGCAGGCTTTTGTTCGTCTCACAACATCACAACAGGTGTCCAGTTGTCTGGGCCTTCACCGGCCGTGATTTTCCTTTCAGATCAATTTCAATTTCGTACGATGACTTTCAATCTATATTTTGCTTTCCCGAAGACTAATAAAGTCTGCATTGTTTGACTTCTGTCGATCCAGGCTGGTTCCTGAATAGCACCGGTGACATCTCCGACTACTACTATGTAGAGATAACTCCGGCCGGTTGGACCTTCACCATCTGGGCTTTCATCTACACCTACCAGGCTCTCTTCATCATCTATGTCCTGACCTCCATCTGCCGGAGGAACAAGAACGGCTATGTCTACCGCAGCCCGGCAGTCATTACCCCGGTCATGCTGGTCGTCTACGCCATCAATCTGGTGCTGAACATCACCTGGTTGTTCCTGTTTGATCGTCAGTATCTGCCGGCTGCCGTGGTCGTCAGTTCCTTCCTGCCCACTACCCTGTGGATCTTCCTCTTCATGAATCATCGACTGGTGTACAAGCACGGCTACGATCTCAGGCAAAACAAGAGGTATGGACCTTTCTTTTTGGTTTACAAACACTGCTGATTGGCAATTTTCCTTCCTCCATGGTATGGGCGTCCAAATGTTGCAAATCATCTCATTTTCTTGACCAGATGGCGTGACCACATTCCCCAGACTTTCCATAGCAAACAAAATACATACCATCATTGCTTGTGTTGTTTCCATTACATTCAGCAATATCTTTCAATGTTTTTGAAATGTTGTGTTTAAATTGTTATTTTTTATACCTGGCTTTGACGGATTGCCATAGTTTCCGCCATGCTGGTTGGCAAAAACTAGGGCTGTGACGTTGCGAAAGAAAGGTCTATAGAAGTTAAAATCAAAATTAAAACCTACCATCATGTTCTTTTGTAATTTTCATGGTTATCAATTTCTCTCATTATTAGGTGGGATCTTGTCTTGAATCGTGCTATCGTCCAAAACGGCCTGGCCTTCTATGCAACCTGGGTGACCATAGCCACACTCCTAAACCTGTCTATAGTCCTGAGCTACTGGGGAGGCATGGACCAGGCCACGGCCTGTACCGTCTGCCTCTCCATCCTCCTGGTCGAGGTCTTGCTCTACTCGGTGCTGGAGAACATCGCCTGGGACCGGTACCTCCGCTATACCTACAGCGTCTGGTTTGTGGTCATCTTCGCTCTGATCGGTAGCATCGCCAAGAACTGGGATCAGACCAAGCCCAATTCCATCTTCTCGGCCGTGCTGCTCGGCCTGGCCTTCTCCCTACTCATCGTCAAGATCGTGGTCAGTGTTTGGCGGACTTTCAGCCAGCCGTTATTTTCTGCCAAAGTGTCGCAGTCTAAAGAGGAGCTTGATATGGCCTAAGCTCAAATAATCAATGCTTCCCAATCTTGTACAACTTGAATACTAGGTCATATAACTTGATTTGAAGACAAAATCTGATATTATTGAATAATATAAAAGCATAAGCCGCCTATCATGACGTCAAAGAACTGTACATTGAAATAGAAAACCGAATAGAAAGAGGAAGTGGTAATTAAAACACTATTATAAATATGTTATAAGTTTCAATTGACGATAGGCATTAAATATAAATATTTTAAAAGTCGGCAACTAATTGGATGAAAACTGACTATTGATTTGTGTGATATGGGTGAGCACGAGGTTGAAATGATCTAATAATAATTACCCCCCATGCAGATTTCACTAGCGCTCTGGTTTTTTTTTCGAGACGATCCCATTTTATACATCGGAATTTGTCAGACTTTGTGATTAAAGGTAGTATCATACTTTGATAGGAAACCAAAACAGAAATGTTCACAGATTTACCTATAACTTACAGGGAATAAAGATGGTGCTGGTAGAAACATTATTAAAAGTTTTCCGTCTGAAATGGTATCAAGAAATTAGTAAAACCAACGACCGAAAAATATGTAAAAAAAAAAAAAAAGAACGTACAAAATTAAAGTAATTCCGAGGGCGTTTTTCACCGTTTTCTCAAAAAGGGGGCATCATGACTGGGAATTTCACAGATGACTGTGCTTGATATTTTTACATATGAATCTGCATTTCTTTGACAAAAAACACGGGATGATATTACCTTTAATCGTCAATTCAGATGTTTTTTTTTTTTCAATCTAACTACAAACGATTAATGTGCACGTATATATAGCTGTAATATCACTCACTTATTCAAAAGCAGTTTTCTTTTATACCTAGGGCCAATACTTTTTTATGCTGTTTTATATTTACACATAGTTTGAAATAATTTTTAAGACACGCGTATTTTTCAACGGTAACCTGTCTTTTTTTAAGTGCGCACTTGTAAGATATATTTTAATCTTGTTTATATTTTGAATCATGCCAGTGATTTATTTACAATGAAATAAAAACAAATTGTAATGTGTAAAAATTACAGCGTACATGTGTACTTGATTTATGATTTGCAATACCATAATTATGTTGTCCCATGATTTTGATATATTTATGAGGATTTCCAAAGAGCATTGTTTTTAAAAGGGTCAGTGGTTTGTTAACAGTTCAGGAACTAATAAATGATGTCACTAATGAGCAGGCATTGCCATGCAACCTTCATTCGGATAACATAAAAAAATAAAACTGGTATTTTAAACATCAAATCACTGCTCTTCGATTGATAACTCCTACCCATTGGGTATTATAATGGGAGACTTTGGAGAACCGGTCTTGAGTCAACAGCGCACGCGCATACCATGCTTGCGCAATTTTGTGAGCATGCGCGCGTTGTTGACTTGAAGACCGGTTCTCCAAAGTCTCCCATTATTTTAAATGAGTCAGTGTTTACGTTTTGAGATAATCTATAAGAAAAAGCGACTTGTGCTTCAGTACGCAACTCTGCGCATTTTTCGTCTTATTTCGATCGTTATACAATCAGTTTCAAATTGATGCAGTTTTCTTGAAAACGACACGGGAACGTTTCACTTAAAAAAATGATCCTAAATGATCCTTATGGATAGCGGTATGTGAGTGATTGCATTGGGTGGCAAACCAACAAAAATAAAAGACAATTTGGGAATTTTCGTCAACCGGTCGTCAACATAGGGCTAGCTAGATAGCTCAATTGATACAGCACCGGCATATTACGGTATTCCAAAAGTCGCAGGTTCGAATCCCGGTCCGGTCCCTTAATTATTCATTCATTCCCCGTGATGGGTTATTCCAATCATATATATCATGCTTATAATGATTGTTGTACATATATTTTTTCTGACACAAGCTTTAAAAAAATAACGAAACACGTAACGAAACACGTATGTTTTGATCATTACTAATCCGGTGCTCTGGCCTATACCTTCAAAATATGTTCGTAACTTCAACCTGTCCTTGACATAATATCATTTTATGTAGGCCAAATATAGAAAAGGATCCATGGTTTTCCAAAGGGGGCGTGGACATAAAATTCATGCCTAGCGTAACGGTGGGCCATGAAACATCGTGACTCAAACTCAATAGTGATAAATGCATGTATTTCGGGGGCCGGGCAATAAAAACTAGCAAGTTACGGCGGACCTGCCGTGAACGGCCCAGTTAATTTTGCCCCCACCCGTCTTTTTCTTCATTTAAATCTCTCTCTATATGTTGGTTATTGTTTTGGGGTTCAAAGAAAAGGGGGCGCTTGTTCCTCTCTGGATTCGCCCACGAAGTGACCCCACTGCTTGTATTTAGGATCTACATAATTATTAATCATACCAAATTAGTCGTATTAACATTTGCAAGGCAACTTGATGTGGTTGTCCAATGGGTGGACGCACGTGAATAAATATTAGTACATGGACTCACAATCATGTATACATAATTATGTGGACTTTGTACTTGCATAATCTACAATTATGCTCGTCATTTGAGCGTGAATGCTTTGAATGATAAGATAATTATACATGATGGGAGGTTGGGATAACTTTCAGAGTATTTTATGGTTTAATGAATTATTTATGGTTGAATGAATTACATGTAGCCTACTTTCGTCCTCTCTTATCCGAATTAGGTCTACATTCTCAGTGTCCTGTATATGCCTGCGGTACCGTTGAAAATCCTTGTCAAGGTTACAAAAGTGCTGGAGAAACTGTGTTATTGATGTGATTTAATTGGGAAACACAAACTTCGAATCATCCGGCCTGAGTTGTAGACATGATTTAGCTGGGACGATTAATACAACTTGAAGCATTTAAATGACGGGAATTCGTTTTTAAAATGTGCTAACGTACGGGTAAACTGAAACTTTTTTAAGAATTGGGCCTTATTTTTTTAAATGCCATAACGTTGATTTTTGTTTTGGAGAATTATGAACAAGGACATGATTGGTTTTGACGGAACAATAAGCATCATAATTATTTCTGAAGCACCGTCCTTCGAGGGCGTAGATGTTTTTTAAATACATTTTATAATGCACGATTGATAACGGTCACCGAACAGCACTCACACTTTGCCTGATCCATGTACATGAAATGAAACCTGTGAACATTTGAGCTCAATCGGACGTCCGAGTCACGGGAAAATAGCAAAAACCCTACTCTTTTTTTCTTATAAAACGTAAAGAATGGTTCTGATCTTACCCCGAGATCAAAACTGTTTTCGGTCTTTGCTTTTACTAATTTCTGGATAAATACACCAGTTCAGGCGGAAATAATTATGTTAACTGTATGTTTCTATCAGCACCATCTTCATACCATGAAAGTTATACGTAAATAATTATGTGAACACTGTTTGGGTATATGACCAATCCTGTGCTGTACCTTTGAACATAGAGCTAGGTGAATGAGTGCCATTTCCACACACAACACAATGAATTCCACTCTGTAATGATTTTTTTTGCGGCTTCGCCAGCATAACGCGTTAATTCATGAGAAAAGCGCAAAATTAGTGTAAAGCCTTTGGCGAATATTTCTGGTCAAACCACAATTTTTAAGTGCCTGGGAACATGTATGTTAAGCCATGGTTATAAGGAAGAGTATACACGGGGTTCACATCGGATTCTTGATACAAAAAGCAAACACCAACCCACATGTACCCCAACGTGATGCAGAGTTGCCCAACATAAGATATGTAATCCCTCTGCCTTTGACTACTACATAAGCGAGTACTGAGACATGAGACATTATTCAACCTGAAGAGCGTGTACAGAGACGTGGTGCACAAGACCCAGAGAGGAGTGAGATCTGAAACTGTGTATCTTGAGGTAAGAAACTGTAGGCTATCCCTTATCTAAACACAATGTCACTGGCCTATTTTGGTATTAGGCAAGCAGTAGATATTGCCGGTTGAGACATTTTTATTTCAGATGTGGGCCTTTAAGAAAGGAGTGACAAGAAGATGATTTTTCACCATCATGGGAGTAAATCGAGAAAAGGGGGGAGGGGTTTACATCACCCACCCAATATTTCACTTTGTATATTATGTTGGCCTATGTGTGCACATAATTATATTTGTGCACAAAGGTATATGGAAGTACCCAGCTAGAGCGTCACCCTCCTCCAGGGGCCAATTCACACGGCGCTGCTTAGCACAACAATTTGCTAAGCATGACATTTCTGTCTAACTCTAAAACAATAGGGTTAACAACCAAATTTCCATGCGTTGTGTATCGCTCATGATTGTTCTTTGGCTGTTGTTCATTGACCATGAACATCAAATGAAATTTTTAACGATGGTTTTGTTTTATTGGGAAGACATTTCTACACAAATTGTTGTGGTTAGCAGAGCCCCTGGTCTGAGAACCTGTCTACGCCACTGGTCACCATGCAATGTATAATTATGCCCGTGCAATCCGTATGCATTCAGATGTTATCTTATGATAATGCGAAGTACGGTGTATAGTGTTGACTGTCATGAAAATCGGGTGATGAAATCTTAAGACTGACTAACTTGGATCCAAAGAATTTTGCTATGGCGACGGATGACATTATCAGATTCAGTAAGTAGACAAGGGTTGGTTATACAGTCCTACTTTACTGGTGGAATAATATTCAATAAAATTGGTACTTACCTCGGGCCTCCCCTGCATGTGGATGGTCAAGTCCAGGTGTAACTGCTAGCCTGCGGAGAAAACAAAAAAACTTAAAAGCAGGTGGTTACAGGTTCGAATCCTGCATGTCGTTATTGCATTCCTTCCTTGAAATTTAGAATGTTTTCTGTGGAAGGAAATGGTTCGTTTGAAGTATTACGGCATTCAATATTCTTCCCGTATAATAGTCCACACTATAAGTGCATGCAGTTCCAAAAGGTAGAAGGAACGTCTAGGAACTGTATATGCCAGTCACACATCACCATGGAGGAAGGAAGTTCCTCCATGATCACACTATTCGTATTAAAGGTAATATCAAACTTTGGTTTTTGTCAAAGAAATACAGATTCATGGGCGAAGATATCAATGAAGATACAGTAACTGTCATCTGTGAACATTTCAGTTCCATACGGTGCCCACGTTTTGAGAAAACAGTGAAAAACAGCCACAGTATTTCTTAAGTCTGTTTTTTTTTTTTTGATCTTTTAAAAGATCAAAAAGATTTTCGGTCGTTGTTTTACTAATTTCTGGATAAATACACCATTTCAGGCGGAAACATTTTAACGGTAGGCCTATGTTTCTACCACCACCAACGTCATATTCTGTAAGTTGTAGGTAAATCTGTGAACATTTCTGTTTCGGTTTCTCACCAAAGTATGATACTAGAAAACACGGCCGTCGTCAAGATGAGCTGACAAATTAAAACAAAAAAGTGCATTCGCAGACTGGCAGGTGTGCAAGATGCTCTTTATGTGAACTTATCGAACCCCCCCCCCCCCCCCACTTTTTGTATTTCTGCAGTTTGAATGCCATTAGGCACCGAGAAAGTTCTCTCTGAAGAGTCGCCATTACTGGTTGCAGACAGCAAGATGGGAAAGACTACGGAGTCCAGACCGGGACACGACGTGCTGTTTATCATCATGACGTTTGCCGTTACGGTGATGCTGGTTATCACCCTATTATTCAACTTCCTGTCGGGGACCGTGCTCGTCGATATTGGTTAGTTCACGTCGGACCAAGAAATTAAAGTTGCCTTAATACCACTGACGATTGATCATCAAAATATACCAGATAATTCGACTGATATTTACTGTCAATGGTGATCAGTTTGTATTGTCTTGATGTTTCTTTGCTGGTCACTGTAATATTTTCATGAAAGGTTGTTTCTTTCCGACGTGGGATTCCAGTTTGACCTGGTGACCCTCAGGTATATCATACTTTGTGTCTTGCCAAAGAAGTGCAGATTCATGGGCAACAATATTAAGGAAGATAGAGTAACAGTCATCTGTAAAATTTTCAGTCACATACGGTGCCCACGTTTTGAGCTAACAGTGAAAAACGTGCACATTATTTTTTTTTTTAATCTTGAAAAGATCAAAATGTTTTGGGTCATTAATTTTACTCTTAGCTGGATACATACAGCATTTCAGGTAGAAACATTTCAACGGTATGCTTCTATCATCACCATCTTAATACTCCTTATAGGTAAATCTGTGTAGATTTCTGTTTCGGTATGCTAACAAAGAATGATAGTGCATTTAAAGCTAGGTGATCTTGCGGCTACACGTGCGTGGTTATTGCATTAGCATAATCAGGAGGTCGTGGGTTCGTGTCCAATCCGAGCCAGCCCAATTGTTGTATGTCCAATGCAATAAAGACGACAAGCTCCATAGGCGTAGAGCGTGCACAGATATGAGAACATTATAGGACAAACTTGCACTAAATGTTTGTATACATGAAATCCCTTTGTCTGGCTATATGCATCGGCGGATGGGTCTATAGACTTGGAGCCAAATCTTTCGAAGTCGCGGTGATTGTCTCTTCTTTCACGCAACTCTCCCGAAACCGCTTTTCTTTTCGTGAGACTCATGGCTACGGCGAGAGTTCAGCCCTCGGCTCAGGACCACTCACTAAAAGAAGTGAGTCCAGAACTGAACTCTCGCCGAAGCCATGAGTCTCGCGAGAAAGTAGAACGGTTTCGCGAGAGTTGCGTGAAAGAAGAGACAATCACCGCGACTTCGAAAGACTTGGCACCAAGTCTAATGGGTCTATGGAGCTGATACTTTGTTTTCTGTCGTTTCCCAGGTTGGTTTCTGAACACTACGGGCGATCGTGCTGATGAGTACTACAATGAGATCAGTCCAGCTGGTTGGACCTTCTCCGTCTGGACTTTCATCTACATCTTCCAGATCTTCTTCGTCCTCTACCTCTTGATCTCGCTCTGCCGGCGCAGCGCCTCTGGTCCCCTCTACCTGAACCCGCCCATGGTCAACTCGCTGATGCTTGTCCTGTACTTTCTCAACCTGGCCTTGAATGTTTCCTGGCTCTTCCTGTGGGACCGAGAAGTGTTGCCCGTGGCCCTGGTGTTCATCGCACTGATTGCATTCACCCTCTACTTGGCTCTGTTCATCCACCACAGGCTGGTTTACAAGTCAGGCAGCATCTTGTGGAGAGACCACAGGTAGGACTGACAACCCGGCCTAAAACTTGAATCCTCCTTCCCTATAGCTGAGCCCCCTTGTAGAACCGACTCTGCCCAGGCGGTGTGGCATCTGTTAGATCTTACTCAAGACTTTCCCGTAGCTTCTGAAATGTTGGGGGGAAAAAACAGGTTGCGGTCCTTCGCAGGAGTTCAAGCTCTGTTTTCCCGTTTAAAACAGAACAATCGTTGTAGATAAGAGACAAAAGTCCAAAGCTAATTTCGCGGTCCTCCAAAGACAAATGACGTCAGTGGGTGTGTATTGGGTGTTTCAAGCCCGAGTGTCTAGCAGAAATGTACAGACCAATACATTGTAATGCAAAGAAGCAACACTGATTGTGCAACTGACACAACATTACTGACCACTGTAGCTTGCTGAGATAAAATAATAACAGATTATAACTTCGTACAGGGGTCGATTTCACCAAACTCTTCGTAACTAATCGTAGGACGTTTGATGCATTGAAGCCCTACGTGGGATGAGGCCCCCTCCGATGGGTTATCCTTCGTAACTCGAGTTACGATCGATCGCAGGGCTTCGTGAAATCGACGCCAACGATGCATACTAAATCCTGCGTTAAAACTAATAGTGTATCTATTAATCAGATGGAACCTATTTGATTATTCTAACGCCCACCATTATAAAACAGTGATGCTTTCATTATAATTCATATCTATTATTTTCTGTTTATGTTAGGGTGGACCTCATTGCTGCTCGAATTATCATACAGAACGGCCTGGCCATGTACGCCACATGGGTGAGCATTGCCACTCTCCTGAACTTCACTACTGTTCTGAGCTTCTTGGGAGGTGTGCCCCAGTCTGATGCCAGTACCGTCAGTCTCTCCATTCTGCTGGTTGAGGTCCTCCTCTACTTCGTCCTGGATAATGTGGTGTGGGACCGGTACCTTCGCTATACCTATACTCCATGGATGGTGGTCATCTTTGCGATGGCTGGCAGCTTGGACAAGAATTGGAGCCCCGGCAGTCGCAACTCCATCTATTCGGTCGTGCTGATAGCGCTGGCCTCTGTTATGTTCATCATCAAGTTGGTGCTGAGCGTCTGGAGGGCTTTCAGGAGTCCCTTGTACCAGGGCCAGAAGTCAGTCTCCAAACAAGAACTCGCTATGGCTTAAATCATGGACTCTTTGGAAGATGAATGTATCACACGTGCTGCCCAACAACAACGGCATGCAGCGATTTTCTTCTCTTTTCTTCAAGGCTCCCTTCAAACTTTCCATCAAACCTTTCATGGTCTCCTGATGAGGACTAGAGCACACTAGTCGAAACTATGAGACCTTCATTGCGAGAAGTGCGAAAGTACGAACGATTATTACATGGTGTTTTCGCAAACCGATCCACAAACTTTTCATCTCAACATCATTATAAAAGTCAATACTTGAAGAAACAACAAAGCTGGAATTGTTTAAACTACCTTTGTTTTTAAACTGAGAATTGAAAGTAGCCAGGTTGGGGTAGATTCAAGATGTGGGTCCTGAAAATACCAGTATAGCTTTTTTTATATTCCTCTTCTAAATAATGGTTGTACAAAGTCAACATAATTATGGATTTATATACATGAACCTACATGAAGCGATTAGATGAGGCTTTTAGCGTAAACTCAGACTGTACAGTTTTGATAACAAGTACAAGTAAGTTGACCGTTAGTCTAGTATACAGTGTAAGCTAACCATGAAGCGAAAGTTCAGCGTGTCCAATTAAAAGAGCGGTTTATATAATAGTCTCAATACAGAGATGTCAATTAAAGGTAGTATCATACTTTGGTTTTTATCAAAGAAATCAAACAGATTCATGGTCAAAAATATCAAGACAGATACAGTAACAATCATCTGTGAAAATTTCAGTCTCATACGGTGCCCAGGCTTTTTGAGAAAACAGTGAAAAACAGCCGCAGTATTTCTTAAGTCTTTTCTCTTTTATTTTTGATCTTTTAAAAGATCAAAAAGATTTTCGGTCGTTGTTTTACTAATTTCTGGATAAATACAGCATTTCAGGCGGAAACATTTTAACGGTATGTTTCTACCACCACCATGAACCCTGTATAAAGTTATACGTAAATCTGTGAACATTTCTGTTTTGGTTTCTTACCAAAGTATGATACTACCTTTAAGTATGTAAATAATACTGTTATATAAAAATATACAGGCACATGATATTGAGAATAAATAATGCCAGAAGGCCGGGCACGAGGTTCATTTGCAAAAACAGATAACTTCCATTTTTGAAAAGTTTACATAATCATCATGGATCGACGCTTCTATTTTTTATTGAAGGATACATGATACATTTTTTTTTTAAATTTTGCAATAAATTGATGAGTTTTATATGTCGAAATGTAGACTGTTTCCAGTGAATAATGAACTGTTAACTATGATTAAGTACATTTTTGCCAATTAACTCTTCGTAGGTGATTTTATGAGATTATTATGTAATAGTTTTGTGTGCATTTGATGATATTAAAAGGCCCAGACGTTTCAGTTATCAAATTAAAAAGAAATCACCAATGGCATGGCTTCCGTTATTGAAGGTAATATCATACTTTGGGTTTTTTTTGTAGAAGAAATGCAGATTAATGGGCATAAAGGAAGATACAGCAACAGTCATCTGTGAAATATTCAGTCCCATATTATGGTGCCCACTTTTTGAGAAAACGGTGAAAACCGCCAAAGTATTTTCAAATCTGTTAACCGTTATTTTTTTTTTTATCTTTTAGAACATCAAAATTGATTTTGGTCAATGGTTACTCTTTCTGGATAAATAAGCCCCCCTATGGCATTAGGTAAATCTGTGAAGATTTCTTTTTCGGTATGCTATCAAAGTATGATATAGTAGTACATGTATCTTTAATGAAGGGTACATGGCAAGAGGACAAGAACATGCAAATAAAGATACATATAAATGGATGAGAGGATCGGGTCAGGGGGGGGGGGGATGTTGAGGCGAGGAGGGGGGGGGGGGGGGGGGGGGGGAGGTGAGTGTTGTCAGGGGTCGGGGTAGGATAAACGGGTCAAATGCGCATGCCCCCCTCTGGATTCGGCCAACAGGAAACCACATTAGACCAAACCTGCGTGTATAATGGGAGACTTTGGACGTGGGTCTTCAACTTGATAGCGCACGCGCATGCTCAGAATTGCGTGAGCATGCTCAGAACTCGCAAAAAAGAAAATCCAGTCTGCTGCCGCCAACGTCTCAAAAGTCTCATATAAAGCTGTACATAATTAATCATACCCCATATATAATCGTATTTACATTTGCATAGCAAATGTGGTTGTCTGTAATCTAGGTGGACGCACGTGAATAAATATTAGTACATGGAGGCACATGCATAAAATGTGTGGACTTTGTAGTGCATAACCTACAATATTATGCTTCTCATTGCAAAATCAAATCTATGCATGTTTAAATTATAAGATATAAGTTGGGATAATTGACTTTCAAAGCCAAAATTAATGATAATTTATTTTGATGGTCCATGTGCATCCTCACTTCTTACTTATCATATAGAACTCTATGTACAATCTTATAATCCTTAGAATAATGTTTTCCTTTTCCTCCATGGTATAAATTATGCATATAGGCCTACATTTGCGGAAGTCTTTTTCAAAAAACAAACAAACTTTGGTATAAGCCTAGTAATTATGTCCGTCTGCGAAACATTGCATCCCGTCTAAGTTTTAGGCAAAAGACCTAATTGGAGCTGGGACGATGACAAGTTGAACCTTAATCTAATCGTGTATTCGTTTTGCCATTTGCCACTCGGCTTTAATCAATTTCTGCGGCTTCGCCAACATAAACGCGGTAATTCAGAGAACTTTGTGTAGAATTTGCCCAATCATTCTGCTGTTAACACATTTTTAATGTACCGTTTACATTCTGGAATATAACAGACCGTTAAACCACGGAGGAAGGAAGAATATACAGATATTACGTGTACCGGTACATTCTTCACAACAATATAACTGCGTGTTCCATCGCTTGCGTTCACATCGGCTTATGGATAACAAAAACACACGAGCCCACGTGTACCCAAACGTGATCCAGTGTCGTCCCATTGTCCAGCATAACGAAAGATTATAATCTGTCTGCCTCCATAGGCCTACTACATAAATCAGCACTGAGGGATGCGACAGCATTCAACCTGAAAGGCGTGTACAGAGACGTGGTGCACAAGACCCAGAGAGGAGTGAGATCTGAAACTGTGTATCTTGAGGTAAGAAACTGTAGGCTATCCCTTATCTAAACACGATGTCACTGGCCTATTTTGGTGATGGGCAAGCAGTGGATATGGCTGGTTGGGGCATTTTGACTTCAGATATGGGCTTTTAAGAAAGGAGTAGGAGACTAGATAGAGACAGATCTGTTTTATAGTAGGAGCGACAAGAAGATGAACTGTATCCAATGTATGGATGCCCGTGGATTTTGGGTCATCTCGTACCCAAGTTAACTCGTACCCAAGTCATCTCGTACCCAAGTTAACTCGTGCCCAAGTCATCTCGTACCCAAGTTAACTCGTACCCAAGTCAAGTCGTACCCAAGCCAACTCGTACCCAAGTCAACTCGTACCCCTATGCAATTGTGAATCAAATCTCGTTCGTGTAGACCGTGAGTGAGTGGCATTTTAGTTATCGTATTTTAATGTCTCTTTTAATCGAAAAAATCACATTAATTTCAAAATTATTATTTATCATTCGAGAACCTGCCTCCAAAAAATCCCTGTTTCAAAATCAATTGAACAAAACACCCCACCCCTCACCGTCCGTTTCAAAATCAAAATCAATTGCGCATTCCACCTGCCCACATAATCCCTGTTCATATACCCCATGCCCGACAAACGATAAAAACACAGCAAAATTAAAACAAACAGACAGTAAGCCTAGTTCAAGAGTTGTAGTTTTATATATTCATCTTAATTCAACCTTTACATAGATGTCAATTTAATACAAGTACGTAGTATGACAGCTTCGAAGTATGTTGGCGGCAGCCGCATGCCTTGTGCAATAATGGGGTACGACTTGACTCGGATACGACTTAACTTGGGTACGAGTTAACTTGGGTACAAGATGACTTGGGTGTAATTTTTGGGGTACGACTTGACTTGGGTACGAGTTAACTTGGGTACGACTTGACCCATTTCGTGCCCGTGCACACATTACAGGCTACACTCATAATGATGCAAAGTACAGCTTTCATTGTCATGGAAATCAGATGATGATTCTACATCCCCCCCCCTAAATAAAATTCTGGGGGCGGTGCATAACACCCCCTCCCCCACTTTAAGTTATAGTTAAATCTTTGAAGATTTATGTTTCTCGGTATACTTCCAAACTTTGGAGTAACGTTAGGCCTACTTAATAGAGTTTTACAGTGATAACATGTTTTCAACCAAATAAACAGAAAACAGATAGAGCTGTTTGTTTGACAATGAGTCTAGTCATTTTATTTCAGTACGGCGGTGGAAGAAAATGTGGAATCAAAAAATGGCCTCCCTTAGTCTTTTTGGAGTATGTGTAACGTTGAGTTATCTTTTATGCATGGCAGCATTTTGAGAGCCACTCGATTGTGATTTAGTTCGCATTTGGCAATCCTTCAGGGGTGTTACCATGCACTGTTCTTCTACTGTTTGGTTTCGTTATTTTGTTAATTTTCCTGTTTGTATTGTGCCTTCTGTTGCTTGCCCTGGGAAATAATAAATGAAATGAAATGAAATGAAATATGTATATATTACCAGTAAGTGGGACACTAACTGGTGGCAGAAAATACAAGTAATAAAGTGATGCAAACTGCTCATCAGCCAAAATAATGACCTGAAATTTATAAAATGCTTGGCTTCTACTGGTGGTAGAAAAAAAAGTAGATTTGAGGCTGTGCATAGTGGAAGTACGAAAAGTACATGTAATGGATATTTGCGGTTACATCATGTGACATAATGTACACTCTTTTGTAATCTTTTGGGATTATGAAAGAAATTTGTTGGACTGAATATGTAACTTCCCGATAATACACGCGCACAGTATGTTTGGAGCCATTATGTATAATGGGGAGAACACGGTCCACCGAGCACCACAGGAAGTGGTGTATGCTAACACAGACTGGCGTCATATGGCAATGACCTTAACCGCGTTATGAAACATCAAGTTCAAAGTACGCCTGTTATGAAACGGGCTGCCTTATAAAATTATCGTTACAACTTATGCTTCGTCACTTGTCAGTAATAATTTTGAGCTGGTGGATGAAACTTAACTTCGTACGTGGCGAGTGATTTGAGCTAGTAAGTATTGCATATCTGCCGTCCCATATCGTGTCTGATGCATGGCATAATGGTGTAAATCTTTAGAATGATTGAGACGGTTGCACTTAAAAGCAGGTGGTTACAGGTCCGAATCCTGCATATCTTCCTTCCTTGTTTTCTCTGGAAGGAGATTATTCGAGTCAAGTATCACGGCCGTTCAATATTTTTTCCTGTGAATAGTCCAAAGTACTGTGCATGCAGTTCAAACAGGCGTGAAGCAACATCTGAGAACTGCACTGCCGATCACGCTAACGTATTAAATACGTGTATAGTCAAGAAATTGCTGACGAATTAAAATTTTAAAATGTATTCACTGGTTGGTGTGCAAGAGGTTCTTTGTGTGAACTTATCGACCCCAATCCCCTTATTTTTGTATTTCTGCAGTTTGAATGCCATTAGACACTGAGGAAGTTCTCTCTGAAGAGTCGCCATTACTGGTTGGAAAAGGCAAGATGGGAAAGACTACGGAGTCCAGACCGGGACACGATGTGGTGTTTATCGTCATGACGGTTGCCGCCACGGTGTTGCTGGTCATCACCCTGTTGATCAACTTCTTATCGGCGAGCGTGGGTGTCCAACTTGGTAAGTATAAGTGTAAGCAAACAAAAACAGGTGGAAAATATCATAATTATACAATCATCTTGGACTATCCTGCGGTTTAACAAATTTAATTTGCGGACCACTGACGATTGATCATCAAAATATACGAGATAATTCGACTGATATTTACTACCTATAATACACAAACTTGTGATCATGTTGTAATAAGTCTTGATGTCTCTTCGGGGTCACTGTAATTTTCATGAAGGGTTGTTTGATCTTTTTGACTATTGCAATAACATAATAGCAGGAAGTCTTGGGATCGTGGCCCATAGGCTTGGGAAATGTTCCTCAAATAGGCATTGAAAAAGAATGCATGTAGGTCCAATGCAATTTAGTATTTATTTCATTTCTTGGGAATAACAACTTACTTTATGTACACAAAATCCATTAGAGTGGCCATATATCGGCAAATGGATGTATGGAACTTGGGTGCTGTTGCCTCGGGTGCTGTGGCCTAAAGTGGTACAGTACATGTATGTGTGTTAAACTATGGTCAATCTACATATTGTGGGTTCGGATCCAGCCATGGGTTAATGGTGCTTGCGTCATAGGGGACTGTATCTGCGCAATATAAAATAATGCCAGATTATTATTATATATTTGTTCCCAGGTTGGTTTCTGAACAGTACAGGTGATATATCCGATTATTACTACCTGGAGATCACTCCAGCTGGCTGGACCTTCTCCATCTGGAGTTTCATCTACATCTTCCAGGTTGCCTTCATCCTCTACCTCTTGATTTCGCTCTGCCGCCGAAGCGCCTCGGGTCCCCTGTATCTGAACCCGCCCTGGCCAACTCGCTGATGCTGGGTCTGTACCTTGATCAACCTGCACTCAATTCCTCTTGGCTCTTCCTGTTTGACCGTCAGTTGATGCCCGTGGCCCTGGTGGTCATCGCACTCCTTCCGTTCACCCTCTACTTGGCTCTGTTCATCCACCACCGGCTGGTCTACAAGTAGGCAGCATCTTGTGGCAAGACCACAGGTAGGTTATAACACTAACCCTTAAACTGTTCTACCCTATAATCCCCCACGTAGAACCTCCTCTGCCCAGACGGTCTGGATCTGTTAGATTTAAGTTCAGTTTACACTCAAGACTCTGCCTGTCAAGACTAGCTTCTGAAATGCTGGAAGAACAGGTTGCGTTCTTTCGCAGGAGTTGAAACTCTGTTTCCCAGTTCAAAATAGACCAGTCAACTTCGAGTGCACCGTAGTCAAAGCCTCTTCATTCAAAGACAAATGACGTCAGTGTGTATTAGGTGTCTCAATCCATTTCACTAGCATGAAGAAGAGAGGTGCATGTACAAACAATAACGCAAAGAACCCCACAGTTCATTATTCTAACGCCTATTCCGTACAATGTATTGCAGTGATGATGTAATAATGATCAATTCCTATACTTTCATTTTTAGGGGAGACCTCATTGCTGTCCGAATTATCATACAGAACGGCCTGGCCTTGTACGCTACATGGGTGACCATCGCCACTCTCCTGAACTTCGCTATTGTGCTGACCTACTGGGGAGGTATAGCTCAGCCTTGATGCCAGTACCGCCAGTCTCTCAGTTCTCCTAGTAGAGGTCCTCATCTACTTCGTCCTGGAGAATTTGGTGTGGGACCGGTACCTCCGCTACACCTACAGCCCCATGGATCGTGGTCATCTTTGCGTTGAGCGGCAGCTTGGCGCAGAACTGGACTCCGGGCAAGCGCAACTCCATCTATTCGGTCGTGTTGCTGGCGCTGGCCGCCGGTCTGTTCCTCATCAAGTTGGTGCTGAGCGTCTGGAGGGCTTTCAGAGTCCCTTGTACCGCGACCAGAAGTCAGTCTCCAAACAAGAAACTCGCTATGGCTTAGAGTGATGGACTCTTGGTAGATGAATGTACACGTGCTGCCCGGCACGAAAGTACGAAACGGTGGTGCCGGCGATTTTCTTTTCCAAGCGCCTTCAAAACTGTCAACCAATTACTTCATGTTAACGTGTCAGGGGTCGATTTCACCAATCTCATCATATTAACTTATCAATCCTAGGACTAAATGATGCCATTGGAGCCATACGTAGGATACAATGGTCATCCTTTAACTCGAGCTACGATTGATCGGTAGGGCTTCGTGAAATCGATCACATAGCTGCCTATAGTAAAAGTCAATACTTAATTGCAGAAACACTCAAAACTCGAATCGCATAAACTACACTTGTTTTAAAACTAACAATAGAATGAAGAAAAGAAGGTTTTGGACTAGATTCAAAATCGTAGGTGCTGGATAAGAGGTATTACTTATGTTGTTTTGGTCAGGGGTCGACTTCACTATTACTCATCGCAACTTTTATATGACTTATGTTATGATTGATTCCAGCCCTAAGACTCGTAGCGATACGATGGGTTATAATCCTTTGTAACTTAAGTTACGACTGATCGTAGGGCTTCCTGAAATCGACCCCAATGTTTCTTATGTATTCATTAATTTTTATCATGTTAAGAACTCGCGGTTTACATTTTGTTCTCGGTTTGGCAGGCAGTTTTTTAAAGCCTCTACTGAGCTTAGATTGTCATTATAGAAAGTTTGTGTTCTTTTTAGGTAAAAGAATAGTGAACTTATATAGTGCTAGTTTGTAGCAGGCATAAGGCCATCAAACTGTTGATCAATGTAAACCGTTGTCATAAAAGGTGACAACAGTGACATCATAACAAAAGACCAAATGAAAATACTTCGAGCCAAATATCAATAACCTCCAAAGTCAAAGTTCACAAGGACATTTCATCTTCAGTTGAATACGAGAAGTTGTCCTTCGGGAGACAAAGATGTAAATATGAAATAATTAAATGTACCGTAGGATGGCTTAACAAGATACCTTGACAAAATAAATAGTTCGCAACCATTTTTTTTTTTATTACCAATAGTAATATTGAGATGCCAGTATAGCCTTATTATTCCTTATAGAATGTTTTTGTATATATAGTTAACATAATTATAAATTGATATACATTGTACCTACAATAGGAATTTCAACATGGTGTCCGTTTTTGAGTAAAATCGAAGTGTACAGTTTTGATTAAAAAAATAAGTCGATCATCTGTTAAAACATGGAGCGAAACTTCAGCGTATTCAATAGGTATTATTGGAGAGCAGACATCAGCGGCGTAGAGGGAGGGGACAACTGGGGGCACGTGCCGCGGCCAATTTCTTGGGGGCGCAAAAAACGCAAAAGCAAAAAGAAAGAAAGTAAAGAGCTGTGCTATTGAAGTTATTGGAAATTTTATCCAGATGAAGTTTGAACAAATTAAGGACGAACGATTCCAATTTTGAATTGTCCTTTTTTTTTCATTTGCACCAGAAGTTGGAATTGGGGGCGAAATTGTAGCGCCTGCCCTGGGCGTGTCCCCTATTTATAGATATGCCGCTGGGAACAGTTTATGTATTTAACCTAGCCACAATTTATTTGTTATATGATATTAAGATGCACGTACATGATATTGAGAATAAATGCCAGAAGGGGCCGAGTAGGTTTATTTTAGATTTGAGATTACATTGTATATGAGATTATTTGAAGTAGATTTGTTTGAAATTGCTGGTTTACAAAGACCCCGACATTTCAGCTATCAATGCCAGACGAACTTCCATTGGCCAAAAGATCAACCACGTGACCCATCATCAACCACTGGGGCCAATTTCATAAAACTGTTCAGCACAACAATTTGCTAAGCATGACATTTCTGTCTTCATAAAAACAGGTTTAACAACAAAATGTCCATGTGTTGTGTATCACTTGTTATTGTTCTTTGGCTGTTGTTCACTGACCACGAATATTAAATGGAACTTTCAATGGTGGGTTTTTTTATTGGGCGAAAAATTTTTGTGCTAAGCAAATTTTTGTGCTTAACAGTTTTATGAAATTGGCCCCTGCTGCGATAGGCACTCTCGTTCCCCTAAACCCTCCAGAGAAGCTGGCCAGGTTCCACTGAGACCACCGGGACCACAGAATGGCCACCACCTGACTCTATACCCCAACACCAGTAAATTATTCTAGTTTTCTTGCAATGTTGTCTGCCGTGTCTCAATTGGAGTAAATTTCGAACCACATCTTACAAAGTGTCGTTTTATGTAGGCCACGCAATCCTCCTAGACTAGGGATTTACGAAACGGAGGCTCAGGGCCTCAGGCTCGATCATCTCTGACATCATTATGTTGAATAGGTTGTAGTTTTTCATTGAAGCTAATCGTTGTCTTCATATTCAAACCAGAGAATCTACAT